>CM035771.1:7720000-8930000 GCA_020466155.1 Pachypeltis micranthus | reverse complement strand
CGTGAAATCGTTGATAGTCGTCATATCTTATTACTGAGCTGAGGTCCTGTGCCTATACCAACTACCATCATTCACTGTGAAGAGAATCCTGGCAGTTGTAATGGTTTGCGGCGGACTGCCAATCGTGGCAACACTGTTGCCGCCACCCCTGCAGTTCTCCCCCTTCTTTAAGCCAGTGAACAAGTATTTAAACTCCCTTTATATCGTGTGAAGTAAGGTAAGCGATCAGAGCTTGGTGTTTCCCTAATTAAATTCAAGTGGGTATTTGGTTCATAATTTAATTTCCCAGTACTTTTCTGAGAGGCAGTATTTTATTTATTTACATCAAGTGAGTATAATTGAGTGTATTTAATTTGTTCGTTTTTTTGGCCCAGACACGACCCACTCGTGTCCTGTACGCGGATAATTTTGTAAAGAATTCCCCAAGAAAACCTAACAAGGAGACGAGGAGGCGGAGAACACACCTGAGCATCTGTGGGTGGTGCGGCGAGGAGTTGAGAGGAAAATATTTGGGACCTATCACAAAAATTTCCTCTGCGATTTTCGTGGCTTTTATTTTTCCTTCGGTTCATTAGAACTTTGGGAAACATAACTTCACGTTTTAGATCGAATATGGTAGCGCTTAACGTTATGGAGTTCATTTAGTTACTCGTACTCATGCCATGACAATGAACAGTTGCTTACGAAATTTGAGGGACTGTCAATTCGATATTTTTGAGATCGTTTTCGCTTTTTCGGAGTTATCGGTTGAAAATACGAGAAACGGTAATAGGTGAAACGGAGGTGGTTGGTATGCCGTAATTTCTGGAATCTTTCTTTATCATGTCATGAGCAATGTTGAACGCCTATCGTTAAGAAAACCTATGAGACTACCATTCTATTACATTCCGCTACTCAAAGGATACTATTCCTCTAATTCTCCTCTAATTCCCTAATATTGAATAAACTAGTAACCAGAAACTCAGTAACCAGTTGTGAACAGATTGAGAGAGTAAGGAAAAGATGGGTGTGAGAGGGTTCCAATATAGAACATCCTCCAGCAACGCATCTCTTCTGCAGTTCTCCTGTAGTACTCTCCTCATCAGTGCCCAACTACGGCTGCCAGTGATAACGTGGCAATGCGTCTTAATCACTCTATGACTAAATTTATCGCCTTTTTACTTTTCGCGTGAATTGTGTCAAATAAAAGTTGGGTTTCTTCAGATCTTTACGTTTTGAGGCCTACAGAATTCATTAAACCTCATGTCCCCGCGTGGTCCTTATGAGTAAGTGTTTGTAGTTGAATTTACAGGACAATGTATTGAGTTGGTTGTTTTCCTGTTGTGTTTTAGACGCGAAAATGAGGTTATGGGCGATTTCGGTGGATGAGAAAGGAAGGTGGGGGACGAAAATATACCAACAACTAGGGGTTTTGATCAGACTTTCAATATATATTTTACTAGTTGATACAACAATTTTCTTCTCCAATAATATCTCCATGAAAATGGGTGAACAGATACAGAGGCCTAAATAGCAAAAATTCGTTTATTACTTTTTAACGATTACGTTCAATGATTTACATAATCTTGTTGAATCAGTTATGCCTAAACATTGTTCTCAATAAATATTTTTCTGACAGTTCATTGAACATATATAAAATGGCAATGCGTCGAAAATAATGTATTTTGGTAATTTCCTGAGTAACTGACTCACTGGATTTTATCAATTTTATGAAGTGTATTTATATAACCTGTAGCCACATTGTGTTTGTCGTGATTATTTCTGTGTCTGTCTACCGAACGGAGATATAAGCCATGATAGCTCGCAAAACCAGATTTGTCGAACATTATTTAATCGGTTTTACAATTTTGTTAAAAATGGCACAAACATTTTCCAACAAATTCACGGAATGCTCTAAACGAACTAGTGCCTACATTTTCTTCTCAATAACTGTTCCTGTAGACATGCGTTGAACGAAGATATAGCGCCCGTGTGTGTAGCAGGCCGCATAATGTGCGGGGGTTGCGGAAAGTTGTGTGTTTCTACACCCCAGTAGTTTATTTGTTGATAATTCCAGTACCATAAGAGCGAGATTTTGATAATCTGTTAGGCTCCTCGTGAATGAGAGGACATGAAAAGTCAATTTATTTCACGTACGAAGTCTGACGTTTGTCTCACATGACACCGTATCATCCGACAGTGGCGGGTGTTATAACTCATACGGCAGTCGAAACAGTTCGAAATGAATGAAGTCGGTGTGCTCAGCATCGTCATATACGAGTATATTTATCACTCAAAAAGCGTTAAATCTCTGCAAATCGTTGAATATCAACGACAGCGTTGCACGAAATTCAATGATAGTTTCGATTATGGCAAGGCCCCAAATGGAACGGGCAGAAAAAAGGGAGATGTCGGTGCAGCATCATATCTAACACTCAAGATACACGCCAAAGCCTCATCCCATGCCTGGATATATATCATCCCCGCGGACTTTGAGGTGATGTGAAGGCGTCCAACTTGATAGTGGCGGTGATTAATTAACTTGTCGGGCCTAGAGCGCTTAATTTGGGAGAATATCGCGGGGAAGTGTCTCGCGACCGGGCATTTGATGGCTATGAGTGAGAGATTGGCCTTAGCGTCACGTAAATGAATTTTGTTTCGGACTGGATGATACTTTGGTGAACAGCAGTTCGCTTCAGTAACATCGAGTTTGAAGCTTAGGCGTGGAATGTTCGTCTGATGTACAGATAGACACCTTGAGCTCATACACATACCGTGCAATTTTCCTCAGCCACGATGAAAATCGCTACTGATCCACACTGTTCTTCACTGAGTTTATATTAACTAGGTAAAACGTAACTTGAAGTAAATATCAAATCTGGTAGGTCAGGAATTAATAGAGTTGCTTCATTCATGTCACGACCTTCATTCAGTAGTTAGAGAGTAGGAAATAAAATTTCTTTCATAACTGTTTTGGAAACTAGAAAAATTCATTCAAAAAGATGTTAGTCAACTTCAAGAGTTTTGTAAATTTTTCTCGATATTTTCATAGATGTTAAAAATCGACGGTTCATCGTTTGCGTAAACCATTGGACTACCTAATCGATTTTTGTGAGAATGCTAGTTTCATTTTCATAAAAACTTATAAAGAAAATGTCTTGACAGTATCACGCAACATCGCTCAACCTCACTGGCCTTCATGTAGTAAAATCTGCTTTCCTTCAGCTTATACGAAGTTGGTAAAACTTTTACATAGAAACTGGTGGCACTCATACTTCCCAGAATTCATTAATTTTATGTGATTTGTGCACAGAAGATTCATGTTGTCAATCCGATTTTTCTGAGAGGAATCCTTTGATTGTTTCCGAATTTTCAGGAGCAAAGTGTAGGGAAATGTTAATGAAGGAAACGACGCTGGTTTGACCTTCGGAATATTTAGGGTTGCTCCTAATTATCTCGCCTTGATCATTGAACTTATTGCAATACTCCCTGATATTTCTGATAAGGTCAGATTTATTTGGCAAATTTTGCGAAAAATTGTCTTCAAAATGTTGTTCTCCTCTTTTCTTTTTCTCGCGAATGAGTATTTAAGGTAATGAAGTGTTATTTGGTGCTGTTCACGCTAACGGGACGAACCAAACCCTTCGATTCAGCGAAGGCTCGTTTGGGGCATTTATGCTGATTGGGCACCTCAAATGCCAGGACTCGCTTGAGACTTTGCTGCCATCAGTTGAAACCAGGCCGGTTCCCACGTCGCTGTGTCGTCTGCGCTTGCGCTCGCCTTCGCTCCCACTCAGTTCCCTGTCTGTGGTGGTGAAACTCCTCCGAATGTAATTGAGAATAAAACTCTGCTCCAATTGCATCATACTTGATATCGTACTAACTCCCCGACTCTCTAAGTGCGATACCGCTTCAAATATTAATCCCTCCCCCTCCCCCGTAACAACACATTACATGTAATCGAAATCATTATTTACATTTTTGGGGAAAGAGTTTGGTGCTCTGACAACTATAACTGGTCAGTTTTGAACCGATTTTGCTCGTACCCGTAGTTTGGCGTCCCATAGCTCGTATTTGCAGCTCTCAATCGTGTTCACACACAGGTTGGTTTTTTGTCAACATGGCTCTTCATGAACCCTCGTGAGAGAGTTATATCAGTCGACTGCAGTTTGCTGTCATGCAAGAGCTCGTCCAGTTGGTCAGCATCTATCGAACACAGACCTGGGGAGGTACAGTAGGTTATCTTTTTGAAAGTCGCCCGGTGAAGAGCCATTGACTGTATCTTACTGCGCGGAGGTATAACCAGCGTTCACACATACACACCCACGCGAACTGTTTTCCCACATGGTGTTTTTCGGTGGCCCTCAAATGTTTTCTAATATTGTAAAACCTCGTACTTGTGTGTTCGTTTGATTGCACAACTCTTCTTTCTACTTCGTAGACCTAAGGAAAAGTACAAACTGGATCATAATCGACGTCTTTGATAATTTATCGAGCTACCATCGCCATTTTCCGCCACCACTCGAAAGAAAGATCTGCGGATAAGTTTTTACGCACAATTTTCAAGAATAATTTCACGGTCCTATACGCGCGACCACAATACGAAACGCACAATTATTCGCTACAACGGATTCTGCTCCTAATTTTTTGCAGTCTATTACGAATTAAACTATGACACCTGGAGCTCTGCCGCCTGTAATGAGATGAGCTGTAGTTCCGCTGCGATGGTTCGACTACGTAATACTCGAAGATCCTCTTCAATCTGGAGCAACGAGAAGCGTCTGAAGAGTGTCACAGCTCGAGACGCGAGACTAGCTTCAGATGATCAACTGAAAGATTAAAGCCATTAAAATCAAATCACCTTCAAGACTCTGCCCGAAGGCGTTAGGCGGCGATAAAAAGTTCAGGAACTACCGGCAGCCCAGACGGATGCTTCTCTTTGCCGCTTGAAACCTCCCGCAAACGAGAAAAAATGAAATTTACGACCGCGGGATGGTTATTTATCCACCCATACGCTTAAACTTTCCAAAACTAGGAGAGAAAATACAGCCGCCAGAAGCGTGAAATATAACGTCGAAAAAGCCGACGCGGAGCTTCCCTTGTTTTTCGGTCGGGAAAATTTCGAAAAATCTGAGAAGGTATTCGGAGTGAAACATAAAATTAATCTGCGCAGACGACTCTACCGTATTATTCCGTATATTCGTAGCTGTTCAGTTCATACTACACATTAATTTTGTGTCGTCACCAAATAAATATCTGGTGTAACGCATCACACAACTTGCCTCAACCACGTAAATTCGGCGATTTTTATGGCTCCAGCTACTACCCCAATTTGTTTTTCATTCGGTTCGTATACTCTGGAATCATCGAAAGAAAAGTGTGGAAAAGGTGGTGTAAGAAACGAAATGTATTATGAATTTTAGAATTTCGCGTGAAGCTTCTGAATATTTTACGCCTGTTCCGCAGGCCCAATTAGATGGGTCTTTGACCCCCCGAATGTTCCCACTTGCCCTAATGGAATTCGCTAGGCGTAAGGGAAGGTTATCGTTTCCCCGAGGCATCGTTTCCTTTGTTTACCTATGGAAAGTCTCCCTCCGACTGTCCGCGGATTTCCCCCTTTCCTGGGCTTTCCTAAAACTATAATTTTCCCGCCCTACCCCTCCTTTACTTTTCTTTTCTCAACAGGCAGCTCTTTCCAAGTCAGTCATACATGACTGCTCGCGAACGACAGTCATCTTTCCAGTTCTCACAGTTCATTCGTCTCACAACTCAACTTTCTCTCGCTCCCCACGTATGTAGTTTCCCAAACCACCAGTTCACTTGTATTTAGAGTACCCATGTTCCTGTCATACTCATACTCAACCTGATATTGCTATTCTGTCAAGTGTAATACAGTCCTTACTCATTTATTACTCAGTTTCAAGCTCCCCAATTCGCGCGCCCAACAAAGACTGTCATGACTTTTCCTGCATACGTACACAAAATACATCGACGCATTCGGAAAGAATCGTCGAAATGTTTGATATTTTTCTCTCGTCATTTGTCCAAATAAAAAATGTTGTCGAAATCGAACGAAATGATAACTATGGTTACTTTGGAAACTATTTTGTTCATTGCTGCCATGTCGTCAATTGTCACGTCCCCAGACATGAATCACGACTACAAGCAATGGCTCAAATAGTTTCCAAGTATCTCAGCTTGGAAATAGGGAATCCTTTCGAATAACATCAACCGAATTATTGAACTCCAAAATCGTAAAGTGACTGAGCTTAACAATGTGAATGTCGGTTTAGTTGTACGATGACAGAAATAATCATCGTTTTCATCCTAAGTGGCCTTCCTCTTAACCTTCGTATACCGAAAAAATTATTTCACTTCTGTCAATATCTTACCAATGTGTCTCTGTCCCTTCTTTTCTTGTCTTTATCATCGAAATGTACAATTGCTCAAAAGGGAACCGTTTGTAGTTTAAAGCAAGTGAATTTGAAATAAACAAATTGTTACCCAACTGACAAACATACATTAAAAGAAATAGGAAACGAATGACCTGAGTTTACTGAACCACGAGGACGACTAGTAAAAACTGTACTGTGTGTTCAGGAGTTCAATTGTCGATAATTGATGGGGATGACACGAATAGTGGGATATTTAGTAAGGAAGACAAGTAATAGCTCACACCTCCCCTTTGTCTCTCTATTTTGCATTGATCAGTGCTTATTGTTGAGTCTCAATTGTCAGGTTATAAGGCTTTCAGTTCGTGTAATGCCTAATACATCGTGAATGTGTTGGTGAAAAATCGATCAATCATAACCATTATATATTAGAATAACCTCTTTAGTAACGGAGCTGAGGGTATCAGAAAGCCCCATGAATAAAATTAGATCAACTTTTAGAGTGGTCCGCACACTTTTTGTTTGATTGGGCCAATTAAAAACTTCTCACCGATATCATGTAATTGACTACATGTCGATCGATTTCGTTAAATTCATGACAAATCCATTGACTGAGCACCCATCAATGAGAAAATATTTCTAGCATTGGACGACGGTCTTAAGTGGTAACAATTGTGGTCAACGGGCCGGTTTTGACTTTATATTCGACGGTAATCGCGGCGGACTTTACTTTCCCTCATTTTCAGATGCCTTAATTTCCCCTCGTTGGCGGCCATCATTAATATAATATGGTAATAACGGTGGGCAAACACCGAACGGAAGGCTAACCGTAATTGTTGTTATAGCAGACCGCCCACATGGTAATCGCGGTCGCGCTAAGGGCTTTCTGGATGCCTCCGCGGTTTCTGTTTGATCGCAACTGAACGCACTTGAACAGTTTACCAATTTTGATTGGGCACTCCCAAGCAGTTGATTCCTACCTCCTTGTTTCACTTCAATGGGGATGTATTAACAGGAAAATATTTAGGCATTGATAATTGGATGTTTGTTTATTTGACGCGTGTTTAGCATCCACGTTTGTTGGACACTTACGTGTTATACTGCCACTCCTTCACAGTGAGACAACCAAACTAAACAGATTGAAGTGTCACATTTAGTGATTTATATCCAAGATAGTTGGCTGTGCACGTTTCTCAGCGCCGTGGAGTAAGAATGAATGAAACGAAATCGGCCAAAAAATGTTCTTTAGATCCTTATGTTTCTGAGGATTCTGTTCAAGCTTGACTGGATTGGTTCCAATGTGTGGCCTACAGATGACATTGGTACGCGAAAGTAAGGGTATAACAAAAACCGGTTCAAAATTAACTATAACCAAAACCAAAATCCCAAATATTCTTTTCTTGAATGGCACGATTCTGACTATATTTGTTGTTGATCCATTAAAAATAGCAGGATTTCTTTATAAAACGTTCATTCATGGCGAAATGACGACAGTCACACAATAAATTAACTAAAATTTTGCAGAAACTTGAGTTTAGTTCATTTCGTTTTTCATTTTGAATTAGATTCTACTGTGAAAACCTCCACTGCAGCCTCGAACGGGCCTTTTATGTGAGCGTACATGAGTTGCCTGGTGTTCTCCCAGTTCCACCTCCACTCCGCGATGCGACGTCCTCGCCATTCTCGCACAAAACGCAAGAAGCCTTGGGGTCCATCCCTGCAACCGCATCCGGCCTCAGCTTAGGAACCCCGAGCCTCCAGAGGCGCGCCGCAGGCAGCACTAGCACACGGTGCGTGCTCCGCTTCACAGAATCTGGAGGCGGAATGGAATCATCCTCCTATGCAAAACTTATTTTTTCTTCAAAAACCTCGCTTATAGAGTTCTCATAAAAGGTGGGGTGGTAATTTGATAACTTACATACACCGTTAGAATTTCGGAGCGTTGACTGGGTAATAAGGAGCAACCCCAGTAGTTCTGCGATTCATCCCAAGTACTTCCGGAATTCATGCAAGTTAAATTTGGAGACTACGAATAGGACTTTTCAAAAAAAGAACTCCTACGAGTATTTACACAAGGCGAAAGCAACTACAACTGCACAATTCAGAGGCCGGAGATAACCTGACGAGCTCTGATCTGCTCGTCCTATTTATAATGTTTGTTTGCCAACTCGGTGGGAAAGGACGGTACGTAACGTGATAGTCTATGCGCAGGCAGCTTTGGTTGTTCATCGCATTTTAGCAAAGCATTAGCAGTAACTACGTAAACGTTATAGGCACACATAACTTGCATTTACCCGATGCTTCCAAAAACTCAAAACACGAACATTCTCAACAAAAATCGTGCTGTCCCGTGACTCAGGGGAGGTCGTGATATGAGTAGGTACGGCCCAATAAAATCCGTGATGTTGACTACTCACCATTCTTTGAGTAAAAGAGTGATTAGAATAACTGAATGCGCTGAGGAAAAAAGCGTGATGCACCGCCAGATGTTATGGCATGAAGCGCTAACACTAACGCAAAAAGTTCCACACGAGGCTAAATAAGTATATAACATAAAATCCGCTTTAATGACACAACATTCTATAAAATTCCCATCATAAGACAGTTAGGAGCATCTCCAGAAATTCGGAAACTCCGACCATTGTTGATTCACTTACTACCATTCCTCATAGTTCCTAAACGGGAAACATGATCCTTCACAAATAAATCATTTTGTTAGTCTTGTAAATTCTCGGGTAAATATCTTACAAATTGATTCCTCAATGATGAATCGAAGCAACTCGATAAATTCCCGATTGTTCTACGTTAAGCGTGTATTTATTTTTAGACGAACAAAGTTCAAAATAGATTGATTAGTAGCTAAAGCCGTGAGAGTCGAGTACGAGGGGTTAAAGAAAGTTGTGTGATGCGTTTCACCACATATTTTTATTTTGTTCGGGAATATTTTGTTCAGTATCCAATGACATTCAAGGTATTAACGCATCGGTATCAGGAAGACACGCACGCTATTGAATTCCGTGCGACTAAAATGTGAGCATCGTCAAAGTCGTAATATCCTCTCAAGAGGGTTGTGCTCGAGTAGACAGCTCAACTTAGAAGATTTCCGATAAGTACTGGTCTGATGGTTATCAATGAGGTATTCGACATGAAAGTCGCGTAAGTCGTTCTACAATTCAAAAAAGCCCAACTGACTTCCCCCTCGGCAATATACCGCTGAGGAACTACCAACTTACCTGAGAACAAGTAGCCATGATTCTGGTGAGGTAACGAGTCAACGGAACGTGGCATGAAGTTTGTTGGGAAATCAATTGTTGGAAAATTGGGTTGTGTTCTTGAAGATCGCTTCATCGTGCTAGTTTTGTAGATTCACAGCGAAAATGACGAATCTTTTCAAAAATACGTTTAACCGGCACATTTTGGCTTTCGTTTCCGTTCACCCAGTTGCTAGAGAAATGTTTGATAAGTCGCGTAACATGGACCATGAATACTTGCCCCTCTGCTACAATAGAAGTCCTATTGAATATCTCACCTCTCCACATACACATTCTGAGGACCGTAGACCAGTAATGTTTTTACCAGTGCTAAGGCAAGCTCCCTAGGAACGGTTAAACAGTTCAAATTAAAAAAAGGCGACCATTGCTACTGACGCCATCCCAGAGAGAAATAGTTTTCAACGTCTGCGTACACTCATGGAAACATTAGGAGAGAGAGCCGTTGCTGATTGAGGTGGTCACACTGTTATGTTACACTGACAGTTCTGTGACGTGCATCATATGACTCAACTTCATCCATGCCACGATATATCAATCAGAAATTCTAGTAATAGAGATCTCCTGCTAAACGAGATCCTGCAGAAGGACTCAAAGGCAAGTAGATCTACATATTTTAGGACTATCAATATGCATTTTATGCATAACATAATTAACGCCGATATGGGCATGTCTTCATGTCTTAACCCGCTCAAACGACTCAGTGTCCATAATATCCCTTATCTAGAAGCTGGGTCATAGAAAGCACAGGGGCAATGTAAGGAACATAGAATTGACGAAAAGTCACCTGAATTGGCAGGTGGCCCGATGAGTGACATGAACTGCCCATTGGCATCGCTAGCCAAGACTGGCGAAAAGGCTCATTGTGCCTTCTTGTTCAAGGGTGAAGGCCATGCTAACACTCTCCAGACAGGAGAGTCTTATTGTCTTCCTCACTCAGGTATCACCTCAACAAGTTGGGTATTTCATAGGTAATTGAGCGCAGCTTCTGCGGTGAGGAGGCCCAAACGGCAGGGCACATCCTGCGTGACTGCCCTGCCCTGGCCTCCTGGCGCCTTGAATATTTTTCCCAGAGGTTCATTGAACCCCAAATCTTGGCGGAGTCTGCGACGAAGGACATACTTGGCTTCCTAACATGGGTTGGTTTGTACGACGTATTTTATCAAGTAAAGAACATCGTCACCTATGTGTGGCCGCAGTGAAAAAAGGATTCGGTCTCGTGTACCCTCGGATAAAATAAAATGTTATGTGATATCTGAAAAAACTTATGTAACATTTTTGGATGTGGAAGAATGATAAAACCAGCACAATAAATTGGCAAAAGTTTCGACGAGAACATATTTTAAGGCAGTTTTTTTCAAAACAAATCTCTCCAATTTGTTGCGAGGATTTAAGAATATCATCATAGTAGTCCAATAAGATGCTTATACCGTGCAATTTTAATAATGGCCATGGAACAATCAGGAGCAAAATCGTTTCGCTAAACTTATTTGTGTAAACGTAGCGCCTTCCGGAGTGCTACCAGTTTTGTATGTCATGAGAGTTATGTTTTACAAGTACATATGAATTAAACAAAAAATAGATTGGATTGCAGCCTGAATATACATGAGGCTGTGAAAAGACGTGTGACACGTAGCACCGGACATAGGTCCACAAACAAAGGTTTTCTTTTCGCAGTTTACTCGAATATCTAACCTGCGTTCCTTCGAGTATCTGTGTGAATGAGTGCTAATTGTAGAGCATGATGGGGGGATTGTTGCGGGGGTTGACAAACATGAAAAAGTTGTCCTTGAAGAACACTTGATAAGTATACCTATAAATGTCTTCAAATTTCGCTGCGTCGAACAATTCCTTCCTTTTTTAGGACTCAGTATCGTTCTGAATGAAACTATTGGGGCGGTTAGGGTTCTGCTGTATTCAATTTAGGGGATCCCTAAATCGCATTGTACTGTCGTTCATATCTCCGACCACAAGTGGCTTATCGTTGAAATCTATTTTCCGGACTCCATTCAAAGGACCTAATCGGAACTACGAGTTAGGGAGTTCGGCTGGAAGTTCTCCGCGCTGATTTCGTGGGCTTCGTGAAGGTGGGAGGATCGGAGGGAGGCGTGTGCACGGGAAGAGGGAGGGAATAAGGTAATACAAAGCATTCAGACGGTTGGAGATGGTCCCTCCACGATGCCAGTCTCTTCTTCGCACTAATATTCCCATTGTAAGTTGATTGGGCGAACTTGTTTCCTCATCCGGTAAAGGTCTTCATGGGGACAAACTTCCTGGATCTTAATGATCTCCTGAGGTTTCCCTCAAGCACAAAGTTGCGGAGCGTAGTGCTCAAGGCGCATTATTTGATTTGAAATGCTATTGGCCTCAAAGGGAAGAAAAACTGCGACTTTGCGAAAGTCAGGCTCCGAAAGGTTAACGAGAACTTCCACCAGCCTTCTCCCCCCCCCCCCCGTGCTTTAACCCTTACTTTTCTTCGGTAAAGTCTTTCGGCTCAGTTGAAAATTGCTTCGCCCTTTATTGGCGTATCATTTTGGTTTTAGTTCTTCAATACAAAATGAGATCAGTTGTCGAAGATGGAACTCAATCAGCGAATATCCGATGATAGAACCACAACTAGTCCCTCTCAATTCCTGTTTGTTGACGTTCAATTATTGTTCTTGGTTCAAAGAAAAAACTTCAACAACGTGATTGAGTAATTTCTTCTTCGAACCAGCTACAAACTACGGAGCTCTCTGCTGTGCTACAAAACTGCTCTGGCTCAGAATATCTATCCCCGTTAATACGATTGTAGGAAGTGCGCTGGTGCCAAGCACTACTACCAAGACGTGGTGCACATTTTGTTTTATTAGGACACTGCTCATTTCGAAGAGGAGACCAATGAAGTTCAGAGCACTGACAGAGTTGTGTTTTGTTCTGAGTAAATGAGTTTCATTTGAGTGTGACTTCAAATTTGCTTCTACATCGCCTTTTACCTATTTGAAGATACGCTAGATACCTTCATGTGTCTTCTTTCAACTTATTTCAACTGAAACGAAAAATGTAAGTCAAAATCGATTGAGCCGTTTGCGAGAAAACGTAATTTTAACGTTCAAACCCGAGTTTTGCTTTCTTTGGCCCCACTAAGTAGAAAGCGATGTTTTGTTACCGACTGAACATTTTTCCATTGAACGTGATTTAGCCTTTTCCTAATTGCCAAAAAGCGCCACATTAGGAGGAAACAAAATCATACCATAAGCCCCTTTCACCCCTCCCTCTCTTAGCAGCGTCCATCTAGGGGGGTCCACTGAGGCCCCTCTCAAGGTTTCAAGACAATAAAACCTATCGGCAATTATTGGAACTCACAACGCGATTTGAAGGATGTTTCACTCCAGATATTCTCGTTTCAAATGCTTTGGTGTTCCAAAAAGCACCGTTGCGGGATATTTTCAGTGCGTCGCTCAAAAATAAGGTCCGATACTCACTACAGTAGTATAAACATCTAATTTTTACTTTCCTTGGCTCTACGAAGTAGAAAGGGAAGTTATGTAATCGGCTGAAAAAATTTTTTTTGAGTTTTCTTCAGATCTTTACGTTTCAGACCCTCCTGAGTCCGAAAAACACTATTTGGGAAAATGGTCTGTGTGTATGTCTGTGTGTGTGTGTGTGTATGTGTGTCTGTATACGATTTTTAGAGAAAACCACCGTACCAAATCAGCTCAAACTTGATATCTCGCTCGCAGGTCATCATGGGACGCCAAAATAGGGGTATGAACAAAATTCACCGAAAGTTAATTATAGTTACCATAGTGATCAAAACACCAAATATTTTTTTTCTCAAAAACGGCTTCAACGATTTTGATTACATTTTTAATATTGGTAGCTCTTAACATGATAATTATACCATGAAATTCCCATTTGTGGGAAAATGACGAGAGCAGCGCAATAAATTATCAAAATTTTCGACGAAATTGATTTTAGCGCGGTTTCTAGAGAAAACCACCGTACCAAATCAGCTCAAACTTGATATCTCGCTCGCAGGTCATCATGGGACGCCAAAACAGGGGTATGAACAAAATTCACCGAAAGTTAATTATAGTTACCATAGTGATCAAAACACCAAATATTTTTTCTCAAAAACCGCTCTTACGATTTTGATTACATTTTTTATATAGATAGCTCTTAATAAGATAATTATACCATAAAATTCCCATTCGTGGAAAAATGACGAGAGCAGTACAATAAATTATCAAAATTTTCGACGAAAAGCGTTTTTCGCGCAGTTTTTTCCTTTTAAACTCCGCTGGAATGTTAGTAGAATGTTAAAGAAAATTGGTACTGTAGTCCAATCCAATGCCTATAGGGTGAGTATTTAAAAACGCTCATGAGATACATGGGGCTCACTCCAGAAATTCCTGAATTTCAACTACCGCCGTTTTGCTTACTACCAGTTCTAACAATTATTACCCAATAACTCTGCAAAAGTGATTACTATCCTCCTTCAAAAAATCCGTGTTTACAGCCTCATTAATTTTCGGGGTACCATTTGCTCAATAATGGTCCTGGAATGAGTACGAGCAGCACAATTCTTTAACTGTAATCGCTGCCGCTTCATGCTGCTGTAACGCGTTGTTTGACCAAGTTCAAAGGGACTGAGTGATAAATGAATTGATTAAATAGAATTAGCCATGTACAAAGTGAATTGTTGTGGAGCTAAGGAAAGTTGTGTGTTGCAACGCACCAGATATTTTCTCTACGAACCAGCTGTTGGGCACAGGAATGAAGAAACGGACTTACATGAGGCGAAGAATTAGTTGATGACTGAGGTGAGCCAGAGAGAATTGTACTGATAGGATACAATGGTTAGTTAAATGTTCACCTGAGATACTTGATTCAGTTAGAGAGTTAAATGGGAATCCTTGGTAGATGCGACACAGGGTGTCTCTGAATACACAAACTGGTGTGAACAAGGAGTGCAGAAAGGGAGTGCAACTGTTTGAGTTCTAGATCCTATTCGTGACAATGTGGCAAAATTGAAGGAGGGAAGTGGGATTTAGGAAAAATTTCGAATTGAAAAGGACGTGGTTGGCTCTGGGAATACAAACTCTTGAGTTCAGTAGAGCTCAAAGTATTAAAAGAAAGTAGTTGTTTGGCTGGAACAGTTTCGAGTTTCCAGTTGCTCTTGATCAATCAGCTCCAAGTCAGAAAGCTCGAGCCTGGGAAGTCCAGTTGGATTGAGGATAGTGGAACCAATTCTGCTGGAGCTGAGCTGAACACTGGGTGCAGCGATTTAAATATATAGTTTTTTCTGGAACATTTCTAAGTAACATTATCGACAATTTCGACGAAAATCGATCTTCTTGTAGTTTTTTCTCAAGAAATCCCACTCATATGATACTGGCGTTCCTGAAAAGGTTGTCCAGCAAACTATCTGTTCGGCACAGGCTAAATTAGAGCCTGAGCTTGGAACTTCTGCACTTTTGCCTAGTGAGAAGTTTTCGTTTCAGGCCCTTCCCAAACATTGAGTCAAGAACTTTCTGACCTGAAACCTCTGATCTGGTTTGCCTGTTTAGTTTATTCTGGAACCTGACAACAAATTTTCCCTTATGGATTTTCCAAATGATCCAGTTCCCACCACTCTGTTTAGTTCCTCTCCAACTCACAAATCTTCCAGGACTCAACCCCAAAACACACACTAATCTCTCAGCTCTCACGCTACTCGTCACTCTAGTAACTCGCTCTCCATTCTCGTGACGTGCAACTAGTTTACAGTATTCAGAGACCCCTTTGCTCCCGCTTAAATACTCTTTCAAACTTATATCCATAGTGGTAATACAGTCCTTAACACACTCATCACGTTCATTTTATTTTACTCCAACTCAAGCTGAGTTGAGTTCGACGAAGCTAATAACAACTTCATCTCTTCGAACTCCACGTCTATGGTTCACATCATTGGTGAGCCCAAGGTACTAGGAATGGGTGAAAAACATCCAACCGCACTCTGACAAAGAAGTATGAGGAGTTCTTGACGAACTAATCAAATTATATGACGCGTACATTTCCAATGCGTGGCCACACTTTCCAGTTCCTAAAGGATTCTTCAAAACCAGAGAAAAACGGGTTGGGCGTTGTGGTTAAAGCCGATAAAATCGACCCAGAACCCAATTGCTAAGCTCAACACGACCAATCTTCCTCTCGCTCTTAGTTAAAGTCAGTAAAAAAGAGGATTGCGATAAGCTTTGCATAAAATTTGGGCTCGAACGATGAAGAGGTCGACCGTGAAGAAAGAAAATGAAGCCAGCGAACTGACCGTAAATTCAAGTTACTCATTTTTCCCCGAGCTAGTTATTTACATGCAGGAGCCGTTAAGGGAATAAAATTTTAATAAGCAGGTTGTGGAAGAGAGGATAATATTTCAAATGGAGCATCACTACGAGTTATTATTAATGTAGTCTTATTTTTAGTACGATCCTGAAGGGGGAACTTCGGTCGCAAAATGTTAACAGACTATTGAAAAAGTAATGGCCGACTGCTTCATTTCAGCGTGAAATGTAGGTTTTCGGAATGAAATAAAACTCAATGAAGTAGCATCATTGCACGCGCGAGTATTGCTAGTAGCCCGTTCTAGGCCCAAGGTCTCCACCCCCCCCTCCCTATATCATTCACAAACTAGTATTGTTGTACAAACTATTAATCCCCCCAAAGTACCTGGCCAATCTCCTACCAAACGCATGGTGCCGTCAGTATTTTTATTCCCATCCAAATGAGGCAACTGCTTTCAATGCCACATCACCCTCTTCCTGCTCTACGTCCGATAACGCCACGTGCAAAGCTCTATTTCAAGCTGTGGCCAGTGTGATGGTAGTTCTTCGTTAACTGCGTATTAAAGTTCCAAGTTCTGTAGGACCACGCGCAAACAGATCCGCATGAAAATCGTTCAGCCCGCATCTGGCAATATATTAGAAGATTTCCGGGGGAATTTGGAACGCTACCTTAGCGTGAAAAAGATGTTTGGATCCCGACTACCACAGACTCTTGAGGATCACTAATGTGCTGATGAATCGCTTATCCAACGCGCTAACCAGAACGCTCTTTTGAGGTTGGACCTCTCGCGATATTTTATTTGTTTCGCTATTCTCAAATTAAAGTCAAAATTGATCATTCGCCGACGAGAAGCGCGTGTGAGTGATTTCCATCCAGTGTAACCGAGGACTCATAAAACTTGCAGTGATTAGTTAGCGCGGAGGAAACGAATAAACAGTAATACAGTAAACAGTTCAGGAATTCAATCTCATCCGTGCAAACAATCGCCGAAGCTCGTTTGCGATGCCCCTCCGAAACTGTGTCAGTAGTAAATATTTAATTCGGAGTACACTCCCGCTCGAAGCGATTGAGTGATAATGCGAATTTATTGGACTGTGCTTCGAATGATTGTTGAATACGAATCGGAGATGATGGACTGACTGACGAACAATTGACTACCGCGCTCCGGGTAGAGACGATTAACTTCAAATGTGACGCTGACCCTGATTGTTCTGAATGATGTTTGTTCAGTATTAAAACTTTCATACCCCACGCAATCAAGTTGAAGCGGTCAACTGGTCTCTACACAAAAGAACGATTCAAGGTAAATAATAGTGATGTAGGTGATCGTTTCAAAATCAGATGGGCGTGATTTGGTACCAATGTACCGGGTTAGGCACCACATTTTCAAAGAACTGGTGAAAATATCTCACACAGCTCATCATACAATCTTCAACAGCCACTCGTGGATTCAAAGATTTTTATGGCTTTAACCGCAATCTAGTTTGCACTGAGTTCTTCGGATTTTTACGGTGAGCGTAGCGGCGATTAAACTTTCGGAATTCATCGAGTTTCTCCTACCCATGCAACGACCATTATTGAAGAATCAGAGCGCTGGGAATTCATGAGACGTTCAACATAATGTTTTCCGAGAAGGATCATGTTTACTGCTATGGAGATGTCTGGTAAAAACTGTGAGAAGTGGTAGTAACTGAAACAACGGTGGTTGGAATACCGAAATTTCTGCGGTTGCACCTAATTTTTACTTTCCTTGGCTCTACAAACTAGAAAGGAAAGTTATTTACTTTCCACAACCCAGAGGGTAAGGAAAGTATAGTCATCGTTTCAAAAAAAAATTTCGGTTTCCCTCAGATCTTTACGTTTAAGACCCTAATGAGTCCAACACTATTTGGGAAAATGGTCTGCATGTGTCTATGAACGATGTTTAGAGAAAACGACCATGACAAACCAGCTCAAACTTGATGTCCAGGCTACAGGTCATCAGGGGACGCAAAAATAAGGGTATGAGCAAAATCCACCGAAAATTAACTATAGTTATCATAGTGATCAAAACCAGTTTTTTTTCTCAAAAAAGGCTGTACCGATTTTGATTAAATTTTTTATATTGGTAGCTCCCAATATGGCAACTATACCATAAAATTCTCGTTTGTGGTAAAATGACGAGAGCAGCACAATAAATTGCCAAAACTTTCGATGAAAATCGTTTTTAGCGCGCTTGTTTTCTTATAAACTCCGCAGAAATGTTAATTGAATGTTAAGAAAAATCGGTGCTCCAACTATATGGTGAGCGTTTAGAAACACTCATAAGATGTATAGGGCTTACAATAGAAATTCCTGAATTTTAACTACCGCCGTTTCGCTTACTACCAGTTCTAAACGTTTTTACCCAATAACTCTGCAAATAAACTGCCGTTTTCCCTGCGTGTTCGTATGAGCCGAACTTAAAGGGACACAACTCACACTTCTTCCACACACATGACACACTGGGAACCCCCTACCTTTAGCTGGGATCGCAGAACACACCCCCCGCAGGTGGGGGGACAGCATTCTCCTGCCGCATCCTCTCCGTGACCGTAAAAGCCTGCCATAAGCTCACGATACTGACACACGCAACATATTCCAGGTACAAACAACCCTGCAACGGCTTACGTGGCAGAACACATACACTTGAAACACTCATAATGAGCGAGAGACAGTCCTGGAAGTAGCTCACTAACACCTACGAGCGATCCCCCATATCGGTGGGGCCTTCGGAATGAGGAGGGGGAAAAACCAGGTTTGAGCGTTCCTGGGGCGGCTGATAGCGTGTGCTCCACTCACCACATCACCAGTGGCCTGAAAGCCACAGCAGCAGCTGAAAAATCCCTCGTGTTTCTTAGTCCCGGTGGGTGGCCGGACTGGTAGCTGCAGCGCATGTGGGGGCCTCTCTTTGACCCTCAACAGACCAGCGAAAGGGGCTAGAATCAATATGCCTGAGGGGGAGCTTCCAGGACACTACTTCAAGCACCTCTCGCTCATACCACTAACACACACAACAAATGAGCTCACAAGGGTACGCTACATCTGTCTGCTTTTTTAATCTCTCCCCCCCACCCTATGTAAAAACAACACGATAAAGTCAGTTAAAACATCAGCAGGTAATAAAATGCCACCTGCGCCTCTTCTCCTCGCCAAGCTCGATCCCTTCCTCTTCGGACCATGAACAACCTACTCGTCGTCCAAACAAACAAGGGCGGAAAGAACCTTCCCAAATGAGTACGAGCAACGCAATAAATTCCGGAACTGTAAGCGCTTCTGCTCCCTGCTGCCGTGAAGTGTTGTTGGACCAAGTTCAAATGAACTGAGTGATAAATGAATTGAGTAAGTAGAAAAATAGCCATGTACCCTAGTGAATTGACGTAGAGCTAAAGAAAGTTGTGTGTTGTTTTCTCCGCAATTATTTCTGTATCCGTCTGTTGTGCCATGTGAACTCCGCAAACGATATTTGTCGAATAAATAATTTATCGGGTTTCTAATTTTCTCAAACAAGACTAACGATGTCGATCAAACTTACGGAAAACTCTTGAACCAACTAGTACCTACATTTTTTTATTCATACATGTTCCTGTCGAAATACGTTCCACGAAAATATAGTGCCTGTAGCAAGTCGTCATATATACGGGGATGGCGGACAGTTGTGTTTACTACGCACCAGTTATTTTATGAGACTTACCAAACGTTAATCGTATAGGTAGTTTGTCGGACTACCCCCTTAATCAGCTTGTTGCGTAATTTCAGGAACTTAAATCGAATATCAGCGTAACTTTACATTAGCACCTCAAGGACCTACAATACTCGTCACTTCTATGCTTAATTAGGGCTGGTTATGGAAAGCTCCAAGCTTTGGGCTTTATGAAGGGAAGTTATGTGGTGATTCCAACCTACTTTTCAGTACCCCACATACTTGGCAGGTAGCATGAGTTTCTAAAATAAGCTGAACGTTTTATAAAGTTCGATTTAAGTTAACAAGGGTCTGAACTGTTCGAGCGGTGAAATCAATTTCTTGGCAACTGATGTTTTACCTGAGGGAGACTGCAGTCGGAGTCGTGTATTTTACCATGGCAGATCACCACGATTGGCTCAAATGATGACCACTTACTCTTGAGACTGCCTGGGGTTGAGAACTCATTTCCCGCATGAATGGAAGTTGCTCTAAATGATTTTGGTACCAGATTGGGCTATAACTCCTGAGAGCAATCTGGGTAGAAAGGTATTATTTCAGCAATTCGTTTCTCGAGTTCTTCGTTTAAGTGCAGAACGGCTCGAATAAATATTCTGGGCCTAAAGCCCCAGAAGAGAATATCGATCTCTAGTTCCAAAGAAATTATACCAGCGTTAACATTCATTGTTCTCAGTTTTCCGTTGCATTATGTTCAGTCGGCAAAGGTGCTTTACTTTAAGGCTTAAGAGAGAAACGGTAAAACCTAAGAGCTATTCCATTAGCATCAGAGCACGTGTCTCCATTTTGTTTATCGCTTTAATTAAATCCTATTCTCCGGCGGTAAGCTGTGCTGTGCGGCTTACTCAGAAGCTAATTTCGTGGCCTCAAAGACGACGTTTGTATAACGGCAGGTTGCCGTGAAATAGACAAGACTTTTGGAAAGTATGGAAGATTTTTTAAAGGCGCTTTTGTTGGAATCGAAGTGCCAACTTAGTTGGCGATAGAAGGAGATGGTGAAAGGTGTGAGTAGGAGGGGAATGCTTTAGCACACAGTTAAAGGTGATGAGAATATTGCTAATCTGAGGGGACGAAGAGTTTTTGTGCTTCACAAACAAAATTCACGCTCGTTGTTCAGAGGTAGGGATCGAAGAAGTTAGGTGAAAGAGATGGATAATCAGTTGGAGATGGATAATGGTTCTCAGTCATGGGAGATCCAACCAGAAGTAGTAAAATAACTGTGAAACATGATTTTTGTACCCAGTTTACACGGCTAATCAGATGGAAGCAAAATTCGTTTTTAGTTTTCTGGTTGAAATTTTGCTGTGTTCTTCTTAAACAACCGTTCACGTACATACCAATATATATAGCATTCTGACTGTCGCTCAGTTGAGATATGCGAACTGTTGTGTCTTTCCAAATGTCTCACAGGTCGATTTCTAGCCTCCTAAAGAATGCCAGGTATTTCCTTCAAGAGCTTTCATTGATATCTGCAAGAAATAGTGCCAAAGACCGGAAATCGCTCCCTCTCAAGTCTCTGGCATTCGTGCCACACCGAGGAATGTCGACTATGCCCATAACAAGCATGTGTTTGTTCATTCTGCAGTGCCCGAGGATGATCCCAACAATCAGCCTTGAGTCCTTCCTCTCCATTCTCATAAGGTTCTTTCTTACATAACGTGTTCGCTCTGAGATAAATCGTTTGGAGTTCCTTACCCACAGCATTCCAGACTGTCTTATGCATTCTCCGGGCATATTCTCCCACAATCCTCTTGTCTAGTGACGGAGAAATCCCACAATGGGGAGGTGGCTCGATAGGTACTGTAGACACACTGGCCAGATGGTCCACCCTCTCATTTGCAATTATCCCCTTATGCCCAGGAGTCCAGTGCACCTTAACTCTATTCGCGTTTGCTAAGTAGTTAAGCCGCATCCTGCACTCTCGCACCAGTTTTGACGTTGTGCAGTAGTTCATCAGCGCCTTACAAGATGCTTGACTGTCAGTTTGATACGAGTAGTTCTCCTACGAGTAGTAGCCTTTCTCATGCATTATGATTCCCCGGCGATGATAGCATAGTTCTCTGCTTGAATGACCGTTGGAGTGTGGCCTTGAGCAATGTGCGTCCCACTCCTCCCAGTGCCATTTATTCACACTCCAGAGCCTGTGTCTCCTAACATGCAGTTTTACTAAATTACTGGTTTATCTTTTGTATTATTGAAGCTCAATCTCTGCTAATTACAAATTAAGGTTATTTTTATTTGATTATATTTAACTGTTGTGTCTATTAGTTCTGACAGCTGAAAATGGTTACATTTAAGTCGAAACTTTGGCAGTACTTCTCTCGTTTCATAAACTCATTAAATAGTTAACGAATGTCTTTAAGCGCTCAAACGACTCGGTGCTCATAGTGGGCTTTTCCTCATCTCTGCGCTGGCTCCAAGAGGGCACGAGAGCAATGAAAAGGCCGACTGCCTTGCGAAAAAGGGCACATAATCCCTACCCAACATAGGGTGACGAAAAGAGTCATCTGAATTGGCCACTGGCCCAATGGAAGACACAGGAAAACTGCGTCCATTGGCACGGCCCATTACGACAAGACTGGCGAAAAGGCGGCTGGGTTCATGGTTTCTTTTTGTTCAAGGGCGAAAGCCATGCAAACACTCCCCTCTCCAGGCAGGATCTAAGAATCATTACTAGCTTCCTCACCCGGTGCTTCCCACTTAGGTATCACTTCAATAAGATGGGCATTTCAGAGGTGGTTGTGTGCAGATTGTGTGATGAGGAGGATGAAACGACAGAGCACATACTATGGGACTGCCCTACCCTGGCAGCCAGACGCCTCGAATATGTTTCCCAGAGGTTCATTAAACTTCAAATTATGGCGGAGTCTGCGACAAAGGCCATACTGGGCTTCCTAAAATGGGCTGGTATGCACGATGTCTTGTATTAATAGGGGACATCGTTACAACACACCCATATGTGGCCTCGGTGACAAAGGGACTCAGTCCCCTGTGCTCTCGGATCAAAAAAACAAATCATTAAAACTCCACCCTCTAATAATACCGTGAATACTGCATGCATGATACAATAGGAATCGTGTGGGATGATGTAAAATAATTGGGAAGGACTAAGGGCTCACCTTTGAGTTATCATTTATATCCGCCCTGTGCTTATTTCTCGCACTACCACCCGCCATAATAGGCTTTCCATTATCTAGGTGCTGGCTCAAAGAAAGCACTGGGGCAATGTAAGGTCCATAGAAGTGATGAAAAGTCACCTGATTTGACAGGTGGCCCAATGAGTGACAGGAACTGCCCATTGGCATAGCCAGCCAAGACAGGCGAAAAGGCCAATAATACAATATTTGCTCACCTCCTTTACTGAACAATCCACAAGCCTATTCCGTGGTTAACGCACTCGTCTATCACTGCAGTACGTAACCTCGGTTCTTTTTCTACCACCCCACAATTTACTCAGTTACCCACTTACTTAGCTAATCACGTTGTTTACAATTCCCGTTTCCATTGCTCAACTATTTACTAGTTCCCTTTTCTCGGACAACGAGCCTCCGTGTTTCATGGTTTTATTTTTAGCTTAATGGCGTAAAATGGAGTAATTATTCATGTTCTTTCGTTGGATGAATTTCTAGAGTTGCGCGTTCAAATTACTTCGCTATTCCAGCCCCTCGGATCGCGTGATAAATGCGCTTTTTATGCGGAGTTCCGCGCCGAATTTATCGTCAGACCGATTGAAAAGCCGACGCTCAGGGGAGAGACCAACAGTCGATTAGAATATGAAACGCGGCTATTTTATTCCTTTGAATTGGACTTGTTGCGCCGGAGCGAATAGTCAATATTGGCGACAAGTTGCCGATTTACTCTTCCTGAATTTCCACTCAGTCTATTGACGCTTTTCTCAATAGGAGGAACGTGAGTTGACAAAACGAAGGACGGAACCTTTTGGGCGGAGGATTCAGACCACTTGATTTAATTAGCCGGTCGAGTTTGTTGATTTAGGCCTCGATTTAATTCCAGCCGCTCCTATAGCAAAACGGAATTGACCCCCCCCCCCCAAGAGCCTATGATTCATTCAATGAGAGCGCCTTGTTTTATCGTGTATTGGATTTTCGTCATTAATTCGTTCTTATTTCATTACTTTCCGCTACCCGAAGGGAAGGAAAGTATAGTAATCGGCCCAAAAAAAAATTTGGGTTTTCTTCAGATCTTTACGTTTCAGACCCTACTGAGTCTGAAAAACCTAATTTCGGCGCGTGGTCCGTGTGTATGTGTGTGTGTGTGTGTGTGTGTCTGTAGTTCGATTTGCGGGAGAATGGCTGATCCGATTGAGCTGATTCTTTTTTATTTTGTTTGTTATTGTTTGTAGACACCAATATGAGGTGATGGGTGGTTTTGGCCGATGGAAAGAGGGGGTGGGGGACGAAACTGTACCAAAAACTAGTGTTTTTCACATTTTTCGCGAAAACGGCTCTAACGATTTTGATTAAACTTTCAAATTATCTTCTCCTAATCAATACCTAACTTTTCTTCTCTATACATATATCCATGAAAATACGGTGAACGGAGATATGGTGAAGCAAAAATAGGGTTTTTACGCTTTTTGGCAAAACGGCTCAAGCGATTTTTACCAAACTCACAGGATGTTTTCATATAGTTGATACCTACATATTCTTCTAAATAAATGTTCCTGTGACGGTCCATTGAACAGAGATAAAAATCAAAATGTGTCGAAAATAACGTTTTTTCGAACATTTCCATAAATTCCAGGGTAACTTCTTCACCAGATGTGATAAATTCTAATGGAGTGTCTTTTAGTTACCCATACCCACATTTCGTTCTCTATAATTATTTCTGTATATATATGTTGAACGGAGATATAAGCCAAGTTAACACAGAAAAGGAGATTTGTCGAATATTAATTTATCGGTATTCCAATTTTCTCGAAAATGGCTCTAACGATTTCGAGCAAACATCCGGAGTACTCTCAGCTAACTAGTCCCTACATTTTGTTCTCTATAAATGTGCCTGTAAAAATGCGTTGAACGAAGATATAGCGCCCGCCTATGTAGGTGGTGTTCGAACTTAAAGGGGTGGCGGAAAGTAGTGTGTTGCTACGCACCAGATATTTTACTTTCCCGAGCGCTGCGAACTACAAAGAAGAGTTGCAATCAACGAAACTTAGTGTGTTTTTTTGTGTTTCTTCAGTTTTGTACGGTTCAGATGCGTCAGCTTCGAAAGAACCCCTTGAGACCTAAGGTCACTGAGATTCTGAGGATCATAGGTTCACGTAACGTTGCGAATTCACTCACTCTGTTGTCAGACACTGTTCACGCGCAGAAAGTTAAATCTGGTGGAATTTCGTTCGTTTCAAATGGTTCGTCAAATGTTATTACCGATTATTCCTCAAACTCTCACTTCAACGAATTCTCTTCTGTCCGTTTCTCATTTCTGAACGTCACTTCCCGCTTGTCGTTTTCAATCTAGATTTTAGCTTTCATATGATGAACTTCCGTCTCGCGCAAAATATATTAGCGCTTCCTTCTTTGCAAACGGCGCTTTAACTGAGTTTAGTTTCAGTTGAAGCCGTTTCAACTGCTCTCAAATCAGTTACGTTCCGTTGTAAAACCGACGACGAAGTTCTTCCGACGTATTTGAAAGGAACGGGAAGCGCGACAACTTCGTTATATTTCAAGTTTTAGATCGAGTTTTTGCTCGAGAGAAACTTGCGGGGATTTGTCCGTGTCATCGTCGAACCGTTTGGGAGATCATTAGCCTAACCAATTTTGGTTGATTGGGTGCCATTATGAACCGATATAATCAGTCGATGATTAGGAAGTTAATTGCCCCCCTCCCACCAACCCACGCCACTATTCAGCGCACCTTTTTTGATGCTGAACGAAGGAAGTTATATGTCAATCAATCGATGCATTTATTTCTAAAAAAAAGTGCAACAGAATTTATGAATTACATAAATAACGACAGCTTGATGATGAAAACGGTTGGCGTTTCCTAGTTCGTAGTTTCAGGTTCTAACCTTCCCCAGTTCATCGTATTTTCACTTCCCTCAATCCCACAAAGTAGGCGGTCAAGTAATCAGATTAAAAAAACAAAGCGTTGATTTTTCCGCGGATCCTCACGTTTCAGGGGCTTTTAACTGTGAAAACCCCAATTTTTGTGACTGTGAACGCGATAGAAAGAGAAAGACACAACTCGATTGCCTCAAATGTGACACTTAATTTAAAGAAAAAAATTATAATAACGGTTAATTCGCGAGAAAACGTACTCGACGATGTCACGAAACGATCTATAATTTTTCATAGACAAAAATCATGTGACCAGAAATAACACATGTGCCTGGTCAACCAATAACAAACTGAAGGGTCGTCACTTGTAAATTTCAACAACTTATCAATTGAATTATATAGGAACCTAAAATGTAGGTATCGGTCGGCAATTGATAACTGGGTAAACAGTTTGATATCGCTGCTTCTCTAAACACAACTAGGAGCAGCGATATCAAACTGCTTACCCTGTTATCAATTATTATGAAAATTTAATTCCCAATCCCAGTTCCTTTTTCGGTTCCTTCCGCAACATCTGAAGGACTGGTACGAACGTTCATTATCTCAACATTTATTTTTAACCAGCGATTTTCCTTGTGTTGTGCCTGGACCAGAGAAACTATATCGAGATAGCTCATATTTTGACGTAGTTATATTACGCTGTTCATAATAAACGTTCATTCACGCTTCAACCCATCACCAAGAAGCTGTTATTTATTTCCAAAGGGTGCCATATCCTGAACGTACACAAGTGTTTATATTATCGATCACGAATCCTCCAATTGAGTGCTCATCCGGATATTTTAGAAATCTCATTAATCTCTACGCTGCAAGTACAGATCATCAATACGTTGGTTCTTCGATGAAGACGAGGATTTCCATAACTAGAGAAGCCCAGGAGTTGAAGTATAAATGATGCTTCAAATGAAGGGTAATGCAGTTATTAGGTGACCTTGACCATTCAACTAAGAGCACCAATTTCGAGGAATGCTGCAGAAGAAAAAAGCGCAAACAATTAATCACGCTATTCCTGATTTCGTGAATAATGAAATATTCCAAGCTCTACTGTCGGATTATTGAGGGAGGCATTTACGTAACTTAGGAGAAAATTTCATTTTAATGATTGATGATGACAAGACAAGCGGTAGAAACGACGTGGAATCACGAAGCAGTCATCAAAATATTACTTTTGCAAAGGCCTCGGGGATCGGGGTGAGAGTCGAACTAAGAATAATTAAAACAGTTGAGGGTCAGATAGAGGTCGACCATGAATCGTAGAATTCTTAAACAGTCAAAGACAACTGCTACGGAAAGAGACTGATTCGCCACGGCTGGGCAGCTTGTGGATGGTACTTCCTATCCACTTCTAGTGACAGAGTATGTTCGGGCAAGCTGTGTTCATCAAGTCAGATTCTTTTCACGACGCAAGTCGGGTGATATTTGGAGTTCCTAAGCATTTATGAGTGCCCTAATCTTCTACACTCAAGGCTAATATGCCCTGATGAGCAGTTGGCGCTGAGACTTTACATCTCTTGGCGTCTCACAGGCGTAGCCACAAGCAATTGTGGTGATCATTCAGGGCTAAGCAATTACAGAAAAGAACATAGATTGCCGCTCTCACTTGTAGAATACTCCCGTCACCCTGTTATGTGGTGACGTAAAGAGTTAATATATAAATCGATGATCGACGCAAAGTTTAGCTACGGAAAGGAGACCTAGTGGTTCAGTATTAGTGGTTCAGCTATACAGTCTGGGGCGAGATGCCAACCAGAGAATTATCCTGGTGTCTACCGCCAACTTCCTGAAAGATAGGAAAAACCCTGCAAATTATTACACAATGGTTTATTTATAGTAAATCATACGAAACATGACCTGGCTACAATGGAACTACCGAAACTAAATATCTGTCTGTAGGCGTTTATGATCCGATGGAGGGGTGTGCAGAGGAAGTTGCGACCCGTCGGGCAAAAAGAGTTGAAAGGGCGGTGCGAGTCGAGCGGACGGGTGATTGAGTTTGATATGACGGGATGGAGGGGTGGAGGGAGTACTAACGACGAAACGTTGACTTCCGCTGTAGTTCCCGCGTTATACTGCGTTTGGTTAATTTTTTAAACTATTTTTTGCCCATAACAACCATGGGCTTCGTCCAATCGGATTGCCGAGATCGCGGGCACAACTAAATACCAAATGGGATTTTTGTGCAAAAGAACGAACTTTTTAGACCACGTTAAAGGCACAAAATGGCCCGGACGGCGGACGGACGTTGCAAATTTGGAATCTTCATGTCTCGAAACGTAAAGTATCAAATTTTGAAGGGGGGGTTGTAAAAAATTTTTCGTGACCAAAACATAGGGTTATTATTCAGAATGAATAATAAACCAAAATAGAGAGAGAGAATGCGTTTTATTTAATAATTAAAGGAGGATTAGGGCTATCAAACCCACACTTACATTTTCTTCAGCAGAGTACATTACATATCATAAATTACCCAATTTCGCACAGCATAACGGAAAAAGATAAGCACTTTTGGATTATTTTTCCTTCCTAGAATTGCCGAGTGATGAACGATTTCGGGGTGCTGTTCCGGCGTGTCATACACATAACGTTCTTCCAAGAGCGTATTTTCGTATGAGTTTTTGACAGACGCAACCCTCACGGAGGTGTCAACGACGGAGAGTTCTCATTAGAACGTCATACAACTGTGGGAATATATTGGTTCGATGGCGGAGTCTTTGCATTAGGCCTCATCTTGTCTTTCGTCGGTGGACTGTGCGGAGAAGTGCGAAGCTTCTGGCAATGTATGGAGGCTTTTTAAATTTCAAGCTTTTCAAAAGGATAAGAGCAACGGTATATTAGACTTTCCGCTTCATATTCAGCCGTCTTACCACAGTGACCTTTGGGCTTTGAGCCCGTAGCCTCTGGTATTTCAGGTTCTATTTATCGTAAGGTCTCCTGACTGCAGCAATCGTGTTTATCTCCCCTGTCCTTCAGCACGACTCAAAATGTATCCTCCTTTTCTGTGGAGGTGTGAAATTAAGAAAAAAATGAGGCGGAACAAGTTTTATGTCGTAACGACGGCCGCAGCATTATGGATTCCATTATTCATTCGTAAAGTATGAATATTAACTATGCGATGTTACGTATCTTCCCATCCACTCCGGCCATCGCTACAGTGGATAGTAATATCCGTTCTAAATCTCCTTTTTCCACAATCCGCTGTCCAATACTCGTGATTTTTTCTGGGTTTATCGCGACGATATTATTTTTAACCTCAACGCTACGGAACCTGACGTATTATGTATTCTCGGTTCGTGACTCGGCAATAAAAGTTCTCCGCTGACGGAAGCCCAGCGAAGGGTCCTATCGTTTTAAAATAAAATAAAGTACCATTACCGACGTCACTTTTTTGCCAGATGTTTCAGTTTCTGAAGAGTTCCTTTTCCCTTTGCTATTTAAGATGGAGAGAACGTTGAATGCGAGTAGGGTTAACACACATTAGGGTTAACTTTGGTATTAAAAGTGTTGTGGGGGGGAGAGGCATGAGAGCAGTTGAGTGACAAGCGAAGGAGAACACATGAATTGTTGATTTGAGGCAGTGTACTGTATTGGTGTCAGAGATATTGTTTAATTTCCAAGTTTTGAGCGAACCGAGCCGTGATTGCTAGTTCGTAATCATTGAAGCAATTCGTGAAGGGAAATGGCGAAAGAAAGGGGGGAGATTTCCTCCAAATCAGGTCAAAATATTCGTTTTCGAGCCACCGAAATTCACGTCCATCATTAATTTCTTTATGTTCATCCAGAACTACAGGATGACTACTCTTCTGTCAAAACCGGCGTAATTACCAACACAAGACCCCCGAACTCCATTGTACCTGAGATTCAGTTCGCATCAGTCAGGCTATTCTCAACAGTACGTATTCACAACCTGAACTGTCACCAATTCACATTGAAATAATTCTGAAAACAAAAGTCTGTACGCGTCACATATGATTTTCGCTCTCTTATTCCTATTTTGTTTCTGCACACCCGTTAATCAGCAGCTCTTATTTCTTTCACGACCATCCGTTTCACCATAAACCGCCTGACTCCCGCTGTAGACCCCCCCAAGTGATCGTAATTTAGTGGTCAAAGACGATGATTCATATTCCGAAGAAATCGGGGCAATGGATCGGAGCTCGGAACCCCCTCGTATCAGCCACCTCTGACTAACGTAATTTCTTCTTCTTATGCACACGAAACTGTCTGACATTCTTAGGAGGTTGATTCAAATTCTTTTCAGTGGTCGAAATGAAATCGTTAAAAAGCGATGAACGAGAGAATTATTATTTATCGGGAATGTACGAAGGGCTGGAGAATAGTGGGGTTTAAACTTGTAGACTTAATCTTGACGAGGATAATTCTGTAGACACCATTTCAGACTTCAAATAGGTGATGAGCTTATACTCATTAACACCACATGAAGTCATTTGATCGAAATGTATACGTAAAAATATCTAGTGCGTTGCAACACACAACTTTCATTAGCTCTTACGTCAATTCACTTTCTACATGGCTTTTTCCACTTAAACAATTCATTTATCACTCAGTTCATATGAACTTGGTCAAACAACACTTCACAGCAGCTGGAAGCGGTAGGGCTTGCTTACAGTTCCGGAATTTATTGTGCTGCTCGTACTCATCCCAGGACCATTGTTGAGTTTGTGATCGATAATTTTGGAAGCTTATCCTCACGTCATTTTCCCACGGATGCGAATTTCACGGTAATTTGTTGTCATTTATAGTTGTTCATGCAGAAAATTTAATAACAATTGTAAGAGACGATAAAAAAGTTGATGTTCTAATCATCGTGATAGTTTCTGACCGAATCCGCTCAAATTAATTAATTAATTCCCTCGAGTACTTCACAACTGAACTTACGCAAAAAAAACTATTCACGAAAGTCAATTTAATCGGCGTCTGTGTGAAAACCAGCTTTTCAAGTCTTCTTCCTCAATTTAGTCGTATTTCGTACTTTCAATGAAGAACCGAATCGAATTTGAATACCAAGCGAGACTTTTGATTTGAAACTCACGCATAGCTGCAGTATATTTCCAATCCACGTACAAGCGAGCACGTTGTCAAATGAAGAGCCTAGTTCTGAACGTTCATCAACTGCGGACCGCTTATTCGGTTGATTGCCCTGAATTCGGTGGTACGTGGCTCATTCGGTAATTGACTTCTCCCGAATTTCAATCAAGGTACGAGCTCGTAGAGGCGTTGACTCTAATCAGAGAACTTCATTCGCATCTATTCGCCCAAACGAAATAGTGGGAGTTGGAACTGGCAATGCGATAAGGATGGGAACGAGCTTATCGAGGAACCCGTCGGACACACCGGTTAGTTTAAACGTTTCGGGGCGTAGGTTAGTCAATTACGAGCCACTTCACTTAAATTCGTATCTTCTGTTCGGATATCTGCGGAAGAATGTTGGTAAATATGGTCGCTATAAAATGGTTGAAGAAATCCAACATTAATCACTATACTAAAAATTCTGAATAATTCGATTCCAAACGATAAAGTTTAGAGTGATATTAATCGGCAGTTGTTTGTTTCATATGAAGACAGTGTTTCCTGCGATGAACTTTCCTTTAACTCACTCACGTACGTTTGGCCATTTTCATGGCGTTTACTACTAATTCAACATACTTTCGAATGAAGTCATCTGAACTTGTTAAAACGCTTCACGTTTTACGTAGAGCGTCGTAGCGCTTATATTTCGGAATTTATTGAGCTACTCCTTCTCATACTTCGGCCATATTTAGGGCCGGTTTATCAATGCTTTAGTTAAAACGTTGATTAGGTAGCGATCTGTTAACGATAATCATGGAGTGAAAAAATTCTCGAGCTCGGATCGTGTTTATCAATCGGCAATTGACTAATAGTTAGCTAGCGAGAGTTTTAACGCGGGGAAAAAGGGCTTCCACTATGCTCAAACGAGAATCCCTCGAACGAAGAGGCGACTTGGCGAGTTTTCCTCCAAAACAATGAGTTGGAGAGTTGGTACCATTGGGCCACCTTCATTTGCCGTCTGTCGATTTCATTATTTGACATCGTCACTCGAATACCCAAAATATCAGTGCAGAATTGTTAAATAATATATTTGTGATCTTACTTGATACTTTTCTCTTTTTTTCCAATTCTTTTCTTATCTTCTTACTTCTCATTCTTTTCTTACTCCTCTACTTATTGTGTAGCTCATTTTTCGCATTGTGATTATTTTTGTTAAGTGTTTGTCGTGATTTTTTCCGTCGATTTTATAACTTTCCGTCGTGAGTGGGGTAAGCATAAGTAAAAAAAATGTTACTTGCAGAAAACGTCACGTGTATTATTCAAAATTAATCATACACCAAGCAACTTTAAAAAAATTGAAAAACGATACATGATGCTTCTCAACACTAAATGTGCGGTGTGTTTCACTCAAATTGACATTTTCACGTGTGTACAGTCGATAACACCAGTGGTAAAACGCTCTTTGGGCTTTTGAGATTTTTTCTTCTCCGAATATCGTCTTTAAGAAAGTAGGGGCAAATGAACAGTGGTCTGGGAAACTAGTTTCACAATGAGGAGCCAGGAGTTTTACTAACGCCACAAAAGTCGCCTACAGCTATTAGCATGGAACCTGCAAAGAGAAAACAAAATGGTTATTTACGTGCCCTACTATCACATAATTCTAAAATGTATACGAATAATCGCATTGAATTGTAATGCCCATTTTCTTTATACAGCCTCATTAAAGTAGGATGAGAGCTACGTGATTGGCAACAAAGACAATTTGATTGAGTTTTCTTCAGATATTTACGTTTCAAACTTTTTCAAAGCCCCCATTTCAGAACATGGTGTGTGCGATTGGGGACACGATTGAGAGAGAATGACTGAACCCAGTCAACTCACGCTTGATATTCACGATCCCACACCCACATTAGACGGTGATACAAAATTATAGTTTTCATTGTGGTCAAAACGCATAATTATCACCGCCATCGTTGGTGTTGGGAATCCAATAAGGTACGAAATAGAATTTCAATCATAATCAGCAACAACCAAATTACGGCATTCAAACAGCTAACTCCAAAAGAATCAAAACAACTTCCCACAACATAATCGTCTTGGCATGGTCTCGTCAAACGTGACTCATTATTGGTTACTCAAACCATGACATAATGTAATTAGGGATAACTATAGATTCCTCGACGTTATTTTTTATCAGTTTATACGTACACTTGTGAACACCATTGCACTATGCTGCATTATTAGTGCATTGCGCTGAACGTACGAGGGGACTAGAGAACTCGTGATTAGTCGAACCCAGACATTCGGACTAATAGAATTGAAACGTTAACATTCGATGAAAGCTCTTAATTACTTTTCGAACTTGACGTAAGTTATATCATGCACATAAGTAACGTGGTAGGTCGATAAAATATTAGGTCTGTACTTACCGAGACCGTAGAACCTGAGCGTTAAGAGGAGTTTCGTCATTGGCGTAATTAGGTGATTGCGATTGCTTTTCGATTCTATTCGCGTTCGAATTAGCGAAAGTACAAACTCCGTTGTTTCTTTCGACAACCGGAACCTAGAATGGAAATCTACGTCGTCGAGTGTGTCAAAATATTCGATTCTCGGACGGACCTGGTACGGCCTTCTCTCCCACTCAAGAAACGCGTATACCTCTTCGTCGGAGAAGTCAGAGTCAGACAGATCGTAGTCGAACTCCATTGTTAATAAAATTATTTAAAATTTAGGTGACGAAAACCCAATAGAAAAGAATATCGCGAAAGCGCAAACATAAACAGAGGCTAGCGAAACACAACCGAAAATGGCTGCCAACAAACTAACCGATAACGGTTAGCTATCCGATAACTAACGAACGAAGAGACGAGTTAAAACATAACTAACAGCTAGCGCTAACGCGGTGTCAAAGTGAGTTGATGAACGCGTCTTCGGGAGTTAACGAATGATTTCGCTTGGTCAACCTTTAGTCAAGCTAGCAAATGACATTGATAAACCGGCCCTTAATAAATCGGTGCGCAGGTAGTGTACGAAACCGTCAACGTGACTTTCTAAGTATGATTGTGTCAACTATTTCGGGATTATACGGCGAAACTTCGTGATATGCCAATAAGTGTAATGGAGGTGGTATTTCTGGAGTTGCTCTTAATTTTGGACGTTATTAAACGCTGATCCTTGAGTAGATTTTTGAACTACCACTCTAATGTTTAAGGGCATTCAAGAAAGTTTCGAGGGAAATATAACAGGAAAAAGATGTACTGAAATTAATTTTCCTCGAAACGGTTATCAATTTATTCTGTTGCTATCATAATTTCAACACAAATGAGAATTGCATGGGACTGTTGTTGCGTATGGAGCTCTGCATACAAAGAATTTATTTTAAAATGTAGGAGACGTTTTTGGGTAAAAAATTGGTGTTTTGATCTGTTACAACTAATATAGGCTACCTCTAGCTCCAAATCACCGCCCGGCACCCAACTTAGCTCGGACTTGAAAAGGCAAAAGGGCTTACCTCGCGTCTTCGGAGTCTAAGGGGCGATCGACGGATCGACGGAAATAAGATGCCTACGACATCTGTTTATCTCCTTACTAGGTTTCTCCATGATCACTACCATAACCAAATTAGTTTTGAGTTTTGATTCGATTACGTCTATTCAGCGTTAAACGTTATCGTGTCCAGGTGGCGTTAGTGCATATCAGATAATTACGTGTGCAACGCGTAAAACATGCGGTAGGGCCACATATACGCCACATCGTGCTCTGTAAGCTTCTTCGTGCGCCCATTCTACGAGCGGATATCCATGATCTTGGATGTGTTTTATGCCTGGATAAATTAATTTCGAATTGGTGTATGTGGTTTCTACTCAGTCGATGGTGCCGTCCCGGTCCGCTCCATAGAAGCTCAAATCCCATAACCCATTAGCGAATAGCATTAGTTTAGCTATAAATTAATTATATTGCTTGTCAAAACAGCGCAAATAAAACGTATTGGGCTACTTGTAGTGAAGATTTGTACTGAGTCAATTCATTTGAAAGCGTTTGAACGAAAGGAGGTACAAGAAGCAGCGTTCATGAATATTGAATAGCCCTTTTAACCGTGTTACGTTTCACGCGACAAATTTACGGTTTTGTACGGGAAATGCGTAAGGAAATAATTGCGTGTAAGGGAAAAGGATGCCCACTCTTCCCTCTCGCTTCATTTCGATGTTGAATCGATATCAAAATGGACCGTAAATAAAACTGCAATGTTGACGGATGTATGGCGTATATGTATATAGTCGTAAGTGAACATTAGTGAGTGAGGTAGGTAATTCTTTACGATTCGGAATGAAACGGAGTTAACACGTGCCCTTGTGACGGTACACGAGAAGATGCCCTGTCGGGAATCAGAAAGCTCAACAACCATCAGATGAAAAGTGCAAATATAGTCGTTGGACGTAATGAAACAAAAAACAAGCAAGGCGTAAACCAAGGGGAATTAAGGCTGGAGTTGGAGTTGGTTCTGATCATGCGGGGGAGGAGGAGTTCCTGGCACTTGATCCTTGACAAGGCGAAGGTGGAGGGGCCCGAACTGCATGCGGTAGCCTCAATGTCCGCGACGTTCAAAGTTCTTTCATGAACGATCCAGGTGGGAAGGGGGAGTTTGAGGCTGGGGCCCTGATTTATTACACTGATGGTTCGATGGCCTTGCAGGGGCAGGCATCGTTGGGCCGAGAATTGGAGCAGCGATCCTATTTGGGTCACTGGCCTTGGTGTTCCAGGCAGAGGTGACTTGGGTGACGGTCTGTGTGCCACGGCTACTGCAGAGGGGACTGAAGCGGCAGAGGATCTACATTATGGTGGACAGTCAGGCCAATCTCAAGGCCTTAGCCTCATACTGTCTTACATCGCGGCAGGTGTGGGAGTGTCTGACTGGACTGAAGGCCCTGGCCGAGGACAACAGTGTAACACTGTGTTGGGTGCCAGGGCATCAGGGTATAGAGGGAAACAAACGAGCTGATGGGTTGGCAAAGAAGGGATCGGCGCAGATCCCTGTCAGCCCTGAGCTCTTTGTTGGGACTACCAGGAGCCACCTACGTAGAGAGATTGACTAATGAGGTAGGTGAAGGGCTGCCCATTGGCAGGGGCTACCTGGCCGAAAACTCTTCATCCATCTCTCCAAAGGGAGGGCCAAGGCGGTGCTTGCACTGTTTACAGGTCACTGTCCGCTGAAGTACCACCTTGCAAATATTGGCATCTGCGAGGTACACGTATGCAGGTTCTGCGAGGTGGGGCTAGTCCCACGCCCCACCAGAGCGTAAAGCATGTGTGCGTATGCGATGGACTCGTGGCATCGCGCCGTCGTGTGTTAGGGAGGCTGTTTCATCAAATGCAGAACTTCCGGATGTCCTCGGCGCGTTGGTGATGTCACAACTAGTGAGACCAGTGCCGTGGGGCCTGGAGGTGGTGCAGGGGGGCCATGATCTGGGGATCATAGAAGCCCTTTCAATAAGCCCGTTTCTGGGCGCTGTGAGCGTATCGCCTGCACCCACCGTTTCAAAAAAAAAAAAGAAAGGGGGAATCATTAAGGTACTTATCCCTTAGCGTCCTTGAGACACGCTCCTTTGGGATTTTGGCGTTGACACTTGTGTCTCATGTTGTGTTCTAACTAGAAGTTCATAACTACCAGAACCGTCTAGTCTCATTCCACTTCCCCGAGTACTTACGAGGTGAGACCCAAATACCAACAAGTGTTAACGCCTAAAGCATGCGTACGGCCATGTGTACGGCTAAGGAATAAGTACCAATATTACATTTGAGTAAACTTGAGCCGTTGAAGGAAATACTCGAGGCTGAAGGCGCTGTGGTTAGTTATTAACCTTCAAAATGTACACCTTCTTAGAAAAGCCAACGAATAGACCATTGACGAGACTGCAGACATGGTTTCTGTTCATAGTTTTAGAATAATAGGAAATAGTGAAATGAGAAAGAAAAAATCATTTCAGTAAAACAGGCGCTGTCACGATAATTACATCTGTAAGAATTGTGAAGAAGAATGAAACGCAGCCATTCTCTCCCGATTATCTCAGAAAGACAGTAAATTGAGTTTTCCGACGTTCGTAAAAATTAAAATTCTCTGCTGTACACAGCAATCATGCCGTTAACATCAATGTTATTCAGTGTTGCATTGTGTGACAAATTGTTGGTCGGAGGACTTCTCCGGAAACTGAATCCAATAAGAACAAGCGCCCCCTCCCGCCGGAAGGAGGGCAAATCTAATTTCCCTTGAAACTGAATTGGAGGTACCCAGCATTCATTAATATTAATACACAATCTGGTAAGCACGGAAGCTCGGGAGATTAAAAACTCCTAGAACCCTCAAAGTTCACGTCACGGAGCAAAACGCTGCGTTATATTTCTTCGTTGAAACGAAATCGCTGTTGGTTTTTTGTCCACTAGAAATTGGAAATTTTTTTAAATCGACAAAACTGCGTTAGTTTTCAACGACATCGAATTTATACGAATTGAGCGAAAAATTCGTTGACGCTACAAATGAAATGAGAAGCACACAAAATGAGATACTCGACTTCTCCGTTTTTGTAATTTATGGAGACACTTACACCTATTTACTCTCCTTAGCACTACGGAGTAAAAAAGTGGTTTGTGTCTGTGAGCGATTGAAAGAAAACGGCAAATCATGTCGCGTGAAATTGTATCTTCAGTCTGCAGGTCATCGTCGGATGCCAAAATAGATATTGAAGCAACATCAGCTCAAAATACAAAGCGGTTTGCCTCAAAAATAACTCTGAATAATTGTAATGTAGGCTCAGTATGGGCAGCTACAAATAACGCGACAGTACCGTAAATTTCTCTTTTGTGGAAACATTTCAAGAGCAGCAAAATGAATAATCAAAAACTTCGAAAAAATCAATTTTTGAGCAGGGTCCGGAGGTCCGGAATCCCAACCACTTGATACCATTTCTCTCAGTTTTTATCCGATAATTACTAAACAGAAAACATTGTGCTCCACGGGAAATATCCGACCCCTCGGGCTCACGTGCATGTGCACAGCGATTCAAGCAACTAGTCAAATCTTCTTTTCATTCCGTTTAAAACGACGGACAGCGGGAGGCCACATAAGCCCTAGTTCCATGAGTTATATAATAAAATCACAATTTCTTGAATTGATTGTGCTGCTCTTACTTGTTCCACAACGACGATAGAGCAATCAGTTCGAGGTCGTTTCGAAAGACTACCCATGCTGAAGAAGGATGGCGCTGACTGTTTTGGATTGAGAAAACTGTGAGAAATAATAGTGGGTGAAACGGTGGAGGTTGAAACTCAGGAATTCTGGACTAGCTCCTATATGTCTCATGAGCATAATCAAACGCCCATCGTAGTGGCTTTTGATTAGACTACGACGACAATTTTTCTGAAGGTCTTAAGACATTTGCGCGTAGTTATTAAGGAAACAAATGCGCTAAAATAGATTATCGTCGAAATATATAGTAATTTATTGTGCTGCTCTCGTCATTTTCCAACGTATGACACTAATTTCATAGTATTTCCGTGCTATTTGGAGCTTTCCATACAAAAAATGTAATCAAAATTGTTAGTGCCATTTTTGATCATTGTGCTGATATTCATATTTTAGCTTCCCATGAAAACCAACTGTTAGGAACGGATTTGGTTCAGTCAGATTCACATACACACACACACCCCATTTCCCCATATTCGAACTCAGTAGGATCTAAAACGTAAAGATCTGAAGAGAACTCAATTTTTTTTTTTTTTTTTTTCAGTCGACTTCACAACTTTCCTTTGTACCTCGTAGAGCCTAGGAAAGTAAAAATCGTGTGGACGGTCTCACGAATATGCTATGCACTGATTGCTCAATAGTGTTGTTGGGTTACGTAGAAGCTTCTGAATAAATTTCAAAAAAGATAAGCGTCACGAGTTTCTCATGTGTGAAATGTTTTAATAAAATGAACGAAAAATAGATTTTATGATGCGCCGCACTAAATCATTGCCAAATCTATTTCAACTGATATAGGTTTGAATTGCCCTAACGGCCTTAAGTTTACCGCCCACCAATTGTTAAACGCAGACATCACTTTTTTGGTTAATTGTTCGTTCTGAATAATAACCCTATGTTTTCGGTCAGGAAATTTTTTCTACAACCCCCCCCCCCCTCAAAATTTGATACTTTACATTTCAAGACATTAGGTTTCTAAATCGGCAATCTATGTTGTGCCCACCAGCTCGGCAATTCGATCGGACGAAGCTCAGAGTTGTCATAGGCAAAAAAACGGTTAAAAAAATTGACAAAATGCAACTTTGGAAATTTAATCGCAAATATGCCGTGTTTGGTATCGTTTTTAAGGTACTTATAGATCTTGGGTCGAATGGGATGAGTTTCAGGCGTGTGCAACTGCGTATAATGAAATTACAGTAATATTACAGACGTATATGATTGTGTCTATACGGAAAACAGTGAAGTTACATTAACTATAGTGAGCCGAAGTCTTTAAATTGAAAAAACTCGCTGGACAATACAGCGAAAGTAATCGTTTCATCGTTTACACTTCATCTCGTCTCTTTCCAATCATGCAGCTTCATTCAACACGGCGTGCCAATATCGTGCCTACAAGGGCCTGGAATATTTAGTTTTCGTCGTTCCTTTAAGTCAGGTCATGTCTCGTATCGTTTACCGTATTTTTCGATGCTGAATCGAATGGAATGGGTCTCGAGGGTGTGAGGCTAGGTTGAGCTGTTCCAGATAATAATAAACTATTGTGTAATGATTTGCAGGGTTTAGATTATTCATTCTGAATTGTGCACCAATGTTTCCGGTCCCAAAATGTTTTACTTTAAAAATCAAAGCATGGGGATTCCAAGTCTACTATGACCATCCTCCGTCCGCTCTCCACTCCGTATGTTGCGTTTAATGATCTGAAAAATCTGTTCTCTCGCGCGGATTTCATTTGGAATCTAGTGGTGCTCGCTTACTGCGGAATTGGATGAGACGAACCCGTGAATGGCACGGGCCAAAAATGGTTTACAAAATCACCTTAAAACAAAATTGAGGCGGTTTTATTCCAATTACGTCGTGTTTGGAGTCGTATTTGAGCTATTTTTAATGCTGAGTCAAACAGGAGGTGTAGAACAGGGTCTGGATGGACAAGAGTACGACAATGTAGTGGAAGTTATTTTCCTCCACTGAACTCCAACTACTCATCAGTTTGAATCGTCACGAGGTGCCAATTGCATAGCGTAGTCGGGCCTGGTTTCGTATCGTTTTGTTCCGTTAATTTTTTGGCCGCAGTATATTCGGGATATTAACTTTAGTTTTGGTCATAGTTTGACTGTCATTTGTATACCTATTGTTCAACGTAGGCGATAGCAGTGCATACTGTTTCAGAGTTTATTCGGTCGTCTCCATCTACCTCGGCCCCCCATTTCGGAAGGCCCAACAAACATAGTTGTTTGCACACGAGTGGTTTCCCGGATGTTGATGTGCAAGACCTTTGTGTAATAATTCGCACCGTTTTTTCTATGCGTGTAATTCAGCGTGCCAACCTTTATAACTACGACAAATTTTACGAAATAAGAAAGGTTGTGGTACTTCTGAAAAGTTGGCAGATGGCAAATAGCCGGCGGAAACAGATAAAATCCTTCTCATGGCGTCGGAGGTTTTATCTACGAAATACCAAAACTGCCGGCGGATTTTTCTCTCGGGCGTAACAAGCTGCAAGCTCGAAGACCTCGAAGTGTTGACAAGTAAATCGAGTTTGTCTGCTAGTACTCCAAGGTTTTGAAGCCGAGAAGCTTTTCAAAAGACAGATCAGAGAGGAGAGCGTCCACCAACTTCCGCCTTAGTAAAACGTAATCCCTTCTCCTTGGGCTTCTAGAAAGGGAATTCAATTACTCCTTTTCTCTTGACTCCAGACGTTGAGTTGAGGGGGTACATCAGCTCGTTTTTCTGGGCCATACACAGAGTTGCCGAGGGAGGCTTTCTAGTTTCTCAAAGTTGGACAGTCTAAAGCAACTTCGAAGGGCGCTGAACTAACCTTCCGCGCTTTAATGTTTGCCTCCTCATCCGTGCTCCTCCTTAATTAAAGAATGAGGAGAATTCAAGTACTGAGTCATAAAATTCCCGGATTCGTTCATTAGGTTCAAGGGTCCTAGATTGAAGGGCGGCATGAGGGTTGTTGTTTAGAAACGTCAGAAAATCGCTCTAGAGCAAATACCTAAGAAAAGTATTCAGTTTCAAACTCGAAGATGAAACCCCGAGGTATGTCCCTTGGAATTTATAACGAGCGATTTTCAATTATATCGCAACGCCCTAGCCAACGAACCGAAAAAGCCAGCAACCAACAACGTCTGAGGAGCTGAGAATGCAATAAAAAGGTTCTGAAACTAATTGTGTTGCCAGTCCATCGTTATCCGTGCAAAAAAGGATAACGTCGATCCAGCAAAGAAATGCGCCTTTTATTATATATAACATTACTTTTTAAATTGTTCGAAACACGTGAAAAAATTGTGTTGCTTCGTAGGTCTATATCGTCGTTCACAGAGTTTTCACGGATACTTGTGGAAAATAAAATATCAGTGCTGATCGGTGGAAGATAATTTGAAAGTTGAAAACCGGTTTTGAGTAGCGAAAGCCCCTCGTTTCTGGTCTTCCTCGTTAAACCTTCTCATCAATGAGAATTGCTTATAACCTTCTCTTTTGCATCTTCGAAAAAACACAAACGAGCTAACTTGGTCTAGCCGTTCTCCAGCAAATTGAATCACACACACGGACCACCCATCGTGATACAATATTTCGAATTCAAAAAACCTAAAACATAAAGCTCTGAAAGAAGCTATTTCCGACATATTAGCAATATTACCCCTTACCCTTTGGGTAGTGGAATGTAAGAACTTTTCAACCTATTACACAACGGTCTAGTACACATATTGGAAATGCAACGCTTAGATGTGCAACGCTCTTCGAAGGCAGCAGTTTCTGCGATGCAGTCAGTAACATGTGACGCATCTTCTAGTTGCAAGGACTCCAAAGAGTCTAGCACTGAATCGAACTCATCAAAAATGGCATTTAGTTGGTCAACTCGAGCGAGAAAAATGTCCTGATGTTTGGGGAGATTCGGGATCATATTGGAGGTGACTGTAAGTCTGGCGAGAAGACGTTTCTTCTTCTCGGACAATCTCGCAAATTGCAACGCATGTTCATCCTTTTGACTTCTTTTTTCGGAGGTGACGAGTCGAAAAGGAACTGATCGGAAAGACGCGGGGGCCAGCTGATGCCCAGGGACCGATCCGGGCCTCTAAATTGAGGTGCGAACTCCGTGAGGGTGGGAAAGAGGGGAGGGGGGGTGTTACAAGTGGTGGCGAAAGGGACAAGCTGGAGAAGGATTGCCCCACTTGAAACCCAAACTGACGTAAACAGCTTATCGCTAACCAATAAGAGCTAATTAAGCCGTTTCTATGACAACGCTTCGCAAGATGGATTCCCACTAACTTACGAAAAAGGTTCCTATTATCCGCGGCCCGGAGGAGCCAAAAATTTGTACGTTCGCTTCTTTCCGGGGAAAGGGTAGAACATGTGAAGCGCACGGGTATGATCCGGGGAATAGGAGTCGATTCCCGCCGTACGAAGAACAGCCCCCAACGCAAACACAAAATGAGTGAGGAAAACGTGGGAAGGACTCACCTTGGGTTTGGAAGATCGGAGCGGCCTCCCGTCGACGGGGCAAATCCTCGTGCTTTCCTCCAGCTGAGACAATGGACGTCGGTCTGCAGATGTTGGGTCTGGAAAACGAAGACCCGTAGAACAAGGGGGGTTAGTGAGAAAAAGGAAGGAAATCACAGGAAATTCGCACAACGCGGGGAACATGCGAAAACGCAACTGAACTACAGTGGGCTTAAGGAGCGGGGAGGGCCCTTCAAGAGCGAAGGAAGGAGAGAGGACACACATTTCGTGTTTGCGCCTTAGCGCCAGAACCTTGTTGGTGGAAAACGGCTCCCATCCCCGCAATTGAGATCAAACATATATTAAGAATGTAACATGACCATAACAACAACCTGAGACACCACAATGTTTGTACAGCACCTACAAGACCCATCCCGTTCGATTCAACGTCGAAAAATACCGCTAAATGATGAGAAAGATAATCTGACTACAATGGAACAACTAAAATTGACATTTTCTAAGTGATGCAAGGCGATTGGCATGGCGTGACTTGTCGAACTGTCGAGTGGTTGGAGTGTGATGAGCGCATGCCAGGGAATGAAATCAGTTTTCGCTGTATCCCCCTAGTTAGTTCAAGTAGCAGAATTTGCCTCACAATATTTATTGTGAGCTCACTGTTTTCCATCGAGTCTCAATCTTACACCTCTGGGACCCGTCTTATTCGACTCAGCATCGATGAACCCCTAGGAAAATATACCAAACACGACGTAATTGCAATGAACATGCCGAAATTGTCGTTTGCGAGTAACTAAATCTCAAATGGACTTTTTGTGCAAAAAAAAAACGGATTTGTTTTGCCACATCAAAGGTAATATGGTCTGGACGGTGGCCAGACATTGCAGAATTGGAATCCCCATGCCTTCACACGTAAATTGTCTAATTTTATGGTTGGGGTATATTACTCAGAATGATTAATAAACCAAAACGCAGTGCAATGTATTTGTAGTCTGACTCACACAGTTCATAAATGTGGAGGTTGCCTCCATTAGCTCAACCCCTCGATACTTCAATGAATGTGAAACGGCTGTTGCTGGGGCCCTGGACTAGCCAGTGAGAAAACTCATTTCAAGGCTCTTAGTACTGGCCCAATAGGATGAATCGCTGTAGAACAACCACTCCTGACTATGGGTCTAAAGCGCTAATTCCAGGAAACGATAATAATGTAATTTTGTTCGTGGACATTCGTACTTATGATACCGAGTTCGCTTTAAGCGCCCTGTAAGAAGATGTTCCAGTTATCTATAGTTGGTGTATGTACTTGTGATGAAATGAGGAATCCTTTTACATATCTCCTGACCTACCGATTTTATACAATCGCCAATCATTACATTTTGTTATTATCAATTCATTACAAATCATTATGTTTGAATCGATTTATCACTCGAATAACACATTGTGTCGTCACTAGCTGCACCTCTATTGTTTCAACTGACAAAACAACAACGTTTCAAACGTTATTTTAGGTTATTATTCGTTCTGAATAATACATCCATGTTATAGGTCAGCAAAAGTGTTTTACAATACGTCGCGATTCCAAAAAAAATCCAAAATATCCGTTGTTTCACACGAAATGTCATTTGGTATCGCTTTCTACGCATTTTTCGATGCTGGGTCGAATGGAACGAATCTCAGTCGTGTAGGACTGCGTCTAAACCGAAAACAGTGAAATTACAGTAATTATAGTGAGTCAAAGTACACTAATTGAAAGAATTCGCGGGGCAATACGTCGAATGTCTCCATTTGCACTCCCGTCAGCCATTTGGTGACAGGCACCTGGTCATTTTCGTCGTTCCGTTGTAATCAGGTCATGTTGCGTATCGTTTACTGGTATTGAATCGAATGGGATAGGCCTCGGGCGTGTGAGACTACGTCAGTCTGTGCAACAGATTTTAGACCGTTACGTAATAATTTGCAACGTTTTTGACCAAGAGTTTTTTTCTGTGATGACTCAAAATACCCATATTTTCCTTATTTGTTTTTAAAGCGGCAGACAAAGTTCGTTCCACTCTCTTCGCCTAGTTTCATTGGAAAAATGTCATGAGTTCTCTAGAGTTTTCATTTTTTGTACCAAAACGTGCCCATTTTCAAGCACATTTGTCCATTACTTTCCCCCGGTTGTGTAGCGCCAGATGTGATTGTCTGCACTCACGCGGGTTTGTGCGACTTTTCAGACATTCCCAGCTCTTCCCATATGTAACTTTGACTGTCCCATATTTTGGATAAGCACGGCGGCCTCAAGTCTTACTGTGCCAATAATAATGTCTCAATGGTTAATCCCTAGCTTTCAAGGAGAGGCGAGGTATTTCCTGCAAGAACCTTTCTTGACGGCCACCCTTAGAAAAGCTGTCCCAAAGACTTTTTCATCATCTGTGCCACACTACTCGCAACGAGTTGTTGAGCTCTACATCAGTAGTTGCAATCATAGATATGCAAAATGATCGTCAATTTCCACTTTTTGTGACGTCTTTTTGGTGAGGGCTTCAGATCTATCATCCCATCCAGTTTTTCGAAAACGTAGTTTACACTCATCTGATGTTTCCTTTCGGAAATTCCCCCTATGGCTGGTTCCAACTATCGGTTGGCAGCCACAAATCAGCATTCGATGTATCAGTGTAGGATTATAATTACGGGGTAGCTATGGTTTCAATACCATTCTGAACGCCGCATTCCGAACGGTAAGTTGCGATATTCCAACTTCCTGTAATTTCGAAGCTATAACCAGTGGCGTTTATTAAGTCAACTCTTCCGACTACTCACTCACAAACTTGTGAGCTCTAATAACTTTAATTTTTCTTGTTTTCGATAGTTCGAATTTCATGCTTACGCTATTCTTGAATACAGTGTTTCAACTTCTTGAAGGAGTCGATTAGTTTCATTTTATTTTCCCTCAATGTAAAAGTGGGCTTAACGTTGACTTTTAGTTGCACGTGCCTAGTATGTCCATGTGACATTAAAAGAAAATATTTAGTTAAGTAACTTGCGAGATTGTGTTCAGAGTTTTGAGTTTCAATCATTCCATTATTTAAAGTTCTCGCATACCGGAAATCATAGGACCACTGAGCAAAGAACGCTGAAATAAATAGTTCTTGTTTGTCTCGTCAAATCTTTTTTGGGATCTGAGAAGGAGTTCCTCCATATTTTATTATACATTTCATTTCGGTGAAGATGCTATCGTTTATTATTTTATGAGTGGATTTACAACCAATGCTAACGGATTCAATTTCGTAAGTTCGTCACAGCGACAACTCCTTTTTTTGTGAGTCTCGTTCCGCTTAGTTTATCAGGTTCCCCAGGTTCTAAAATTATTTATTCATTTGCAGTACAGAACGAGTCTGCCATGCAGCAATCTCATCTCTTCACAATGCAAATGTTGGCGATCGTTGTTTCGTACCCTGCGCAGACCGTCGCGTATTTTGACCTTAGTATCATCCGCATACAACAACCAAACGATTGGCACATACCACACAGCGGTTATTAGTCACCAAGATAATAAATACGCAACGCAAATACCTTCCTTGTCAGCATCCTCGACTTTCACGACCACCGGCAGGCAAGCGAACTTCTGCCATTAATAGCAGCGCCCTAATTTAGTGCGTTGTACGGAAGGCTGACCAATGGAGATGTTATTTCCATTGAATTATTTGAAAATAATAAGACTGTCAACATGATTTTTCTCGGGAGGTTTGTTCGTAGTTGTGGAATTTACAAGTCTGCTAAAATGTCTAGGGCTACGCATCACACAACGTCCCTCAGCCCCACGTACATTCAGCGATTCGGTTCATTCGAACTTGATACAACAGCTCTTTTCGTTTAACGTAGCCAGTGGTAGTTCCGGAATTCGTTGACATGCTCCTACATATGCCACAGCCATTACTGAAGACACAGTACACAGTCAGTCAACATGATTTCTTTGAAAATGATTATGTTTTGTTATCGAATTATCGTGTACAGCTGTAAGAAATGCTAGTAAATAAGCCGGTAGTAGCTAAAATTAAAAAACTTGGCGTTGCTCCTAATTATCTCATGGGCATTATTAAACTCTCGTTATGTAGGTAGTTGGACTACAATTCTGACTTTTCTGAAAAAGCTAGTGATATAGCAGTGGGATTAGTAAAGGATACGCTAAAATTGTTGACAATTGTGCTGCTCTCTTAGTTTTCCGACAAATTCCATGACACAGTTGGGTTATCTGGAGCTATTGATACAGAAAATTCAATAATTCTCGTTAGAATCGTTTTTGGGAACAAAAATATTCGGTGTTTCGATCACTATAATAACTATAGTTAGTTTTGAACCGATTCAGTTAACCCATTCAATATGGCGGCCATATTGAGATCCCTATGCAGTATACTGCTTAGTTTTTCATAAACGGCCGTCACTGACGGCACAACGTTTTCTACGAATATGGCTTAGTTAATTTTTGTATGGGCTTGAAAAAATAGTTTCAAAATTCTAATGCGTCTAATTAGTGTATAAATTGACGAGCGCATCGGGGCGCTCGCAGTCATAGCTAATGTGTAGGTAGGCTATCATGCAAAACACAAACAGCTATGACTGCAAGCGCCTCGAGGCGCTCGTCATTTTATACACGAATTGGGCCATTCGAATTTTGAAATAATTATTTCAAGCCGAAAATAATAAACTAATCCATAACGTACTTTCAGAAGGTAAGTTGTATTGAATAATGTGTAATTATAAAGGGAGGAAAACAATTTTTTGTCAACTTTTTCAATAAAATTACAAGTATTTATTACAAAAAAGTATTCGTACAGTATATGACATAGAAATCGTTCGTAAATTTTTACATAGGGAGTAAATAGTACTCGTAAACATTAAGCAATTAATTTTCATCAACGGTCATATTCTTGTGGAAATTTACAAAACAATTTTCGATACATAAAGCAGGTGTATCAGGACAAGCTGGACAGGATACGAAGAAGTTCCTCGTCAGTCATCACTTTTCATTGCATTGGCTCACCAACTTTGGGTCGTTTGGTGCTGAAAAAATTATTATTAAAAAATCAATACAAATTCATCATCGTAATTTTAATGTTAGTGAAACGTTAAAAATATGCAAACCTTGAAGTTGAGGGTTGTGGCTCCTCACTCACCCCCTTTTTTCCTCCTTGAGTACAAACCATCTGCTAAAAAATAGGCATATATTAGCTTATTATTAAGTAATAAGTTTAAATTATACGTCCAAATGTAAAGATAATGGAGTTTTACTTACCCTAATTTGGGAACTAAGCAGTTTCTAAAGGAAACGTCAGATTCAGAAACGGCAAACTGCAGAATGTTCAGAATGTTGTTAGGAGTGACTGCCAGTAAATAACGGGCTTCCACAAGTGACTGGAACGGTCTGATGCACATTTGAAACTAAAGAAAACCGAGCGTCTCGGGGCGCTCGCCGTCATTGGGTAAGGGTCGGAAGAGCGCCTCGAGGCGCTTGCCGTCATCAGGTATAACATTGGAGAGCGCCCCAGGGCCGTATTGAATGGGTTAATATACTCATCTTGGTGTCCCATGTTTGCCTGCAGGCTAAGTGTATGGGGACAACTTTTTTTCAATTTTCGAATTAATGAGTTGAGCAGCCAATGGAGTGTACCCAATGGATTGTTCCTAGTCCGTGCCCCATCATGCTGGCTTTTTTAAAAATTGCCTTTAAATAAAAATATTGGTTTTAATAAATGGACTAAGAGTGATTCAATGCCCTCCTATGAATTTCAAATCAGTTCAAAACCACGGTGTTCTCGTGAGGTATACTTTGTTTGGTTTCCAGAGGTTAGTTTGAGTTCACTTATTTGGATTTGTGTAGGCGATTCCACTCGCACTTTGGTCAGAAACGATATGACACTGAAATTTACAATTGTAATTACCAAATGTAATCGAGAATAGTGTGACGTTCAGGAACCAACTTCTAAAACAGTCTTGCGTGGTTTCTCACGTACAATCAGGTTTGAACGCGTATCGCCCCTCCTGGCATGAAGAACTGAAAGTGTTCTATATTCACGTAGTGAATTATACATTCATCATTTAAGCCCTGGCAAAGACACGAGAACTCCATTCAGATCAACCGATGTCATGTTTTCTCCCTCCGCTTCCAGTTTCGTTAGCCCAACAAAGTTTGGTGTTTCGGTCCATCTTTTGGTTTTCCTAAGTCATTCTTCTCCCAAAGCTCCCTACTCAAATGAGCGCCAAGGTTTGTCTTGGTAGTAATCGTGGGGTATTCACAGGGCCTGCATGACAATTTTAGCTGCGGTTTCAACACCATAACAGCCGGAACACGAAAACCGAGCTTTACCCATCGGTTCTTTTCATCGTAAAACATTTTGTTTGGAGTTGAATGCTTCAGCACGAGGATCTAATATGCGTTTTAGTTGCTTGAAAAGCAGCCAAACCTTCCAGCTATTGGGAAAGTTTATTACCGGTTCGCGCAGTTTGCAAAGGTCACGATAAAATATATGGTGCGTTGCAACACACAACTTTCCTTAGCTCTACAACAATTCACTTTGTACATGGCTAATTCTACATAATCAATTCATTTATCACTCAGTTCATTTGAACTTGGTCAAACAACACTTAGCGGCTGCAGGAAGCGGTAGAGCTTACAGTACCGGAATTTATTGGGCTGCTCATACTCATTATTGAGCAATTGGTACACAGAAAATTGATGAGGCTGTAAACACGAATTTTTTGAAGAAGGATAATAATCACTTTTGCAGAGTTATTGGGCAATAACTAATGGAACTGGTAGTAAGCGAAACGGCGGTAGTTGAAATTCAGGAATTTCTGAAGTGAGCCCCATGTACCTCATGAGCGTTTTTAAACACTTACCCTTTAGGTATGGGATTGCACTAATATACCAATTTTTCACAAACATTCTACTAACATTCCAGCGGAGTTTCCGTCGAAAATTTTGATTATTTATTGTGATGCTCTCGTCATTTTCCCACAAATGGGAATTTTGTGGTGTGATTGCCATATTTGGAGCTACCAATATAAAACATTTAATCAAAATCGTTAGTGCCATTTTTGAGAAAAAAAATATTGGGTGTTTTGATCACCATGATAACTATAGTTAAATTTCGGTGGATTTTGTTGACACCCTTATTTTGGCGTTTCATGATGACCTGCGGGCGAGATATGAAGTTTGAGCTGATTTGGTACGGTGGTTTTCTCTAAAAATGGTTCACAGGCACACAGACCATTTTCCCAAATAGTGTTTTTCGGACTCAGGAGGGTCTGAAACGTAAAGATCTGAAGAAAACTCAAAATTTTGTTTTACAGCCGAGAACATAACTTTCCTTTCTACTTCGTAGAGCCAAGGAAAGTAAAAATCGTGGCCACAGTTGAACTCTTCTTTTGAAACTTGCCACCCTACTAAATAGTTAAATCAGGTGGAAAACCAGATTAAGAATTCGTTCCTAACGGTATGGATTCTTCAGGATCACCCCTGTGCGTGAAGACACATGAGCAATCGAAAGACTGTCTAAATGACACTTCCACAGATCTGGGTTCAGTGGATGCTGAGCGATGTCAGTGCTCTCATGTGAAAGTTGTCAGCTCTTTAGTTATTTCCAAGTGACAATGGATTTCCCCCTTTTCTGGACTTCCCAAAATATCCGCTTCCCCTTCCTATCCCTCAACTTATTTTCTCACCACAACACACAGACAGCTCTTCCAAGTCTCGCTACTCATTCATCGCTCAACTCTCTCTCTCTCTCTCTCTCTCTCTCTCTCTCTCTCTCTCTCTCTCTCTCTCTCACACACTCTCTCTCTCTCTCTCTCTCTCTCTCTGCAGGTATTTAGTTCCCTATGCAACCAGTTAACGTGTACCTAGAGCCCCTTTTTCGTGTTTAAATACTCACACTCAAATTAATATCGCTATTCTGTCAAGTGTAATACAGTCCTCACTCACGCTCACTTATTTCTCAATTCAAGCTCCTCTATTCATGCGCCCAACTCTACCAGCGGCATAAGCCGAAAACTACTTTTTTAACGTATAAAATATAAATCAAAAACACTTTACTTGCAGCCAGTTCTTACCCGTTTACCCTAATTGTTATTAATTAATAAATAAGAGAAAAGACCCTTCAAGTGTCCTCGTAAATAACTATTAATGGAGTTGAATCGTTATTCATTCCGGAAAGTGGCACATAAAAATCGCGAACAGCTCACATATTCAACTATCAAAGAACTGTATTGATGGAACAATTACTGAAGTCAGCCAAAAAAAGAAAAGGGGTACGAACGTTCAATTATTCACTCAATCCCAGTTTACACCAGGGGAACAACTCGTACAACCCCGATTGAAGTTTTAAGCACTAAGCAAAAGCGTTTCGTCAATACGTCGATTCTAACAATGGTTTTGATTAATCGATGAGCTTCGGGGCTTTTTTTCCACACGACGGAAGGAGCTTTCGACAACCAGTCGCTGAAAAGCTCGTTCTATTACAGTTAGTGTTTTGGTCAGTATTTACTAACATAAACTTCAAGGACACCTGCTGTTATTTGTTTTAAAATAATTGACTACGCATCTCACATCTTTCCTCGTCTCTATCTACATTCAATGATTTGTATCACTTTAGACGTCAATAAATTATTTGCGCTGCCCTTGTCATTTTCTCAGGAAAGGAAATTCCATATTACCGTTCGTTTGTTTTAGGCTGTTCACACACCAATTTCTATCACGATAGTGTGAACTGGCCTTGAGAAGAAAAAGAATTAGTCGTGTATGTAGTTGTCTTTTACGTCGAAGGTCTAAGGGAAGTAAAAGAAACATAAATAGATACTCATGAAATATGAGCTCATCTTTTAAATCGATTCAATGTTAAAGGATTATTAAATACGAGCTCATATTTTCATTGCCACAACGGGAGCAGTGTTTTGATGGAGACCATTCACAGCTCATCGTCGAAATACAGTCTTTTCGCGTCTGATCCACTCTCGCTTTTTGGTTTATGATTCATTCTGTATAATACACCTATGTTTTCGGTCAGGACGATCGCATCCCCCCCCCTCCCTCAACAGAAGATCTGTACGCCACAGAATATTGTGAAGCGCGTGTTTATTTTCGATCAACTTTGTATTTATTAATTCAATACTTCCACTACACACATGGGCATCTTTTACGAACTTTAATCAAAATTCTCTCTCTCTCTCTCTCTCTCTCTCTCTCTCTCTCTCTCTCTCTCTCTCTCTCTCTCTCTCTCTCTCTCTCTCTCAAGATTAGGTTCTGTTTTGTTGGGTTGATAGCAACGCTCTGATTGCAGTACACGGAAAGAAGCAGCAGTGCTCATGAGTACTTGAGGACAGGCACTTCATCGAGGGCAGTTCAGGACGGACCGAACTCTTCGATTTAGCTTGTCTGGGGCATTCATGCTGTCTAGGCACATCAAATGTTACAATTCGCTCTAAACTTCATCACTTCCAAGAGTAATTTGCCAATAATACTATTTGTTCCAATTACTACTCGGTGGATATCGTACTTGCTCCCCTCCTCACAAGTGCAATTCTCAAACGTAACGCTTTATTGCTCATGTATTTTCAACGGCAATGAACTGCTGGGCCTTCCCTGTCGTCAATGTATAGATCTATAGTGTCGTTCCAGTTTTATGAACAAATTGACCCATTGCCTTCAAAATAATTCTCTTCACATCCATTATGTATCTTTGGATTTACCCTTTTCCCACGGACAAATTGATATTGTTGACTCACTGGGACAGCTAAAGAATGTGCGCTGACAAGTTTTTCTCAGTAGCTGTGGGTGTAGCGAAGGGGAAAATACTACATTATTGCCTCATTTGATAAGTTCTGTAAGAGAAAAGCTTTATTCATCCACTCAGTGTGTATCAAAGCAGCGTATGACACAGCTTGTTTTATATCCATACATTTTAGTAGGGTTGTGACTGCGTAAATAGGCCGGCGATACGGGTGTACCAAAGGAAGGTCCATGCAGGACTTCATTGTCGAAATCCGCTATGTTTTCCTTCAGTGCGTCGTAGCAGTTCTGATGGACGTCAGGTGAGCGTTCGACAACCTTAGGTGGCCAGCGCTACTCAATGAGCTTTAAGGTGGGGGAATCCAGCTAATCCTCTTGAAAGGAAAAGTAAATAGCTAACGCCCAATACGCTTTGGCGGCCACAGGCTCCTTCTTGAAAAGCACGCCAAGAATCTAGGAGTGAAGACAGGTGAGAGGTGGGGCTTCAGCCACCTCCAGTCCCTTAAAGGTACTAACTACCATTGCAAGGTTTGCTTCACTTTACGGCGACTTCGGGTGTGCGTTACTAGACCCCCCCACTTCCTCAACTTTACGGTTCTTTAGGATACGAAATCTACAATATCCGTCCGCCATCGTCTGGGCTGTGTTTAGTTGTGCCCACTTGCTCGGTTAACCAATTGGACGAAGCCCGTGGTTGTTAAAAAAAAGGTAAAAACATTAACAAGCATGTAATTTTGGCAGTTTTATTGCACATACGTCGTGTGCAGTATCACTTTCTAGGTACCTTTAGATGCCGCTTGAGTTGAACGATTCTCAGGGGTGTATGACTGCGCCTAGACCGAAAACAGAGAAATCTTACTAATTTTACTGAGCCAAAGTCTACTAACAAAAAGAACTCACGGGATAACACTGCGGAAGTAGTTTCATTGAGTGCACTCACTTCCACCATTCCCGTCAGCTCGACTCGTCTTGCCAATTGTCTACAGGCGTCTGGAATATGTGATTTTGGTCGTGTCGTTCTGTAGTAGTCAGATCATGTTTTGTATCTTTTACTATTCTTTTTCGATGCTGAGTCGAATGGGATCGGTTTTGGGTGTGTGAAACTACGTCAAGCTGTACACGAGAATGATAAACCACTGTGGAATAACTTTTCATCTCTCTCAGCGCTTCTCCCGCTTATTTGCTCTGTCGCATTCTGAATTTTTCATCATGTGATTTTATCCAAATCCAAACAATTTCTGATTCAGTCTCACGAACTTAGCCGAATGAAATCCATTTTAAACTTACTAAGTTGCTGCTACTTATGTGGGAACTTTCATTTCAAAACCAACGTACAGGTATCGTTGAACAAGTAGTTCTGAAGTTTTTAGTGTCCACAGTTCTAGAATTGTAGAGGAAAAACTGCAAAAAAAACTTACGTTCGAATTACAAAATTTCCGGAATTTACCTTTGATCATTTTATATCATTATTTAACGTCCGTCGTGTAGGCAGTTTATATTACTGCCACTCTGATGGCTGGGCATGAGACTCAAGTTTCATGTACATATTTCGTGATACCATTTCGTTCCTTCCCAACGTGGCGCTTTATGGCAGGTAGATGATGGCTGAAGCATGTTGAACCATAAACCATAAAATGAATGATGCTTTCTTCAAAAACTTTCGGGCTGGCAATACAAGTAAACAAAACACACCAGAGCATTAGCACGACAAAGAGAATTTCCTATACTCGAGGCACCTACTTAACAATATTTCTTGCAATTTATCGTGAAATGCTCTGACTTTGCACGACAAGTCAAACAGATCGGAGGGGAGGCTACGGATGGCGTCCTTGGGCTGGTGGCGGCCACCATTCGCGGAAGTGCAGCTGCTCTCGGGGCCATGGAGCCTTCAACGCCTGCCCCTGTGGAGGGGCTGCGAAGAGTGCTTCGCACGTCCTCTTCGCTTGCCGCATCTACAGCGATGCACGTGAGAGGGCACGGCTTCCTGCAGCGGAAGGGGCCTCACAGCTCCTCTCTAGTTGAGTGAGGGTCCGCCTCTTCACCCAGGCGTGGGCAAACTGGCGAAAGAGCCTCATGGTGCCCCAGTGAGTCAAGGACTAGGGAGACGACTCCCGTCTAGCCCCAGCCCTCCGCACTTGACGTGCTATGCCTCCCCTAGCAGCTGATGACTGCCTTATCGTAGAGCCCCCCCCCCCCCCGGTGAACTATTGAGCCAACCAACACTGACATGGCTCATATCCTCATTGGGTTAAGCTGCAGCAGAGGCCGAGTTGGTAACTCCTACCTATACAATTACACCTCCTGAATGTCTTTCAGACGTGTGGGTGCCTCTAGTTCGTTCCATAGGTAGTGGAAAGACATTTTACAGCGTTACCAGAGATTTTAGATGAAAAGTGAAAGCACAGATCGAAGATAATGACGAAAGTAAAAAAGTAAAAGAAGACCTCAGTTTCCAAACGAATATGACATGCAAACTCGTCGTTTCGTTTGGAATCGTAGAACATGTGTTCGTGTCGCGTGAAGAATTTTCAATTTCCCAGAAAAAAAACGCGCTTTCTCGTGACGCTCATTTCTCATTTTTCTTAACTCTCTTGTGTTTTCCTAGCGGTGCGAGTGATAAAAAGCACACAAAGACGTAACAGACACATCTCCCTCGTGCGCCTCAGTAAAGAATAAAAGCGAAAAGTTTCCTCCGAATGGCTCAGCTCAACGTGATGACTCGACCGAGCTATAAGTTCGCCGAGGGAAGAGCCTCAGCGAGAGCAATAGACCCGGAGGTGGGAAATTGAATGAAATCGAGATGAAACTGCGTCTAAAAGGAAGTCGAATAAAACGAGCTGAGACACCGGATTTACCTTAACGACATGTGTAACTTGACGTTCATGATGTTCAACTTTCGCGGAATTCCTCTCAAGAGTCGTAACGGCAACAAACCGACCATAATTAAACCCTGGGGATTGAAATGCAAAAAAAAAAAAACCCTGAGAGACGAACGGGAGAAAATGTCATTTTCCCATTTCATTTTCAGTATGAACATCAAAAATTAGTCCCTTTTCACGGGGTATTTTTCAATTTCGTTTATTTAATTTAATTTCCCGACGCTCTCTAAAAACCGCTTCAGGTTTAAGAGGAAATGATAATGGAAATTCGTTGTCGACACACCACACGCTCTACCCGCAGCCTGCGCCTCTGGTGCGTTCTACGATCGGCGTTACACACATTACATCGTCAATCGATTAACAGAAAATTCGAATGCTGCGAGGTAGAGGTATGTAGGGTCGTGTCATTATTTACGATACTTAACTCTTTACAAAGAACTAATTGTAGATTCATTTACAATAAAGGAAAATTATTCAATTTTACTTGGTTGCTTTTTTTTGAAGGAAAACAAGTTAAATTGAAATGAGGTTGAGTCCTTTAGTAAAACTACGTAAGTAACTGCAAATAATACATATCTTGTTGAATTCAATTTTGATGTATTATTCATCCTGAATAATGCATTTACATTAAAGTTTACGTATCTGTTAGGTGAGTCCGTCTCCTCTGGCTGGTGTGTTGCTGGTGGCAAGCGCTTTCGATGTAAAGACATCATCGTCTGGCCGTTAAGTCAGTAGGAGTACTGACTTAACGGCCAGACGATGATGTCTTTACATCGAAAGCGCTTGCCACCAGCAACACACCAGCCAGAGGAGACGGACTCACCTAACAGATACGTAAACTTTAATAATTTGCCTTCTGGCGGACATAACCCTATTGCTTTAATGCATTTACACCTACGTTATCGGTTGGGAAATTTTATCCCCCCCCCCCCCGTCATCACGTATTTCAAAACTCCAACGTCCGTCCGTCATCCCGCGAACATCCCATTTCCATTTGGTACGCAGCAGTACCCGTCGGCTCGGCAATCCGATCAGACGAAGCCCGGGGTTCACATCAATCAAATCACAGTAATTATAGTTAGCCAAAGTCTACTAATTTAAATAACTGCACAATACAGTGAAAGTCATTCTTTATCACACTCCAACCATCTCATAGATCGACTTGTCACGTCGTGCCAATTTCCTAAAGAAGCCGACGGGCACGAGGAATATTTAATTTTCGTCGTTCCGTTGTAGTCTGGTAATGTTTCGTATCGTCGACTTCTTCAAACTGTGCATGAGAATGATAAACCGTGGTTTAATAATTTCCAATGTTTTTAATAACTAATAATTACAGCCTTGAACTAACCGCTAGAAAATGACGTGATGGCAGTGAAATTTACCAATTTATTTGTATTGAAAGAAAATTATGTAGAAATTCATTCCATTACTCATGTGAATAATACAGTTGTTTGCGATGTGGTTTTTGCAACGCCCACTCAAAATTTGACACTACAATCCCACAATCTCTCAAGTCCGGCCTCGGAACAAAAATTTAATTTAAGATCTAGTTGTCTACTCGCCTATTCTAGCGGACGAAAACCCATGTTAAAGGCAAAAACGATTTTAAAAATTAGCCAAAAACAGATTGTTGACAGTTCCATTGCAATCACGTAGTGTTTGTTATCATTTCATTGGCACTTTTCGAAGGTGAGTTGAATATGACGGGTCTCAGAGATGTAGATGCGCGTGTAGAAGAAAACCGCGAAATCACAGGAAATAAAGTGAGACAAATTCTACTACTTGAAGGTACCCATAGAACAATACAGCGAAAGTTATATCTTCTTCCCAGCCTGCGTTAATTTATCACACTGCCTCCCGTTTCACTCTAGCTACCTGTCAGTTCGACTCGTCACGCCGTGGTAATTGTTTTTTGTCGACTAGAAAATATAAATTCTTTTGTTTTTGATGAGAATAGTTCCAAATGACATGATGATATTAATATTTCTTCGTAAATCGTAGCTTCGTGGATCCATGGAGTGTAAAAAGTCATATTACACTAAGTATTAATAGCAGTTTCTGGTCAATATTTTATTCAAGCAATAGGTAAATAATGCCAATGCATAATATTTGGACTCATTGGAGATCCTATTCGTTGAAATTGCAGTTTTGGGCCCATGACGTCAGATGCTTAGATAAAAGGGGCAATTTCACAATAACAACAATAGGAATAACAGTTCAGGTGAAGTTCGGCCATAAGAGTGAACGTAAACAATGGCTGCGAGAGGAACGATATGCGGGAAGGAAATATAAACAATGACGAGGCGCAAAATTGAGTAACTAAAGGAAAGTGAATGTAAACAAAGAATTTTCGTACATTGCATCAGAAAGTGAATTTAAACAGGAAATCCTCAAAATTCACGAGTGTCGGGTGAAATTAATGAAAAAGATAAGTAATTAAAAATGCTCACTTTTGGAGTGTAGCGGCAAAATGTTCAATGAATAGGCCGCTATGATACGACGTCCACTTGTTTTATTGTCAAGGGCGTGAGTACTTGTCAACGATGAAACAGGAATACATAGTTCAATTCAACTCTGTGAACCTCCTGTGACAAATCGACGAAGCGAAGTGGCAGTAATTCGCCCGTAATTCTTTTTTTAAATATTCTGAGCCGTACTGAACACAAGGATTAGTATGTCCAGAGCTGACAACGTACTTTCCAACATATTTCTTCCCTTATCTCTATACTCACGACATGCTTTTGCCACTTCCTAGCGCATGGTCTGTCTTTCCCTTCTACCAGCAGTTATCCAGAGTTCATCTCCTAGAGACTTCACTGCGAACTCCCCATCTACATCGTGTATCTCTAATCAACATTTAACTAACAAGTTTATTTCCTACAGTACGTTAATTTAAGTTATTCATTCATTATTTTCCGATTTATTATTTCTCCAGTCAATGGATAATGACAGAAATATTTGTGTACAATAATATGTGATGTGATGTTCAGCTTCAAACAAGTGATCTGCAAGTATTCAATTATTTGCGTCGTATTATCATTTGAAAGGCGGTTTAATTTTTGCGTCGGTTAGAAACTGGGGTTTAGAGACGCATTCATAGTACGTCTCTCACATCCACTTCCTTCTCATTTCTAAGACGAGCCTTCGTTTCAAAACGGATCAATAAATCATTTCCTACTTATAGGTTTCAAGCAACAAAAAACTGCCTCCTTCTCCTGGACGCCACATGCGTTTTAATCTCTCCAGGCGTCGAGGCAGGAGAATTACCAGCTTCATGAGGGGTTCGTGACCCGAGGGCCTCCTGTGTGAGAGCCATTGTGCGGCGCGTTCGTTTTGAATGATGAGTGTTGTGCTCTAAGCGTTGTGTGTAATCATAACGAGTCAACCTGTTTAGTAAGAGAGACGAAGGAAAATATTATCAACAGACTCAGTGAATGATCGCTTTAATAATACTTGCGTGTAATTATTACACCCATTATGTGGGTTTACTACCACAACTGGGGCGTAACGTATTTTTTAGGGAACTAACGAGACGACAACATACTCAGCCAAGACCGGACACGTGTCACCGATATCATTGTGGACACGTGCCAGTGCATCACCAATCTAGAAACGTTCGTCACGTTAACATGAGGTTGGACCATAGAGGCCCACGGGCATACATCATGGTCCCTAGTATCTTCCACTGACAGTTTTAGAATTAGTGCTTCTTCCCTGTCTCTTAAATTCTCTGATCTCGCTGTCTGTAATACAACAATACATTCTACACTATGCTCCTAGAGTTGCACTTAGTCGTGATTGATCATCAACTCCTTCTACGGTTGCTCTCTCTATTTAAGTCGAACTATAGTCCCACACTAGACTGTGAGAAGTAACTCACTGTTGTCGAAATGTCAGCCATAGTTAGATTTCAGGATGAGCTTCCTGTTCCGTGGCTCTTGATTCACCTGGCAGATGTGCACAGCAAGAAAGTTGAGGAACGATCACTACCTGCTCCTGCTCTTACTTGGTTTATCTTCCTTCTTCACAGATGTGTTCATCAGTAACTTGCATAAGCTGTCAATTGAAGTACCTGGATAAGCTGCCGACAACTGCAATCACTTTCTCAGAGGCGGTTTTTTATGTCCAGACCACCCTCAAAGTCGTGGTCCTAGGATTTTTTTGAACGTCTCTATCGTAGTCTTTGGTCCTCAGTTGAATTTCTACTTGCAGCTTACAGCTCCAGAATGCAGAGCATTACTGAAGCCACCATATCTGGTAACGCACAAGGTTTTCTTCCTGGCAGTTATCGTGAAATTACTTTGTGAGAGTTAGTTACCAGACAATGCTCTCTCTGCCGCCTCTACCCGTTCCAATACCAAATCCATGGTTGAGTGGTCTCTTCTATTATGGTATCCTCCTTACCAATTTGATGGCACCTTGAATTCTTAATCTTCATCAAGATCTTCCTTTTTGTAACTGGCACGCGGAACAGACAAAACGCCTTCTTAGTCTCAATTATCCAATGAATGAAATGGGGCAGGCCTGTCCCTTTTCACTGAGGTCAAGATGTGCCTGTCCAGAGCGTTAACGAGTACCTTTCCCCTCTCCACGGCTTCTTGCACACCTCTGACCCCCTTGTAAGGGCTCCCCTTACCATTCTCAAGCATCATCGGGCATACTGTTTTCCATTGAGCAGGATGACGAAGGATCCAGATAGCAAGCTTATTCACCCACCTCAAGCAGCTGGTGTGCGTCCAGATTCTGTTCATGTAGGGAGCCAGATAGAAAAGTTGTATGTAATTCACATGGTGAAAGTATGTTATCAGTGGATCTATACGATCTGCATTTAAACTTATTACCAAGTGGTGGAGGTAGATAGTGGTAGACCCACTGTTGAGTGGATATGAATTATACTCGTTCACCAAGTATGTTGAGGGAGCTTTACGACAAAACGATCCTTGGTTGTTAATGAATAAACAATTCAATTAGTTTCCTCTGAACCGTTTTACAACACTTGTGCCAATATAACCTAAAATTTCCAAGAATAATCAACGAATTCGTCTCACATAAACTAATCGATTTACTATTCATTACATAAATGTCTGGTGAGATGCATCACACAACTTCTCTCAGCCCCACGTGCATTCAACGATTTTTATAACTCACAGTCAATTTTTTATACAGTTTATGTGGTCTTGAAACTGGTAGCGCTAACGGTTCTTGAATTTATTGAGTAGCTACTACTCATGCTACTACCATTATTGAGTAATCAGTGCGTATATGTGATTTATGATACTGTCAACATGATTTTTATTATTATATCGTTGCTTATTGATTTTGAATTATCGGGTTAACCTATAGTGAAGACCTGAGTTGCCGACTGATGCCCTGACGGTCATGTCCTGTTCTCCAGATAATCTCGGGGTTCTGACTAAAAAAATTCTGTGCGGTTTCCAGGGGTTTTCCACGCCAACAAGTGTCTACGCCGTCCAAACTACCTTGCCAAGGCCGCCCTTCTAGATTTCTTAAAGATGCCCTTAACGTCGAAGTAATAGTCCGAAGAAGAGGTAGAAAAAAAAGTCGGTTCGAGGCGCCCAGGATCGTCTGTCTAGTGGGGGTGTTCCGAAGTCTTCACTGTCTGGATTGTGTACTCAGTAGCGTGCAACTCCCTGCAGAGAAGCCTTCGCGATACCTCTTCAACAAGTGTCCCGCTGTGTTCCGAGGAAATTGTTCGCGTGTGTCACGATCAACCTCCATTCACTTCCGACCGGATCCCTTCTGATTTTTATCTTATCTTTCTCTTCTGTTGTTTTTCCACTCCATCTCTTTTTGTGGTTTAAGTCCGCTTCATTCTCGGTTTCGCTGTAGTTATTTTTTATTGCCTTCGAACAACAGGAAAGCAAGAATTTCTTTCGCGTTTTCAACTCAGAAATCGCTGCTCAGTCCGGTCACTTCGTTGCAGCCGCTTTACTTTCGTTCATTGAAGTAGGACAAGCAATAGTTTTTACCAAACGTCAACATTTGGAGGTCAGTAACCGCTCATAACTCAATTCCTTTAAAAACGGGAGCATGTAGTTGGCATTAATATTCCATTCTCAAAATGCGCCAAGCGTAAGGTTGATTGTAACTCAACAACGGTAATCTGGATGGGTTTTCAATATTTTTTTGAACGATTTAATCGAAGTTCCAATATGCCCCCAATTTATGAAAAAGTCACAAGAATTTCAAATGCCCCTCAATTATGTCTCAGAAATAGTTCGACTAATAATTTTAATTACTGAAAAACTTGCCTGTGACAAATATTGTTCACAGTCAGATGATGAGGTGATCGTACCTAAAATTATCAATAGTACTCGCTTTTTCAGTCCCTTTTTTAATTACCAAGAAACGCATATTAATAACTAATTTAACATTTGCTCCCAAATAAAGTAATATTATAATAACGTGAAGCAATTCTTCGTGAGTTATAAGCTGAATAAATTGATTAATCCCAAACCGAACTAAATAAAATAAAAACTGAAAGAAATTATGATACGAAAATTACAGTAAAAACTTAAATAGTACAAATTATTTTTAGTTATGGTATATAACACAAGTAAATCCACATAAAGTAATATTGTTCGTAAAAGAAAACGTCTGGAGCAGCGCATCACTAAACTTTTCTCACTCCGTATGAGTTCAACGATTGTCATGACTCGAAATAATTGAGGTGTTTTCACTTATGCCACGACCGCTATTGAGCATTTGAGTGCACAGGGGATTGAACTGTGAACAAGATATTTCGAGAAGGATCGCCTTTTTTTTCCATTCCCTTTTTTGTACCGGAAAAATCATTTGGTCAAACTGGTGGGACTGGATGGATTCCGGAATTCGTAGAGTAGCTCAACGATTGTTATTGAACAAATAGTACATAGTTGATTCATTAAAACGTCAACGTGATGGGTCCTGTTAACTGATTCGTTACCTTGGAGGGGAGGGGGGTTACGAGAAAAGGAAGTGAGTGCAACGACAAGGTTCAAATTGGTGAATTTATCTTATGAACGTTAAACGACAAGCCGATGAAATGATAATGAAATGTCACTGATACGACGAAAAATGAAAATAATGAAACTGAAATGTGTATACTTTTATGTGATATAAAGGAAACAAAATAATAATTCTGATGAAGATTGAGAAATAATCAAATAAGCAAAACATCGTCAAAAATACCACCAAACATAGTGAAATCGGATTATTCAGCAGATAAAACTAAAAACGACTAGGAGTACTCATTGAAACTACTGGTGTACTTGTAGAACCCTTTTTTTTCTGTCAGCAATTTAAAATAGAAATTACTATTGAAATCCGACGGCAAAACGTATGAACTGTTTATCGAGTTTTAGAATTAACGGGTAATTGGTCCCTTCAATTCTTCGAGAGAGCTACTTTTTCGGGGGCAACGAGACGAAGCAAGGGGCGTGAAGGAAATGAGAATGCGTTGAGAAAGAAAGCGCTTAGTCATGATATGGGAGCCGGGATGAATGAAAGAAAACAAAGTGGTGTGTAAAATGAGAAGTTTAGTAGGATATGAGGAAGATATTGTTACCAGCCTATCCTAGTCTGGAGAGGTTGCTGCAGTTGTGGTAAGGTGTTCTGAGGTAAAAGAGGAGCCTGGTCTTTTGGCTTCCTTTCTAGTTTACTCCCATTCCAGGAGGCTGAAACGAAAGTCTGTTTCCACGCTCTAGAAACTGTGCCAGGGCTACAGAGCCACAACAGTCCCAAATTGTAAGCCCCTTGTGTGTATGGGGGTTTCTATTTCAAAACAAATAAAACCGGCTTTCACACGTTTCGGAATTCTAAAACAATTCATACGCTGTTCAACTTTTGACACCATTGCTATTAAGGGATACTTATTGGAAACCACCTGTGTGATGACCATGGCTATTCCTTCTTTGAATTGATTATACTAGGTCTTTTGTACAAACCCAATGGACTGTGATGCTCCCACAAGACTGAAGATGGAAGGTTGAAAGAGCAAGTAATAGTAATAGGATGAAATGAGAATTGGTGTTGGTGCGCAGAACGAAAGATGCGAGCAAACCCGAAATGAGAACTGAAGGGGACTGGGAGCGCTTCTGTATTGAGGTATTTGACGAAAGGCAACTTGCTTCCTCGAGGTGCGGAAATTGAGAGAGATTGGGGTTTTTGCTGGAAAGCTCAGCAGTCGTCGATTCGGTTTACTTCGTACTGATGTCACTCGGCATCTCAAGTTCGGTTCTCGAGTTGCTACCACTTTTAACCAACATTCATTGTGCCAGTGATTATGTTGATGGCATGAAGGGGGAGCGAAAGCGGGAGAGAATGTAGTAGCTGAAGTGGGAACAGTTCTGCGTATTAATTGTGCCGTTTCATCGGCAGTGCAGAACTATGGGCGCCACAGCTTTGAGACACGGGTGACGTGCTGTTGCTTCCTAATGCCCGGCATGCTAAACAGGGTCAGTCATTATCGCTCCACGTGACTGTGCTTACTACTACGTGCACCCGACTGTAGTATTAATTATACCATACCTTTGAATGCTTGGGCTGAAACTGAGTGCTCCAATAATTACTCAATTTTTGTGCTTACTCCAGATTGTGTCGCGAATGGTTTAAATTTCTTTCAACTAATACTATGATGCACTTACTAAAATGTGGACGTGGACGTATATCGTGCAAACGAGAGGACTACATACAACATCCACTTGACAGACGTTTTGACGGTTTCAGAAGAGATTTGGGTAGGCATTGGGAGAATTAACATAACGGTAACTAACTGACGATCAATCGTGGATTGAACACAGTCAATGCATTACTTCCCCGCCGTATCCCTCGAAGCGTGTCCAGGTTGGCAGGTTTCCAACCAATGAACCGTTTCTCCGTTAGTCAAGCAATAACACGCGCGACGGCGTGTAAGGCATGTAATTAGCCCAACATAATTTACCCAAAATTGTAACGAACAAACACGCATCTCTTAAATTCTTGTCTAAGCATCCACGGACGGTGTTCGTACAGTTCCCATTTGATCGCATCTTTAACGCAATTTTCAAACGAAGTTCACCGTCGAGAGTAATTCAGAGGATGGCGCCCGAGGACGGTAATTTTCCATCGTATTTCCTCTTCATGCAACGCCGTGGATAGAACAGGAGGAAGATGGTCGTCGCCGAGTGGTGTAATTTAAATCAGCTGCCTCCATGAAATCAGCATCATCGCTTTCGGAGACCCTCCCTCGTCGCCAACCTTTTTATTTCCGAGCAACGTTACTTCTTCCACATTACAGGTGACGGGGTTTGAACCGTTTTGACTTGATTTCCCTTATGACGCCTTAACTCGCCGGTAATAATATTGGTACCGCGACTGAGGAAATTTTAAATTCACATAAGCATCAAGTGACAATTTAATTTTTATCCTTTCTAAGCTCTACGAAATAAAAAAAGTAAGTTGTGTTCTCGGCTAACAAAATCAGTCCGAATCTCTGCTTTTAGAACTGCCCGAGTTCATCAAAAACCATTTCAGAAAGTGTCGGTTGTGTGAACACGATTTAGCCGGAGAAACAACCCGATACTAAAGACTAAAGATGATCCAAAACTATTCGTAGTTATCATTGGGACCATTGTGAACCAACAATTTTAATTTAACAATTGTGCCGATTGTTTCTGACAAATCTGTGTATACCAAGTCCGTAAGCAACACTCGAAGAAAATATAGTTTTAAAGCAATAGGGTTATGTCCGCCAGTGGGCAAATTACTAAAGTTAACGTACCCGTTAGGTGAGTCCGTTTCCTCTGGCGGGTGAGATGCTGTGAGATCGTCTTACTACATGAACAATACAAAGACCTTTACGGCCAGACGATGATGTCTTTACATCGAAAGCGCTTGGCCGCAGTAACTCACCAGCCAGAGGAGACGGACTCACCTAACAGGTACGTTAACTTTAGTAAATATAGTTTTGATTAGGAAAGCGTTGCCTCTCAATAAGGCAATCATACCATAAAATTCCCATTCCTGGGAAAATGAGAGCAGCACAATAAATTATCAAAATTTTCGACGAAAAGCGTTTTTAGCGCAGTTTTTTTCCTTATAAACTCCGCTGGAATCTTAGTAGAATGTTAAAAAAATTAGTATTGTAGTCCAATCCAATCCACCGAAAGTTAACTATAGTTATCATAGCGATCAAAACACCAAATTTTTTTCTCAAAAAAGGCTGTAACGATTTTGATTACATTTTTTATATTGATAGCTCACAATAAGGCAATTATACCATAGAATTCCCGTCCGTGGGAGAATAACGAGAGCAGCACGATAAATTATCAAACTTTTCGACGAAAAGTGTTTTTAGCGTAGTTTTTTGGAATTTTAGTAGAATGTTAAAAAACTGGTATTGTAGTCCAATCCAGTACCTAGAAGGTGAGTGTTTAAAAACGCTCATGAGATACATGGGGGTCACTCCAGAAATTCCTGAATTTTAACTACTGCCGTTCCGCATACTACCAGTTCTAAACGTCTTTACTCAATAACTCTGCCAAAGTAATTACTATCCTTCTTCACAAAATTTGTGTTGACAGCCTCATTAATTATCTGTGTACCAGTTGCTCAATAATGGTTCTGGAATAAGTACGAGCAGCACAACCAATTCTGGAACTGTAAGCGCTACCGCTTCCTGCTGCCGTAAAGCGTTGTTTGACCAAGTTCAAATTAACCGAGTGATAAATGAATTGATTAAATAGAATTAGCCATGTACAAAGTCAATTGACGTAGAGCTAAGGAAAGTTGTGTGTTGCAACGCACCAGATATTTTATCACGATGTCATTGAGCGAGATTTACGAGAAAAACGCAGATATGGTCACTTATTGAGCTGCTCTTGTGATTTCCCAGTAATCAAAATTTCTCAAAACATATCATTGACTGGCTGTTCACAAAAAAATTTCGTCCAAATCGTCAGGACCATTTTTGAAATAAATATTGATGTATTGATCACTATTATTAGTTGGTTTTGAGAAAATTACTCTGTCAGGTGTAATCTGTCAAGCTGCCGAATTTGGGCTGATTGATTTGTTTCTCTCAAATGATGTTTCTCAGATCCAGCTGCCCTTGAAATGCAAAGATTTGATAGAAAAAAACTTTTTCTTAGCTAATCACACTACTTTACTTCCTAGTTAGTACGATCAAGGAAACAAGGACAAAGCATATGTGTGGGCTCGAGGTTTTGGGAAAATGTACCGAAAGTAGGAGACTGGTTCATCAAATTCGTATTTTTCTGGATTTAACTTTGGCCGCGGGTGATGATTGCAAGGTTGGTTTTTCCGCCCACCTGTCCGTTAGATATCCTATTTTTTGACGATTTCATTTTGAAGTATTGAATGTCACTTTTGTCGTTTCTTTTAATGTAAATGAATGAATAACGGGTATTTGAGTTACTTTTTATCTTGATTTATCATCGCTGTCTCATCCTCCGGTGACTGAGCGCGTTGGTGCGTGAAGCTGTCCGAGCCAGGCGGGAATAGAACCAGAAGACTCTAGTTCAATCCCTGACCAGGCACACCCCTCCTCCAAACCCAGGGGGTTGAGGAAATGGGTACCGGCAAAAGGCTGGGAAGATGTGCGGGCCTCCCAACAGACTCGTGAAGGGGAATTGGGACATCGGCCCTCTGTGGCCACGGCAAACTGCCATTGGTCTCGCAGCTTCATTTGATGCGCCGTGGTCAGTGCGCCTGAAGGCTGCCTCCCTGTGATCATCACCATCATCCTCCATGTGATAAGAAGGGAGAGAAGTGAAGAGGAAGTTTCGTGACTACTTGCAACACGAAGGTGTTGATGCCAAAGAGAACTTTACTGTACCAATGCGACTTTTCAGCAGTTTCACTGCCCAAAAATTGTGTGTGGTGGTCTGGCACAAGAGACTAGCTCGAAGGATCTGCTAAAAACCCAATTGTTTTCGTGGGCACTTACAACAATTTGCTCCACTTTCTTTAGAAAGAAAAAGAGTGATGAACGTAGAAATTAATTTTGGTGGCAAATGCCGAGTTTCAATTTTTCTGTCGAGGTACTCAGATTACCAACGCGGCTAGAGTTCACGGGGGAAATCAAGTCAAAGCGATTCGTTCCCTCGTCGTTTGTAATATGGATGGAGTGGCGTTAGGAAAATGAAAATAATGGCGACAAGGGAGCCCTTCAGGCCGATGATGTTGATTTCATGGGGGCGGGCGATTCAAATTACATCAACGCTCTCACTTTCGCTCTCGGCGATGCGAGATGAGGGAGCACGACGGAAAATTGGTCAAAGCGAATCCAACGAAGGAAAAGCGGGTTCTACTCGTGTCTCAACGTTTTGTGGAGCGTATAACGGATTGTATTGTAGAGCAGCGTTGGAGGACTTCCAAAGTCTTTTCTAGGACCTCCTCCGAGTTGCTGGTTTACGTCGTGACTTGTGCTTTTCCGAGAAGGCTTATTCCAGAGTTTAGCCTCCTAACGTAGTAGATGACGACGACCACGTGTTATTCTATGGTTAGCCATGCATATACTACAAGGCCGAGGAATATACGGGAACTCACGCAATCCATTGATCCCAGTGCACTGGCTACTACTCACTTGAGCCCTCAGTGTGTCACACTGTGTTCTTGGTTCCGACTGGCTCATACTTTAAACGGAGTTTTCATCAAAATGTGGTGTGAGGTTGACAAAACAGGAAATCACTAGAATAGGCGGCATTCACGGTAAGGGTGGCTAAATGGGACATGACTTGAAAGCAGGATGAGCTTGAAGGATAATTCCACTCCGATACCGACTACTGAAGTAAACAAGAGATGGGAAGCTTTTAAGAGATTATGGGCAGATACTCAAACCTCCAACCTATTTTTCTCCATTCACATCAACACGGTTCACATTTAATGCACGTATTAGTTGCGAAGTAAGCAGTTGGACCCACGCATGACTTTGTCTTATGGTCTAGCAACGGATTGCACGAGGTCGTTTCATCATTTTCCTTGGCCCTACAGTGTGGGAAGAAAAGTTACCTCAACACATTTTGATTTTTCATCGGGTTTATACGTTTCAATTCTTGCCGGCTGAAAGGCCTTTAATAAGGTAAATAGTGCCCCAAGGCACTATGTGGAAAACCCTCTCTACCGCATTGGGTTGGTGACTCACTTATTTTTCCCCAGTGCCTGGATTCAGAAAGCCGTGTACAGGTATCACTGTCTTTTTACTTTTTTTTTATGGCTCTACAAGGTAGAAAGGAAAGTTATGTAATCGGCTGGAAAAAAAAAATTGAGTCCTCTTCAGATCTTTACGTTTCAGACCCCTCTGAGTCCGAAAAACACTATTTGGGAAAATGGTCTGTGTGTATGTGTGTCTGTGAACGATTTTTAGAGAAAACCACCGTATCAAATCAGCTCAAACTTCATATCTCGCCCGCAGGTTACTATGGAACGCCGAAATGAGGGTATGAGCAAAATCCACCGAAATTTAACTATAGTTATCATAGTGATCAAAACACCAAATTTTTTTTTCCCAAAAACGGCTCCACACGATTTTGATTAAATTTTTTATATAGATAGCTCTTAATAAGAAAAATATACCATGAAATTCCCACCTGTGAGAAAATGACGAGAGCAGCACAATAAATTATCAACATTTTCGACGTAAAGCGCAGTTGTTTCCTTATAAACTCCGCTGAAATCTTTGTAGAATGTTAAAAAAAATTGGTATTGTAGTCCAATCCAGTACCTAGAAGGTGAGTGTTTAAAAACGCTCATGAGATACATGGGGGTCACTCCAGAAATTCCTGAATTTTAACTACCGCCGTTTCGCTTACTACCAGTTCTAAACGTTTTTACCCAATAACCCTGCAAAAGTTATTACTATCCTTCTTCAAAAAATTCGTGTTTACACCCTCATTAATTTTCTGTGTACCAATCGCTCAATAATGGTCCTGCAACGAGTACGAGCCGCTACCGCTTCCCGCTGCTGTGAAGTGTTGTTTGACCAAGTTCAAAGGAACTGAGCGATAAATGAATTGAGTAAGTAGAAAAAGCCATGTAGAAAGGGAATTGACGTAGAGCTAAGGAAAGTTGTGTGTTGCAACGCACCAGATATTTTAAATGGAAAAAGTACAGCCATCATCTGGCTGAGATGCATTAGAATCACCTCAGATGAACCAAACTAAAAAACCGAAAAAAACGTAATTTCTCTCTTTTGTCGTGGACCCTAAATTGCATTTCCCTGTGAAGCTTCGAGTTTTTGAAGAACGCCTGACTATCTTGTCCAGATTTGCAAGCGTAGATGAGAATCCCAGTACGTAGTCAACGCTACACAAAACCCTTGGTCTGCAAATAACTTTTTGATTGAATTAACATGTTCATCCAAGAACTGAAAGATTTATTAATTACCGAACTATTAGTAGTCAAATCAATTATTCAATCCCGTAACGGGGGGGGGGGGGGTTCGATTCTTGCGTAGAAAATGCTCCGTCGATTTTTATTTAATTTCCAAATTAGTTTACACTAATTAGTACCCAACTTTTCTTGTGTACATATCTTTGTAAAAATATGTTGAATGGAGATGTAGGCCTATCCAGCGAAAATAGTTACTATTTGGCATAGCAGCCAAAGTACTATCTTCGCCAAACTTCAACCGCCAGCTTCACCTCGTTAATACTTATATATTCCCATCGTAAATGCCCAAAATTTTGTTTTTCGTTGATTGAATTGGACCAACTTGGCGGAGCATGTATCTTCAGATCTTTGCATTTCAGACCCTACAGAGTTCGAAAAACGCTATTTGGGAAAATGCTCTGTGTGTCAGTGTGTTTGTTCGCCTGTGAAGTCGATTGAGAAAAAATGGCTGAACCAAATCAGCTCAAACTCTGATATTTGGCCTTCAGGTCACGATGAGACGCCAAAATAAGGGTATGAGAAAAATGTTTCCAAGACTAACTGTAGTTGTCATAGTGGTCAAAAAACCAAATTTTTTTTCAAAAACGGCTCTAACGATTTTGATTAAATTTTTTATATGGACAGCTCTCGATAGGGAAACTATAACGCGAAACTTCGATCAGTGGGAAAATGGTGAGAACAGCACAATAAATTACCAAACGTTTTGACGAAAATCGAGTTTAGCGCAGCTTTTTCCTTATAGAATCCGCTGAAATGTTACGTGCTCCGAGAATGAATAAGAGCAGCCTCATAAGTTCCGAAACTGTAAGCGCTACCGCTTTCTGCCGCCGTGAAGTGATGTTTGGCCCAGTTCAAATAAACTGAGTGATGAATAAATTGAGTGTCTCGAAAAATGCCGTGAACACACGAATTGACGTAATGCTAGGAAAGTTGCGTGATGCGGCGTATCTGATATATGTCTCCGAAACCACGTATTTTGCAGTGTATGTGAGCGTCGAGATGAGATTGGTCAAATAATAATTTATCGTTTTTCGATTTTTTCAAAAAAGGCTATAATGATTAAGATAAAACATACAGGGTAACGTTACGGGGGAGATTAATATTGAAAGCGATATCGCACTAAAAGAGTTGGGGAGTTAGTTTGATAGAAGCCGAATGCAATTGGAACAGAGTTTTATTCTCAATTACATTCAGAGAAGTTTTACCACCACAGACAGGAAACTGAGCAGGAGCAAACGCGAGCGCGGGCGACACGGCGACGAGGGAACTGGCTCGGTTACAACTGACGGCAGCGAAGTCTCGAGCGAATCAGGACATTTGAGGTGCCCAGTCAGCGTAAATGCTCCGGACGAGCCTCCTCTGAATCGAAGGGTTGGGTTCGTCCCGGTACAGTACTCTCAACTAACTGCGTCGAGTTTACGGGGGTTGCGAAAAGTTGTGTGATGCGTCGCACCAGATGTAACAAACTCCAACCCGGAATGTTGTATTTGGAAACCGATCGGTTAGGGCGTATGGAGCGTCTGCACTCTGATACGCTTTCTGGAGTCAGGGCAAGCTCTTATTCATTCTTCAGTGTTTGCTGTCTGGAAGCAAAAAGGGGTTCTCCCATTCTACAAGCTCTTAGTTTCTGTAGAAGGGGGAGAGGAATTGGCGTCGAAGTATTTGGCATTTGCGTTTGAACACGTTCTGTTCCTTCTTTTCCCGTTTCTCTCGAGCTCAATAAAACACCGTCGTCATTTTTATTAAGCGGCAACGTTTCACTTATGTGGATTTGGCGAAATAAATTATTCCTCGACCGTGCGGAAAGTAATTAAATTGATTAATCAAACCGTCTTGTTGATTCTTCTCATGTTTGTGACTCGTGCGTTCCAGATGAGAGCACTCGATTTGTCAATGAGATTGAATTTTCAACTTAATCATTAACTTGGAAGGCTTTGGAGCGTTATACCGCGGCTCGGCTGATTTCAATTAATTATTTAATTCGAGGAAGAAACAATTTGTACCACCTTGCTCCGTCGGTTTATCACAATACACGGGAATCGGCAACTTAAGAATTGTTCAGTGGTTCTTAGAAACCATGAAATATTGATCAATCGGAGGAAAGGACGTTGAGAAACTCACGAAAACCCCCCTGACAATCATTTGATGAATTTAATTTCTCGAGTTAACTCCGCTACGGCGGTATTTGGTTCCACCGTGCTGGGAATCAACGACTTTGTGCCTTTACTGTCTCTTCTGCAGGACGATTTGATCAACCGGAAACTAAGCTAATAACTTGGCTGAGAGAGGTATTTATTTTCCTTTCACCCCCCTCAATACCGCTACCACGAAACCCAGTCTCTCGGGTTTGTTATTTCAAATTAGCGGAAGTTAACCGAACGCAATGAAATAAAAGAGCGAACTCAAACTATTCAAGAAACAACTATCCTCATCCCCGTGTACTAAATGTACAAACGCGTACCTCATTCCTTACGTATCTTATTTGAATTTGTATGGGCACAAAACTTAACGTTTGCGAGGAAATTACGAGAGTAGCACTACGTATCACCGAGAAGATTCACAAGACTCAATGTTTACGGTCGTTTTCCTCACGCACTTTCTCGTATGGCTATATCGTTTTTTCCAAAATTTGGTTAACACAGTGAGCCATTTGGCGTTTGGGCAATAAAAGTGGCGCTTCACTTCCCTCGTGTCACCGCTTCCATCGACCCTGCAACACTTTTAACGTTCGAAGAGCGCTCATGCTTCGCTGCAAGCCCCAGATCCTCACCCCTTCTTAAGTGGTGCCTCCTGTGAACATCAAGGCCGATCGTGGCCCACCAACTACCATCACAGCTGACCATGAGACTGTGTCGTTCGCTCACTGCGCCTCACTCCTTTGAACGGCCGCCCATCTGCCTGAGCTACTGCTGCACCTGCAAATCGTCAGCCCACACTTCCTCACTGTACAGCAGCAATTCTTCTGCAACCTTTAGAAGAAACACACAAATGCTCAGTCTCGGCCCTTGCCTTGCCATGAAACAGCACAGCCTACCAACCTCGGCAAGTGCCTCTTCAGGTATTGCTTTCTTGGTTTTAATGCAAAGGGCATTCCTGGTTATGGGCTCGTTGAAAGTAGTTTCGCTGAAACTCTCCTCCTGAGCCTGCTATTCCCTCCAGACCCTCTCACCCCTCTGAGTCTTGGTTCGTGATGTGTCCCTCATCACTCAGAGAGCAGAAAAAACTTTTTGTTGGTAGGTTCTCCCATTCTACTAGCCCTAAATATCCTCACACTGCCACGCCGGTGCAGTTTGAATTATGTCAAGTCTCTGAAACAGGTTCCAGCTCATTTCATTTCAATTTGCCACGAGTTGCCAAGCAGCGTCTCATAGTTTACTCTGGTTTTAATTAATTTTGTACTTAGATCTCTCTTGTATACAACTCACTACAGGCTGACGGCATCCCACATTCACTATACTGAGGGTTTTAAATCTCTGAGAGATGGTATCGCAGGACTTGAGGTTCTTTGTGGCAGGTCTAAACGATCATGCCTTGCAGAGGAGGAAAGGAACGTTTCGTTCAAATCCAAAGTGCTCGCCTTTTAGCTTTCAGAGAGATGCAAGGGAATTAGATATAATGACTAGGAGGTGCTAATTGTATATAATTCCTACCCTCCACTAACATTTTGACGTGGGAGACCAGATCGATCGGTCCAAATCTCACTCCACCTCTACACCAAACAGCGAGGTGTGCCCTAGAAGAGAAGGCAGAATGACAAGCTTCATTTGCGTTATACCACCGGCCCTTGTTCAGACAACATGGTCGGCTACTGCGCTCAAGAACTTGCAATCCTCACTTTTCTGTCACCTCATTCACTGACAATCTCTTTCTGGCTGACAGCTACTCAGTTTCATTTAAAAAAATGTAGCCCCTTACAAATTCGTACAGTTCGTGAGGAAAAAAAAGGATTCCCTCCACTCAGCACATTGTTGATGTGACGGGAAGATCGCCGAAAAATGCGAATAGAAGTGACGGCGAGACGAATTAGTTATCACGTGGAGTGACAGCCTCGCAAACCTTGGTGAAGTGAACGCCTTATATATCGATCCTCAGCTAGAGAAGAGGGCTAAGCTGACGATAGCAACGCTCTTGGGGTCTAAAGAGTTCGCGAAAATTTGCGACATTTCTTGACATGATAACTGATCAAATTAATTTTAATTATCGTTTCCAACGAGCTTTTTATTGCTTCTTAGCCTCCAAAAAGTTCGGCGTAAACTTGAATGTCTTTAGCCTACAGGTTTCAATGCCCGTACAATTCAAAATTATAAATGTTAATGAAACTGTTGTTAATGGATTTTTGAATTGTTGTAAAGCACGAATTGGCATTGCGAAGTGAGCACAGATGAGCAGTAGAATACGTCATCGGCCGTTATTGTCCAAATTTGATTCGTTTGAAGTTAACCATTAACACATTCAACCTGAGTTGAATTTCATCTGTTCTACTTCAGAACCGGAAGTAAAAAAATACCATTCCATAGATTTAACTATATAGTATTGTGATAATACTCTCGGTTTTGGGCCCCAAGGACATTGACATTCAGTTAGGTAAAAGAAAGATAACGAAATCTCGATTATTTCTCATTTTTCCAACTTACCTACGTGAAAAACTCTGAAAGTATTACACAACGGTTTATTATTCTCTTTCACAACTTCACGTAGTATCATACCTCAGAGACCCATCCCTTTCGATTCAGCATCGATAAATGCAAGTAAACGATACGAAACAAGACCTAACTACTACGGAACAACGAAAATGACGTGTTCCAGACGCCTGTAGGCAACTGGCACGACGTGACGAGTCGAGCTGGCGAGTGATAGGACTGAGACGAGGGGGAGTGCTAACGATGAAACGATTACTTTCGCTTTCTTGTCGCGCAGGTCCTTTTGCTCACAATAATTTCCGTGATTACACTGTTTTCGAACTAGACGCAGTCCGCCAATTCTGTTCTGAAGAGTATTAATAAATGCTTATTTGATTATTTACAATACATTAGAAAACCGAAGAAAGTAAGGAAAACTCAATACTTTCTCATCTTAACTGTAGTGCATGCACTAAAAGGCACTTCCAGGCGACTACACCTGAAAGTGCCTGGAAGGATGCTAAAGGATGAGACGTAGGTCTTAAGTCAGGACTGGACTCTGTCGGCCGCGAGCTCTGGTAGGAAGAATGGGTTGAGCCTTTTGGGTTGAATGCCAAGTTGAATCTTACCGTTTCACTGGAACAAACCACAGACCCCGGTGGCTTTCATTGAGTTGATTGATGTGATCAAACGTTGAATGATCATCTTTGGGTTGCATTTCTAGGCTTGCGGTTAGCCGGCTCTTGCTCCTGGAGCTTTGGGAAATATCGCTCCATTTCAATGTTGGCTATTTGCGAGGGATATTCAATAGCCCCCAGCGTGTGGCGTTGGTGGAACTAGTCGCTCGTCAGGCGTATGCAGCAAGACGTTATGACTTTCAATCTTGATTAATTTAATAGCGGCGTGTTGTGAAGGTTGAAATTTATATCTGTGCGTTCATGGCAGTGAGCGGGCAGTGAGTAGACTGATGTAGTTCCACGTTTGGACGTTGCAGAGGACATGGCGGCCCCAGCTCTAATGCTTTGGTTCTTTTGCTCTCACTCTTTCTCTCTCTCTCTCTCTCTCCCTCTCCCTTTTATTATATATAAATAATTTTTTGTGGAAATATCTCAAACCCTCGTTTATGTGTCTTAAGTGGTCTTTTAATCCAGTCGGGTTTCTCTCGATTTCTCAAGGAATAGAGATCAACACATCAAAAATGGCTGTTTATTAACGTTTTTATGTATAACTCCAGGTGACAAGACCGTACGAGTAGCCCACTAAATGATCTCAAGTATCGTCAAAAATAGATTTTTGCTCAGTTTTTCCTTGTAGATTCCGCTCATATGACCGTGACATTCTCACAGAACTGAGGGTGGTAGCGGAATAAACTTTCTTCCCGGCGAGGACTCAAAACTGTTCATAAGATAATTTTTAAGAGTGGCCTTGGAAATTTTGGAATTCAAATCACTTTCGTTTCATTCAAAAGGAGCGTTCTTTTCACATGATTACAAAAACCCTGCAAATTATTACACAATGGTTTATTATTCTCATGAACAGCTTGACCTAGTATTACTGATCCGAGACCCATCCCATTCGATTCAGCATCAAATACTAGTAAACCATACGCAACATGACCTGACTACAATGGAACTATGGAAACTAAATATGCATTTATGATCCGATGGAGGAGTGTGCGGAGGAAGTGGCCTTAACCTTCGGGGACTTCCAGCGAACCCTCGATCGGCAATTGGCAGGACGTTGCGAGTCCAAAGGGCGTCGCGAGTCGAGCGAGCCTTGAAAACGATACGAAACGGCTTATTTGCGATTATACTGCGTTTCGTTAATTTTTTTAACCATTTTTGGCCCATAACAACCATGGGCTTCGTCCAATCGGATTGCCGAGATGGTGGGCACAACTAGATACCAAATGGGATTATTGTGCCAAAGAACGAATTTTGTAGACCACGTTAAATACACAAAACGGCCCGGACGGCGGAAGGGGGTTGGTGGACGGTAGACGGGGGACGGCGGGCGGACATTGCAGATTTGGAATCCCCATGTCTTGAAACGTAAATTATCAAATTTTGAGGGGGAGTTGTAAAAAATGTTTCATGACCGAAAACATAGGGTTATTATTCAGAATGAATCATAAACAAAAATGTGTTCAACCTTTTCAGTAAAATGATGTTGACAGTGTTGTTAACCTTCTGCACACTCGTTGCTCAATAATGGTCGTGGCGTAAATAGAGGAAACTCATTGAATTGTGGAACCTTGATCGCTTCCATTTTCTGCATAGAATGTTGAGCTGCGATCCATTGGGTTCGTATTGTTTCGGCCGCTAAGGTTCGCCTAATGTACTTATACGTCAATACGTCACTTATGTGCATCAATAGGACTGTGGGGGAATATTCCAGAAGAATGCGAACCTCTCTGGAACGCTGTAAGAGTGAGGCATTCCAAACGCTCAAGAAAATGAAGCGCAGAGGCTTACGCAGTGGGCAGCATAGTGGGAATCATCACGGAACACTACAAAATGAACAAAACGTGGACGTTATAAATATATTCGACACCCGTCGTTTCAGGTGGTGTAGTACAGATGAGGAAACTCCGTATTGTGTTCTGGATATGTGCCAGCGACTTGAAAGGGAGCAATTTTCGGTCTTTGGTACAACATCCACTTAAACTCTTGCAAGAAATTTCTTAGGAACCTGTGAGATATAAGTTCTGACACAATGAGACTTCAGACCGTGGTTCTAATCCCAAATACGGTACAGTCAGAGTTATATACATAAAAAAGGCGTACTTCATACAAGAAGCTGAGACCCTTTGCAATATTGGTTGTTAATGGAGCGATTTAGATACAGTTGTAGTTAAATAAGTTTAATGTAGATATATTTTCAACTCAAAAAACAAACGAAAATTTTTTTCAGAGTGGGAAGTAGGTTATTCCAGAAGCACATAAAAATAACTTGGACGGAGGTTTGGTAAACCAATGAACGACCATACTGTTAGGCCAAGAGTAGTGGACGTGACCATGTGATAAAGAAAGTGTATATGCTAATTGTTTGGCCCGTGCACATACAAGTGGATTAAGTAGACGTTAAACGCATGAGATTGGTTGTGAGAAGGGTGAATTCTGGCGGGTGTGGAGTGGGAATTCTCTTGGTGGTGGTGGGTGCTAGGAGTTAGTAAAGTCGTGAATGGTCGTGGTTTGTTTTTGACTTGAGAAATGCCAAAAGGAGAGAAAGAAGGTTGGGGCTGAAACACGGTTATTGATGATGGTATGGATGCGTGGGGAGACTTTTTCGTTGTGAAAGGACACAAAAGATATTTTTCAGCTTTCTTCTCATTCAGGAGTTGTTCGCTGACAATATGTTGAATAACGTTCAGTTTGAGAAGTTCCGAGCACCAGATTTTCAGTCAAAAAGTCATCTTTATTCATATTCAGCGAGTTCCTCTGTTTCTCTTCGTGGTTAACCATTTCTCGATCAGTGAGGTGTCCTCTTCCTGCACGGAGTTGCCTCCACTATTCAGCTGACTCAGTGACCAAGGCGAGAATTCTCTTTTTCCGTTCAGCAGCTGATCCACCAATGGCACTAAATGTTTTAGCAGGCCATGCACCTCCAACACAAAAAGATGAGATGGCAGCCATCGTTCTTATCACCTACTCCATAGAACGGACAGCCTCAAGGCACCCCCGGGTATTGTTGATTGCTGTAAGCTTTTACAAATTTGCATCCTTCTCAAGCCTACATTTCAGCACAACCTCATCAAATAAAGTCTAAAGGTCTTCAATCTTCGTGCAAATTGCAATAAATATCGTCAGCGTTCCAAACGTAGCATTGCCATCAGTTACTTAGGCTCCTTGAAAATGTGAGTCGGCGAGTTACTGAATTTATGATTGCTAAGTGTGCTCAAGACCGACACATGAGTACGGTTGGTGAAACGGCTAGAACACATCGGGAATCTCGTGATTACTTCGGAATAGTAGAGGTTTTGTTCGTTGTTTCATCTCCGAGAGCTTGTTTTTGAATGAGCAACGCTCAATTTATATATCTATCTGCGCGAACTCGAGACGAATTTCATTCCCACATTTTGCTTTCACTTCTGCGAAGTAAAGAGTTTCAAATATTATATCTAGCAAGCAACCCGAGGTTTCGGCGTTTGAAGCGGAAAGAGCTATGCTACACCCACCACGATGAAGTTGCTGGATCTCATTCTGAGCTTTGTCTTTTTGAAGGGGGTCATACAAGAGCTCAAAGTTTATGGAAAAGCTCATCTGGCTGACGTTCACTGCAAAGTTTACAAGGTAAGACTTTTTTTATATTACTTACTCGTCCCTCGTATTGTTAGCTCTACTAAGGTTCCAGATAAAGAAAAGGCGTTAACTGCCACTTCAGACCAAATCTGATTTTACACAATCTCGGCAAGGTATGAAATTCGTCGTAGCTGCACAATATTTTGCTACGGTGTCCTGGAAACCATTGATTACGTTTTTACTTTCCGCTACCCGAAGAGAAGGAAAGTATAGTAATCGGCCCACAAAAAAAAATTTGGGTTTTCTTCAGATCTTTACGTTTTGAGGCCTACTGAGTCTAAAAAACCCAATTTCGGCGCGTGGTCTGTGTGTGTGTGTGAGTGCGTGCGTGTCTGTCTGTCTTTCTTTCTGTCTGTCTGTCTGTCTGTCTGTCTGTCTGTATTTCGATTTGCAGGAGAACGGCTGATCTGATTGAGCTGGTTCTTTTTTTGTTTTGTTCTTTATTTTTTGTAGACACCAAAAAAAGGTTGTGGACGATTTCAGCCGATGGGAAGGGGGGTGGGAGACGAAAATGAACCAAAAACTAGTGGTTTTCGCATTTTTCTCGAGACCGGCTCTAACGATTTTGATTAAACTTTCAAATTATGTTCTACTAATCCATACCTAACTCTTCTTATCCATACATATCTCCAAGAAAATACGGTGAACGGAGATATAGGCCTATGAAGCAAAAATAGGTTTCTTACGCTTTTTGGCAAAACGGCTTCAACGATTATCACCAAACTTTCAAGATGTATCCGAATAGTTAATACCTACATATTGTTCTCGATAAATGTTCCTCTGACAGTCCATTGAACAGAGATAAAAATGAAAATGTGTCGAAAATAACGTTTTTTCGAACATTTCCGTAAATTCCAGGGTATCTTCTTCACCAGATGTGATCATCTGACAGTGTCTTTTAGTCACCCATACCAACATTTCGTTCTCTATAATTATTTCTGTATATATATGTTGAACGGAGATATAAGCCAAGTTAACTCAGAAAAGGAGATTTGTCGAATATTAATTTATCGGCATCCAATTTTCTCAAAAACGGCTCTAACGATTTCGATCAAACTTACGGAGTACTCTCAGCTAATTAGTCCCTACATTTTGTTCTCCATAAATGTTCATGTAAAAAAGCGTTGAACGAAGATATAGGGCCCGCCTATGTAGGTGGTGTTCGAAATTACGGGGGTGGCGGAAAGTTGTGTGTTGCTACGCACCAGATATTTAATCTTTCATCGTCATTCCTTGGACTCTGTGGGTGAGTCTGTCAGGCCCACATTCACACCAAGGACAGATTCAACTAGACCCTATCTCGTCAAACCTCCTCAAAGCCTCAAGGCTTAGGGATTATATAGAGATAGACTTTCCAAGTCCAGTCTCGGAATGTTCAACAGCCGCAGCCCTTTCACACATAAGTAGCGCTCTACAACCCACAAGCATTCCTTCTAACTCGCTTGCCCTTTCGATTTCTTATAATTTCGTTATTTCATGGGAGAGTTACCTGAAAATGTGTGAAATTCTCTGATGATAGTTAAACTAATTTAGCTCGGGACCCTCTTCTCTTTTTTGTGTGAAAACGTGTCATTTCTTATTCACACATTCACGTCATCCATTTGCACAGTTTTAACTGCTGGGTATTTCCTTTACCCTCATTTCGTTTAAAATCGGGAACACAGTGATTGAATTATTTTTAATAATTTTTTCTCTCGTGATCACGCTTTTTGAGCATACTCATAACAATAGAATCACTTTTCTCTGATAATGATGTAAATACGCAAATCACAGGGATATACTTCTTAGTGATTCTTACGAGATTTTCAAAATTTAACAAATTGCTTTATCCAACCGCTTTCGGTTACAACGAATTCCGACGATTTTTACTGAAATGGTCAATACTTTTACTGCATACCAAACGGCTTGTACTCCGCTTATAACGTCATTTTCTACGCAATCCCATTTTCATTTAGCGTCCCTACCCAGTAACGGTAACTCAGTATACAACAACTGACCGATTGAAAATATCTGGTGCGTAGCACACAACTTTTCGCAACCCCCGTAAATTCGACGAGCTGTTTATCTTCGTCCAAGGCCTTTCTACAGGAACATTCAGGCAGAACGAAATGTAGGTACTAGTTAGTGGAGAGTACTCTTTGAGTTTGATTTCAATCATTAAAGCCGCTTATCAGGAAATTGGAGAACCGATAAAGTAATTCGACAAATATCGATCGTTTTCAAGGCGTGTAATGGGTAATATTTCCGTTCAACATGTAGATACCGAAACGATCCCGAAGAATGAAATGTGGGTATAGGTTCCGTTAGATTGCCAACCAATTTATTGCAAAAAACCATTATTTTCGACACATTTTCATTTCTATATCTGCTCAATGGCCATCAGAGGAACATTTATTATTCAGAACAATATATAGGTGTTAACTATTTGAAAACATCCTGTGAGTTTGCAGTAAATCGTTCAAGCCGTTTTGCCAAAAAGCGTACAAAGCCTGTTTTTGCTTCATAGGCCTATTTTGCCGTTCAGCGTATTTTCATGAAGATATTCATGGGAAGGGAAGTTAGATATTGATTAGCAGGAGATAGTTTGAAAGTTTAATCAAAACCATCAGAGCCGTTCTTGAGAAAAGTGCGAAAAACTCTGGTTAATGGTACATGGTCGCCCTCAACCCCCTTTCCAATCTATCGAAATCACCCCATCACCTTATTCTCGCGTGTACCAAAAATAACAAACCAGTCCAATCGATGCAGCCGTTCCCCAGCAAATCGAACAACACTCTCGCTGAAATTTTCTGGACTCCGTAGGCCTCAAAACTTAAAGATCTGCAGAGAAACCCAAACAGGTTTGGGGATCCGCTGACTCAGGCAAAAATCACTGTGATCACGATGAGCTCCGATCTACTATTGCCCAACTTTTGCCGGAATTATGAACCATTGTCTCAACCACTAGACCACGATCGCCCGGGTGTCTTTAATAGGAGTCAGTCAGTACATCTCCGCCATCATCGTTAGCCGCTGCTCCTGGAGCGGATGACTTTAATGAACGGATTTTTTTGAGAGTAGAGCGAATCCCCGGAAAATCCGATCTTTGATTCGAGGAACGAAGGGGCTACAAGGAAAGTCTTTTCTTTCTGATTGTAGTACGCGTGTCAGTCATCTTTCCCTTCACTGGAACTTTGACAGCGTCAGCGAATCTTGGACCCCAGAATTCGTCTCATTATTTCTTTCTTAATTTTTTCCCCAGGTTCAATCCTGTTAAAAATCTACCGGTTGAAAAAATTATCATTCCAACTTCAACCACGTCACAGTGGGATGCTGCGGATTAGTCAAGGTTTTGGCAGTCATATGAGAGTTGGTGGGTGGGAAGTTAAAACTTTTAAGAATTCGCCAATTGATGAAAGCATTCTACCACCGACATCTACGTTGAGGGTGAATGCTCTAGATTCTGTTCAACACTTTGTATCTCACTCATGGAGAGAACTGGATTATCTCTTTGCCTAGAAGTATTTCCCCAATAAAAAGAAGGGGGATCATGGGCATCAGGTTGTGACCCACCAATCAAACGCACTGAAAACGACGTCATTTTGAATTCCGTATTTCAGCGATTGGCCCTGACTATTTAATAACTACTATTCAACCTTCATAGTATAAGTGGTTTATTGGATTTTAAATACTAGGCACGTATGAGTGATATTTATCAAGAAAAACTTGCATTGTGCTGCTCTCGCAATTTCTCTTCAAATGAGAATTTTATGGTATTTTTTTTTTTAATAGTTGGGAGTGTTCGTACAAAAGATGTAGTCGAAATCGATTGGACGTTTTCGAAGTAAAACATTTATCGTTTTGATCACTGTGATAACTATAGTTAGTTTTGAGTCGATTTTTTTCGTACTGAATTTTCGGAGTTCCATGCTGATCTGCGTGCTAAATAAGATTTGGTATAGCTAATAAATCTTTGGTTTTTTGACAATATTGTGATAGTGAGAGAAAAGTGACGCTGTATTCGTCTATTGCTTCCCTACAAGATGCTCTCGTTCCTCTTTGAACCTATGCAAGTCATACAAATTGATAGTAATATGCTTCCCGACTACATCCTGGTTAGACATAGCACCGTTATATCTGCAGTATGAGAGTCGTTGGTCTGGAGTAATTGAACCGGTTGGTTTGCTCTGGTTGTTTGCAAATTATTTGCTCCCAGTCGGCGCGTAGAACGTTTTTTTCTGTCCCGGAGCGCTTCTAAAAGAACGACGGGCTCGACATATGGGGCAGTTATAGGGCTGCGTTATGCACAAAGGGAAGATAAATTAACTGGAGGTGCGGTGGCTGGTTGAGTTCAAACGCGGTTCTGTTGCATTTGCGATCGATTGCGATCCTCGAAGTAGGTCAGTGTCAGAAGGTGCATCTCATCAAAAAACAAATTAGTCTGCATCAATTTAAATAGAGAGTTCCTTCGTTGAAATGTTTACAAAAATGCATGGTTCATTCAGAAACCTCTGGTCCAAATCACCTTCAACCCTACTACTTTCTATGCGTTACCATTAAAACCGCATTGATGGTACAAATACACTGAGTGTGAGATGAATGTTTAATAATGGGCTCAAATTGACCATAACTCAATAACTTTGACTAATTTGTGGAATGAATGTGTAAGTTCAGAACGCTAAACACGAAATTTCACAAAGATAAATCACATTAACACTTCCATACCCGTAAGCTAGTTCGCAAAAGCGCAACCATAAATCTCAAATGGTTGTTTTAAGAGGTTCTTTCAAACAAACGGAATCCATTTTTTCGTAATAGTTCATTAAATCATCATATAAAACTAAGAGGCTAATTTTACATGGGTACTGTAAAAACGAAAATAGGTTCTAAAACTTACAAAATATTATGAAACTTTTTCTTGAACAATGTCAAAACTGTTTTTTACATAACCCCTGCTTGGAATTTTTGCGTAATGTGCACATTCTCGGAGTTCAATTTATACTAACACATCTTGCGTTCCTTTCTTTACGTGAACAACTTTTTGACATTTTATGTCTTTAGTTTGCTACATAAACTCGAAAATGTTACGCGGGATATGTAACGGAGAAGCGTCACGAAATATATTGTGTTTGGTTAGGTGCATGGTAACGTCTGTTACAAAATCTAATGCTTGGTAACATCACACTTTTAATAACCTCAGTGACTAAATGATGATGTCAATTGCAATTGTCGCGGCCTTTATATCGAAACCATCAACGAGCACAATCAAACGTAGTTATCAATGCATAAAAAAAGCAAAAATAAAAGACATAAAATGTTCCTAGTGGTTGAGTACTTGTACGAAGGCTGTACCCACCGTTTGTGTGAATTTTCGAGGCTTTTGTGAGATAGGTAATAGCGAAAATCCCATTGACGAGTTTTTATCGTGATACATCGTTCGGGTCATACAAAAATTATGTTTCTCTAGAATCACGACCCCCCCCCCGACGTTCTTTCTACGTGTTCCAAATTTTTCACTTCACTATACGAGCGGTAAGTTGAGTGTAATGATGATGATCGGCGAATTTCGCTCCGATTCCAATGATCGGTAATGTCTCAACATAGTTGTTTTCTTTATGAAAGTTCGGCAAAAGCAAATATAAGGCTTTTTTCATGCATTGCTGTAGCATTCGGCCACGATCGCTGTTTTTTCTAATGTTACAAACTGTAATTTCCTCATGAGGTAAATTTAATGGGAGATTAAGTACTGAATGTGCCGTGCGGCCTCCATCGAACAAAGTCGCCGCAATTCCAGAGGAAGCTACGGCAACAGCTATTCCTTCATCTCTGCGGATTTGGGCTAAAAGTAAATTTAATAGAAAAGTTTTTCCAGTCCTGGCGCATCTAAGAACAACAATCCGCCCTCACCATTATTGATTCTTCACACAACAATATCAAAGACTAATTTTTGTTCCGTGTTCAATCGAGGAACAGACTCTGAGATTTGTTGCTGTAAAGAAGAGACATTGTAGTCCAGTTCTCTCATTAAATCACTACTGACTTCTCCGATTCTTTGTGGCCAGTTCATTCCTAAATCTGATAATGTCTGCCCAGATATAGCTATCACTTCAATCTTAGTTAGCGCATCGTTATATACTAAATCATTTTATGTGATATTGGGATTATATGTGATATTGGGATTATATGTGATATTGGGATTATCATCCCTTTTTTCGCAATAAAAGGTAGCCTTTGTCCTTTCTCAGGGTCTAAAGATTGTCTGAGCCAAATTTCATCAAAACCGGTTAAGAGGTTTAAGCAGGAAAGCGTAACAGACAGACAGACATAGTTATTTTCGCATTTATAATATTAGTAAGGATAGTTGCGAGGATCAAAATATGTGTATCGATCGCTAGTGGACACCCTGTAAGATCGATCAAATTCAGTAAAGCAGTTACTCTAGAACTTACGAAAATTAAAAAAAAAAAACAGTATTTGCGACACGTTATGGTTTTTATTCCTGTTCAATGGACTTCTAACGGGAATTTTTATTGAAAACGATACATAGGTATCAACTATTAGAAAACATCCTGTGAGTTAGGTGAAAATCGTTGTAGCCGTTTTGCCAAAAAAAAAAGCCTTATATTTGCTTTTGCCGAACTTCCATAAAGATATTTATGGAAAAGAAAAGACTGACTAATGAAAGATAATTTGAAAGTTTCATCCATATCGTTACAAGCGACTACGGGTAATCGTTTCATCGTTTGTACTCCCTTCCTCTCGTCTCATTACTACCACCCGCAAGCTCGACTCGTCACGTCGTGCCAATCGCCTACAGGCCTTTGTATGGTTTACTGGTAGCTTTCGAAGCTGAGTCGAATGAGATGGTTCTCAGAGGTGTGAGACTAGGTCAAGCTGTTCAAGAGAATAATAAACCATTGTGTGATAATTTGCAGCGGGTTTTTACGTTTATTGAAAATGTTTCCTCGCCCGATTGGCATTTTATTCAGCATCGCTTATTTGTCACGACCGGCGCTTCGATTATTTCTGTTTATTTTTCTCGTTAGTAAGTGCTCGTGTAAAATTAATTAAATTTAAAATATTCACAAGCAATAATGCACTCGTGCGGGGTAGTCAGCGAATTTACGAGCAATCTTTTTGATTAACCAATTCGGAATTTACACCTCAGTCATTTCATTTCGCTTGAAGCCTTTGCAGAGTGCAGCCTGAAGTTGTGAAATATTCGAGTGATTAGGCTGAGGCTTATAAAAAATTAATCTCACAGAAGGATCTTTCTGATGAGGAAAGACAAAAAAAGGACTTTTTCATTAATGAAGACGGAGGCTCAGGATAAAAAGTGAAAAAAAAACTTGGATATTTATAAAGACACCTTTTCAAAACGTAAAACGAGGAAAGAAGAAAAGAAATATTTATCGAGACGGAAGAGATAAACCATTGAAACGGCGGCCTTTGAAAGATGATCATTCTTATATTCAACGTTTTAGGGCACCTTTCCTCGAACGATCGTCGAGGGAGCCGTTCGAAATGAAAATCCGACTCGAAATGAATAGAATCTTCACCCGAGTACGCAAATTTGCGCCTTCCGCTATTGCGTAAATGAATCGCAAATAGTTCGACTCGAAGCGAGGTAGTAGATGGGTTTTGAGTGTCCGAACTCCAGTGCCCGAAAATCAGAGCTCAATTCTAAAATATTTTGTGCAACGCATCCTTCCATTTTTGTTATAACGTTTTTACTTGCCTTAGCTCTACGAAGTAGGAATGAAAGCTGTGTAATCGGCCGAAAAAAAAGAGTTGTATCCAGATTTTTAAGCTTCAAGGAGCGCTTCCGAAAAACGCCATTTGAGGGAATGGTCTGTGTGCATATGATCATGGATTCGTTCAGGGTTACCAGACGCACTTTACGCCACGTTCTGAGTTGGCGGCTGCGGTGCATGGTTCGGTTGACGAACAGAGGTGTCCCGACTCCCTCTACCCCTCGTCGTGGATTGAACGGGCATCAGAGGGCATCAGTGGAACAGATTACCGTCCACATTCACGCCGTATTTTTGTCTTCACTATCTACCGAGATGACTGTACCAAAGGTCGGGGATGTTAAGATGTAGAAGCTCGTGACATTCATAAGGTAGCCAGTTTGAGTCACTGAATCATGTAGTCCAGGTGTGTTCTCATACTCACGAGAACTGCGTCAAGAACCATGTCGCAGGTTGTCGGTGTACTGTCATTTGAGGGTTGAGAAGTGAAGGAATCAGGTTCTCTCTGGAAGAAGACTGAGTATATTGGCAAGGAATGAAGCACGTATTTGGCCAGAGGGACGTTGTTTGATGGTATCAAAGGCTGATAGAGTGGGGGCAGGTAATATCGGGGTTGCAGCACTGACCCAGGGTGCTCCAAGAAAAGTGCTGGGGAAATGCGTTGGCTGTGCGTGTCTGAACATGTGAGCGTTTTATCATAGAACATCCTTTTATCCATCTTTTCATCCCCCTTCCAAATCCTTCTTTCCCTGGCTCTGACGTAGGACAGTCCAGACACCCTCTTCATTTCGTTAGTTATTATTTATTCAGTTTCCTTTTTTGGGTGTCACCGTAAAGGAAAAATGTATGAGGAACTAAAAAACGATCAAATCAGCTCTAAGTTAATATTCAGCCTATGGGTCACCAGGAAACGCCAAAATAAGGGAAAGAGAAAAATCGACCTAAAATTGACTACAGTTATCACAGCGATCAAAACACCGAATATTTTCTTTCATTAATTGCGTTTATGACCATTTTGATCACAATGTTTCTAATTGATGTTTTCATGGACTTTCTGAATAACATGGCATCACCAGTTCTCACGAGTCGAGAACTGATGTAACACGCACAATCAGTTATCTAAAATTTCGGAAAATTGGGGTTTCAGTGCTGTTTTTTCCTCATATATCCGACTCGACTTATATCATATTCGTTCTTGGACAAATCAGGGAGGTTTACACAAACCTACATACTGAGTGAGAAACAGACTAGCGTAGTAGTTAAATCCACAAAAATCGCTAAATGTCCATTGGGCTATAGAATGTTGTGTGATGCGTCGCACCAGATGTTTATCGATGTCATGTTGTTGAAGCGCAGTTCCTTAGTTTAAGGTATCCCTTCCAAACTGTATGTGACGTAGCAAATGGCTATTAATGATTGTTGGGCGTACGAAAGGGGGAGCTTGAGGATCGAAATAAAAATGACTGTACTCAGTGAGCGTGAGGAGGACTGTAATATACGTGTGGAATTGATTTGAGTTAAAATTGAGCTGAGATGGTGTACAAATGGGCGACTCAAGGGCAGTACTTGGAACGCATGAACTGGCGCGGGAAGAGAGCAAGAAGTTACCGGGACTATAGTGGGAAGCGGAATGAATTTGGAAGTGCTCTGTCGTCGATAAGAAAATGAAATTGGGGAGAAAGAAATAAAGAAAGGGGAAAACCTGGGAAAGGGGGCTATTAAAAGGAATTCCCGCAGGTGAGGGGCAGGTATTGAAATAGTCGGAGACAATGACGCTGGGAAGTCCGAGGTCAAAGACTCGAACCGATTTGGCGCTTTGCGTCGAACAATGATATTATAGCCGTTTTTTGAGAAAGTGTGTCGTGATTTTTTCGTGTTTGCAGGTTTTTATGTCCTCATGATGGCAGTGGGTTAGCTTATATGTCGATTAGGCAATAAAGGTAGTGGGAAATAAGCAGGACCGACTCAATAAATTCTGGAACAGTAAACGCTACCTCATCTGTGTGGGATGTAAATTCAACTTTGGTTCCGTGGTGCGTTGACAAGTGTTCAAAGTTAGTGAGGTCGAGGAAAGTTATGTGATGCATCGCATCAATTTTTTTAATTTGGTTTTCCTTATAATTTCTCTTCGCTCACATTAATTGGGACTCTGCGTCGATTCATGTGTAGAGGACTGTTTGAGGTATGAGTGACGTTCCTTCAGCTGGTGAGAAGGCAGAATAGTTTCCCCGTGTGGCCCCTCACAGTCGTTACTCGCTAAAAACCCCCCACTCTATAGAAAGAAAACATTGGATTTTCAATGTGAAATGTGAGAAGTGAATGAGGCAGGCAGGAACTCTCTGCAGTGGTTGTTGAGTGGAATAAGGTATGTATGGCCTTGAAGTAGACTCTGTGGTGGTGGTGGTGGTGGTGGTGGTGGGGGGGGGGGCTGAAACTGGTGTTACGAACGCGCGATTCTCAAACCGAGTTACTCTTGCAAAAACTTATACCACGTTAACAGATTGGAATAGTGGCCTGATTACAATTGTTGAATGGGTGTGAGGATAGGTACAGTTTGTTCCCCTTCCTCCCACATCGCTTCTCGTTTATTCTTCCTATTACCCACTTTCGGCCTGGGGACGACTGATCCGTTAAAAACCCCATCCTGTTGGCTCCCTAGAAGTAACGAAAGCGACTCAATCGCACGGCTTGCAGTCAGAAGCATCTCTTCGCTGGTGACGGTCACGACAAGAGCGGTTCTAGCACCTGGAGTTATTATTAATTTGACCTCGCCCGTTTTCTCTGCTCCTCTTGTGATCTTTTCAACACGTTTCGGAAAGGGAATTGTGCCGAACAATCTTGGAAAAATGATTGGGATTTGGAAAAGTCTGCGAGTTGCGATCGTGGAGTGTGAATTGCTGTAGTTTACAATGGAGACCAGTTCCACCTTCGCGGTCACATTATTGTCGAGCAATTCACGGCGGGTGTATACAACTAGTTATCCTCTTGTTTCAGGGGTCTGCTAGGCCCTAAACGACTTACCAACGTTGAAATATGCGCTTCCTCCGCTGGCTGCTTGTTGGGGGTGGGGTTCTGTCCGTACTTTAAGTACCGCCCTCAAAATTATGGAACTACCACCCTTCACCCCCGCCACTCGTGGGAAAACGAAACAGCAATTTATGAAGGGGAAAGGGTTGAAAGCAGAGGCACCGACAACCGCCGAAGGTACAACTTTGTCAAGAGTTAATTAAACCTAGGGAAACTGGCTTTTGCCTCGAGGCGGAGGAAGGTGAATTTTGCCACCGAATTGAGGTAAATCACGATCTGGATTTCATTACCCATCGGCCGGGGGTTCGTGGTGGTTAAGTCCGATCTCGCTCTTTTCTTGTGGTTGGATCGAATGACATTCCGGAAAAACCTGCGTCCACCCGAACGAGGACCTTAAATCAATTTTCCCTACCAAATTAAAATCGACGTCGTCTCTGCAGAACACCTGCTCATCGCCCAGACAATTTTATGAACCTTGATAATTTAGGGAGAGTTCTATAATTCCAGGGCGATTGAGAGCTGCCCCAAGGAGAAGTACTACACTAGAGCCCCTCTCAACCAGCTATTAGTGTTGCGTATCACCACGAGCAGTCGCATTCAAATGCTGATGCGCAGTTCCTAAGTCGTGATGGTTTTATGTTAAATGTGTTTGGCGATTAAATCTTGTGATAATAGAAAGAGGGTTTACTATCCATAGCTCCACGAAGTAGAAAGGAAAGTCATGTAATGGTCTGATTAACAAAATTAAGTTCTCTCCAGCTCTGTACACTAATTTGAAAAATGGTCTGCCTGACTGTGTGGTTATGTGAACACGATTGAGAGTCAACGGACGAACTGAATCGATTCAAAGTTGATATTTAGTCGGCAGGTCTCTATGGGTCGAAAAAATGAGGGTGTTAGGCTCCAGAGAGCGGGAGCCCAAGAACGGAGTTGATAAATAAAAGGGAACTCAGTGAGCGTGAGTGAAGACTATGTTGAGCTTTAACAGAATGGCGATATGAGGTTGAGTAAATAAGAGCGGACACAAGGAGGCTCTGAATGCGGGTGAACTAGTTCGACTAGAGCTGTGACTGTCTGAGAGTTGTTAGAGGAAAGTCTGTAATGAGAGCTGGGGAGTATCTAGGAAGAGCGGTGTGTATTGCAAGGGGAGGACATTTTGGTAAGTTCAAAAGGGGAAACCCGTAGTCGCTTAGGAAATTAAAACGAAGTGAATCATTTAGTCGAGAGGAGATTCCGGCTAACATGAAAAAGGTCCCAGGTACAAAATAGTTGGATTGAACGCTCCTTGGAAAGGCCCAAGCTCAAGATCCCAACTACTTCGGCCTGTGCAGAGCAAAGGGTGTGAGGATAGTCCCCTCAATACTAGCCATAGTTATCGTAGCGATCAAAACACCTATTTTTCTCAGAAGTAGTTCTAACGATTTCAATTAATTTATTTTTGCCCCGACATCTCCAATTAACACACCGACACTATAAAATTATCGTTAGTGGGGAAATGAGGAGAATATCAAAATAAGTTACGTAAAATTTAGACGGAACGAGATTATAGTGCAGTTGTTTCTTCCTAACAAAAGCGTTACTAGCATCCTCAGATAATTTGAGGTGGTAGTACAATATGGGTTTAATAACGCTGAATAATTATTAGGAATTCGATAAGTTCTGGAACCCCAACTGCCACTCTTTCACTTACCAACATTCGTCACCTGATTATTCCAAAACGGTGATCACGATCAAAAATCGCATTTACAGTCTCACAAACTTCCTGTGCACGTATCGCTCAATAATAGTCGTGGCACACGTAAGAGCAACGGAACAAACTCCAGAACCTTGAGTCCTAACAGTTGTTTTGGTAGAATGATGTTATGAACTGAATTACCAACAGATTTGATAATTTGCTTGAGTGAGGAAATTTTATGAATGCACGTGGGCGCTGGAAAGGTGTGTCATGCGTCGTATCAGTTATTTTTTTAATGTTCTGGAAAAATGGCATAAAGTATTTACATCGCATTAACAGGGTGTCTTTATATAATGAATTCTTGCTCGTTATCTTCCATAAATATCATCTTTCAAACGAAGATAATAACCAAAACCGTGATTTCAATTTGTTCAACCTGACGTAGTGCCTGGTGGCAACTCTAAGCTCACATTTTCAAATGCGTTCGTTAAACGGGGACATAAACCAAAATACGTCGGAAAGTGAGATTTACCGAACATTAAATGGCTGTCGTTTCAATTATTTTCGAAAACCGGTGTATCGATTTTGATCTAACGTGTGAGATATTTTCAACCTACTACAATATTTATTTTGTTTTCAATAAGGCTATATTTCGCGCTGCACAAATGTTTCCATAGACGTATGTTGAACAACTTACACCATATCATTGAACTTAGTGTGTTGCTGTGCGTGGTGTGCTTCGTTCCTGATATTTGAATAGTCGGTCAAACGAGGGCCGCTCTCCCCCCCCCTCTTCCCTCCTCACCTAATTCTGACTACAACTACTTGGCAAAGTATCTCGTTGGATATTACGTTAACGTTCACCTGGGTAGGCCAAAAAAGACGTGTTTGGTCAACTGATTCCGATACCTTCGGCCCTTTTTTGAGAGTTGTTGCATTTGACTATGAATTGTCCGTATTTTTCACTGCACTGCTCAATTTTCTGTCTCCTTCTCATAGAAGAATCTCTTCTTCACTAACAATGCCCAATGTTCACCTTGGTTCGAATCCAAGGCCGCTCAGAGATTTTCCCTTGTGGATGTCCGCAGTCGTCAGACAGTGTCTCTCAATACCACACGTGAAGTTTTCAAAACTTCCTTTAAAGACTCTAAAGGACTCTATTGGTTTATTATTCATTCTGAATAATAACCCTATGTTTTCGGTCACGAAAAATTTTTTACAACCCCCCCCCCCCCTCAAAATTTGATACTTTACGTTTCAAGACTTGGAGATTCCAAATTTGCAATGTCCGTCCGCCATCTGGGCCGTTTTGTGCTTTTAACGTGGTCTAAAGAATTCGTTCTTTCGCCCAAAAATCCGATTTGGTATCTAGTTGTGCCCGCCATCTCGGCAATCCGATCGGACGAAGCCCGTGGTTGTAATGGGCAAAAAACGGTTTAAAAAATTAACGAAACGCAGTACAACGCGGGAGCTACAGCGTTTCGTCGTTTGAACGCCCTCCCTCCCGCCTGTCTCATTAAAAAAGCAACCGCGCTCGAGGCGAGCGAGTGGGAGGCGCCCAACGACGCCGCCCCCAACTCCCCTTTCGCCTTTCGCTTCGAGCGCCCCCGTTCCAATTTCCCCGACGTTTCGGTTTTGATACGATTCAATTTTTTTTTAATTCTTTCGTTTCATTCTCATTTTGGTTTTTTTCATAGATTTTTGGTTAAATTTTGATATTAGTATTTAGCGTGCATGTTTTCATATTAAAATTCAGTTTTTTCTAGATACTTTCGTTTTTTTTTGTTCATTTTAATATTACGATTCAGTTCTTTTCGACCTTTTTTTGGGTTTCATTATGATATTTTTCGATGCTGAATCGAACATAATGGGTCTCGGAGCATTAATGCTAGGTCAAGCTGATTATCCGAATAATAAACCGTTGTGTAATAATTTGCAGGGTTTTTTTTTATGTGGGCAGCTCAATTAACACATCATAATCTTAAAATTCGTATCCAAAGGAAAATGATGAGAGCAGCACAGTAAGTAATCAAACATGTCTTCTTAAACCTATGTTATCTCAAAAATTTTCCATTTAAATTACGCTTTAGCGATATAAGCACTCTTAGAAAAATCAAGTGGTAATCCAATGATGTACCAGTACGGCGAGCGTTTAATAATGTTTACGAGACAATTAGGAGCAATTTTACAAATTCCGGAATTCTATCCACCACCATTTCACTTACTCCCAATTTTTACCATATACTTTTAAAACAGTAAAGACGATCCTTCTCAGGAAATAATGTTGATACTCTCACGAATCACCTGTGCACTGTGTTTGGACCGGGATAGACGTGAATGTAACTCGGAGACGGGCATTTACTGAGCACAAATTTGTAATTGGCTGAGCTGGTATATCACAAGATTTGAGGACTTCGATGTACAAAGAACATCGAACACACAACTTACACGGAAGATGAGTTGAGTATGGAATCGCAAACAAATAGGGCTCTGAAGATATGAAAACTGGTTGTACTGGGAAGGAGGGAGAAAGCCAAACTAGAAGTCGATGAGAGGTGAAAGAGGTATCCGTAGGGAGAATTGGAGACGGCCGTATCGCGAAAGGTGTTAGAAAACAAGTGTTGGGAGAATTGGAGACGACTCACTTCGGTGACACATCTTAGCAGAATGATTTTTTGGGAGGAGGTATCAGTTGTGGAGAGGAATCTGAGAAGAGAGGAGGGGATGGGAAAACCACCGTTGGAAATATCCGCCGATTTGGGATTTCCATGGGTGTAAAGACCTTTGGAGGAACAATGACCTTGCCACAGGTGCCCGTTGGGCAAGGAGCGGAAATTCCGAGGTCAAAAACTTGGAGGGATTCGGCGCTTGCGTCGAACACACTGATTGTTCAACAATGCTCGTGGCACTAGCCGGAGCAGAACAATGAATTCCAAAATTTAGAAGTTTTTATGTATAGCGTTGTTATGAACTGAACAAAAACAGTTAAATAAAAAGGCCGAATGTACCTAGTGCTCATGATAGGTGTGTAGTGTAGTGTAGTCTAGGTAACTAACTCATACCGAAGCCCTTTTCAATAGCGTTTCACCAACTCTGTAGCCTTTTCAACGAGCAGTTCAGAGGGAACTGACAAAACGTACGTTTTGCCGTCGATTACATAACTTTCCTCTCTACTCGGCAAAGCTAAATGAAGTAAAAACGCCCCACTACGCCAAACTTGTATAAAATCCTAATTAAGCCCTGTGTTCAAATGTTCACCCTCTTGTCAGGATAGAGTTGAGTTTTTCCGTGGACAAATCCAAAATACGTGCAATTATCCAAACACATCACAACAGTTTTCCCAATGTTAAAGCGGTTTTTTATTCCATCAAAAACGAATACAACGACTTTAACGTTTAACTTTCACCTCGACTTTGTTTCTCATGAGCGGTTTTAAACGAAGATGTAGGCTGTGTGGGCAGCATATCATCGAGCAGCTGTTGCACCGTTGAAGTCTGGTTCAAGTTCATTTTAAAGTTGCATTTGCGTTCAAATGAGCATAGACACGCTATTCGTTGATCATAAAAACCATATGGTACTGGTACCGCAGCATTATTTATTTCAGGTGGAACCCCCACGATCAGCAACTTAAATGGGGCGCAACAAACGTGTCATTTAGAACTCAAGCGTCTCTTTGTTCCCCGAAGCCATTCAAAAAACCTTAGATCGGTCTAAAAGCCTCTTCGTTTCAAAAGGGCCTTTTTCCGTTGGCTGAAACGCGAACATCTTTTCGCTTTTGAACGCTCAGTTGTCTAGTAACCTTGGCTCCGTTGCCCCCTAATGGAACATTGACAACGAATAATCCGAGTACATGAGTAGTATTCAGAATAATTATCTCTTATTGCCATTTTATATCTTTACTTTGCTACATAAACTGGAAAAGTGTAACGGCCAAAAGCGTCACGAAAATTAACCTTTGAGGCCGATTGGACAAGCCAATGTTTTAAGCCGAGTTGCAACCACAGTCCCTGTGGTGTAATGCATAAGGCATCGGTCTCCTAAACCGGAGGTTGTGGGTTCGAGCCCCACCAGGGTTATGATTATTTTTTTTGACGTTTTATGTCTTTACTTTGCTACATAAACTCGAAAATGTAACGCTGGATATGTAACGGAGAAGCGTCACTAAATTTTTGTTGGGTTAAGTGCATGGTAACGTCTGTTACAAAAATGAAAAATATTTTTTGTGTTGTAATTTTATATTAATTTATTTAAAATAAACAAATTTACATTAAAAGAACAAGACATGAAATGTCCCTCGTGGTTGGGTACTTGTACGAAAGCTGTACCCACCGTTTGTGTTAGTGATTTTAAATTTTGACGTTTTAAAGAAAAAGACATAAAATGTCTTTTGGATTCAGTAGGCTTCGAAACATGAAGATCTGAATTAATTACGCTCATTATTATTACGAATTATTACGCCATCATTCACGAATATATATTTAATGCCTGCAGAGTTTCATCAGCTTCCACCAGTAAAATTAGAGTAAGGTATGTACCAAATTTCTCAAAAGCCGTTATTTTTGAAGCTCTACAATTCCAAGTCAACGTTAGAAACAACAAATGCAAAGTACTCTCACACGGAAAGAACGCAACTGAGTGCCCAAAATGTTCCTACATAGAATCAGGTTCTGAATCCCGTGCAGCGATAAAGATTAGATAAATATTATTCCACTGCGGGCCAGATTACCTGGGGTTTTTTTTACTGGCAACCGTCCATGCTTGGCTCTGATGGGAAGTCATTTTGAACACAGACCCCTTTTGTTTGTACCTGTGGGAAGTCCCGCTCCTCAGGATTTTCCAAGTGACAATGGATTTCCCCCTTTCCTGGACGTTAAAAAATATCCTTCCCCCCCACTCATTTTTACATTCCTCTCCACAACAGACAGCTCTCCCAAAAACTCAGTCATCTACTCGTCTCCCAGTGCTCACTACAGACATTCCTGTATCAACTCTCGGACCAGTCACTCTCTCTCCAATCCAGTTTTCCCCCTGCAACCAGTTCACACACATTTAGAGCTCTCTCGTGTCCGCACTTATATGTCCAACCTCAGGCACCCGCTTGGTGCTTAACCTCATAGTGCTATTCTGTTAAGCTCAATACAGTCTTCGCTCACGCTCGCTGAGTTCCCTTTTCATTTGTCACCTCCCCTTGAGCCCAACACATATGTCCAGAAGTCTAGCAAACACGGTCCATTTAACTGGGGCGGTTTATTAGAAACAGGAATTGAAAAAGTGCACATTGTTAATTCCAAATTTTTCGAAGAAGTTCGCCGCAATATTTAATTTGATACAATATTAAAAATCCCGTATAAATGGTGTTTCATACAATGTGAACTATGCCAAATAAGCAAAAAAGCGAACTGAACGATTCTACACTCAAAGAATAACACAAAACGAGGGCCAACAAGTTCGAAAAACCCGCCAGCAGATCGATATTTTAATTAAAGCCCGACTGTTATGAAGCTAACTAACATAAGTTTCCCGAGTTTGGTTAGCTTTTTTTTCTGATTGCCAACTGCTTTGATTAAAAAACTCATGTTTGACCAAGTCTGGCGAAAAAAGTTATACGAAGCGAGAGTTTTCTACATAAAATGTTTCGTTGGTTGCAAGCTCGACCAGGTGAGATTGTCCGTTGTACGTTAAAAAAAAAACCGATCACTGCGGTGTCATTCAATGACGCTATGTAGTCCAAGCTTCAGCGACGGGCTTTGTGTATTTGTATTTCGTTTGGGTCTTCATGAATTGCTGGTTATTTTGTTCTTCCCACCCTTCAGCCGTCCTCGGCTCGATCCACTCTTTTCGAGGGTTGCTGGGTCTCAGGCGGGGTTTTTTGTCGTCGGACAAAAATTATGGACTGGTACTACAGTCATGGCCTTGAGGCTCGAATAAAGCTTTGAAAAAGGCAGTTCATCGATAATAAAAATAGATGCTCGAAAAATGTCGAGTTGAGACACTTCATTTGTGGGCTGCAGCGTGGAATAAGGAGGGGAAAAAAGCGGGTTACGTTGAAAAGATGGGTTATTAACCTCGTAATATAAGTTAACTGTGAGATATATGACATATCGCCTCGAAAGAGATCAAAAGTGAAGTCGAGGTTGTCGGAGGAAAATAAAGGGGTTAAAAGAGTTCGCATCCATCAGGATGCTTTCAGTTGAACGCCATCAAAACAAATAGTAGCGGGGAAGACTAAGATCCTGTTAACTTATCACGTGCGAGGGTTGCGAGAGATAAAATCCCATCCCAACCCTTCGCAACCCTCATACGCCTTCCTTTTCTCCTCTCAATAGAGCATTTATCAGAGAGACTATCATTTTCCATTTGAGCGCACTTCCGTAAATACTACCTTTTCCATATCGAGGTCATTCTCCATTACCAGTCCGCGTCCGACCTTCTCAGCCAACGCGGTTTATCCACTGTGTTGCGATTTAAATCAATGTTTTATCATCACCCTCCGCCCCTTTTCGAGGTTTTTCGAGAGTTGGGAACATCCTCATATATCAGGTTCGAACCTGATTTCAATCTCGAATGGTTTAGTATTTCCGGCGCGGGGTTAAAAGGAGGTTCAATTTTTACAGCTCACGTCGTGTTTTTTGGATTTTGTGTCAGAACTTGATTTGACGGTAAAAAACTACGACCTCCATATTTTTCATCGTTGTACATTTTATATGGAGTTGAAAATCCTTTCAGCTTCTCTCTACCATTGAGCGTGATTGACTCAGGATCTATGGGCATTCGAGCGATGGAAGGAAACGACACGACATTCTCAAGGACAATTTTATTCATCGCTCTAGGAACGAGAGCTGACGTACTTGCTCTACGGCATAAGTAAATATCACACGTATTTTCTCAGTCCGACGTGCATTCACTAGTTTCTATCATTCGGCACCTAATCGAATTTGTTTTTCGTCGAGCTAGTTAGAAGGTATCTCTGAAAATGCATCCCCATGAGCTCCTTCTACCAATGCATCGAGCGTTATTGAGTGATCAGTGCACAATTTAGTTATGCGAGACTGTCGATGTGATTTTTATGGTTGGTGTTAACAGTTTGGTAGTTATCGGGTGGGGAATGGTTGTAAGTAAAACGGCCTTGGTTTGAATTGCGAAATATCTGAAGTTGCTACTAGTTATCTCAACACAGGATATTTGATCGGAATTGTTTGTTAGAGCCTTATACGAAACCAGAGAGTCGCTCTAGTCTTGAAGTATGCGATGTGTTGACTGCAGTGCTTCAGTGAAAACGTGCGGTGCGTAGCAACACACAACTTTCCGCAATCCCTTAAAGTTCGAACACCACCTACAGATGCGGGCGCTATATCTTCGTTCAACGTTCCACAGGAACGTTTATGGAGAACAAAGTGTAGGGACTAGTTAGCTCAGAGTACTTCGTAAGTTTGATCGAAATCGTTAGTGCCATTTTTGAGAAAATTGGAATACCGATAAATTAATATTCGGCAATCTCCTTTTCTGAGAAGTTAACTTGGCCTATATCACCGTTCAACATAACTATACAGAAATGATTATGGAGAACGAAATATGGGCATGGGTGTCCTAAAGACACTCTGTAAGATTGATCACATCTGGTGAAGGAGTTACTCTGGAGTAACACGTTATTTTCGACTCATTTTCAATTTTATCTCTGTTCAATGGACTGTCAGAAGAACATTTATTTGAAGAAAAGTTAGGTACTGATAAGTATAAGATAATTTGAAAGTTTAATCAAAATCGTTACAGCCGTTTTTGAGAAAAAGGCGAAAAACCCTAGTTTTTGGTACATAAGCATCCCCCACCCCCTCCCATGGCATCGGCCGAAATCGCCTTAACCTTATTTTGGTGTCTACAAAAAATAACGAACAAAACAAAAAACCCTACAAATTATTACACAAAGGTTTATTATTCTCATGAACAGCTTGACCTAGTATTACTGCTCCGAGACCCATTCCATTCAATTTAGCATCGAAAAATACAAGTAAACCATACGAAACATGACTACAATGGAACTATGAAAACTAAATATTCCCCCGGCGCCAGGCGCCGGTACACGTCTATAGGCATTTATAATCCAATGTAGGTGTGTTCGGAGGAAGTGCTGGCCTCATCGGCCCTAACCTTCCTCCGCCCCATTGGGCAAAGAGAGTCGGGGAAATTGGGATGGGGACTACAGCGATCCCTCAGCAATTGGCACGACGTGGCGAGTCGAGCGGGCACGTGGTTTTGATGAGACGGGAGGGAGGGAGGGAGTACTAACGACGAAACGTTGACTTCTGCTGTAGTTCCCGCGAGTTCTTTCAAATAGTAGACTCTAATAATTACTATAATTTCCCTATACGCAGTTGTACACGTCTGATACTCATTCCATTCGACCCAGGATGTAAAAATACCTTGAAAACGATACGAAGCACGGCGTATTTGCGATTATTCTGCGTTTCGTTAATTTTTTTTTACGGTTTTTTGTCCATAACAACCATAGGCTTCGTCCGATCGGGTGGCCGAGATGGCGGGCACAACTAGATACCAAATGGGATGGGACTCTGCGTAGCAGACACTCAGAGCGGCCTTGCTGATGGCCTCTAAGGGACTAGGACTGCTCGTTCAATGCTACCTTCTTCTCTAGTTGTGTTCGTCTCATATTCACTTCAACCCAGGCAATTCAAACGTTTGCTTCCGCCCAACGTGTTTCGTGGTCACTCGCTAGATGATATTTGGATTACGTTTTCATAACAATTCCCTGTTTATGCAATTGCGCTGAATATAGTATGGCTTTTCAACGTTTTCTTTGCAACTTTCGAGCTCTCCCAATTCAGATCGAATTTTGAGTAACTTCGTTGACTGGACCAATTTGCACTTTGTAGCGTTTTCCAGCACAACTCAGAATTTCTGAGCCGGATAGCGTCTGATTTAAAAACAGCCACCCTGAAAAGTAAGTTTGAGAATAAACACCCCCAAGCAGTTTCGTGAGCTGGTTCAAAAGAGAAAGTCTCCAAAGTTTTTCTTAGGGGCAGATTTAATTAGCGAGGCACTAAAGTGAGTCGGTTTTGCCTGAAAAGCTGTACGAAATGGTTCTGCAATCCTCGTACAGAAAAATTGTTCGTTTACGAGTTCGTAAGCCGAACGTTACCCGCTCCTCTATTCGCTGAAGTGTCGCTACCGATTGCTAGCATCCAGGATTACCGCCACTTTTATTTATTCATTAATTTTCAAATGAAGTAAAAAATAAGGTATTTACTATGCGATTACATCCTCGGGGGTTTTCTAAAGGAGCGTTGCTTGCAATGTAATTGGACAGGTCTGTGTCCTTATTAGATGACTGTACTTAAACCCTCGACGACGGTGATATCAGTCAGTGTATTGAGACACTAGACAAACCATTCACCAACTCCACAAACTTAACGGAAACCACCAAGTTCATTGATACAAAAGCGAGGCAAGCGCCGAGCGGCTAACTGAACAAGGCGGCGAGGAATAGCAGCTTATTGGAGCGTAATGCCCGGTGTGACGCAACATACAACTTTTCTCGGCCCTACGTGCATTCTACTTAATAATAAGTTATTGAAATCTCATCGTGTAGGGCCGCTAGAACGCTACGATGAGCGGTAATTATGTGGATGATCGGTTTATTATTCTCTTGCGCAGCATGATTGTCGCCTTTCCTTTCAATCCAACGATAAAAATATCAAGAATATAACAAGGCTATGTCAACAGTCCGGGAAATGACAACCTCATATGCGGACGAAAATGTTTGTAGAGCAACCTCTAAACCCATCACTTTCAGCTCAACATCGAAGAATACTAGTAAGCTCGTATCAGTCGAAAGTCAAGGAGGTTGGGGGCATCCATCGAACTAGGACTTGTGGAGGTACGACAGGTTGTCATTTGGACAGCCTCCCAGGAGGGATTTGTTGCCCATGTTTTACTTGAGGGAAAAATAAACTGTGACCGCGTTATTGTCATAACCTTCTTGCCGAACTGGTCGAAACGGTTATTAGCTCGCGCTTTAAAATTTCACTGAATGTCAAATATTATTTTTTGAGATCTCAGCGCAAGGTTGTGGCGCAGTAATTCATCGCATGCGCTCCATAAATATTTTCTTGGTATTACGCCATCCTCTCAGTGCGTCACAGTTGAGCTTCTGGTCAAGGGATTACCGAGCATAGGGTTGCCGACCAAACAGCGCCTAATCCTCCCTCAAAAGATCCCGCGCGCTTGTCTGGCGCGAATTAATCCGACCGTCTAAATATCCTCAAACGATTCTCATTGAAGAGACCTCGCGGTAAAGAGTCTCAAGCTCAATGTTTACGCTTCAGCCCGAGGTTAATCGTCCTATCCAAAGTACTTTAATCTATTTGCGCGAATAAAGGACAACCAGTTGGGAGTTGAGGTCGCACTACCTAAGCTCCTCGGTGCACGACGAGGGAGAAGAAAACGGTAGCAAAGCCCCAAAAGTGGACGTATATTCGGACTGAGGGCAGTTTATTTTCACACTTGAGAAAGTAAAACTGTTTCGGAGGAGCTACGAGGAAAGAGAACCCGTCGACCGCGGAACGGAACGTAACTTGGCCGGCTTTCGACCAAACTTTAGGCGGTTATAGACTTTCCACCAACTTCCCTCACCGTTAGAATCCCATTTCCAAATTCTTACGAAGGGTCGTAACGAAACCAGAACAATAATCGCTTATATTAGCATTACCCCGAGATGATGAGTTGGGAAGAAAATGTTGGTTTTACTTTGTACCAACACGGAATTAAATTTTCAACTTCTAACGAACTTACATTTCCTCCTGTTTCAAAACAAAGATGATCAGTCTCATCACAAGCCTTTGGGAGATGTTAAAATACGCGATCTTCATCTAACAAATAATTCCAGTCGATTCGCCTCTTTGAACTTAACATAATTAACCACCTTTGTTTAGGTGACTAATTGGTACTATAACTACCTTGAGCCCCTGACAGGTTGCCTCTTGCCGATATAATGAGGAATTCCACTTTGACCTCCAAAGACGCTGTACCCCTCAACTCCAATTTAACGCGCCTTCAGAGGCAGTAATTACGGACGAGCTCCAAACCTGTATTCACCGTTGTCCAGTCAGTACTAGTCTTCCAGCCAATTCAACTTAACTATTAGCCTCCTGATCAAAACGGTTAGTCTGCAAGTGAGTACAATTAGGCTCGAGGTAGCTACGTACTTTAATGCTAGCCGCATCACATGTCTCTTCTGCCCCTAGAACTTAATCTATGTAGAAATTTATGACACCGGAATCTGTTTAGTTCCCCTTACATGCCAGGAACTTCATTAAGTCACCATTTTATTGACAACAATCAAAACGATTTTTACTTTCCTTGGAAAGGATAGTTACCAAACGGGCTGAAGTTTTTGAAGGTTTTGATGAGTTTGTCTGTCAGCTCAAGTTTGAAAAATACAATTGAAAATTGATATTTAGCCTTAAAATCTAGATGATCCCACAAAATCAGCCCAAAAATAACTATAGTTATCATAGTGATCAAAATACCACAATTGTTTATCTCAAAGGCGGATTTGGACGGAAATGGATTAAATTATTCGTCTGGACAGCTCCGAATAGCTGTACTATAAAAATGCTAGCTGCACCACGTGTGCTGTGAGAGTTAATTAACGTTCATAAGACTATTACGAGCGACCCCCGAAATTCTGTACTTCGTACTACCGCCGTATTCTCACAGTTTCTAACCAGTTTTTGGAAAACCGTGAATCCGACCCGTTTCTAAAACATCTGGTGCTTTGCAACGCGCAACTCTCCGCAACCCCCATGTAAATCCGACTACCTGCTGTATGTACGGGCGCTGTGTTTCTACTGGAACATTTATCGAGAACAAGATTGGTTAATAATAATCCATACGTTTGATTGAAATAATTGGTTAATAATAATCCATTAATGAATTAATTGGTTAATAATAATCCATAAGTTTGATTGTAATCGTTCGAGCCAGTTTAGAGGAAATTGGAAAACTGATAAATTAGTGTTCGGCAAATCTCGTTTTCCGAGTTATCGTGGCTGATGTACCCGTTCAACAGATACGTACAGAAATAATTGCTGAGAGCACAATGTGAGTATAGGTTGGTTAAAGACATTCCGTAAGAAAAATCAAATCCAGTGAAGCAGTTACTCTGGAAATTATGAAACTGTTCCAAAAAACATTATATTTGACACGTTTTGAGGTTCATCTCTGTTCAGTGGACTGTGAAGGGGAACATTTAGTGAGATATATGTGTAGCTTTAATTATTAAAAGACATCCTGTGAGTTTGATAATAATATTTGAAGCCAAGAAGTTTGGCCAAAAATTGATACATGACCCTACTTTGAGTTGTGCAAAATAACGTTTAGGTATTAACTAGTGTTCGGCGCACGCCGAATTAGCTGGGTCTTTGACCTCCAAAATGTCCACGCTTGACCATTAGTCATGGTCTCCTCGTTATTTCCGTGTGACAACGAATTTCCCTCTTTCCTGGACTTTTCACAAACCGTTTTTTTCCTACCCCTTTTTTTACTTTTCTCTCCTCAACAGCCAGCTCCTTCTAAGTCAGTCATCCATCAGCATTCGGGAACGACAGTCGTCTCCCAGTTCTCCCTACGATTCGTGTCGGTCTGCTATGACTCTCTGGTAAGAGTTACAGCGATTTCTTTAAAAAGGAAACAGGCATGTTCACATCGTTGGACACAGCCTCTTCACGACACACAGTCTCATTCGTCTCACAAGTCTTCGCAATCTCTCGTCTCTCAGCTCCCACGCCACTACCAACTCTCTCACACACACACACACTCTCTCTCTCTCTCTCTCGTATTTATAAACTCACACTCAAACTGATATCGCTATTCTGTCAAGTATAATACAGTCCTCACTCAAGCTCACTGCGTTCATTATCTCTCAGTTCCAAGCTCCCCTCTTCGTGTGTTCAACAACTAATATAAGCTAATTTCAAAGTTTAATCAAATGCGTTACCGCCATTTTAGGAAAAAATGCGAAAACCCCCAATTTTTGGTTCATTTTCTCCCACCTCACTCTCATTCTCTCCCATCTCACCCATTCGCGTCCTTGTAAAGTAACAAACAAAACTAAAAATGAACTAGCTCAATCGATTTCTGTGGAAATATAGACAATTTATTGTTTATTCTGTTTTTAATAGCTCAATCGGTTTAACCGTTCTCCCACAAATTCAACTACAGTCACATACACACGGACTACGCCCCAAAATTAGGTTTTAAGATTCAGTAGGTCTCAAAACTTTGAGACCTGAAGAAAACCCAACTTTGTTTTGACCCGATTGTAATACGTTTATGGTTTATTATTCATTCTGAATAGTAACCCTATGTTTTCGGTCACGAAAAATGTTTTACAACCCCCCCCCCCCTCAAAATTTGATACTTTACGTTTCAAAACATGGGGATTCCAAATCTGCAATGTCTGTCCGCCATCCCCCATCCCCCGTCCCCCATCCGCCGTCCGGGCCGTTTTGTGCCTTTAACGTGATCTAAAAAATTCGTTCTTTCGTACAAAAATCCCATTTGGTATTTAGTTGTGCCCGCCATCTCGGCATCCGATCGGACGAATCCCATGGTTGTTATGGGCAAAAAATGGTTAAAAAAATTAACGAAACGCAGTATAATCGCAAATAAGCCGTGTTTCGTTTCGTTTTCAAGGCCCGCTCTACTCGCAGCGCCCTTTAGACTCGCAACGTCCTGCCAATTGCCGTTCACTGGAAGCCCTCGTCCCACCCCTGCATCGGATCAGACGTTTACAGGCGCCTGGCGCCGGGGGAATATTTTTAATTTCCGTAGTTCCATTGTAGTCAGGTCATGTTTCGTATGGTTTACTAGTATTCGATGCTGAATCGAATGGGATGGGGGAGCAGTAATACTAGGTCAAGCTGTTCATGAGAATAATAAACCATTGTGTAATAATTTTCAGGGTTTTACCCTTTGAATAGCGAAAAGTAATAATTGAGTTACGAATTCTCTGTACACAGATTGCTGAATACTGGTTGGGTCGTTAGTAGGAGCAACTTGATGAACTCTTGCGCTACCATGTTTTAGCAAGTCCATTTAATCTGAACGAAAGCCGTTTTGATTAGTTGGTAGAGTGATAAAAATGGGGTGATCCGTAATTATGGAAAATGTTTTGATGCGACACACTAGTCATTGGAATTGGAAACGTTGATATTTATAGTTTTGGAACCACGGATCAATCACTTTGAACACTGGTAATCTTTGAGACGACTGTAGGCTGGAACGCAGAGTTTCGTGGGATGTGTGTTCAGTTTTGTAATCGTTAAAGTTCGTGAATATAGAAGTGCAATTAGCGCTGCTTGACGAACTATGGTTTTGGGTTTTCACGTTGGGAAAATAATAGAGCATCTAACGGTTCAACCAACTCCGCCGCTTCTAGATTAGGCTTTAGGAAGCTTTCTTGTCAGAACTTATATAACTGAGGCGTGGCAGATGCACAATCTACTTTCCCAACAGTCACGCTATGACCTTGCGAGAAGCATGAGTCTTCTCGACGAAAGAGTTTTATCCTAGCCGTTTCCCTCTCTTCAACTCTCATTGTTCTAAAAGTTGAACTCCCGACTACCTGTGTTTTCAGGGATGAAATACGGAAACTTGCATGACCGTGAATATAACGTTAGAATTTTCAAGGTTTTTGAGCAGCGAAGAAAACTGCAATCTTATGAAAATAATAAATGGTATTGTTAGAATCTGAGACTCGGTAGATAACTTTGAAGAACGGTATGAAGTCAACATCATATATTTGAGCTGCAGCTTCAAAACTTGGCAAATCAAAACTTCCACGACGAGCAAAATGGCAGAAGCTAGACGCTTTGCTTATCAACTTTGGCTCTTGCGCTGGAGCTTCCTCAAAACTGCTTGACGGTTAAGTGTTAACAGCATGTCATGTCTTTAACGTGACGTTATACAGTTTACACGTATCGCACTTCTTCAATTAACCCATCAAATTTTCTTCAGAACGTCGCATTTTCACGCACACTATTTTTTCACTATCCAGTCGTAAGACTTCTTGTTGGAGCTGTGGAGGGGTGGGCGCAGGGTTCATGATCGCACGTTTTATAGTGTTCTCAAGATCGGAACTATAAGCACCAGCTGAACCGATTGACCTCTTCCTTTGTATTGTTCGTAATGACATTGGAAACGTCACGCGTTTGGTGGTCAAACGATAAACCATCACTACCAAAACGTATCTGATGCGAAGCACTGAACAACTTTCCCCATCTCTACGTACATATCCAGATTTTCATGGCAATAGTTTCTAATCCCATCTTTTTTCCTCAATTCGTACGTTTTACGAACAATGTGGTGGCGGATTGGTTATTGAGTTCTGCCCATGCAACGACGTAGAAATTATTGCACAAGGAAATCGTGGAAACGTCAGCACGAGTTTTTCGAGCTAGGTCGTGTGTACTGTTTAGGAATTATCGAGCAAAAACTGAGATAAAAAGGCACTTGCAACCCAAATGAAGTTCAGTAATTTCTGGGATTGCTGCGAATTATCTTACAAAACGTTAACAACCTTTCTCCAAATATTTAACTCATTCAATTACCACCCTAACTTTTGAAGAATGCTCGTATGAGTTGAACTGAGTTTATAAGAAAATCAAACTGTACTAGCATTGATTTTCTTCGAAATATTTAATCATATATTGTGCTGCTCTCGCCAAAGTGAAACAAGAGTGAAAATTGTACGGTATCGTTGTGTTATTGCTCGATGCTTAAAATATAATCAAAATCTTGATGTCGTTTTAGATGGAACTATGTTTGTAGGTCACAATGATAGCTAGTTATTTTAGGACCGATGTTGTGCGCTCATTTCGACGTCCCATAGCAACCTGCTGACTAAATAAAAAAGTTGAGTCGATTTGGTTCATTTTCTTTAAATATTTGTAAGATTCTCGCCGGACCTCGCATCTCATTTCCGTGTTAATCACAACCTAGAGTCTTGATAGTCACTACATATTGTTTTTCAAACCCACAGCTGTTGTTTTAGTTACCAAGAACATTACCTTCATCATCCGATTTTGCTCATTTATACTTCGTTTGTACGTTAGAATCGACTTAGTTTTCGATACTCAATCAATTTTAAGCAGCGTTTGTTTTGTATGATTTCGGTTCGTGGATGTTAACCCTAAGTCTTACAAATCGAAAACTAAGTCGACCTTCTCCAGGCAGAGACGATGAAGTTGGCTTACAGACTCACCAAGCTCGGTATAGCTTTAAGGAGCACAGAATGATCACGGACGCAATTGTCCCCATGTATGAGTTCGAGAGGAAATATAATGTTCAGCGATTGGAACAGCGAGAGTCGCCAGTTTCGGCCTCCCAATGGCATCAACATCTTCACAGATGGCTCGAAAACTCCGGAGGGAACAGGATCCGGGGTGTGGCTCTGGATGGAATGGGACGTTTATTGCCCTAGGTCCATCGGTTTTTCAAGCAGAGATTTATGCTATTATCGCCGGGGCAATCTTAATGCATGAGAAAGACTGTAGCAACAGAACTATAAATACATTGACCGATAGTCAAGCGTCGTGCAAGGCACTAATGAACTACTGCACATCGTCAAAACTGGTGTGAGAGTGCAGGATGTGGCTTAACTCCTTAGCATGCACGAATTGAGTTAATGTGTATTGGATTCCTGGACACGAGGGAATCATTGTAAATGAGAGGGCGGACTATCTGGCCAGACGCGGGTCGTCTACGATACCTATAGGGCCACCGCCCCACTGTGGGACCTCTCTGTCACGTCAAGAGGACTGTGAGAGAACACGCCTGAAGACTGCATCAAACGGTCTGGAATGATGCGGGAGTAAGACACTCCAAACGCTTTGTCTTACAGCAATCATGTGAGATAAAGACGCACCCTTCTGAGGATGGAGAGGAAGGAATAAAGGCAGATTGTTGGGATCATAACCGGGCACTGCAGAATGAACAAACACATGTAATGGGTATAGTCGACACCCCTCGATGCACGTGGTGTGGCACGGATGAGGAGACTCCCTACCATGTGCTGGCTCAGTGCCAGAGACTTGAGAGGGAGCAATTTCCGGTCTTTGGTACTATTTCTCCCAAGGTAGATATCAATGAAGGGTCTTGCGAGAAATACCTGGCATTCTTTAGGAGGCTAGAAATCGACCTGTGAGACATTTGGACAGGCACAATAAGCCATCCGGCCGCGGTGCACATCCCACCACTGGGACAGTCAGAAGACCATATATATCAAGACTCCAGGTTGTGATTAACAAGGTCAGGCGAGAATCGTACATAGAGTTGACGAACACACACACACACACACACACACACACCAGGCACTATCTTTCGTTGCACTAGTTTCTGCAACTGATAAACTCTTCATCGTACTCGGGTCCTAGTGTTCTTGCACTTGTTGTAATTGTTGTGATGATGCACTACAATTTCAATTGAACGAGTAGCGTATTGCTGCACAAAATTTGTGCAAGCTCTCCGCGACGGTTACTGCGGTGCAAAAAGGGGGCAAAATGACGATTCGTGTCTCCGAAACACCGCAGCTCGATTGAGCTCAACAAAACAAACCTGAACTAGGATTGTAACAATGGGCAATGACACTAAGCAAATAGGAAGGCAGAAAGTGATAGAGAGTGTTAAATAATGTGAATATGTTGATTTTAGTTGTGGTCAGAAATAGAATGGGGATTCAGGTTGAATCTCATTTGTAAAATATACTGCGCAAACAAGAAGTTTCGTAGTAGTTGATATTAATCAGATAAGAAGTAAATATATCGAGGGAGCCGGACAGTAACTGACCAAATGTCATCGGTGAGTTGTGCTATCTAAAGTCGACTCAGCTTCACGACCGCGGGAGGAGGTACGGTGAGATTGCACGTGCGATATCAGCTAACGTACCACGTCGTTCATATTATCGTTTTCCGGTGACAATCCGACATCGCAATTGTATAATTACGAATTGAGAATTATCGTGGGCTCAACATTTACAATTTGAAGGAGTCAGTCAAGGCTTCGCTTCGCTCAACTTTCTACAGCCCTGGTACGTTAGCCACTAATCACATTTGTTGTAATAACCCTGTTTTCGGTCACGAAAAATTTTCTACAACCCCCCCTCAAAATTTGATACTTTACGTTTCAAGACATGGAGATTCCAAATTTGCAATGTCCATCCCCCGTCCACTGTCCCCCATCCGCCGTTTTGATCTTTTAACGTTGTCTAAGAAATTCGTTCTTTCGCACAAAAATCCCATTTGGTATCTAGTTGTGCCCGCCTTCTCGGCAATCCGATCAGACGAAGCCCATGGGTGTTGTGGACAAAAAATGGGTAAAAAAATTAACGAAACACTGTATAATCGCAAATTAGCCGTGTTCCGTATCGTTTTCAAGGCCCTTTGGACTCGCAACGTCCTGCCAATTGCCGAGTGAGGGTTCGCTGGAAGCCCCCGTCCCAATTTCCCCGACTCTTTTTGCCCAACAAGGCGGCGTAAGGTTAAGGCCACTTTCTCCACACACCCCTCCATCGGATCATAAATGCCTACAGACGTTTATGGGCGTCTGGCGCCGGGGGAATATTTAGTTTCCGTAGTTCCATTGTAGTCAGGTCATGTTTCGTATAGTTTACTAGTATTCAATGCTGAATCGAATGGGATGGGCCTCGGAGCAGTAATACTAGGTCAAGCTGTTCAAGAGAATAATAAACCATTGTGTAATAATTTGCAGGGTTTTTTCATTCTCTTTATATGAACGTGATTGAACGTCGCCCAACGTTCTGCGCCGTAAGAGTTGTCGCTTAATATTCAATAATTTATGGAGGTGCTCCTATTCATGCCACGGCTAGTTTCGAGCAATCAGTGCACAGGGAATTCACCAGAGTGTCAGCATGATTATTTCGTAAATCATACTGTCGAATTCAAAGGGAAAACCAAGGGAATTTGAAGTCCGGAATTTCTGAGATTGCGCCTTATTATTTTTATGGAGTGAATTAAACTCTCGTCGTATAAGTCCACGGAACCACCATCTTTAATTCTCCGCACCATAAAAGTGCAATTCACGATGAAAAACATAATTTTTGAAAATAATTCATTTCGTCACTCACGCCTTTTTTCAATGAATAAGAATTTTGTTATTGTTATTCAATCTGAACGTTTCCATATACGACGATTCCAATCTTATTCATTTTAGCTGGCTCCGAGAGAAACCTATTTGGCATTTTGATGCTACGATAACTATTGCCATTTTGAACCGATTTTGCGCATATCCTCGTTTTGGCTCATAGTAATTTGAAAGCTGAATATCAACTTTCCGAAACGGTGTTTTTCGTACACAGAGCCCATAAATCGTTGACTTATGGTTACCTTTCTTGGCTCTAGGAAGTGAAAAAAAAGTGGAACTCAAAGAATTAAATGGTTAATATCCCAAAAAATCCGAAAAACACTGGAAAATGGTCTGTATGTGTATCTGTGAACTGGCTGAACCAAATCAGCTCAAACTTGATATTCAACCCTCAGGTCACCATGGTCACGGCTCGAATGGTTTTGATTAAATTTCGTGTTTTGACAGCTCCGAAAATACAATACTACTTCTCATTCGAGGGAGATGACAAGAGCAGCACAATAAATTACCAAATATTGCGAAAGTTGTTTCCTTATCAACTCCGTTCAAATGTTACTAGCATGTTCAAACAAATTGAAGTGTCTGTACGATTAGTCTTTGATGACGCTCTAAGGATGTGTATAAGTCATGCACAAACAATTCACGTAGACTCTCTTGAATCATCTGTAAACTGATCGCTCAATAATGGTCGTGGCACAAGTAGGAGCAGCACAGCAAATTCCAAAACTATATGCGCCTCCCGCTGTCATTTTGAACGTTGTAAACAGAATGTAATATAGATCTGATTATTAGCTAGAGTCAAGAAAAGCGCCGAGTTCACGCGAGGCCAAGGAGAATTACTGGGCTGAAGTTAGCTACATATTTACAATCGAAACTTAGACCACTTGCCCCGAAGTCATGGATGGTCGCAGCGATTGACAGAAAACATATTTAGAATCAGGAGAGTAAAACCTACCTGGGTCTTTGTTTAGTTTTTCAAAATTTGGAATAGTTCGAAATTGGCCAACTATGACTTTGTCCGTTTGCCCTGTCCTGTCTTGATTCTAAATATGTTTCATATTCATGTTTTGGATCATCAAGGACTTCAGGGCAAACGGTCAAAGTCATAGGTGGCCAATTCCGAACTAGTCCAAATTTTAAAAAACTAAACAAAGACCCAGGTGGATATTACTCTCCGGATTCTAAATATGTTTTCTGTCAATCGCTGCGACCATCCATGACTTCAGGGCAAATGGTCAAAGTTTCGATTGTAAATATGTAGCTAACTTCAGCCCAGTGGAGAATTGTGTGATGCGTAGCGCCACACATTTCGTTTTTTTCCTTCGAGTATCCGGAAAGCCGTGATTGTGACGTTTGAGCCGTCTGGGTTCGATGCAAATACGACGACACCTAAGCTGCGAAAGATGAAACGTATTACCAGAAAAAGTCACGAAATGCCGTCAAGTTGTGCGAAGCAGAAGAAGCCTGGTCTGGAAGTTTATTGAGCGGTTGATGGCGGAAAGGGGTAATTGGTTGAACGAAAGTTGGTGCGGAACGGAGGAAGCGGCTCTGACGACTTGATTTCTGAGAGCGCTGTCAACGCCACCTGCGCGTAATTTACTGTATTAAAATTCTGTGTTTGTACTGAAACGGGAGGCTTAAAATACGCCTCTTATTCAGCGAGACGAATTGAAAAAGAGTTGGTATTGGATTGTAGGCTGGTGGTGGGGGGTTTTCGTTAAAACGTAAGTAGCAGGAAAGTGTTCGGGAGAACGAAATATTTTATGATTCGATCATTGATTCCCCTAAGCTATCAAGTAACAAACGAATCGACTTTAGTTACTAAGTGGGTCATAAAGTTCAAGAGCTTGAGAGCGAATTCACGATGCCCCTTGAACTTCATCGTGAACTTATTTAGTAAGGAAATTATGCTCTCTTCAAACTAAGAGAACCCAATCAGCCTCTAAAGGAAGCATCAATTTAATAACGTATTTATACGATCTATTCATACAGTAAATTATTGGAACGAATGTAATTCAGCACGTTACCAACAAGAAAAGGGAGAGTGCGAGTACTAGAAAAGTTCGGGTTTTCGGGTCTTACCAGGTCCGAGGTCTTGAGGTCTTCACCGCCAACACCAGAGCCCATTGTCAATCAACTTCTTTGTGCGGCTTTTCAAGTCCTGCCGACACAATTTATGACAGACAGCGTACGGATTCTCCAGTTGGGTTTCCTCGCCCTCTTCCCTCGTCCTACTTCCCCCAGATCTTACTTGCCACCTCTTCTTAAGGCATTCCGACGTTCGTGACCTCGCACGGCGACACTCGTCTGAGCTATCGCACAATTATACTGAGCTGAAGTTAGCTACATATTCGTATCGAAAGTTTTGACCGTTTGCCCAGCAGTCCTGGATGGTCGCAGCGGTTGACAAGAAACATATTTAGAATCTGGAGTGGAATATCTAAGTGTGTCTTCTTTCAGTTTTTCGAAATTTGAAGCTGAAGTCATGGATGGTCCTCTCTTGATTCTGTCATTTAAGATGCAGTTGGGTAAGTAAGGCTATCTCGTATTCAGGATCAGCCAGCAAATTTTACGGCGCATTAACAGCCTGTCCATCTCTGGCACGAGGAAGTATCGTGATATCACTGCACAATCCTCTTCCATGCAGGCAAATGGGGCTTGAAGCCTTGCAAATATGAGAGCCGAAAGTATTACCTAAGGCCACGCCTTTGTGACAACACCCATCCTTGTAAGTGGACGTTTGGGCTACTGCTCCCACTGCTCCAGCCATTTTCTCCAGAAAGCAACAGTCTTTTGATTGTTTAGACTGCTGTGTGCTGACTGACTCCCATTGAAGGCAACTGGTTGATCGTGGTCTAGTGGTCAAGACAGGCGATTTATAATTCTCGACGTAAGTTGAGAATTGTGGATCGAACCTCCGGCACGATTGCCGTAATTTTTGCCTGAGTCAGCAGCTCTTCAAAGCATCTCCAAACTACCTCAGTACAATGGCGCCCAACTAGTGGTCGAATTTCTTCTTTCCAAGAAAAAGAAGAGGCCCAGAGAGAAAAAATTAAAAAAATTAAGAGAGAAAATAATGAGACGAGTTCTCGGGTCCGGGATTCGCTGACGCTGTGAAAGTTCCAGCGCGAAGGTAAAATGGGCGACGCGCCTACTACAATGCGAAAGAAAAGACCTTCCTTGTAGCCCCTTCGTTTCTCGAATCAAAGATCGGATTTTCCGGGGATTCGCTCAACTCTCGTAAATTCTTTCCTTAAAAGAGTCCGCTCCAGGAGTAGCGGTTAACAGACGAGGGGGGAGATGTGCTGACTGACTCCCATTGAAGGCAACTGGTTGATCGTGGTCTAGTGGTCAAGACAGGCGATTCATAATTCTCGACGTAAGTTGAGGATTGTGGATCGAATCTCCGGCACGATTGCCGTAATTTTTGCCTGAGTCAGCAGCTCTTCAAAGCATCTCCAAACTACCTCAGTACAGCTGTTCGATTGCAAATAGGTCAGTTCCTTCCTTCTCGAAGGCAAAATGGCTGAGTCCTCGTTTTTGCTTAAGGTCCTCTTGAGTGGCAGTGCAGAATGAGATGGAAACACTAGGGTGCACCTAGTAGATACTGAATGGTTTTGCCCAGCCTCATCAGTAAGCCCTTTGCCGAGCTCGCCGCTACACTCGTTTGATAGCAGCAGATCAAACTCCTCCTCTTCCTGTACCGAGTGGAGAATACTGTTGTCCTCGGAAGATATGAGCCATAGTCGAGCAAGCTGTCAATATCACTGTTGGTGACCCCACACCTAGAGCAAAGCTATGCGCCCGGGATGTCTTTTATCAATTCAATGATGTCTTTCGCAATCATTCAATTTCTCTTTATTACTTCCGGTATTAAAAGTGGAGGACTTTAAGCTGTTCCACTTAGTTCGATGAGTGCTCCAAATCGACAAAAACCTTATTTACAAGTTACCAGTGCAATCAAGGTCTTCAAAAGAGATCTACAGATAGATAGCGCCAGTTTCCTCCGCCCGCTCCATGAAGATTCCGTTCCCTTTTCTACTGACAATATTAACGCTGCTAATATTTTTTCTCCGCCAAATGAATCGCGATTACAACTTAAATAATACGCCCTCTGACAAAGACTGATGTCAGTACTGTCTTAATTAACACTCTTCAGCAACTTTGTTTCTAATTCTCTTCTGAAATTCGTATCGAAAGTTACTAAGACCTCGTGATTTTCCCGAGGGCATCTCTTGCCGCGCTACTGCAATGAATAATTCCAGCTTTCAGGCGTTTGTGAAATGACCCTGAATTAAAGATTAGTAGTTGCTTCGTTTGAATGGGAAGCTTGGAATTCTTTCTCCAGAAACGCTTCTGAAAGAGTTATGTGGGGCAACAAATAATTCATAAAAATGAGAATGGATTTCGACGATGATTAAAGCTAAAATACAAATGGACGATTTATGTGTGTAAATTTGTGTTATTGACTTATATATTTATTGCCTTGGAGGGATTAGTACAGAAATGAGAATGTCCGTTTCCTACTGAACGAGGCACATGCATTTCCTGTACTTATTTCACGGGACTGTAATTACTTTAGTCACAACGTACAGTCTGAGTGTGTGTATTTGATATTTAGCCTGCAGATTCCTATGTGATCGGCTGAACATTGTTTTGTGTTTTCTATAAACTAACGCTTCAAAAAGTACGAAAAACACTGTTAGACGAGAGGGGGAGCTTGAGGATCGAAATAAAAATTAAACTTTTGCGAGTGTGAGGAGGACTGTAATATACGTGCAGAAATGAGTTGGGTTAAAATTGAGCTGAGATGGTGTACAAATGGGCAGCACAAGGGCAGTAATTGGAACGTGTGAACTGGCGTGAGCAACTGTATGGGAGAGCGAGAAGTTACTGGGGCGATAGTGGGAAGCAGAATGATTTTGGAAGAGCTCAGTCGTGGAGAGGAATGTCAAATTGAGAAAGAAATAAAGAAAGGGGGAAATCTGTGAAAGGGGGGGGGGGCGTGTTAGAACCAACTGACCGCAGGTGAGGGGCAGGTATCGAAATAGACAGAGACAATGACGCCGGGAAGTCCGAGGTCAAAGACTCGAACCGATTTGGCGCTTTGCGTCGAACAAACACCATTAGGGGGAATTGGTCTGTGTGTGTGCGCGTGAACACGACGAATTCCATAAACAGCTGATATAACAATAACAGCTCTTCACTAGGAAACAATTACGTGTCAAGCCTAGTACTTACCTCATTACGAGCAACTAGCAAGGCTACTAGGAGTGCGCGTACACTAACCGGAGGTTTACAAGACAGCGTCCACTGAAGCAATCCATGTGATCACTGACCATTTACTCGTAGATTGGGATATTGAGTATATGATGGAAAAGTGGAGAGTGAAAAAGGAGCTTCCCCAGTTATGGATCGAACTCCGAAACATCCGCCGATCTCAACTGAATGGAAACTAGCCACAATGGACGGTTGGGCGTTGGTCAAAATGGCAGCCGAATTGGGGATCGTCCTCAATGGGAACACGCACGAGTTTTTTTCCAACATCCGTGAACGTTATAGGAGAAAATGGATTGAGCCATACCGCTGAACGAGCCAGTTTCTTGCGAGACATGTTGACTTCAACGCGCGGCGGTAATTTTCTTTCCTCAAAAACTCTCTACGTACGAGAAACAAAAAACCACGTGCTGCTCCATAGTAGTTCTTACAACAGTGAGCCACGGTTGCTGGAAGAGCGGCCAAACCTTCCAGCCTTACTTAAGTGGCCTTACTTGATCTTTCTATCTTTGAAGCTTGCCATCCAAGCTGGGATCAGGTGAAATACCATATTAAGATTCCCCAGGATTGCACCCCCGATTGAGAGAACAACTGAACACCAAATCGACCCAAATTTGATATTTATCCCGCAGATCGTGGTACGCCCAAATGAGGGTATGGGGCAAATTCGCTCAAAAATAAGTATAGTGATAATAGTGTAGATTCAACTGGCCATAGATGTTTATATCTTCATGGTGAGATGCGATTCTCTCGCGGGGAAGCCGAGTACCGTATCGATTGCGAAAACTTCGGCTGACTTGACGTACAGCTTCGTGAAGGGTAACTTTCAGGAGGAGCAGATCAGACGGGTAATTGACAAATCGTTATGTACAGGAGGGCAAACGGTGCCAATTACTTGTGAGCCAGTGCCGATAGCCTTCAACGGGGCTGCGGATCTGGGCGCAGTTCGATTTCCACATAATTTACGAGGGTTTCGCTGGTAACGGCTTCAGTGGGAGTTGGGGCCACTACCTCCGCTGCTTGGAAAGCGAGTGGTCCCCAAAGACTTTGATCTTCCTCTCTGACTTATGCGAGCGATCTGTAAACCAAGATCCGATTTGCCTTAGTGTCTCGTGTTATCCCGTTTGAGTAATCGATGGGAGAAGTCCGTTTAGGGAGCTAAGGGAGCAGTTTTCGATTATGTGCCGAATAAGAGTGAAAATAGAGACTGTTCAACAGTTATTTCTATCTCATACGAAGTTCTTCTCACTTTTGCTTTTCTTACCCCCACGAAGGGATAAAAGAACAAACGTAGTTGGTAAAAAAAAAAATGTTTGCCGACTTCTTAACGTCTTTACGATTCAGTCTTCTGAGTTCAAGATAACCTTTGCGAAAATTGAGTCTGTGAACACGATTGAAATACGACTGCTGGGCCACATCTCTTCGATTTAAGTTATTCGGCACGCAGGTCAAAATGGGACTTGATAATTGGGTCACCAAAAATATCTGAAGCAACCCATTTCACAATTATCTCACCGGTTTTCATGGGATTAGAGACCAAATCAGCGTATTCTTAACTCTGTTCATTTGAAATTGATTAAATATAACAGCCCATTTTACGTACAAAGTAGCGCGTCAAGTCCCGGAGTTTACTTTGGAGCTTCTACTTACGCCACTACCATTATTTAACAAATATTACACAGATCTCTTCAGACAGTCAACACAATTTTGTCGAGAAAACCCGCGTTCACTGTTTCAGAAATATTGATTCTTGTGAGAATGCTACCAAACGGCAAGCTGCCATTTAGCCAGTGTCACGGTTATTGCCGCGTGATGGACTTGTTGCCCGGGGCGGGGAGGTAACCCGATTTGGTATCCCTGATCTAACTGTTTACTTGAGCGGCCAGTTTCAAATGGATAGGTGTTTTAGCAGTAATTTCTTCGCGAATTGGGCAAAACGGGTATCAGTTTGCGCAGTAACAATGCTCTCACAAAGATGAAATCCAAAGAACAATTGAAAAGGTACACTCAAACGTGCGAGAAATAAACTGAGTTTGAAAGTTGACTCGAGAGTGTAACTCACTCTCAGAAAGTTGCGGCGAGGGCTTTGGAGGTTCGACTGGAGTCATTTGTGGTTACGTTGCGTTCAAACAAATCTGAAGAACGAATAAATCATCGGCATTGTTCTATTGTTTAGAATAGACGGATATTCAGTAGTTTATTGATTATCGCAGCTAACCAAACACTGGTGGGCAACTTTCCGATAAATATTTGGACAATTGTCGTGAATCGCGAGGTATAAGTATAGAACCGACGTCGGACATAATCCATCCACAACCATGAAGGCCGCTCTGATCGTTCTCTTCGCTCTCGTCGCTGTCGCTGTCGCTCGTAAGTTAACATTTTCATATGATCGAGTACCCGTTAACAAAACTCAACCTGACGCCACATTCAGAAAGTTAACATTCGATAAAATAACCGCCAGCCATCACAATTTTTAAAATGAAGTCTTTCCTCAGCCCCACGAAGTAGGAAATTGTAAAAACAACATCAGAGTCAGTCTGAGTTGCAATCTGTTCTGAGACAAAAAAAAACCGTCAATTTCGTGAGTATGTCTGAAAAACACGACTGAGGAAAACCGCGGAATCAAATCTGCTCAATTTTGATGTTAAGTCTGCACATGAACGCACTACGCCGAAACGAGAAAATCCGGGTCAAAACTAACTTTAGCTATCATTGTGGAAATAAACAAACAAAAAAACACCAAACACTTTTTCTCCCCAAAATTTTGATGAAAATTTTCTTGTAGACAAGGCCAACCACCAAAATGACAAAGTAAAATTTTCAACTTTCTTGAAATGACGAGTTCCGATGAAAATTAATATTATAGTACAGTTGTTGTCTTCGTTAACCTTAATTAAATGGCAAGTATTCTCATCAAAACTGTATTTGTGGGTCAATGAAGTTCCTAAACGGTGGATGTATAATAATGGGCCGGGAAGTAATGGCGAGAAACCTCAGAAATTTCGAAATTCTAACTCCTTTTTTTAAGTTACTCCTGAAAGTAACGGAGAGTTAACGAAAACCTTTACAAAAGAATAGTGTTGACAGACCTAAATAATTTATTCGTTGGTTATTAAATAAAAAGGAGGTATGTAAGGCAACTCAGCGAACTGCCTCTCACAATTTTCACAAAGCTCCCAGCCGATAAACGCGTGTATCACAGAGCTACGGAAAAACTGAAAAAACTCCGACTTCTCCGTGAACACGAGAAAGAACTAGAGATTTTACACCTAGATGCGAAGGATTGTTCATTGTGGCTCAAGGCGAAAAGTCTAACTCGAGAAAGATGGTCCATTCCACCACTCAAGTCGAACAACCGGTGGATATCTACAAGCCAAGGCAAAGCTGATTTGTTTGGCCAAGTGTTACAGCAGCAGTTTTCACCAAACCCTCCTGAGGACTTGGCATTCGACGAGGAAGTCTTGGAGATCCTTCAACAGCCTTTACAATTGTCTCAACTTTCCCAGTTCTTCTCCCCAAATGACGTACAAAAAGAAATTAAAAGAGTGCGAAAAAAAATCAACTGGGATTGACCTAATTAATAAAAAAACTGCTCTTACATGTCCCTAGGAAGACTCTCGTATATTTGACACAGATATATAACGCAATACTCAGAACTACCTACTTTCCCCAAAAGTGGAAAATTGTAATGATACATAAAGCTGGGAAAAGAACAGACGATGTGAGCGGGTATCGCCCTATTAGCCTATTGTCTACATTTTCCAAAATTTTAGAAAGGCTCATCTACCCTCACATTCTCAACCAAATTGAGCACCTACTACCAAACACCCAATTTGGTTTTAGGCAACTCCACCGTTTACTGGATCGTATTTTGAAGACCTACGAGGACAAAGAAATCGCACTAGGGCCTACCTCGACGCTGAAAAAGCCTTTGATAAGACGTGGCACGCTGGTCTCTTATCCAAAATCAAGCCCCATCTCACTGACACGTATTTTCGATTGATCCAATCATTTCTTTCGCATCGGACGTACAGGGTATACGTAGAGGGTGCCGTTAGTGCCAGATTGCCCATTTTCTCCTCCGTCCCTCAAGGTATTGTAATTGGGCCTTTATTGTACATTTCCTACATTCACGACTTGCCCATTTACAACGACAATATTACAATCTCAGCCCAGTTTGCCGATGACTGCGCGTACTTGACCAAACACCGGACTGGTGAAGATGCAAGTGAGTCGATTGCAAATGATGTCAGTGAATGGGCAAGAAAGTGGAGAATAAAAATAAACGCTTCCAAATCAAAACTGTGCGTTTATACTTAGAAACACAACTTTACATGCCAGCCTGTAGATTGACTCAACCACACTTGAGATAAAAACGCACGTCAAGTATTTGGGTTTGACTATGGACGAACGACTCACATGGACAAATCACATCAATGCAATAACAGCCAAAATACGCCATAGAATCAGCCATCTTAAACCACTCCTCACTAAGAAAAATCTATGTATTAAAAACAAGCTTCTTATTTACAATTCCATACTCAAACCCATCTGGTGCTACGGAGGGGGGTCTATGGTCGTCCGCCACGAGCACCCAAATAAACCGAGCGCAAGTCCTCCAAAGTCACCGTCGCCGACTGGTACATCGGGAACGAGAAACTTCACAAGGACCTTGAAGTACCAACAGTAAAAGACTGCTTAATCGCCACATACCACGCATCCTACCGAAAAGCATCAACCCATCCAAATCCGTACGTAAGCAACATTCCGATAGAACGACCCTTGCCCAGACATCTGAGACGCCTTAAAGGGAAGCACCACTCCGACTTCTCTGAGGGCTTCAACTGAATAAAGCCTCCTTCACCCCCTCATTTTTAAACTTGCAAAAACAAAAAGGGCTATGCTCAGAGGAACAGTAAACTCACCAGTACAGTTGTTACGTACTCGCGGATTTTTTTTTTCAATACTAGGTAGTTGATGGACGTATCCTAGTAATTAAGGTAAAATTTCACGTTATTTGTTTATACAACTGTTTGTTATCTCACTACATAGTCCTGTGCACAAAAATGTTTCTACGTAATAAAAAAAAAAGTGAACTGCGGAATGTTAAGCTCCGACAATGTCTGCGTTCGCATTAGCGGGATGATGATTAGTCGTTAGAGAGACCAAAACCACTGGATGTACGTGGGGAAGAGGAAAGCTGTAAGATGCGTCGCAGATAGGGGTCTTGTGGTCAAAAGTTATTTGATAATCGGAAATCCTGTTTTACAATAGGTCGACACGATGGTGGACGTCACGGACACCCTGGACACCACCATCACGGCAATGGAACTGCTCCACCATGCAATGGAACTCACCACCACCATCACGGCAACGGCACTGGTTTCAACGGAACTCACCACCACCACCATCACGGCAACGACACTGGCTTCAACGGAACTCACCACCATCATCATCACCATCACCAAAACAGTACTAACGAGACCATTCTTGAAACCGTTGACGTTTCCGATTCGACCACCGACCTCGAATGAGAATCTTCACTTTAATGAACTGCCAATAAAGTGCACGCTTAGAAATTGGATGCTTTTACTTGTCGATTCCCACAAATCCTGAGCTCGTACAAAATTAGGACTCCGCCAAGGGGTATAATTTATGGGAAGAAATATCGCCTTTATTTTAGCAAGGAATGAAATGCTGTCACAGTCCCGCACCGTCACTCTCAGAACTCCTATCCATCCCTCTATCACACCCCACCATCTTCTCACTCCCCTCTATCTCTCTCACATCTCATTCTGTCCCTCTAGGAAGGCACAGATAGCCCTTAATCGCGCATAACCCTCTCTCCTCTGACTTCCTTCAGACACACGGACTACTCGTTTGTATATTCCTTCAGTTGAGTTGGGACTTCGACCCAGTGAGGTTCCCATGGTCCATGTATTTGAAATTTAGTTTCAAGTTCAAGTTCTGAGCAGCATGCATCCAGGGGTTCAGGAGGCTTTCGAGGTCTGAAGGGGAACGTTTTAGTAATGTTTCGTTTTGAAAACTTCATAACAAACGTGCGCACAACAGTCACGATAACATTAATGGAAAGTTTAGGAATTTACTCACAAAAAACCGCCAAACCAAGTTCGGGTACTAAAGATGTTGGGATAAATTAAGCTGGCTGTAAATGGATTCATTCGTGTGGAAAAGTCTCAGTTAGGAATATCGGAATGCCTTTTCCTCCGCTAAGTTAACTGAAGTATTATTTCATATACGGCACACTTACGTGGAGTAGGAATCGTTGCGAACCGAAGAGCACTGATTATCCGTAGCATACCGCTTTAGAACGTCTAAATATGGTTGATCTGGGAGTCAAATGATCCACCCCTCAGTTGACCACGGTTCTCCCCTGTTGGTCATGTCGATCAACTGTGGCTGAGGTAGTGCTCGTGCTCTCCCATTCTAGGAAAGCCGCAACCTGCATTATACTTATAAACGACGATATAAATATCATAATGGCTCACAACATTCCTGCCTGAGGGTTTTGGAATGGTTAGTTTAAGATATTAATCAAACAGTACTTAACTGAAGCCAAATAGCACGAACGATAGCATAAAGTAATGTTGATTAGTCACAGTAACAAAAGTTCTGCGCTACTTAAAAATATATCCTTTTTTTGGCTTTGATGTAACTGGAAAAACCCTCACTGGGGCGACAGTGGGTCTATTATGCGGGCGTACATGTGGCCCCTCATGGCCGTCTCATTCCACCCCAAGCTCTTGTGGAGCTGGTGTTCTCTGATGCGGCGTCCTCAACACGTCCCCATCTCGCTAAACGCAAGACGACCTTGACGTCCATCCCTGCAACCTCCTCTGGCCGCAGCTAAGGATCCATATGCATTCTGACACGCACCCCAGACAGCCCCTTCACGTACACAGTACACGCTCCACTCACTCCATCTCCGCCTCGCTGAATATGCAAATCTGCAACTCTGATTTACCGATCTTGGGCAGATGGTACCTTAGTGACCTGTTTGAGCATACTCATGGTGGCCGTGTCCAGCGTCATGATGCAGTATGAGGGCAGTATGACTGGGGCCAGACTTCGTCGCGGTTGATCCCAACCAGTCTGCAGTGATCCTAGATCTCCAGGGAGTATCTGGCAGCTGGGATCTTGGCGCTAACTTGGCTAGCCAAAAAGCGCTCATACGACAGTCAGTGTTGGAAGCTCATGGAGTGGAGCCAGGTAACATCAGGATTGCAGCATTGACCGTGTCCTGGCGTAGTGTGTGGTGCAAGAAAAGTGCTGAGGAGATGCGTCGGTTGGGTGCGTCAGAAGGCGTTCACCAAGTTATCACCACTTGTGCGTTGCTGGGTCGCATCTAAACTGGTGGTCGTTCTATCGTGGAACATCCTCTCATCCTTCTTTCCTTCCTCGTCCTAATCCTTCTATCTCTAGAGCCAGCCTAGGGTTCTCCTTTTTTGGAGCCACCGTCCCATTTACGATGAACTTTGAGAAAAAAAAAAAAGAAAAAAACAGAACACGATTAACAAGAACACGATTACAGTACTGATTTGGGTCAAATTAGATATTTACCCTGCAGTTCAACGTTGGCGGCCAAAATGAGGGTATGAGGAAAATGTTTCGAAAAATAAATGTAGTTATCGAAGTGATAAAAGCATTAAATTTGACTCACCAGATGGAAGTTGGAGAGTAAAGTAACGTGATTTATAGCGTTTCGATGAAAGAGCATCAAAATTTGGAATGACCCAACTATCTACGTAACTACATTCTATAAACTGAAAGTATAGTGCAGCTGGTGAGGTGTGTTGTGCGTCCCACCATGTGTTTCTGTGTTTCGTCAACATTTTATCCAGAATTAATCTAGGGGTTAAGGAATCTCTACTACATCCAATATTTGCGTTGTTACACTTTCGTTCCAGTATTGATCAACTAGAGGTGTCACGATTTTTTACCCTTTCGTGTACACTGTGGCTTACGACCCTAGAGTGAGGTAGATCCCCTCTCTGCCTTCTAGATGAAGAATAATGTTCCGAGAGCTCGCCGTGAAGAAGGTGTTCGCAGTACAGACCTTAATTTCCAATTTTCGACGACAGTTTGTCGTGTGAACTCTAAAGGGTTGCCTTACGCGACGAAATATTTGATGAAACATCTTCCCCTCTTCTCACACCCTGAATTCTTCGGTCATTTCTAATTGGAGCCACCGTACTTTTCGTTTGACGAAAAATGACGAGAAATTAGCGTTTTCTATTTACTTCACGAGTGTTATTAATATTACTGCACACAGCTGGCTCGGTTTCATCAATGCGTAAACCACTGACGTTTCAACTGAAACCACGTTCTGCTATTTCTCAACTGATTGGATGTTGAATGGAATAAGCTCAAATCAAACTGCAAAGGAAAGTCGGCTAAACCCTAAAATGCTCATTTTTCAAGGGATCGACGTGAGAAATCCGGTTCGTGTAGCCCCGAAGAACACTGATGATGATTAAAATCACGCTTTGACGGTTGATTCAAATCAGAACGACGTTTGTCTTGAAATTCGAAGTTGATGTCTGTTGTTAAACCAGTATGATACCCTAAACAACTAGGGAAAATTGATAACATGAAACTGCACCCCGCGAAAACGCATTTGCTACCTAATTAGCTGAGAAACCCGTTGGTACTGACTAAACTTCGTCGAACGTCGTTAGATGAATTAGGGATTCGTATTTCGGATTCAATTCATTTTCAAAAGGACGCTGATTGGGTGGAAGAATTAGCCAGACAATATCCGGCGGTATTTTTGGACAATTTAAGACACTTAACCAAAGGACCATTGTTAGTGGAACTTGTAGAGCGTACAGATCCATAATTCATTGAGCTGCCGCTACATATGCCACGAGATTAATTTAAACCCCATAGTATAGGTAATTAATTGGACTGTCAACGCGATTTTTGGGAAAGGGCTCATAGGAACGCTTGGTGAGGAAAAATAGAGCAAAAACGTCGTTAGTTCGGTCTCTGGGATCCTTATGGTTGATCCTGACTAATTAATGACCTTTGCTGGACTCTCATCGTGTAGAGATTCTATGTGGACTACCACGATCGTTTTTAGCGTACTCTAGCGAGATTTATAAATGAAGAAAAAGCTGCGTTAAAATCGCTTTTGGCCTAGTTTTTTGACAACATGTTGGGCTGCTCTCGTCATTTTTCCATGCCTTTCAGGGTAGTGTACCGGGACGAACCGAACTCATCTATTTAGCGAAGGCTCGTCCGCGGCATTTGTGCTGACTGGACATCTGAAATGCCCCAGATCGCTTGAAACTTCGCAGTCGTCAGTCGTAACTGAGCGGTTCTCTTGTCGCTCTGTTGACCGTGCTCACGTTTACTCCCACCCTGTTTGTGGGGGTGTCCCTTTTCCAAGTGTTATTGTGAATAAAACCCCCAGCTCCAATTGCAATCGGTTGATGTCGTACTTAATTAGTGCGATATCGCTATTCTCCCCCAAATGGTGGTCAAACTTTCTCTTCATCAGTTCCCACACAGGCCACGGAGAAGTATTCAAGTACTCAAAATCGACAGGCTTAAGCTCATCAATACCCTAATGGACAACTCGTGTGATGGTGAAGCTATTCTGGTGATTCAATACCCTCATACTCAGAAATGCACACAGAGAATGGTAGTTCCGCAAACAACTTTCCAACCTCCCAACTCGTCCCACGCTTCAACCAGATGGCCGGCGACACAGAACGTTTCACACTCCACCACCAAATCCACATCTCTGCCCTATCTGTGGCAAACATCATGGGGTAAAAAGGTGCCCACGTTTCCTCAAATCCAGCCTGGACGCTGGAGGAACCTACGACGAAGTTCGGATCGTTCTGGCACATCAGCATTGTGTCATTTGGAACCGTGCTTACGAAAATAAGTTGTATCGAAATCATTAGCCGCTTTTGGGGGGGAAAATAGTTAGTGTTTTGGTCTCTGTGATAATACATAGTGACTATCGTTAGTTCCGAGCAGATTTTGAGTATACGCTTACCTTGGCGTTCCTGCAAGCTGCATATCACGTTTGAGCCGATTTGGTAGAGCCGTTTTTTCTCAAATACATTCACTGATACATAGACCATTTTCACAAATGGTGCCTTTTGCTTTTAGTAGCTTTTAAAACGTAAATATCGGAAGAAAATACTTTTTTCAGCCGGTTACGTAACTTTTCTAAGCAGAGTATAAAATGGAAAAACGTTTTTGGATATTACATCTTTTAATTGTTCGAGTGATGGAAAAGTAAGAGGAAAGCTCTCAGGTGATAGCCACGAGAAAGAAAATAGGGGCGATATTCATACTATCATATTCATATATCCTCCTCTTGAGTCATGGATATGCAATGAACTTAGCCTAGACTAACAGCTAAGTCTTCTCCCGACACACACACATTATTCTGAAATAATCACCACACCGGGCTCATCTACACAATGCCAATCAGTTTTCCCTTTGAATTCGAATCTCGACCGTCTCTCCAGTTTTGCGCTGTTAATGCCCGATGTTTGAGCTGGTTTCTGGGATATGTTGAAACATGAGATTAGTGAGAATAGAAGACTCTGTTAAAGGCGTAAAAGGCCAAACATATGAGGGGCTTTCGAAAGATTATCTTCTCTCATTAATTGTTGTAGCGAAATCTTCCCCGAGCATTAAAAAGCGTCGAGACTGTTCGGCCGGGACGAGCTCGTTTGTAGAGCGTTGATGAACGGCTAATAGCTTTAAAAGCCCATCCTATGACTATAATTCAAGAGCGCTAAGGATTAAGGTGTTAGAAAAGCCAACCCCTGTCCTGTAGGAAAAGGGAACCGTAAAGGTCGGAAGTCAATTTCTAAGGGCTCCAGCAGATTATGCAAGGAGCTCTATAAGAATAGTAGGAATACTGGGGATGCTGGTAGAAGTGGTACAAAGCGCTCACTAAGCGGAATAGGAGTTGACTGCGCCAAGAGAACGTGACGGGTTTGTCTGATGCACTTTACGAGTCGGCTTTTCGCCTTCCGTTTGTCGTAGGGCGTTCTTCGATCGTTTGAACAATTCATTTCTACTGGAGATTGCATGATGCATCAGTCGAATCAATCTATAGTCAGCAGTAACGGTTGAGGTCTTATCTCTTCGACAATACGTTCCAACGGTACAAGTCGACCTATTTAATGCATTAGTACAATTTTGTAGCTAGGTACTCTTGGCCTCGAACTATAACTCACTACAAGTTTTTACATTCCTCAGCCCACTAAATAGGAAATAAAGGCAAGGAAGAAGAGTCTTCAGACTTTTATGTATTTATCTTACCACGGCCTATCTTCTGTTGGTTGAACCTTCAGCAACTTCCTGGATATTTCCTCCATAGCTCCGAAGAAGTTCTTCCAGAAATATACATGACCAAAGGTCGTCAAGGTTATTAATTAGTCTCTCCAGGGGAGGATAGAGGAAGATCTTCAGTTTGAAGAAGGAGGGCGGCTAATTAGAAACGGTGATGAGAGTTTCTTCTGTAGGCATCTGCTAAAAAGAAAAAAATGCTGCAAATTATTGCACAACGGTTTATTATTCTCTTGAACAGCTTGACAGAGTCTGACAGCTCTAAGATCCATTCCATTCGATTCAGCATCAAAAAATACCAGTAAACCACACGAAACATGACCTCATTGGAACGACGAAAACTAAATATTCCAGCCCCCCCCCCCCCTAAGCGCCTGTAGGCAACTGGCATGACGTGGCGAGTCGAGCGGCCGGGTGGTTTTGATGAGACGGGAGAGAGGGAGTACAAAGGATGAAACGATTAGTTGCACTGTAGTTATTGCCCTGCGAGTTCTTTCAATTTCTTTCTTTGACTCACTATAATTCGACCGTTCGACTCAGGATCTAATAATACCTTGAAAACGATACCGAACGGCGTATTGACGGTCACAATAAGATACCAAATGGGATTTTTTTTTGCGAAAGAACGAATTTTTTAGATTACGTTAACGGTACATAACGGCTCGGACGGTGGGCGGCGGACGGACAATGCAGATTCCGCTTTATCATTTGGAACTCATTCATACAAACTACGGAATCAAAATGGCGAGGGAGGATTTGACGATTGAAATAATTGGTATTTTGATCACCAAGAACTATAGTTATTTTTCAACTTATTTTGCGTATTCCTTCGTGCAAGTATCCAACTTAGGTAGGTTTACCAAAAGTGGTTGTCCGACTAGGAAGCCCTTGAACCGATAGGAAGAAACCTTTTTGTTTTCGCTCGAGTACATAACCGTGCCCCTTATTTCGTAGGGTTGAGAGAAGTTACAAGTGTGGTGTTGAAAAATGTGACTGGACTTGATTTTTGATCATGTAGCGCAATCTTTGTATCCCTTATGCAATACAATGACCGTTAGCGCTTGTCCTTTCCTAGTTTACTTGACAAAAGGGTTTGCTGAGCTCGAGCCGAGGACGTGGAAAGAGGAAGAAGAGTGTGGCTATTTTGTAACGAGGTATATTCGTCCAAAGAGGGAATGGTTAATTGTAGACCCAAAGGGATTATTCCGCAGGAGGGGTGAATTAGCGTACGTAGTACCGGGGTGTCAGGCTGTTTGTAGCCTCGTTCCCGACGAAAGATCTCGGGCGTTCCACCCAATTAGAGCGGTAAACCAGGCTACACAATGCAATGCTCACAAAGGGATTCTCAAATTGCTTCCATGTATTGTGGGATTTTCTGGACTCGCCCGACTACGCACGAAATACTGGAGGAGTTAAATTTCAATTAGTAATTTAAGTAAAGTTTTCCTCTGAGCTTAATACGAAGGGAAAGACATGCACCTAACATTCTGGACAGAACATGGGTGGGCATTATTGAGAGCTTTTTTCGCTATCACGCGGAGCTTTGATGAGGCAGTATGAACCTGTACGGAAAAACGAATCATGTTCCGTGTCTCGTTGAATAATGTGATGTAAGAAACGAGCACTCATAATCCCGTACATGGATGCGAAGGAGACAGTCATGTCATTCAACTTTGAGGGTTGATTAATCTTTTAGACTGTGAATGGGCAAAAGACGCTGTAAATGAGAGAATACTGTTTAGTTGATAGATGTTAGTCGTGTGGTAGTGAGCAGGCAGAAGTCAAGGCTGGACATTAGAGTGAGACACTAATAGAAATAGAGAGTGCAGTGCCCAGTGCATGGAAACATTGTACATTTAGGTCTTCCCAAGAATTAAAAATGTCGTTGGCTTGTGGGAACTAAGGCGTTTCTCCGACTCCTACTAACATTTAAATTTAGGGCTGGTTAGGACATAGTTATTCTTACCACTACCACCACTCTCATTGTGGTCTGCCTCGGGTCGTACCCTCTTCCGTTGCCTGAAGATATTCAGAGTCAGGTATTAAAGTAAGTTAGTTTCGCTAGTACGTAAATTACTGAAGTTAACGTACTGGTTTGGGGAGTCCGTCTTATCTGGCTGGTAAGACACTAAGGGCAAGAGCTTTCGACGTAGGGACATCATCATCTGGCCGTTAAGTCAGTACTAAAGTCAATTGGCCGAGATCTTTATATAAGACCAGATATTCAGAACACACTAAATCTCTTGATAGGAACAAAGACGACTCATGCCAACCACCTCAAGAAAACTGGACATGAACCTACCATAATACAGGGACTGCACCATCTTACTTCATAAACAATACAAAGAACGAAAACTGAACATATTAAAAAACATGGAAATCAATAAACAAAAAACTTCAACGGACAGATCATAAACGAACAAATCATCACAAAATGCGACATCATATTTACACCACTCAAGATACTACTCAAATGAAAACAACCTACTGACGGATTCACAGACCACCCTATACAAAAAAGGATTAGAATTGACAATCAATAGACTATTCAAGACATACATAACTGCCCTTACGTTCCTTCTCTTCACTTCCAACGGATTTCCCAGAAGGTGCATGACCTCACTCCCCATCCCCCTTCCATGATGCAACACCATCCCGTTAACCTTTCTCTTCCTTTATAAATACGATCAACTGACTGACTCAACGATCACAGCCAGACGATGATGTGTTCTCATCGAACGCGCTCGCTCTCACAGAATCACACCAGCCAGAGAAGACAGACTCAGCAATCAGGTATGTTAACTTTAGTTACATTCAGGGTCCTGCTGCTTAACCTCTAACCTCCCATGGAGTTTTTTCTACCACACTTCAGAAGCTCTTCTCCTGGCTGATTAGCTGGCCAGGAAGGCTACTTTCTGGCACTGAGAGGCAGTTATGTTTAGAACCACGTCGTTTAATTTCTGTATTCTACTGTCTTATATGTTAGGTTTTACCTATTTCGATAGTTCGTATGAACATTATACTTCCCTATTCCTACTGTCAAATGCTTCTTAAGCCAACGGAAAGAAGTAATTTTTTGACATTTTATGTCCTTACTTTGCTACATAAAGTAGAAAATGTAACGCCGGAGATGTTATGGAGAAGCGTCACGAAATTTTTTACCTGAGTTGCAAGCTTCAGCCCCTTTGGCCTAATGGATAAGGCATCCGTCTCCTAAACCGGGGATTGTGGGTTCGAGTCCCACCAGGATTACGATTATTTTGTGTTTTTGACATTTTATGCCAAATTTTAATTTAATTTAATCTAACGCTTGGTAACATCACACGTTTTAATAACCTCAGTGACTAAGTGATGATGTCGATTGCAATTGACGTGGCCATTATATCGAAACCATCAACGAGCACAATCAAACGTAGTTATCATTGCATTAAAAAAAAAAAATAAATAAAAGACATAAAATGTTTCAAGTGGTTGCGTACTTGTACGAAAGCTCCGTTTGTGTAAAGGTTTCTTTCGTTCGCATCGGAGGAAATCGAGGTTTCGATTTAACTTAACCTGAAGCCGCTCCAAAACAATTGGCCCACTTTCTAGCAATCATGGCTTATATGTTCGTTCAACAGATAGAAGTGGAAGTAACTACAGAGGACGGTATAGGTTGCTAGAATTCATTCCAGGAGCATAGTTATGAGTTTTCCGAAACAGTAAGACTGCACTTTGTCAAATTTGAAACAAAGTATTTTGTAATGCTTAAGCCATAACAGATAACTGTATGGAATAAACTCATTCATTAATTCACTTTTGTGTAGCTTTTTACCCCACACGCTCCTCTGGGAAGAGTCGTAATTATCGTGATAGCTCAATAGCTCCTAGTGTGACCTTAACAAACTCTTCTCCATAAATTGAATTTTCTGTAATTCGCATGCTCTCAGGGAATGGAATCAAAATTCAGAAGTTCCTTTTGCTTGAAGGTTCTGGAAATAAGATTATTATTCATTTCCCGATGAATTGTTGAGGAGCAGTTGCAGAAGTTTTCCGAGTCGTTTGTTTCAATTCATCGGGCGGAGCAGAATAAATTGAAAGTTGCCAACTGATCTTGGACAATCGTCCATGATCACTAAGCAGCTCGTTCGTCTTTTCTTTGAAAACTCTCCCCCCTTTTCATTCGCATAGTTGAACGGTCGAATATTTCAATTTTCCTGTCTATTTACCAAAACGTCGCTTCGAAGATGGAACAGTCTGGAAGGCGGAAAGCTATTGCTCTACTTCCAGCTCGTCTATAAACGTCTCTCAGCTAAGGCTCCCTTCGTTTTCAATGTCTAAATGAATTAGAGCTCCGTTCATTAGAAGTTGAAACTTCTCGGACTCTTCTCGGGCCCCTCTTGCCGTTTTAAACTTATGACTTGCAAAACACCTGGCATTTAGGGAGTCACTTAAGGATGAGCAGGAGGGCGGTATAATGAACAAAGCGTCCCGGAGCCGGACCTGCGATGCCCGTCACTCTCGACCCCCAATTCCAAATCGAATGAATTATTTATAATTTACTGGAAACTCCGAACAACTGCTCGAACGGCCTTTTCAACTAAATGTTAGCGAGCCCGATCATAGTTGGGCTAGTGTTGATTTTGTCCTTTTCAATAGATTCAAACCCCCCGGGGCACTCATTTGAATACCCAACATTTTGGCTGTTAAGCGTCACGGATCGGTATAGAAACGGTTTGCGGTTGTCAAGTTGTGACGGGATATTTAATTACCGCGAATTGAATGCGCGAACCGTTTTGTACGTTGGACGATGTTGTTACTCTTCTCGTGAAATAATTAGATGGTGCGTGACGACTTGTGTGTCACTGCCAAAGACTCCAGATAAAAAATAGAGATCTAAGTAGGTTCACAAATGCACGATCATAACCGAACTGTTGGGTAATTGCACTTGGACAGCAAAAAACGGTTGTCAGTTCTTCACGTTTCTGCCGTTCTGAGTCTGTAAACCCCAATCGATATTGTTCTTGTTTTTTTCAATGTGGTTCTTCCTGAACTATGAGGGGAAATAGTAATAAAAAGAAAAATGATGATTTTTCGTTATATTATCAGCTGAAACAAAAGTTTGTAGTTTTCTCCAGAATTTTACTCTTCTGGGGCTCTTGATTCCAAAAAAACGCTGAAAATGACTACAGAACGGTTCATTATTCTCTTGAACAGCTTGACCTAGTCTCACATATATAAGAGCCATCCCGTTCGATTCAGCCTCAAAAAACCACAGTACACCATACGGAGCCTGTTGGCGCCAATAGGCCTGACGTGGTAAGTCGAGGTGACGGCTGGTTGGAGTATGACGGAAATGCCAATGATGAGGTGGTTGGGCGTACTGTAATCACTTTGTGAGAGGAATTTATATTCAGGAGTGGGAATAGAATATTTTGGAAGTTTAAAAAAAGGGAAATCCATTGTCATTTGGAAATAACTGAAGAGCTGGGCTTCCCCACAGCTACCAAAGAAAAGATCTTGATGTCAGAAAGATACAGGACAATTACAATGAGACAGTGAGTCCCGTTAAGCGGACGTTTGGAGATCATGGAGGTCAAACTAAGCCAGCTTGCGCTGAACAGGCGTAAAACGGTTCAGACGAATTTTGAATGATTGGTGGGGGGAGGGGGGGCGTTAAGAGGATGTAAAAAACTTTAGTGACTGGGCGCATTATTCAGAATGAATAACAAACCAAAAAACCGCCTGAGAAATGAGTCTGTGAGTATGTTTTTTATTGTAATTAAATGTTCTTACCGCTTCCTTGAACAACTATTACTCGCATACACTTTGTGGGTCTGCCAACTCGATTGAGTGAGTTCGATTGAGTTCATATTTAGGCTGCATATCCCTATGAAGCGCCAAACTAAGATGTGTGACATTGGACAAAAACCAACTATAGTTATTATATTAATCAAAATATGAAATATCCTTTTTTTCCAAAAAACGGTTCGTACGATTTTCATTAAGTTATTTGTGTGGACAGTTTCAAATATTACTATAGTGCCGTGAAGTTGTAATTTGTGGTGGAATAAAGAGAACAGCAAAATAAATTGTCAAGGATTTAGACAAAAAGCAATATCTGCGTATTTTTACTTTCCGCTACCCGAAGGGAAGGAAAGTATAGCAATCGGGTCAACAACAAAATTTGGGTTTTCTTCAGATCATTACGTTTTGAGGCCTACTGAGTCTAAAAAACCTAATTTCGGCGCGTGGTCCGTGTGTGTGTACGTGTGTCTGTAGTTCGATTTGCGGGAGAACGGCTGATCCGATTGAGATGGTTCTTTTTTTGCTTTGTTCGTTATTTTTTGTAGACATCAAACTGAGGTTATGGACGATGTCGGCCGATGGAAAGGGGGGTGGGGGACGAAAATGTACCAAAAACTAGGGGTTTTCGCAATTTTCTCTAAAACGGCTCTAACGATCTTGATTAAACTTCCACATTATCTTCTACTGATCAATACCTAACTTTTCTCCTCCATATATATATATATCTCCATGAAAATACGGTGAACGGAGATATAGGCCCATGAAGCAAAAATAGGTTTTTTACGCTTTTTGGCAAAACGGCTTCAACGATTTTCACCAAACTCACAGGATGTTTTTAAACAGTTAATACCTACATATTGTTCTGGATAAATGTTCCTGTGACGGTCCATTGAACAGAGATAAAAATCAAAATGTGTCAAACATAACGTTTTTTCGAACATTTCCGTAAATTCCAGGGTAATTTCTTCACCAGATGTGATAAATTCTAATGGAGTGTCTTTCAGTCACCCATACCCACATTTCGTTCTCAGTAATTATTTCTGTATATATATGTTGAACGGAGATATAAGCCAAGTTAACTCAGAAAAGGAGATTTGGCGAATATTAATTTATCGTAATTCCAATTTTCTCAGAAACGGCTCTAACGATTTCGATCAAACATACGGAGTACTCTCAGCTAACTAGTCTCTACATTTTGTCCTGTATAAATGTTTCTGTAGAAATGCGTTGAATGAAGATATAGCACCCGCGTATGTAGCTGGTCTTCGAACTTACGGGGGTGGCGGAAAGTTGTGTGTTGCTAAGCACCAGATATTTTTCATAATATGTCGCTCCTATGATAGAGCGATGATGAGATGATTACTTACGCTTTCTTGCCCCGCGGGTTCATTTAATTTTTTTTTTTCAAACGATCACAATACTTTTCGTACCCTTTAGTTAGCGGGAGGTAAAAACGAGATCTCAAGAGATGCTCAGCACCCGGAATGAACGAGTGACAACCTTCACGAGGTAATCGCAAGGAAGGCACCAGGGAGACATCCGAGCCACACTTCACTGGCTTCACGCATGCGCGCTACTTCACAAACCTGTTTACCTGTTTAGGACATTCGTAGATGCCAATGAAATAGAGAATTACCCTGCCGAATCCTAGACACCTCTTTTTTTCCTAAAAGCTCGCCGTAAATGGTGTGGTAGAACACAAAAAGGGAATACTAAATAAATAACAAGTAAGGAAATTGGGAGGGCGCCCAGACTACCCGTCGCCGGCTCTAGGGATATAAGGTTTGGGACAGGAAAGGGAGGAGTCAATACCTAATTTTCTTCTCTCTACATGAAAATACGGTGGACGGAGATATGGCCTATGAAGTGAAAATAGTTTTACGCTTTTGGGCAAAACGGCCGTATTAATCGTTGAATAACACATATCTCACGGAATTATTTTATATAGTTCATACTCATGAATTGTGCTTAATAAATGTTCCTCTGACAGACCAGGTCAACGAATTTACGTGCGTAGCGGAAAGTTGTGTGGTACTACGCACCAGATATTTGGTTTATTAATCACTGTGAATAATAACCCTATGTTTTTGATCAGGAAATTTTGTTTATAACCCCCCCTTCAAAATTTGATACTTCAAGTTTCAAAGCATCGGGATTCCAAATCCACCATGCCCCTCCGCAGTCCAATCTATATCTTGTCCTTAACGTGGACTACTCGTTCTTTCACACAAGAATCCCGTTTGGTATCTATTATTTGTGCCCTGCTTGGCATTCCGATTCGGACGAACCCATGGTTTCTCATGGGCAAATAATACGCTATTTTGGAAGTTTCAACGCCGCGTTTGGTATTGTTTTCAAGGTATTTTTCGATGCTGAGTAGAAAGAGGTGTTTCTTGGAGATGTGAGACTAGCTCAAGGTTTTTACTTTCCTTGCTCGACGAAGTAGAAAGGAAAGTAATGTTCTCGGCGGAAAAAAAAGTTGAGTTTTCTTCAGATCTTTACGTTTCGGACCCTCCTGAGTCCGAAAAACAATATTTGGGAAAATGGTCTGTGTGTCTGTGAATGATTTTTAGAGAAAACCACCGTACCAAATCACCTCAAACTTGATATCTCGCCCGCAGGTTACCATGGGACGCCAAAATAAGGTTATGAACAAAATCCACCGAAATTTGACTATAGTTATCATAGTGATCAAAACACCAAATATTTTTTTTCTCAAAAACGGCTCTAACGATTTTGATTAAGTTTTTTATATTGATAGCTCTCAATAAGAAAATGATACCACAGAATTCCCATTTGTGGGAAAATGACGAGAGCAGCACTATAAATTATCAAAATTTTCGACCAAAAGCGTTTTTAGCGCAGTTTTTTCCTTATAAAGCCCGCTGGAATGTTAGTAGAATGTTAAAAAAAAATTGGTATTGTATTCCATCCAATACCTAAAGGGTGGGTGTTTAAAAACGCTCATAAGAGACATGGGGCTCACTCCAGAAATTCCTGAATTTCAACTACGCCCGTTTCGCTTACTACCTGTTCTAACGGTTATTACCCAATAACTCTACAAAAGCGATTACTATCCACTTCAAAAAATTGGTGTTTACAGCCTCATTAATTATCTGTGTACCAATTGCTCAATATGGGTCCTGCAATGAGTACGAGCAGCACAATAAAATCTGTAACTGTAAGCGCTACCGCTTCCTGCTGCCGTAAAGCGTTATTTGACCAAGTTCAAATTAACTGAGTGATAAATGAATTGATTAAACAGAATTAGCCATGTACAAAGTGAATTGACGTAGAGCTAAGGAAATTTGTGTGTTGCAACGCACCAGATATTTAAGAATGTAACGAACCATTGTGTAATAATTAGCAGCGTTTTGGGTACATGCTCTTCAGTTAGAAGCCGTGTGAACATCGATATTTGGGTTTTTGTCTCGTCTTCAACGCTTTTGAACTTTCAACAGCAACTGCGTACCTCAATTTGATTGAGCATCTCGTGTACCTTTTAGCAACCTCATTATTTTGTCGTTCCACAGCTAATCCAATGGAGAAATAAGCGAAAATCGGTCGGAAAATTCGAGTGCCCAAAAACAACTCCAACCATTCCAATCAAACTCACAACTCTCAACATACATTTGGCTTCCTTACACGTTTTAATAGAAATCTGTTGGCCGATAGATAATATAACACCTGTAAACCGACGAATTTACGGGGGTAGCGGAAAGTAATGTGTTGCTGCACACCAGACAGTTAATGGCTTTCTGACCGGTAAAATGGTAAACCGTTGACCGCCATGCCAACCATCTTCTATGTCACCGGTTGGGGGGGGGGGGGGGGTGTAGTTTGTAAAAGGGTTATTATACCAATCTTCTGTCGACTCCAATACTAAACGAAGTTAACGAGCCCTGCGGTAAAAGAATTCGTGATTGAGACGCCGTTTCATTCAAAAAGGGAAAAGTCTAACGAGACAAAGTAATAACGCGGCCGCGCAATCAGCTCAGCGTCTTTTGAAGCGTTCGCCATCAGAAAATGCCGTCTGTTCGCTTGGCTTTCGATAAAACTGAATTATTAATTGCGTAATTGAACGAAAAAGAAAAAAAAGAATGAAATGGAGGTTTAATTCATCATAGGAACGTCGTATCGTTACTTTCGGCTTTGTTGCTTGAATTGGTTCCTTCTACAATGAAGAGATTCCCTTTTTTTCCACTCACAACCGTTGAAAACCCAGTTAATTAGCCTAATTTTTTGTTCGAAGCCTTTTTCTTAATAATCTGAAAGGAATGGACTTGTGGGAGGGGGGCTGTTTGATTCGATTGTTAGAGGAGAGAAAAAAAACCGTAGGATAGATCCCTTTGTTCGTAGACATTTTTGCTCCCTTTTTTTCGCTTCCTTCGGCCTTTTTTACACGATCTTGCGTTCCGTTGATGAACTTTGTTCCCGCTAATTACGTGTCATTCAATACTTCTGCTATTTCACGTTTTTCCGAGGAATTGACGCTGATTGAACGGACCGTCTGTTTTAAAGTAACCGAATTCTCCTAATCATCAACGAGAGCCGTTTCTGCTTAGGTTTAGAATTTCAATCTCTGACAGGAACAAATTTTGGTGGAAGGTTCCAGTTTTTTTTTACCGTTCATTCTGGCGCAGGATCATCCAAACAACGTTGAATAGGCTGATCCCTGTGGACGGCCTGTTCCGCGAAGATTTCTGTATAATAAATGTCGTTAGAAATATTTGCTACACCCGTTCAGAGACTGTTATTGCTCGACCAATTAATTCAATTCGTTTTGACTCATTTTTCAAGGACTTGAATCGGTGCTGAATCGCATGCTTCCTCAACTCATGTGAATTTAGCACTTTTTATGACTCTACCAACCAATTAAATTTGTTTTTCATTGAGTTTATATGAATTGAGTGGAACTTCGAATGATACTTGAAATGTTTATTACCCGTAGCTCAATGAGTAAAAAATGTCTAATACTTCATTTCGTTTCAAAGTCTTCAGGGTCTCAAAAACAAAATCACATGTTTGTCTGTGTCTGTAGTCGCGATGGTAAAACGATTGACAAAGACGGCTGAAAAAATGGGCTCAAACTTTATATTAAGCCTCCAAGTCCCTGAGGCCTAAGAGAGATTAGTTCTTTACGTTTTAGACCCCACTGAATCCAAAAAACGCTATTTGTTAAAATGGTCTGTGAACGTTTTTTAGAGAAGACGACCAAACCAAATCACCTCCAACCCCATTTCTAGCCCACAGCACTTTAGTTCACAACTGTCTTCGAGTGTGTGTGTGTGTGTGTGGCACGAATGTCATGGATACAGATCGTCGTCATTGGTGAATCCTGGGTTCCAGTTAGAGACGTTCCGATGTGTGGCGGTACCTGGGGATCGAGTTTCAGGTGCAATCTCCTCCGCTGGAATCCGCGTGGACTTTGGTAGTCACCTCTGGAATGTTGCCTAGGATCCACAAAAGCCACAGTGGAAGCTGCGCCTCATTCGGACTTACTTGCTTCAATAGCTGACCTACGGGCTGATTTTTAGGAGGTTGACCTTGATGTAATGGTGTGCTCTGCTGTGCATGCTTGGCTAGGCTACCCAAATAGCGTCCGCAGTGCGTATGTTCACGCTCCAGTTCGATCTGGGGGACTCGGTGCTCCACCAATATACACTATTTTTCTTTCGTGCGCCTGCTTGCTTAGCAGTGATCTGGCATGTCACTCACCCTGTAGCTGGTATCGTATTTCGATTTCAGAATCAGCTGCAGTCGTGTGACATGGCGACTCTATCTGCCTAATAAGACGTGAAGTTTGTGGCTGCTCTGTAGAGTTGGGTTCATGGATGGGAACTCTCCCCAATCTTGTGCAGGGGTGGCATGGGCTTCAGAAGTCCATGGCTATGGATGGGGTTACTGGCACCATCACGTCGTTTGTGAGGTGTCACTGCCTACAACAATGAGGTGTACAAGAGGTTAGGTGATTGTAGCACTAAGGATGCACACTGTTATGCCTATATTAACCAGTTTGAGTAGCTGAATCGTGTGGAGCAGGTGTATACGTTTAACTGACAGGAAGTGTTGACGCATCTATAAACCCGGGATGGTGAAGTGGAAAGGACCTATTGTAAAGGCGTCACTGCACTATCACGAGTCTGGCTTTGTTAATCAACTTCAGTTGGTCAACCTTTTAACGTACCGACAGACCGATTTCAGTTGAAAGTCAGGCCTAACAGGCCTATTGTGAGGGCGTCCATGAGCCCCAGACCCTAAGGCACTAGGCTCCCTAAGTGCGACGTCCCCACCACCGCCGCAAAAAGCGTAGTACATCCGAAGTGCTGCACCCACCACCTCTTCTGACTGTAGGAAGGGCTTCCCAAGCTAGCCAAACATCGGCCGTTCATTTCTCTCTATCCCCTGATTACCTGGCATTGAACAGAGTGCGACACCCTGCTGAGGTCCTCCAACCCAGTCGGACAACCCCAGACCAGCCGTGACGTAAGGCAACACGAGGCTAGGGTCTGACCGTCCACCATAATATAAATCTTCTGCCGCTTCAGTCTCCTCTGCAGCCTCTGCTGCACACAGATTTTCATCCACTGCAGACACCTCTGTTTGGAACAATAGGCCCTGCAACCCAGACGGGATCGCTGCTTTAATCCCCTCATTCAACTTTAGTTTACCAAAAAAAAAAAATGCAATCAATGAAACTCGACTCGTGGGGTGCGCCCTAAACTGATGTATAGGAGTACGAGTATGCCCAGTTGTGCAGATTGAAGTGGAACTTTTTCTGGCTTTTAGGTGATTCACATTTTTGCGCGCAAGGTCTATCGATATTAACTCTCCTTCACGAAAAATATTGCCCTCAAGTCAACCTTGTGTCCATATTTTAACTTTTGAAGCCCCAAAATTAATTTCCGCCTCCGCCCACTTGTTTGAAGTTGAGACGAATGATCGCCCCTTCGATTAATCTTGTTTCGTCGTTAAACGTTAATTTTTGCGTCGGGATAGCTACAGATCATCTTGGGGATTAGGAAGGGTCGTGAAATCCTAACAGCCCAACCGCCGAGGTGAAGCTTTCCATTCAAATTTCAACTGGTCGTTTGCTTCAACTCCATTTAATTGCTGTGCGGCACGCCACCCTCTCATGTAAACCCTTAGCCGAATTGGATTTCGCTATCACTGCCGGGCATTCGACGCCTCTCTTGCAGGTGGTGTCGATATTCCGAAACGACATTGTTGCAGAACGCGATCGCAATGTGCTTCGGGTTAGAGGTAATTTCACTTATGTATTAACATAAGCTATTGAGGTCACGCTGAATTCAATCCTACCCACAAAAAGGCAACTTTGTGAAACGCTATTTGTATGACTTACAATCTGTTTTATGAAAGATGAGAAGTTAAAGGTAATACATTCTTCTCTCTCTCTCGACGGTTGTCGGTGAAAATTGTAATAAATTAAATTGTTTACTTTTTAGCCTAATCGGCAATGTTTGAAGCACTACTTCAGCCTAAGCGCCTACTTTTAATGCGCTGGTCGTAAGTGGCTGCTTCACATGTAAAAGCTACTTTTATGCCTCTTAATATTTTTTTGTCCAAAGGATAGAATCAGAAAAACACCACTTCAAAGAGATTTACTGTTTGCTTGTGTGATTGTCTGTAGTCATATACGTGGAAGAACGATTGAACCGAATGAGCTCGTCTTATTTTAGTTTTGTTCGTTGTTTCCTAAGAATTTAAAACAAGGTAATGGGCAGTTTCGTTCACAACAAAAGCCTGTTCAAAGGCGAATTGTGGAACTAAGCGTACAAAGAACGAGGGTTTTTCACAATTTTCTCGTAAACGCTCATAACGATTTTGATTATACTTTCGAACAATCTTCGTCTTGTTAACGCCTAACATTTGGTCCGTCGAATGGGTGCAACCAAATATACCCCTAATCTTTTCTTTTTTTTACCAACCTACAACCACATTTTGTTTTCGCAATTACCTATGAGACCAACCATTGGATGTATGTTACATATGCGGCAGGATCTATAGAACGGAAAATGAGATTTGTCGAACGTTAAATATCGTTGTTGTGAATTTTTCCACAACGGCTCTACGATTTCGATCAAACATCTCAATTAGCTACTAACTACGTTTTGTTTCTCACGAATGCTCCCTCAGAATACGGAGATAGAGTGCTTGCTTGTAGCCGATCGTCTGATTGCAGAAACTCGTGTGTCGCCATGCGCCATTAATTCTATTATTGAAATACACATTTATAACAAGTGACGGCACATTTTCTTAGTACATGTGTTGGTGTTGATAAGGTATCACAATATGTTTTAAATTTAACATTTGATGGGTTGGTATGGGGAATCATAGAGATTTTGAAAAATACGATCTTGTAGTGATTTCTTGATTTTAGTGATGTTTTTTTATTTTTTATAAATCTTGCTCGTATGATATTAGAGTTCACAACCATTAATTGATGGTAAATCCTTGTCTAACAACACCAAGGTGGACAAGGAATGTTGCATAAAAGTCTGTCTACGATGTTCGTGTAGATGGCTATCCATCCGATAGAAGTTTAATAATGGTCATTAAATAACCTGGAGCAACTTCATAATTCTCGAACTCAAACTAACAGTTGGCGAGGAACATGTTGAACACTGGCCTTCACTTAACTGCCAGAAAGCGTCATGCTGGGAGGGACTGAAATCGCCTCCCTTCCCTCTTTCACTGCTCTTTCCTGCTCAACACATTATTGCACAATACCTTCCAATACCTTTTTTTTGCATGCAGGTGATACCCTCACTGCAGACACAAGCGGGCCTATTGTAAGGGAGTCCATGATCCTCCTTGGTGTGACGTCACCTATTCGCCCCCACCACCCCGGCACAAAGCGGAGGATATCCGCAAGTTCTGCTTCACAGTTTGGGCCCCTCCACCTTCACCTTGATAAGGATCATGTGGCAGAAACTCCTCCTCCCCCGCATGATCAGACCCAATTCCATAATATGCACAGCCTGGAGGAAAGCCATCCTTTTAACATGTATGTAGAGTGGATCTAAATCTAGCAAGACCTCCAGTGCTGCTGTAGGGCATGTTGTCGTACAGCCTGTAATGGCCAGACATGCCCTACGCTGCAGTTTATTCAACTGCAACTGCACTGTTGTATTTTCCACCTTAGTCCACCAGACCAGGGCTCCATAGGTGACTACAGGCCTAACAACCGCAGTGTACAGCAACTGCACTGTTGTATTTTCCACCTTAGTCCACCAGACCAGGGCTCCATAGGTGACTACAGGCCTAACAACCGCAGTGTACAGCAACTGGATCATCCCAGACCTCAGCCCCCATGTCTTCCCCTCCATTCTCTGAGCTGCCCACACGACACACTGGGAACCCCCTACCTTTAGCTGGGATCGCAGAACACACCCCCCGCAGGAAGGGGGACAGAATTCTCCTGCCGTATCCTCTGCGTGGTCGTTAAATCCGGCCTTAAAGGGGCTTAAAGCTCACGACACTGACATACACAACATATTCCAGATACAAAATACACTGCAACGGCTTGCGTAGCAGAACACATTAACTTAAAACACTCATAATGAGCGAAAGACAGTCCTGGAAGTAGCTCACTAACACCTTTGAGCGATCCCCTATATAGGTGCGGCCTTCGGAATGAGGAGGGGGAAAAACCAGGTTTGAGCGTTCCTGGGGCGGCTGATAGCGTGTGTCCCGCTCACCACATCACCAGTGGCCGAGGGCTGACTCTGAGCAGCAGCCGAAAAATCCCTCATGCGTCTTAGTCCCGGTGGGTGGCTGGACTGGCAGCTGCGGCGCATGTGGGGGCCTCCTTTTGACCCTCAACGGACCAGCGAAAGGGGCTAGAATCAATATGCCTGAGGGGGAGCTTCCAGGACACTGCCTCGAGCACCTCTCGCTCATACCACTAAAACACACAACAAATGAACTCACAAGGATACACTACACCAGTCTGCTTCTTTAATCCCCCCCCCCATATTAGTAAAAATAAAATGACAAAGTCAACTAAAACTTCAGCAGGTAATAAAAACGCCACCTGCGCCTCTTCCTCAGGCTCGCCAAGCTCGACCCCTCCTCTTCGGACGATGAGCAACCTACTCGTCGTCCAAACAAACAAGGGCGGAAAGAACCGGGCAAACCGCGTTCATCTCCCCCTTCTCCCCCTAGTAGCCCGGGCAACCCGGCTACTACAAGCACACGACACAGCGTGGACCCTAAACTGTCGGACATGGAGCAAATTTGCGCATACGTCCAAATCATCCACGGCCAGCTGGCACGGATGAGGGCCAACGCGACAGGACCTATGCGGGACCTCGTAACTATTTGCCTCTTCGAAATTTCGAAGCTGGCTATAAAAGCTAATGCCCCCCCAACGACATCGCCCCCTGCCACTCCCCCCCTGCGGGAAACTGTGGTGGCTGTCGTGAGGGAAGAGCTGCGTAGGGCAATTGCCCAGCAGCCAGTGCCACCAGCCCCCCAAACTCAAGGAGATTCAACGAGCCAGGGTAGTACCCCAGGCCCCTCATATGCGGCAGTAGCCGCTACTGCGCCTTCCTCCCCCCCTCATGGAGCTGAGGCGGAATGGCAGTCTGCCAGGGCCAGGAAGCGCAGGGGGAAGAACAAAAAGGCCCCAACTAAACAGGCCGAGGGCAGCGCCCTGCCTACGCCTCTGCCCAAAAACAAGGGCAAAAGTAAAAATATAAAAGTAAAAATAAAAAGCCTCCACCGCTTGCCAAACTTCCCCCTAAAAACCCACGACAAAATGTGGTAGTGGTTAGGCGGACATGTGAGGAAGGAGAGGCTGGTCCCTCCAACCCTGACGCAATGGAAGCGCTTATGCGGGGCGTCCCTGCTACGGACCTCCAAGCTCTAAGCGTCCGAGTGCTAGACATCCGCACCGCAGTGGGAGGTGGCGCCGTCATTGTGACAGAAACGCCAGAAATGGCCAAGGCGCTCACGAGCCACATTTCCACAAAAAAGGAGTTGAAGCTCCAAGCGTCAGCCCCCCTGGGTCGTTTCCCACGCCTGCTATTGTGCGACGTGCGGACTGACCTTCAAAAAGAGGACTTGGCCCAACAAGTTGTTGAGCACAACCCTGCGTTAGGCTTGCAGCCGCAGGACGTCAGGCCTCTCTTCACCAAAAAGCGTGGCAGACACAAGGATTGGGTGATTGAGGTATCACCCAGCCTATACAAAAAACTAGAGGGGGCAAGGCACCTCCAAATAGCCTGGCAGCGGTGCGCCATACGAAAGTACCAAGCCCCCACTCAGTGCTACAAATGCCAGCGCTATGGCCACCTGGCAGTGGCCTGTACAAGACCTGTTGTGTGCGCCTGGTGCGCCTTGCCACATCTGAGTAAGGAATGCAAGCGTGATGCTCCCCGCAAGTGTGCCAATTGCGTCGAACGCAAAATCCAACAGGTTGCACACTCCACACGAGACGCACGCTGTACCATTCGTCAGCGAGCAATTGCCCTCCAGGAGTCACGAGTGGATTATGAATAGGTCAAAAACAGTTCGAATCCTTCAGCACAACACCAATAAGAGTTGCCCAGTTATGGCTGAGTTGCTGCAAAATGCACTCAAGAAACGCTGCAGTGTTCTCGCCATACAGGAACCATACATAGGATCCAAAACTCTTGGTCTGGGATCGCAGGCACGAGTGGTGGCTGGAGCAAGAACGGAGCCAAGGCAGCAGTAGCCTGCATCGACCCGTCCATTGACATGCTCGCACTCACTCACCTGAACAGCCAGCACTTGGCCGCTGTGCTCATCCGAGCCGGTGGCTTTGAGCTGGTTGTAATATCATTTTACAGGCAATTTGGCGCACCAGTTGCCAACAGCCTTGAACCACTCGAGCGGGCTCTAGCAGGCCTATCAGGACGACCCTGCGTAGTCTGTGCTGATGCAAACGCCAGATCACCATTGTGGGGATCCCCAACCCTGGATGGGGCGGGCGAGGCGTATATAGAGCTGCTCACCAGGTACAACTTGGTTGTTGCCAACGACCCCATGACTGAGGCGACCTATGATGGTCCGGGAGGAAGGTCGTGTATAGACGTCACAGCCGTGTCCCACACCCTGCTACTCAAATTGCAGGGTTGGCGAGTCGTACCAGGTGCAACGCAGAGCGATCACATGGTTATTGACTTTGCCATCACGGATGACAACATCCTCTGCAAAGACACGCGTGAAAAGCGATTCCGCACAAAAAATGCTGACTGGCCACAATTCTGTAGGGTACTGGAAGGTGAACTGCGTGCCGCGGACACTGACCTAATAGCGCAAGCATACACACCTGAAGAGGTGGACAGCAAAGTGGACATATTTACCACAGCACTGCACTCTGCTGGGCTCTCTGTACTTGGCCAACAGAAGCACAGGGCGATCAAAGTCCCATGGTGGACTGAGGAACTAAATCCCCTCAAGCAAAGTGCAAATAGAGCCAGAAGGATGTACCAAAACACTCGTGACCCTGATGCCAGAGCAACACTCCGAACTGCCTTCATCCAAGAGAAGAAGGCCTTCCACCGCGCCATCAAACGAGCCAAACGACAAGGCTGGCGAAACTTTGTGGAAGCGGCGAGCTCTGAGAACCCCTGGGGCAGACACTACAAGTCCTCCATAGGAAAAGCAAATGTAGAGCAGGTCTTAGCTGCGATGCAAAATGAGTCAGGCTGGGCCTGCAGCATCGAACGTTCACTGGAAACCCTCCTTGAGAAGGCGTTCCCAGATGACCAAGTAGCTCGAGACACTGAAGCCCAGAGGGCAGCAAGGGAGCTGATCAACAACAGGCGACAACAGGCGACCTCGGCAGGGCCCTTGCGACCTTAAAGCCCAACAAATCTCCTGGGCCAGATAAAATAGAAAGCAATATGCTAAGGAAGGCTGAGCGAACGATCTCCAGCGGCCTCCTTAATTTATATAATGACTGTCTGCAGGTCGGACAGTTCCCCACTCAGTGGAAGACTGCGCGTGTTGTCACTCTTCAAAAGGGAGGCGACCGCAATCAGTCAGACCCGCGATCATGGAGACCACTCAGCCTTCTTTCCATATTAGGCAAAACACTAGAAATCTTGATGTTGCAGTCCCTCGAAGGAGTCTTTGGCCGCAACCTCACAGGCAGGCAATACGGGTGTACCAAAGGAAGGTCCACGCAGGATGTCATTGTCGAGATTCGGCGTGTTTCCCTGCTGGCACCGGCTAAGTACGTCGTAGCAATTCTGATTGACATCAGAGGAGCGTTTGACAACCTTTGGTGGCCAGCGCTCCTTAATGAGCTCAAAGGTAGGGGAATCCCCCGCAACCTGTACTCGCTCGTCAGAAGCTACCTGACAGACAGAACTGCTACGATCGAAAGTAGGCATGTCTCCGTCCGGAGAAAGATTGAGAAGGGGTGCCCACAGGGCTCGGTCCTAGGACCAGCACTCTGGAATGCCTTCTTCGAAGGTCTTCTCAGGAAACTCATGGAGACTGACTGCGAGCCGTACGCCTATGTGGATGACTTGACTGTGCTGATCTTTGCAGAGTCAGTCCGCCAAATTGAAGAAAAAACCCACCACGTGCTCCGCACTGTCAACCAATGGTGCGAGCACGTTAAGATGCAGGTGGCTGAGGAAAAAACCCAGCTAATCCTCTTGAAGGGGAAAGTGAATAATCCACCCACAATACGCTTTGGCGGCCACAGGCTCCTTCTTGAAAAGCACGTCAAGTATTTAGGAGTGAATATAGGTGAGAGGTGGGGTTTCAACCAACACCTCCAGTCCCTTAAAGGCACTACCATTGCAAGGTTTGCCTCACTGCGTGCCATTACTAAGGCCACTTGGGGTGTGTGTTACCACGACACCATCCTCATGTATAAGGCCATTTATTTAGGTGTGATTGGCTACTGCCCCGTTGTCTGGGGTAGCAAACTAACAGTCAATCAAAAGAGAGTATTGGCCCAATCCCAGAGAGCCGCGCTCCTGTGGATCACCAAGGCCTACAAGACTGTATCAACGGAGGCACTCCAGGTGATCACTGGTCAGTTACCAGTTGATTTGGCTGTTGAGTGCATGATTGACAAGTGGAGAGTGAAACGGAGCTTCCCCGCTTTGGGCTGAACTCCGTGCGGATCTCACCACAGAACAGAAACTTGCCGCCATCGATGAATGGGCTCTAGAGAAATGGCAAGCGAGATGGGAATCCTCGTCAAAGGGACGTGATACGTATGAGTTCTTCCCCAACATCCGTGAACGTCTTTCTAGAAAATGGGTTGAGCCAGACCACTGGGCGAGCCAGTTCCTCACGGGACATGGTGACTTCAATGCGCGGCTCCACTTCTTTTCTCTGAAAGACTCTCCATTATGCACGTCTTGTGCCTCCAGTGCGGAGGAAACAAGAAACCATGTGCTGCTCCACTGTAGTTTCTACAACAGTGAGCGACGGTTGTTGAGAGGGCAAACGAACTTAGCAGCTTTGACTGCTACAAAGGAAGCCTATAACCGTTTTGCAAAGTTCGCAAAGAAGGTAATGGCTAAGAAACGTGGTTATAGTTGATCAGTCCTTTTGAAACTTGCCACCCAAGTAAACAGTAAGATCAGGTAGGGAACCAGATTAAGAACTACTCCCAGATGGTACGGGATTCCTCAGGTGGTCACCTTCGCGCGGTAACACACGGGCAACAGCTCTCTACGGTGAGACTGGCTAACGACCACATACCTGCCGTACCTCCACAGGTCTGAGTTCGCTGGATGCTGCAGGGGCCGGCCTCTTGCATATTAGCGAAACCGCAACTTCTTTGACTGATATAACCCTCGTCGAGGGTTTAGGTACAGTCATGAAATAAAGAAACAGATCTGTCTCCCCCTAACTCCAAAAAGACCACCCTGCTACTCAGCATCTCCTTGGTCCAAGAGATTAGGTAAGGATCTACTCCCTTCCTACCAGCCGCAACCGTAATTGAGGTATATGACATATTGTCGAAAGCCCCCCCAATATCCAGAAAGCAGCACAGCGTAATCACTCCAGATCTCAGAGTATCCTCCAGCAGTATCGCCAATTCCTTCAGAACAGTCTTAGCGGAACCTTCCCTCTGATAGGCAAGCTAGGAACTACGAATGGGGTTCTGAGTAAGATAGTACTTCGTTATTGATAGGGATAATACCTCATTTACATATTCGCTCAGTTGAGTTGGGACCATGACTCAGAGAAGTTTCCACGTCCATGTTTTCGAATTTTAGTGGCAAGCTCTAAGCAGCGTGCATCCGGGGGTCTCGAGAACTGCCCATAATAAACGTTTAAGTAGTTAGTGGAACTGTCAACACGATGTTTTTTTACTAGCTTTTACGGCAGCGTTTGTGTACCTTTAAGGGACACATACGTTATGCTTTCGGTCAGGAAAACATTTTATACAACTCCCCCTCAAAATTTGATACGTTACGTTTCAAGAAATTGGGGATACAAATTTGCAATATCCGCAGTCCGGGCCGTTTTAGCCTTTAACGTGATTTTAAAAATGCGACCTTTCGAGAAAAAATTCCGTTTAATATCTAGTTGTGCCCGGCTCTAGTCGTTTCACAACTTGTTTTCCCTCCATCACAATCCAACCACTCGCCAGCACCGCCAGGTCGACTCCTCACGTTGTATAAGTAGTTTTCGTATCGTTTATTGGTGTTTTTCGATGCTGAATCAAATGAGATGTGTAAGGGCACGTCAAGGTGTTCAAGAAAATGATAAACCGTTTTGTAATAATTTGCAGCGTTCTTCAAGTTTATGTGAACTGAGTAAGAAATAAATTGGACTAGCAGCTAGAGTAAACTGTGGGCTGTGGAAAGTTTTATAATGAGTTGTACCAGATACTTTCGAAAACTATACCTGAGTCGTAAGAAGTCCAAAACCACCCCGTTTGAGTAATTTTGACACCAAATTCGTCTCATGGTAGGCGTCAAAAACCCTACGCAATTAGAGTCGCTGGATGTGTTGAGAGAAGGGGGATGTTTCTTTCGACTTCGACTCAACGTTTTTTCGAAATATGTTAATAACTGAGACAGAGTTCACATATCATTGCTTTCCACATTCAATATTGAACTGAGCCATTTGCTGTACACCCATAGCGAACCTTCCTCGCTTAAGTGTGATTGACTGTGATCTGTTGCTTGACACAGTTTCGCGTGTTTGAAGCAGAATAACCCCGTTTATTTGCTGAACATAAAAGACCGTCTACGATGTTTATATTTATATTCATTCCTCCAGATTCGAAAGAACGAGTGTATTCGCGGACTCAAAGCAACGAAGCTTATCAAAAGCCTCAGAGGAGTTCGTGGAAACTAAATCCGCATGACTAATCCTACCTGAGCGTATGGTTAAATACAATTTTTACTTTCATCTAACATCCATCATTTTAAATGAGAAAAAAAACTCGACACACCTGAAAATTAGCACTCCTCTCAGCGAACCTCACTTGGTTTCTCTTTGTGGAGAAAAATCCAATCAATTTAGTAGATTGAAGAATGACCTAATGAAGAGAGTTGTTCTATAAGCTGAAGAGGTTTGTCGAGTAATATGTGGTACGCAATCCGTTCTTGATGAAGCGTGTACGGTCTAATTCGCCCGCACATCTTCCCACGCGGAGCATGCGGCTTTGTCTTAATTAAATTGAACTGCCCGCAATAATAATAATTTCATCCACTTGAGAGAACTGCGCAATTAATCTTTCAAGAGCGAAACGCTCCGCTCATCAGTGTGATTGAAGCGCAAACCCACGTCCGACATTGTTCCGACCTCTACGTCTCGAAAAACGGCGACTGTTCCCATCGAATGAGATACTCAGAATTAAATACGTTCATTCGCTCGATGAAACTACAGCCGTTTGCGTTGTTTTTGCGGAAATTCAGTCAAGCCAGAGAATCGCATTAAAACGAATTTTTCGATAATTCGCGGTATTCCTATTAAATGTGAGTTCGATTCAACTCGATAAGTTCAACAGTGGAGTGCACAGTGTGTAAAACGTATCCTGCGGGTATTTATTCCCCATTGCCGTTGTTGACAGTAATTTGCTCATTTAAAGACCGTTACGAAAATGAGTAATTAGCATTTTAATGAACAGTTGATACAATAACTTATTAATTTGAGTGCCTCAAAGTACTTTGACTGTCAGGGGATCGTGGGAAAAGTATTGGAAAGTTATATTTTGATGTGTCTCTGGTCGAGATAAAACTCAAATGTTATATTTATCATTCCGATCACCGTGCTAGGCCAAAATAAGGGTCATCATCCGGCGACCCAAGCTGAAGGGATTCACAGGATAAAATCCAGGTAGCTGTCGCTCCATGAGCTCACTTGGGTGTTCTCTGGACCCTAACAGAACTGACAGCCCCTACATCTTCGGCGCTTTATTTTTATTTGCGTCCTGATCTCCCTACGAGTTTCTTCAGCCTCTTCGGCTCTTATTTTCTCAAAGTTTCACTTGCGCTCAAGTTATAGTTTATGACTTTGTATGTTCTCCTTCTTCAGTTGACACCTGTGCAACCATTTAGAGATCTGCGGTGTCACGTAAACTAGTTCTACTTGTTGCTCTACGCAGAGTTCTATCACGCTAATCAATTGACCGTTCAAGTATACACACTAATTCATTAATTAGTTCAAATCTTCATTCTCTCGCTTTTTCACTCAACAAAGGGTATTACCATAAGCAGTTCTACAACTACAGTTATCACTGTGATCGATACAGCGAAATTTCTTTTTCTCAAGAATGGCTCTAACAATTTTGATCCTTTTTTTTGTATCGACAGCTTCAAATAACACGACAATGTCATGAGATTCTCATGCGTGGGAAACTGCAGCTCAAGCCACTCGCTGTGACGGTTTTTTCAAAAATGTCCTTCTTCTTCCCTCATTCCCTTCATGCTTTTAGTCTTAGCCTAACTGCCATGAACATTCACGCAAGGTGGGGGGGGGGACTACGACACTGTGTCACAAAATCATGTCCTGAAATAAGTATACGAGGAACATGCCCCCCCCCCCGGTCTCCTAACCATTCCTTTCCTCTCTTCCCAGAGCGTACGTAATTGGGTATACGTAGCTTTCCTTCGTATCTCCCCATCCTTCTCATTACCCAGGTTCCGTAAGTAAGTCCAGAGTTTCTTACTCGCATATGTTGATTTCGTGGAGTGATTACGTTTCCTTTCATGTGACGCTTTCTGGTTATTAGATGAAGGCAACAGGCTATTCCATGCCAAAACTATAGATTGAAGGTAAATGTGGTTGAATTTAGATGGGGAATAGTACCAAAAATATCTGGTGCGTTGCAACACTCAACTTTCCTTAGCTCTACGGCAATTCACTTACTATATGGGTTTGTGCACTTAATCAATTCATTTGAACTTGGTCAAACAACACTTCACAGCAGCAGGAAGGGGTAGCGCTTACGGTTCCAGAATTTATTGTGCTGCTCATACTCATTTCAGGACCATTATTGAGCAATTGGTTCACAGATAATTGATGAGGCTGTAAACACAAATTTTTTGAAGAAGGACTGTTATTACTTTTGCAGAGTTATTGGGTAAAAACATTTAGAACTGGTATTGAGCGAAACGGCAGTAGTTGAAAATCAGGAATTATTGGAGTGAGCCCCATGCACCTCACGAGCGTTTCAAAACACTCACCCTTTAGGTTTCGGATTGGACTACAATACCAATTTTTTTAAACATTCTACAAACATTCCAGCGGAGTTTATAAGGAAAAAACTGCGCTGAAAACGCTTTTCGTCGAAAATGTTGATAATTTATTGTGCTGCTCTCGTCATTTTCCCACTAATGGGAATTTTATTATGATTGCCTCATTTAGAGCTATCAATATGAAAAATTTAATCAATATCTTTAGAGCCGTTTTTGAGAAACAAAATTTGGTGTTTTGATCACTATGATAGCTATAGTTAATTTTCGGTGGATTTTGCCCATACCCTTATTTTTGCGTCCCAAGGTAACCTGTAGGCTAGACATCACGTTTGAGCTTATTTGGTATGGGTTTTCTCTCTAAAAATCGCGCTAAAATCTAATTCGTCGAAAGTTTTGGTAATTTATTCTGCTGCTCTTGTCATTTTCCCACAAATGAGAATTTTATGGTATATTTGGTATATTGGGAGCTACCAATATAAAAAATGTATTCAAAAACGTTAGAGCCGTTTTTGAGAAAAAAATTAGTGTTTTGATCACTATGATAACTATAGTTAACTTTCGGTGGATTTTGTTCATACCCTTATTTTGGCGTTCCATGGTAACCTGCGGGCCAGATATCAAGTTTGAGCTGATTTGGTACGGTGGTTTTCTCTAAAAATCGTTCACCAACACACATACACACACACAGACCATTTTCCCAAATGTGTTTTTCGGACTCAGGAGGGTCGGAAACGTAAACATCTTTGGAAAACTCAACTTTTTTTTTCAGCCGAGAACATTACTTTCCTTTCTACTTTGTAGAGCCTAGAAAAGTAAAAAGATTACACACAACCATTTCTGATCTCTTGATAAAATTCTTACTTAAAGCTAACCACCTCCGAAAAAACTCATTTACAGTTTCATGAATTACTTAGGCCCTCATTACTTATCGAATATGGAACAACCCAATAAAGCTTGACGATAAGCACCCAACTTAAATAAGTTGATGTAAACTCAAAGCAAAAAAAATGGGAATGCACAATATGTTTTTAACGACCGCCTTTGTGTTTACGACATCATCGATTCTTGTGTTGACATTGAACGCTCTCAGTCACAATATTCTAATCCCAAAGAGGACGACTCGCCCAACAGGTGCAGTCCATTTACCGTACAACCTACGACCTTCACCCTGGAAATCGAACGCACGTTCAAATAAACTTTTGAAGTATAAGGAACAAACACTTTCTAAATTGTCGATTTAGTCGTGGGAATCAGTCTGAACCGAAGGGAGCATCGGATCGATTCTCACGTCGTATTTTACGTCAAGTTTCTTGTGTAAAGATCTAAAGATTCCACGTCATAAACTCAAAATCGTTTTCTCTTTTATTTTTATCCGAACCAAAATTTATTTCGAGTTGCCTCGATTTTACAGGTTGTTTTTATTAAGCGGAGGGCAAACGGGTTTTTCCGCTTCTTTCGTTTTATAGGATTCTCAGCATCTCCTTCGCCCTTCTCTCCTTGATTTAGTCTTGTCGTAACGCTTGCTCCTTGATAACTGTTTATCTTTCACCTCCTTTCAGCTCGTCTTGAACATATTTCCAGGCGGACGTAGATAAAGATACCAGCGCCTCTTCTGCAGCATTTAGATTCCTTCCACTCAATCTCCAATACACGTCTGTCATCAAGTTATCGTACCTTTTCTTATCTTGAGATTAAAAAGACGGTTGATGTTGTGCCGTGAGCATTTATCTCGTGTCTTTACTGTTGTTATCTTCCGCGAGCGTGTATCTCACATTAGAACCGTCGTGAGGCTCTTGAAATGTGTTCACTAAGTGATCGAATAAAGGAGTGGCAATAAGTGAGGCTGTCCCCCGCATAACCGTTCGAAACAATCGAAGACACACAACCACTTGCATGAACTTTGAGAAGAGCTAGTACTCGCATGTGGTGTTCAGACATGCAAGGCAACAAATCAACGTAAACATCCAGTAAAGAATTAACTTCCTATTGCAATTACAACGCCGCTCTTGCTCTATGCAAATTTAAAAAAAAACTGCCGCGGACTTCCACAATTCTTCCTTCAAGTCGGTCGGACGATTTTATTTTATTTTTATTTGCAATTTTATTTTACCAGAAAGCGAACTTATTTTTATCTGTTTGGCGTAGAACTTGATGGGGACATAATTGCCTATGCTGATGATACAGCTGTAGTGGTCTCGCGAAACTTTTTCTTTAAAATGTCAAAATTTAAAATCACTAACACAAACGGTGGGTACAGCTTTCGTACAGAAACGCAACCACGAGGGACATTTTGTTTCCTTTTTTTAAAATATAATTTTGTTTATTTTAAATAAGAAAATATAAAATTACAACACAAAAAATATTTTTCATTTTTGTAACAGACGTTACCATGCACTTAACCCAACAAAAATTTAGTGACGCTTCTCCGTTACATATCCAGCGTTACATTTTCGAGTTTATGTAGCAATGTAAAGACATAAAATGTCAACAATAAAAATAAACGTAACCCCGGTGGGACTCGAACCCACAACCTCCGGTTTAGGAGACCGATGCCTTATGCATTACGACACAGATCCAAATCCAAATCCAAATCCAAATAGTTTATTGACATAACATTTACATTTAATAATAATAATAATAATAATAATTAAATTACATACTATAGCTAATTAACAATATCGGCATATGGCTGCCTCTCTTGCGTAAACATAAGGGGTATATGGGTCACAGTCATTAATTATTATACATTTAACATGACATGACATAACACTACTATAACTAGGAAACTTTAATGGCGAAAACCTAGAATCTTAAGTAAGTGTTGCTTATAACTAAATATTTACACACAATCACACATCATTCGCCCATTAAATACATTCGACCATTCACAGTTTGACAATATGTACAATATTTACAATTATTTACAAGAGCGGCTCAGATCCGCCGCCCTCGCCTTGCGCTCCTCCATTGAGGTCTCCTAAGGGTGTTCAGGTTTCTTACTAGTGGGTTGGGGTGTGAGGCAAGTTTGTCTGTGTATGATTGTGTGATGCGTGTGATGTGATCTGATATGTGTTCCATGTTGTGGAGTTCGTGTAGTCGTGATGTGTTTGTGCGGAAAGGGCTGTTTGTGGCGATCCGGAGGCATTTGTTCTGTGTTACTTGTAGCTTGTGTATGTTAGTGAATGCCGCTGTGTGCCAGACAGGACACGCGTATGTTATTGTGGGTCTGATGATGGCTTTGTAAATGAAGAGTTTCAATGGTGTGCTCAGTGATTGTGATGTCAGAAGGTTGTAGTATCTGCCAAGTTTCCCAAGGGCTTTTTTTTTGACCTTCTTAATGTGGTCTCCAAAGGATAGCCGTTTATCCAAATAAACCCCCAGGTACTTGACAGATTTGGAAAAGGGAATTTTGTTGCCTCGGATCGTAATGAACTGTGGTGTCTTTTGTTTGGCTGTGAAAAGGATGGCTTCAGTTTTGGCAGTATTGATCTTGACCTTCCATCTCTCCAGTTTCTGTATGACCTGATGCGCGGCATTTTGCAGTCGGCCTGTCGCTTTATTTATGGACGTACTTGACGTATAAAGCGCCAGGTCGTCCGCAAAGCCTGCTATGTGAACGTGAGGTGGTAAGTTCTCAAAGGTCTCGGATATGTACAGGTTGAAGAGTATGGGGGACAAGACTGATCCCTGAGGGACGCCTGCAGGAATCAACCGCCTCGATGAAACTGAGCCATTTACCTTAACTTGAATGTGGCGATCTGTTAGGTATGAGTGGATGATTTTCGTGATGCCTAGTGAGAATTTGTACGTGTGAAGTCTATGTATGAGTCCCTCTACCCATACCGAATCAAAAGCCTTCTCAGAGTCCAGCAAAAGTAGAGCAGTTGTGTGTGCTTGGGACATCTGATGTATAATGTGTTGTGTGACTCGACTTAGTTGGTGTGTCGTTGCGTGTTTGTGTTTGAATCCCATCTGGGAGTGTGGAATGATTTGGAGTTTGGTGATTTCCTTGTGAAGCCTGATAAGTATCACTTTTTCGAATAACTTCGACAGTGTATGTAGCAGGCTGATGGGGCGGTAATTTGACGGGCCTGAAGGCTGTTTGTTCGGCTTCGGTAGAGTGATGGTGGCTGTTTTCCAAGCTGATGGGAAATAAGCCAGACGCAGACAAGCATTATAGATCGCTGCCAGAAGGACCACACCCCGGCGGGGCAGGTTCCTCAGTGCATTGTTCTGAATGCTGTCATGCCCCGGTGCCTTATTCCCCCTCAGCTTAGATATGAGTTGGCTGATTTCTGAGGGGGACGTGAATTTGAGTTTGTCAGTGGTGGCATGTAATGGTTTCTTCGTGATTGTTTTGGCGAATTTGTGAATGTGTTGTTTAAGTGAGTCGTTCCCTCTCGCCTCTGCATCCTCGTGCACCTTGACGAACTGGTTCGCTAAGGCCTCTGATTTCTCCGCATCCGTCGAGGCGGTGGTGTTACCTACTCTGAGGGAAGGAATTCGGGATTGGGATGGGTTATTGAAATGTTTAGTGAGTTTGAAGATAGACTCCCTGGTGGTTGAGGCCAGTTTGTCGTTCCAGGTGGACCGGCGCCAAGTGAGAATTTTCTCACGGACCAGCCTCTGCAGAAAGTTGAATTGACGTTTGTGGCTGGTGTGTCTAGTGGGTTGCCACATCCGTCTGGTTTGATTCTTGGCCCTAATTAGCACCAGTATGTCATCGGGTTAAAACGTTGCTTGTCCAATCGGCCTCAAAGGTTAATTTTCGTGACGCTTTTGGCCGTTACACTTTTCGAGTTTATGTAGCAAAGTAAAGACATAAAATGTCAAAAATCGTTTGGTGTGGAATATTGCTCCTTGACCTGATCTGAGCTAGCGAAGGAGCTTCGGTAATGTGGAATTCGTGCCGGCACAGTACTTGACTGTCCAAAATAACGTGTGAAGACTAGATCTTACTACCAGGCTCAACACTCTCATATGTAGCAGCTTGTTCGCAACTACAAGTAAAGAACCCAGGCGCGTGCTTTGAGCGACCCCTTAAGTGCCTTACATCTTGTTGTGATTCGATTGACGATCTTCATGACGATGGATTTAAAGATTCTCATCAGCTGGGGCCAAATGAAAGGAATCGTAGGCCCTCAACTTCATTCCTAATCAGTACGCAGTTACCACAGTATCTGGTGTTATTGAGAGCACTTCCATTTGTTAACTTCTAATTCTTCCTGGGAAGTGTATTCCGGATGTAGATCAAAAAACATCTGAGGTAGCGGACACACTTCAATAACTCCCATTTGGGCCCTGATTCCTTGAGTTGGAGTTGTCTCTCTGTTTGGCTCCCCATAGCAATGTCTCTGCATCACAGGTTAGACAGTTTTAAGCATGATTACCGGTATAGTGGTTATATCTAGCTGTTGTGTACCTATAGGAGGTTCTCTAGTTGTTTTTACCAACTGCTTCGGGGGCTCACGCTGTTAAGTATGCGACGTTTGTATGCAATAAGCTTTGAGGTACCGCGAGGCAGCATAGTTGGCCCCTTCATCCACCCAATCATCCAATTTTCCGCATTTCTTCAGAACATTGTTGGTTCGCGCTAGGGTTCAAGGCGAATAACATTGAATCTAACGAAAAATGCACCAAGGTAAACCATTTTATACCCACTTTACTCCAATTCACGTATTCTCAATATACAAATTTCAGCCGCGATAAACGGAACGATTTTTCCTGAGTTTGATCAAGTTGGGTCTGATACTTGACAAAAATTTGATTCGGCAAGAACGTTTGACCTCCGCGAGGAAGAAATTTCGAGCGAGAATTCACGTTCTCATTCATCCACCAGCCAGCCGACCTTTATCTCTTCGCAATGAGCGTATGATATATACGATGCTCATAAAGCATCTGAATGCTAAATCTGGGGATCAGCGTTGGACAGTCAAATTAAAAAACTGTAAACGTTCGCGCTCAAATTCTCAGATGAATGGTGGCATATCCGCAACTTTACACTCCATTCCGGGAGGAATCAAGAAAAAAGGCTTTAAAGATAAAACTAGTGACCTAACGCTCTGAACGATGCTTCTACGTGACTACTTATTTAAATGGATATTTTTGTAGGTTCAATGCTGGGACATATTCCGTGTCAAAGTGTCAAAGTTTTAAGTCTCCCTCGTTATCGTGTCTCATGATAGATAAAAAAAGGAAACATCAAGTCACATTCTAAGCTAAAATTGGTAATAAATTAGGCGAAAACTAATCGTATCTAATAAATTAAGAAACATTCAATCATATACTTTTACAAGATACGAGTGGTTTTCGGATAATTTAGTTCCAGTTTTAGTTCATGAAGTGACTTGGAGTTTCTGATATCTTTTCTTTCTTTTACGTGTATCTTGCAGCATAATTATGAAGGGAAGTTGAAACCTCGAAACTTAGCTGTGTGTCAGTGTTGGCTGAACCGAACTAACATATTCATCTATTCTAGAGCTGTCAAAAACAGTTCATTACTATATACATACCATATACAGTCATTACTATAATTATATATGCGTTTTTGGGCTTTACAATGTATTCATTGATGCTTATTTGATGTTTAACTCATGCGTATTAATCGATTTATCAGTCATTATTCCATGTTAATTTGAAGCTCTGGCTTGTCATCGTTTTTACTCGTACTTTCCTTGGCTCTACAAAGTAGAAAGGAAAGTTATGTAATCGGCTGAAAAAAAAATTTTGAGTTTTCTTCAGATCTTTACGTTTCAGACCCTCCTGAGTCCGAAAAACACTATTTGGGAAAATGGTCTGTGTGTATGTGTGTCTGTGAACGATTTTTAGAGAGAACCACCGTACAAAATCAGCTCAAACTTCATATCTCGGCTGCAAGCTACCATCGGACGCCAAAATGAGGGTATGAACAAAATCCACCGAAATTTAACTATAGTTATCATAGTGATCAAAACACCAAATATTTTTTTCTCAAAAACGACTCTGACGATTTTGATTAAATTTTTTATATTGGTAGCTCCCAATAAGGCTACAGTGCTATGAAATTCCCATTCGTGGAAAACTGACGAGAGCAGCACAATAAATTATCAAAATTTTCGACGAAATCGATTTTAGCGCGGTTTTTAGAGAAAACAACCGTACCAAATCAGCTGGAACTTGATGTCTAGCCTACAGGTTACCATGGCACGCAAAAATAAGGGTATGAACACAATCCACCGAAAGTTAACTATAGTCATCATAGTGATCAAAACACCAAATTTTTTTTTTCTCAAAAACGGCTCTAACGATTTTGATTACACTTTTTATATTGATAGCTCTAAATAAGGCGATGATACCATAAAATTCCCATTCATGGGAAAATAACGAGAGCAGCACAACAAACTATCAAAATTTTCGACCAAAAGCGTTTTTCGAGCAGTTTTTTCCTTATAAACTCCGCTGGAATTCTTGTAGAATGTAAAAAAAAAATGTATATTGTACTCCAATCTAATACCTAAAGAGTGAGTGTTTAGAAACGCTCATGAGATACATGGGGCTCACTCCAGAAATTCCTGAATTTCAACTACTGCCGTTTCGCTTATTGCCAGTTCTACAAGTGTTTACCCAATAACTCTGCAAAAGTAATTACTATCGTTCTTCAAAAAATGTGTGTTTACAGCCTCATTAATTATCTGTGTACCAATTGCTCAATAATGGTCCTGCAATGAGTACGAGCAGCACAATAAATTCCGGAACTGTAAGCGCTACCGCTTCCTGCTGCCGTAAGGCGTTGTTTGACCAAGTTCAAATGAACTGAGTGATAAATGAATTGATTAAATAGAATTAGCCATTTACAAAGGGAATTGTTGTAGAGCTAAGGAAAGTTGTGTGTTGCAACGCACCAGATATTTTTGTTCAGAATGTTCAGTTTGTTTTGACAGCGATACCCGTGGACACCGACCTCTTATTATGTACCATGTCAATTTTAACAAATTAAGTTTTGTTCCCTTCAAGAAAAATTGCTTCAGTGTTAGCTACAATGATTATTACAATTCCATTAATCGAACTGGGGATCGCAGTCAATTCTACGACATGTACTGACACAAAGGTGTTGAGAAGCCGTACGTGAGGGATAATTTGTGATCAGCCCTTTATTGAACATTCGTGATCACAGCGATTGAGCGTTTGTGGTGGTCGTGCAGCTCTCCCCGATTTTGGTTAGGGTTCTACTCCATCTCTGTTAGAATAATAGTTCGTACGAGACAGCGAACTTTACGCGTTGCAATGAGAATCGCCAATTTTCAGAGGCCCTCTAACGTGATCGCGGCAAACAGCATTTAGAACGGCGCACTTCAGTATTCAAGTGAATTGCACAATTGTCAGTCATGTTGTGGATAGCACATCTTACTAGGTCTCAAAGGTAGTTGAGATGAAGTCTTGGTGTCGTGCTAATGCACTCGTGTCTGCCACCGCATTACATAGAAAACACAACGTTTCAGTTTACCTTGTTGATTGACACAACGCTACTCCTTATTATTGTGTAATTGATTTTTACGTTAATTATTACCCACAAAAACACAGTAATCGTACAACATAAATATAATAAAGGGAGCTGAGTGCTTCATGGCACACATCCAAGCTGTACTTTCGTGTCGTTAGATCATGTTTCATGTCCCACTGTTTCCGCATTCTGCTATCCAAAGGATAAGGTTTGGTTTGTGGTTTTCGAAGACGAGAAAATGAGGTTATGAACGGTATCCACCGCCAGGGCAGGGGGGGGGAATCAAAGTATACCAAAAAGCTTTTCGCGTTTTGCTCAAAACTGCCTGATTGTTATAAGGGGTTTGGAAATGTTTGAAGAGCTGTTGACTCAGGCAAAAATTGCAGCAATCCGATGCCCAACTTTCGTCGGATTATGAACCTTCTTTGTCTGTGACCTCTAGACTACGACCCCTGGAGGTATGCATCTGTTCCCAACTACTTGCCGAAGGGAAATGGTCGTTGACGTGTTGGAAGATATCGAGGTAGCCTTTGCCCGACCCTGGGAGCATCTAAAGTCATCGATGACATCTAAATGATTCATGGAGACTGACTTTGTTGACGCTGGTGGAGTAATTGCCTCTGGAGGGCACGGGGGGAAGTAGAAGAAGACCTTGTACTGCCTTATATTACCCAATTCTTAAATAATTGTGTCAATTTGATCTAATGACTGATCTTCGTACCTTAAACAAAATATCCCTTCGTCCTCAGAACTCGACAGAACTACGATCAGGTTGAAATTTTCTGAAGGCTCATCTTTCGCAGGTCTCTCCCTCTAACCTACGGTTACGATTCTAATAAAACAAAGGAAACCTAAAGCTTTGTCTCTAAAACACCAGCGTTTTTGTTTCCTTCGATAAAATGTTATCAGTTTGATTTTCAGCTGCGAAAAGCTCGAGATTAGTTTTCCTTTCTTCAATTTCAATTTTATTTTCCTTTTTCTTTTTGATCAAACGTTGAAATTATCTTTTAGTAAACAAATCGCAACTTTAACCATGTATAAAAATATCTCTGGGGCAAAGCCTATAAAGTATATATGAGGTTTTTTCATTTTTTGAAAACGGCTTCAACGATTTGCACCACACTCTCAGGGGGTCTTCAAGTAGTCTTTCAGTGTTCCTGATGAATGCTCCTCCGGTAATTCGTTGTACAGGAATAGCAACCAAAATGTTTAAAACACATGCACATTCAAAATGTTCACTGGTTTCGATCAACCTGACCGAGTGTCTGCTAGCAACTTACACAAATATTTTGTTCCTCAGAATTATTTTAGAGACTATCCGTTGAACGAAGGTACGATTTTTCCCCCAAACTGGGGGGGGGGGACTAAGGGCGACTAACTAGTACCTGCATCCAGAGCCACATACATCTTTCCATAGAAATACGTTAAACGAAGGTACAGCGTTCGTATCCTTAACAGGTCGTCAAATTTACGGGGGTGCAGAAAGTGGCGTGTTGATGCGCAACAAAGATATTTTTCATTTAAAATGTTTTGTGTTTTTAGTTATTCATTTTTTGTTTGTTTCTTTTGTACAGGATGAATACAATTACGAAGACGAGGATTTTATTAGAATGAATGGCATATTTTCAGAAGTAAGGCTCAAAAGAGAGTAATTGCTACTTTCTCCGAGTTTTTTTTTTCTCACAAACTAACCATAAAATAGGTTAGGATTATTTCGGAGTAAGAAGCTCTGAATTTTGCATGGTAATAATGGTGGAATGCTCATGAGGAAGAAACGGGTATTAACACTAGTTTACGCATGTGAAGAAGGACTTTCAATTAACCCCGAGCCTCGACTAACACGAAGTTCCTCTCATTGCTGCTACACGCCTTCCACTAACCCGTATATCTGTTCTAACTGCGGGCTTTTTTTTGCTTAAGTCGACTTCGTTTGAAGGCCTTCCCCTTTTTGTTTGGAGCAATTAGGTTGAAGGGGGAAAACTACTCCGTTCCTCGCACTGCCAACTAGGGCATTAGCCGAGAGTATAAAAGCAGTCGGTGGAAGAAAGGGGTGAATTAAGACTGGCTATAGCTAAAACGGTCGGGTCAGTGACGGGGTTGAGAGGCCAAGGTAAGAGTACCTTTTTCTTCTTTTTTTTTCCCCACCCCCTTTTACTTTCTTTAATTTCCTAGTCCTAGTCATTAGGCAGGAGAGAGGACAAAGACTGAAGAGGAATTGGGTGAACAACGAGTTTAGTAAGGATAAAGTTTTATGGTAGAGAATGTCTTGCAATCTTTGATGATCAGCTTTGTGTCCTGAAAAAGCTCCCTTGCCTGTGTCGTACCTCTTCATTTAGCCACTGCAGACGTATTAAATACTACCACAAAGGAAAGTTGATAACGTTGCATCACAACGAGAGCGCATCTGCTACAGTAATGTATTGCTAGTTTCTCTAGTGTACTTCTCTTTGCTGGATTGAAATCCACACAGTCCTAGATCACCCACACATACGCTGACAATTGTAGGCAATAACACAAGTAGTAAAGTAGTAAAAAAAAATATCAATGATCATTCATTAAAGGGAGATGATGAAAAATGTGTTAAATACGTTTGCTTTCATGGTAGACATCATGTATCTTTACGCTGTGTGGAGAGGAGAAGTAATTTTAATTTCTTCCGCACATTAAAAATCCCGTCGTACGGTGCTCAAGTGAAATCAACAGAGTCAGCCCAAAATTACTCAAATAGCCCACTATGTGAAGTCCGAAATGACCCCCGCCCCACTCCTTAGGGACCGCCATGAGCCACTTGTGTAAGGAGGTTGACAAGTGGGGGGAGAAATGTAAAGCTGTCTGTTGGTGGTCTGTTGAAATTATACGGATGCTGCATGTGTTGAGGGGCACTGTCCACTAAAGTAGAGCCCAGCCAAGATTGACGAGTCGGAGGAACAGAAGTGCAGTCGATGGAGCATGTACTGTGTATGTGGAGTGCTTGGAGGAGTTTCTCCCACGTCTAGAGGAAATAGTAGGCTGTCTCGAGCTTTGTGTGTGAGTGATGAGGCGGGAGGTCATTTCGGACTTCACATAGTGGGCTATTTGAGTAATTTTGGGCTGACTCTGTTGATTTCACTTAGGCACCGTACGACGGGATTTTTAATGTGCGGAAGAAATTAAAATTACTTCTCCTCTCCACACAGCGTAAAGAAACATGATGTCTACCATGAAAGCAAACGTATCCCCTTTTAATGAATGATCATTGATATTTTTTTAACTTAAATATAGGAACTGTGAAAAATAGATGAAAGAAATTAACACCCAAATGTAAACAAAAAGTTTATCACTTCAAGTGCATAAGGTAAAACTGTAACCATGGTTATAAGTTATCCTAAATACATACTGTGGTTCAAATCAAACTCAAAACAAAGCCTCCTGCTTGATCATAACTTCAAGTCTATTCGTACTCGGAGCTATGAGATGAAGAGTTCATCGCTCTCACAATCAGATTCCGAACTACTACCGCGGTCGTTGGTGGTGATGGTTTAGCTAATAATGCTACAACAGAGCATTACATATGATGGCTTTGAGGCATCCAAATTATAAGAAGGACAGACTTGATAATAAATGAAATCGGTGGGAAGCTGTACCTTCTCTCGCGCATCGCTGTAGATTGGGCAGGGGAAGGGGACGTGTGCCGCGTTCTCGCTTTCCCCTGTGCCGCACGAGCAGTCCTCAAAAGACTGCCGCCTGAAAAAATGAAGCCTTTCGTTGAACGCTCCATGCCCAGAGAGGAGCTGTATTCCTCAAGAAGGAGCGCAGGGATCTGGTCCTGGAGCGCGCCACGATACTCCGACAGGACATTCCTCCTAATATGGGACTGAGCGGTATGCTGGAAGGACCGTGACGAGCATGTCTCGATGGATTGTGAGTGCTCACTGTCCCAGGCTGTGGGGGCTACCCACCAAGTCCGTGCAGCGTACCGCACAATGTGCAAAAAGACAGCTCTGTAGTAGAGGTGCCGAGCATGTGCCGAGGCTCCCCAAGTGGGGCCCAATGGTGACCTCACCTGGGCGACCGGGTAGGCACAATTGGTCCTTACAAGAGCCAGATGCTCGGTGGGGCATCCCCAGAAGCTGAAGACTATGCCCCCCTGAATGACTGGTACCAGCTCCAGAGTGCCTCTGGGAACAGCCGCCCCCGCACGAAGGAACACGAGCAGAGTCTTGTGCGCAATAAATGAAACCTCCAGTTTTAATTTCAAAAACTTTAAAGGTTATCTTTTTCAAAAATTTTGTTGAAGACATATATTTCCCAAAAATGAATTCCTTTTTATGATCATGTTTATTTTTTGAGAACGAAATGCTAATTATAATTTCCATGTGAAAATGAGAGTTCATTAGGTGCCTAAATCCTTCACGAATGTATTTAGCTTACTTTATAATGTATACTTTATAATATATATGAGCTTATAATTTGTTCTGCTGGAACAGTATAATCCCGAATGATCATTCTTCTTCAAAAGCTATTAATATTTCGATGGGTGGTACTGATAAATGGATACTTGCAGTCTGAACTTTTCATCGTTCGCCCCGAAGAGGATGATCGAGAGAAAACCGCTCAGCGCGCGCATCAGAAGTTGATACAGTTATATGTATTTATAAGATTTATCCAACGGCGAGTTATTGTTTGGAGGTTTGAGAAATGGAGGGGCTCTCGCTGAACTTTCAATAAACTCGACGCCTCCTTTTTATTTTTCGAGGTCCTCAACTTCACGTACGGCCGGTGGCCATCGAGAAAAAGGCGAAGCGTAAATTTAATATCGCCAACGGTCGTAATTCGTCTGGCTCTAAGGCTGGGGCTCTCATGAGAGTTGGAGCAAACAGTTCTTATTTCGAAAAAGGCGTTGAAGATGGTTGGTTTCCTTCCCTTGTGTTCTATAAGGTTTAATATCGTCGAGGATATTAGATGTGTCAAAATGGACAAGAGGAAAGAATTCGTTCTAGAAGCTCCGACAAACTTGTTTCGCCGGCTATTGCTACTTTTAGCTTCACAAATATATAAATGTACACTCGTAAGGACAGATGGCGGGCGTGACAGAAACGTATTTCCTTAGAATCAGATTATTACGACCCAACAATATCCTCCTATCGTCTTGAAAAAGGCATAATTTAGATTCCAAATACGCTACATCGTCCAGAGACTTAATGCACCTCACTGTCAACTCCGTCTTCGGTGGATGAACTGTCGCTGTTGTACACGTAACACTAGCAACATCCATTTTAGTGGAAACTGAGTTTCGCACGTTGCTGTTCACACACCCTGACGTGCGTGTCATGAAGATCAATCATAACAAAATCATATGCGTTCGAACAATATGTATAGTTCTACCTGAACCCTGCTAATTTCTATTTTGGCTTCGTATGAAAAAATAAAGGAGACTTGTTTTTTGAGTCGGAGAGCTATAAATCGAAAAGTGAACTATGGTTGAAGTATTCATAAGTCGTACACTCTTATTTTCTTCACGACGGGGTACCAAAACGCCCCTATTATTTGACAACAGCGCTATTCAGAATGAGCTTGCCCGCCGTGCGATGGTAAAACACGTAAGACGAAAAATAATCAATAAACAATTGCTACGTTATTTCACGACGGGTGGGAGAGAATGAACGCCATATTGAGCGCCTGCGACAGACAGGTACTACGTTCAGACTGATGACATCACGAGCTAATCGGAAGTTGGAGGTGCCAAGACCATTCGCTGAATTAGGGCGTTTGTTTCGTCCCGGCACACAATGCAAAACAAAACCAACTAATGAATTGGTAGTGGGACAAATCTGATAATAGAAATAATAATATAATACTAAAATGTAACCAAAAGAAAGTAATACATAAAATAACAATTGTTGTGACAAAGTGGTGAATGGTTATCCAACCAGATTTTGCACACAAAATATTTAATATAGAAAAAATGTTGGAAATAAATGTATCGTTGAGCTCATAAACATAAATAGAAAATAAAGTTACTGCTCGTGAAAAGTCTGAAGCGAAAGTTAAAATAAGTGGGTACTTGGCGCAATTTTTCTTCGATCGGTGTTTAACTTTCGTGCTTTTACTTGTCCAATAGTCCTTCGGCTGTATATTAGTCCAGGTATGGTGCTGGTAGACGTTGAGTAAAGGACTTGCGGGATTCTGCTACCCGAAGAGATTACTGCGCGTTAATGATGAAATGTTCACTGCAAAGTGAGGAAATGGCAATGAATAACTAGTATAAGCAGTTTTGACGTGCACGTGGCGGTTCGCTGATAGGTAGAATTGGAATGGAAGAAAATGGCGCATGTAGCTGGTGATGGCTGGCGTCTTGACGTCACTCACATCAAAAAGAAATAAAATATAACACTTCTGAATGGGTACTATAAGTGGATACCATAAGTGGTGTAGCTGCCTGAACAACGAGATTATTTTAGCACAATTTCGTTCAATGCATTTCGTTTACTTCACGGAATAGATACATCAAATCACGAATGTACTTTTTAGTTCACGCACAAAATTTAATAATATTTATTCCAGCCGTTACTCAGAGGAAATATCTGGTGCAACGCATCACACAACTTTCCTCAGCCGTTCATCCAGTGCTGATATAATCTCGCGTTGATTCACAGCCAATAATAACTAGGCACGAACTAATGATGCCCAACGGTTCGCAATTTCGTGAGGGGACTAACGGTTTTATACTTCCAAAGACAAAGTCTGTCCAGCAAAATTTTTGTTTTTTCCAGAAACGCTTGTTCCGAATGAGCAGAATCTACGAGGAACAGATTGCACTAAAATGCTCACGTAAATTTTTATTGGGTAGCTCTCGTCTTTTTCACTCGAAAGAAGATTTTGTACAACAATTTTGGAATTCAAAACTGTCGAAAAAACTCAAAAATCGGGTTTTCGAAGGAAAACAAAGTAGGAACGTTACGTAATCTGCTGAAAAAAGGTTTTTTTTTAAATTTGTATGCAGATAGTTTCAACTGACTCATGAGTACTATAATATTTTGGTTTATTATTCATTCCGCATAATAACCCTATATTTTGGGTCAGCTTCTTGTACAACCCCCCTCAAAATTGGATACTTTACGTTTCAAGACATCGGGATTATAAATCTGCAATGTCCATCCGCCATCCGGGACGAAAAGCGATTCCAGTCCATTTTTTTGGGCATAAACCAGCGCTCCTAAAAAACTCGGAGTAGTAGAGCTAGATCCAACTTACAGGATTAGAGTCATTCATATACTTTCATAAGATAATGAGGAATAACCATAAAAGTTTATTCGAACTAACGTCGTGTTTTATCGTTTTCTTCGTTTGCAGTGATTACTCAATGATGATCGCGGCATAGGCTTAAGGTTAAGTTACGTTCTATCAGGTTCGTATTAACTATAGAAAAAACTGATTTAATTGCTTGTCAGGATTAAATGCCTGGATTTACGTGGGGCTGAATAAAGTTGGGGGATTCGACGATGCTGGGCTCCTTGTGCATAGCTTACAAAAATCTTTGTAAACAAACCGTGTTAACAGCATCATAAATGACCTACTTTTAGGATACTCGAAAGAGTTGGAGAATAAGGGTATGAAAATTGCGGAACGAACGTGGGGAGAATGGTGGTGTGAGTTGTGAATAAAGACTTATTATATTTGACCAACTTTTTCGCTATTTTTTCTTTTTAATTCTAAAACTCTTCCGAACCTTCCCAAACAAGTCGGGTTACCCTCACCTTAATTAACAGCTGATCACTCAATAAATATCGTGAGTCGTGATAACTCAATGAGTTCTGGAATTTTAAGCGTAATCGCTCTCCACGTTAAACGTGATGTTGTATTTTACTTCGTTATTTCTGTCAGTGCAAATGGGACTGGAAAGTTTGATGCGTCAATCCAGATATTTTACATTGCTCTCCGAAGAACGATGGAAGAAAAAATTGAGACTAGATGTACTTACGTCAAAGGAATTATCTAAATTGCGAGTAATAATGATACTCTGATTTACTGGCGCTGGAATTGTTGACTCAAATATCAAATGGGATAACTACAAGATGCTCGCTGAGCTCATAGCCAACCACTGTTAACCTTTAAGTGAAATCATTCCCTGCCGCACGATTTTATCGGTTTAAACGAAATAAGGGTCTCAGTGAATCTACCGTGAGCTACTACTCCCTCCACTTTCCTACAGCCGTCCCTTGTGTTTCTTCCGACATAGCTCTTCGTGGTTGAAAGACCTTGTACGTGACCCCCATCCGGTAACAGGGGTGAAGTTGATCAGCACCGGTCGGCCCTATTCTCAACTATCCGGAAGGTGCTTGAGAGGATTGCGGCGGGTCAGATTTATTCGTTCCTCGGTTCCAGTCTATCGATCAGCATGGCTTCATGAAGAGGCATTAGACTGTGTTGATGTGTCTTGGCCCGAGGAACGACAATTTCGCTTTCCCCCGTAGGGCACTCTCATGAATTTAGAGCTTCGCCTCTGTCCCAGTTTCCGTAATTAGGAATCATTTATTACGTTTATGAAAAACCTTTTTTTAAAACATTTTTATTGAACAGAGTAGTTTATACGAATTTCACCATTTCACCAACTGTATCATTCGTCTGACGACTATTTTGACGATGAAACTATGATACTGCTCCCTAAATCACTGTACATGCACTATCTACGCAACTAATAATGAACGTGAAAGAAATCGCTTTAATTAGGACGAATAAAACCGAAAAGTTGAAAACCACATAAAAGATCCCTTCTTGGTGTTCACTCCTGGCCCTGAGGTGTTCCCGTACAAAGGTAGTCGATGATCTCAGACGAACTACGCCGGGAAAGAAGGAATGGGGAGAAGAAAGTCTTTCCTGTCGGCACCTGACGTCGAGGATGGGGCCTAATTTGAAAGGACATCCAGCTAAATACCAATAAAGAACACTAAAAACTCCCCATCTTTACGAACTAAAAAGCTATATGCTCAGAAATTCAAGGGAAATTTCTATTACTTACATCCCGTCTTATAACGCAAAATCAGTTTCCTTTGAGGCGTGAAGTTGAACCGCTTCAGAGTATACGGTACCCAAAGGGTAAGGAAAGTATCGCGACCGTGTCAAAAAAAAAGTTGTCTTCAAATATTTACGTTTGGAGGCCTATTTTTAAATCTAATTTCGGCGCGTGTTCGTGTGTGCGTTTGTCTTTAGTTCGATTTTTGGGAAAACGGCTGAACCGATTAAGCTGGTTCTTTTTTACTTTCCTTGGCTCTACGAAAAAAAAGTTTGAGTTTTTTTCAGATCTTTACGTTTCAGACCCTCCTGAGTCCGAAAAACACTATTTGGGAAAATGGTCTGTGTGTGTGTGTGTGTGCCACAATTCTCAAGTTGTTTTTCAATAGTTAATATCTACATATTATCATCAATAAATGTTCCTCTGACCGTCCAATGAGCAGAGATAAAAATCAAAATGTGTCGAAAGTAACGTTTTTTCGAACATTTCCATAAATTCCAAGGAAAACTGCTTCACCAGATGTGATAAATCTCATGGAGTGTCTTCTAGTATCATAAACCCACATTTTTTACCCCGCAACTATCTCTGTATCCATCTCTCGAACGGAGATATAAGCCAAGTTGACTCAGAAAAGGAGATTTGTCGTAAATTAATTTATCGGTATTCCAATTTTCTCAAAGACGGCTCTAACGATTTCGATCAAACTTTCGGAGTACTCTCAGCTAACTAGTCCCTACATTTTGTTTTCCATAAATGTTCCTGTAGAAATGCGTTGAACGGAGATATAGCACCCGCTGGCGTTCGAACTTGAAGGGGTGGCGGCTGAAAGTTCGGCGCTCGTTTATCAAACTCACAGAATGTTTTTAAATAGCTCAATAAACATTCCTGTGACATCGTCGTCCCTACACAGTACGTCACACTATATCGTTCTCAATAAATGTTCCATTGAACCGAGATAAAAATCAAAACGTATCGAAAATTATTAAGTTTACGTATCTGTTAGGTGAGTCCGTCTCCTCTGGCTGGTGTGTTGGTGGTGGCAAGCGCTTTCGATGTAAAGACATCATCGTCTGGCCGTTAAGTCAGTACTGGAGTCAGTCAGTTGGTCGTGGTCTTTACGGTGACTTAACGGCCAGACGATGATGTCTTTACATCGAAAGCGCTTGCCACCAGTAACACACCAGCCAGAGGAGACGGACTCACCTAACAGATACGTAAACTTTAATAATTTGTCTTCTGGCGGACATAACCCTATTGCTTTAGTATCGAAAATTGTTTTGTTCGAACATTCCAGTAAATTCCGTGGCAACTGCTTCACTAGATTTTATTAATCTTACAGAGTGTCTTATAACAACCTATACCTCAACAAACTAGTACTTGCATTTTGTTCGAATTACGGGTGTTGTGGAAAGTGTGTGTGTTACATCACCCCCAAGTGAGCTAGCAGAAAAATAATTTTGATGCTTATTTAACTGTCTGCTGCGTGCGCCCCTTTCCGTGACAATTAATTGTCTCGTCTTTTTAGCAGATGCTCAATTAAGAATGAGACAACAATGTTCAACAGATACGTTGAACAGCTAACACTGGCAGTCGCGAAGGCATTTAATTCTGCACTGAACTTACAGTACTGTGAGCATTGTCTACTAGTGGAATCTGGGGGCTCGTATAAACAAGCTGGAATCGTATAAACAAGACTTACACGGGGGTGTCATGTATTTGCCGATGGTGTAGACCTGTACAACTTCAAATATCCTCTGATATACTGATTTAACCTCTTACTGGTGATTTAAACTCTAACTGTGAAAATTCTTTACTAATTAATTAATCATTAGAATATGGCGCACCCATTCAGTTTCACTTGTTTCATTGCAAGCCGGAAATAGCGAGAGATTGTTTGGAGGTAAACGGAGACTGCAGTGCAGTTAAATCCAACCCAACAGACTGTGGCGCAGCTCACAAACATGTCCATCGTTGTTGCTGATTTAATGTTGAACTCTTAGGTGGCCTAGGCCGATACAACCATTCCAGATGTATAGTCAACAATGCCTCATCCAGAAGTCTCAGAAGTAGTTCCTCAAGACGGCACCAACAAGCAATCTTACCGGCCCAAAGGTATCCTCGTTTCGATTAATCAGTAATAAATCATGGGGAGAAATGGAACTAACAAAAGAGGACTGACGTAAAAGCAGACGACTTCAGGCTACCCTGAGCTTTGCTACTAATTGCCCTACTCATGTACTAATTCATTAAAACTTCTTGTCCTTTCTATAGTTATTCTCATTCTAACCATGTCTAATTCGTCTCTTTCTCCTCGAGCATTTGATTTTCAGCCATACTCTTCACTACCCCTACGCTCCCTTTCTTGCCAACCCATAGCTCTGCTTTCATGTCAGCTTGAGAGAAGTTGGCAACAACCATGTAGTCTCTTCTGGAAAATCAGACGTTATCTCAGAAGCCTTATGGCTCTGTTGCAATATCAATGTTGCGTTTTAAACATAAGAAAATGTCCCCTCTAGCTGGATCTTTTCAGTCATTGAAACTAAGGTCTTGTGTCCTAATCCTGTGATAAAATGTGCAAATTTGAAAAGGTCTGTCGATACAAAAAGATATCGGAGAGACCTTTTCACCTTCAGTCGTTACAATGTAAAGCGTTGTTTCTTATCTTGAACTTATTCTTTTCCAGAGCGAAGCCGAAGGAAGCGGCGATTCTGAATGGAACCCTCCGACGCCTTATCCACCGCCGATTAAAGGTAATCGAAAATCCAGTTGTTTAAAATTCATGAAACAAACGGAAATAATCGAAGTCCAATAAGAAGGCGTTGATTTGGTATTCAGGTCGTTACTAACTCTCCGATTATGCGAGAGGCTTATTAGACTTGGAAAATATGATTCGATTCAGGCTCTCGCAGCTACCAAGCCACTCTCACGAATTGGGCAGTGAATACTTGCTACTATGAATACAGAGAGCGAACACTTTTGCTACTTTCGTTTCGAAATGGCGTTAATCCGATTCGACTATTCTTCACGAAACAATTCGATTAATGAATGAGATCAATTATTTTCTTTACCCGGGCCTTTTTTTGTGCTCTGAAGGTCAGACCCAACGAACTAATGACTTCCGAACGATCTCCACTGCTGGTTAAACAAGAAGCGTTTAACCTGTGAATATTTATAAATTCTTCGTTCCAAAAGTACCTTATCAAAACTCATTACACAAATTTAGCCTCGTCCATGTTTGTTGGATATCATAATGATAAGTTCATTCTCTCAGGTCACTAGTGACAATGGACACCAAGCCGCATGTGAGTACTGAATTTTTAGTTGGAGAAGTAGCTGGAAGATAAGAAAGGGGTGGAGACAATGAGACGGTTATTATTGAAATAATCCTGTGAAAGTTTAATATGTTAAAGTCAGATTAGCTTATTAATGCTCTGTCCGTCATTCGTGGATTGGTTAATAAATCTGTCGGTCAGATCGTTTTCGCTTATTAAAGGTTTATTTAATCCTCTTCACCCTCACCTGATTATTTCAGCTCGCCAACGCTCAATTACCAACCAACCCTCCTATGAATGAACAGAATTTAACTCCAGTACCTAATCATATCAATACGCGGGATATACTCGAATGGATTTTGTATAAATAACGCAAAATGACGGAACGAAATTCTAATCAGTGAGAAAATTACAAAAGCAGTACAATAAATCGTCAGACTTTTCGATGAAAAGTGATTCCCGCGCACAGTTTTCTTTATAAATATCTGTCATGTGGTGCTGTCATTCCGAAAAACATTTGTTCAATAATTTTTTGTCGCATTTCTCCTATTTGAAAAATCATGTTGGAATTCTAGTTAACTCTTTATACGGGGATTTTTAATATAGGTCGTGGCACTAGTAGCAGGAGCTCAATATATTTCGTAACGTACGCGCCATCACTTTCTGTGTAGACCGACAAATTATTTTTCATTAGTTCTCATGAACTGAATCGAAAATTGATTGGATTATTTGCTAAGGCCACACAAAATCGCAGAATCCACGTGGGGCCGTTGAAAGTTTTTTTTTTTAAGTTATTTTTAATATTCAAAGAACACACTTACTTTCCGCTACCCCAAAGGGCAAGGAAAGTATAGTTTTTAAATGTATCAGCTTACATTTACGTTCAATAAGAACGTAATTGAGCATTGATCAGTAAAACACCCGGTCGGTGTTATTCACATGGAATTTACTGCGGAAATTTCGGAAACGTCGAAAGCGGCATTTTTTGGTACGTTCTGGGGTTTATTCGTTTAGTGAGATGGATATAGAAAGCTGCAATATTCAGGCACTCATTGATTAATGTTACCCTGTAAGCTTTTTATGATCATTAAGACCGTTAAAACACTGAAAACCCGCTTACACCTTTTTCCGGTCCAATAGAACTACTTTAAACAGCTGGAGTTTGCTTTATTTCTGTAACCGTCCGTTGAACACAGGAGAACAAAATGGCTTTTTCCAAGTTTTTCGAATACGTCACCACTGATTTGATCAAAGTTATGGGGTACTCATAGTTACTCGTACTTTCATCTGGTTCTGCATAGACATTTTTGTAGAAACGCGTTAACAAAACATACTATGACCGTGTGCCACTACATTCCGTGTATATTTTGACTTTCTTTGTTTTTCTACAAAAAACTTTTGAGTTTTCTTCAGATCTTTACGTTACAGATCCTATTGTGCCCGAAAAACACTATTTGGGATAATGGTCTGTGTGTCTGTGAACGATTTTTAGAGGAAACTACCGTATCAAATCAGCTCAAACTTTATATATCGCCCGCGGGTTACCAAAGAACGCAAAAATAAGGGTTTGAACAATATCCACCGAAAGTTAACTATAGTTATCATAGTGATCGAAACACCAAATATTTTATTTCTCAAAAACTGCTCCAACGATTTTGATTACATTTTTTATATTGATAACTCCCAATAAGGCAACTATCCCATAAAATTCCGATTTGCGGGAAAATGACAAGAGCAGCACAATAAATTACAAAATTTTCGACGTAATCGATTTTAGAGTGGTTTTTAGAGAAAACGACCGAACCAAATCACCTCAAACATGATATCTAGCCGGCAGGTCAGCATGGGTCGCCAAAATAAGGGTATGAGCAAAATCCATCGAAAGTTAACAATAGTCATCATAGTGATCAAAACACCAAATTTTTTTTCTCATAAACGGCTCTAACGATTTTAATTACATTTTTTATATTGATAGCTCTCAATGAGGCAATGATACTATAAAATTCTCATTCGTGGGAAAATGACGAGAGCAGCACAATAAATTATCAAAATTTTCTACCAAAAGCGTTTTTGCGCAGTTTTTTCCTTATAAACTCCGCTGGAATTCTTGTAGAATGTCAAAAAAATTCGGTATTGTAGTCCAATCATACACCTAAAGGGTGAGTGTTTAAAAACGCTCATGAGATACATGGGGCTCACTCCAGAAATTCCTGAATTTCAACTACTGCCGTTCCGCTTACTGCCAGTTCTAACAGTTATTACCCATTAACTCTGCAAAAGTGATTATTATCCCTCTTCAAAAAATTCGTGTACAGCCTCATTAATTTTCTGTGTACGAATTGCTCAATAATGGTCCTGTAATGAGTACGAGCAGCACAATAAATTCCGGAACTGTAAGCGCTACCGCTTTCTGCTGTCGTTAAGCGTTGTTTGACCAAGTTCAAATTAACCGAGTGATAAATGAATTGATTAAATAGAGTTAGCAATGTTCAAAGTGAATTGACGTAGAGCTAAGGAAAGTTGACGGAAAGGCTCTCAATAAGGCAACTATACCATAAAATTCCCATCTGTGGGGAAATGACGAGAGCAGCGCAATACATTATCAACATTTTCGACGAAAAGCGTTTTTGCCGTGGTTTTCCTTTTAAACTCCGCTGGAATGTTAGTAGAATGTTAAAGAAAATTGGTACTGTAGTCCAATCCCATACCTAAAGGGTAAGTGTTTAAAAACGCTCATGAAGTACATGGGGCTCACTCCAGAAATTCCTGAATTTAAACTACCACCGTTTCGCTTACTACCAGTTCTAACAGTTATTACCCAATAACTCTGCAAAAGTGATTACTATCCTTTTTTTGAAAAATCGTGTTTACAGCCTCATTAATTTTCTGTGTACCAATTTCTCAATAATGGCCCTGAAATGAGTACGAGCAGCACAATAAATTCTATAACTCTAGGCGCTACAGCTTCCTGCTGCTGTGACGTGTTGTTTGGCCAAGTTCAAATTAACTGAGTGATAAATGAATTGATTAAATAGAATTAGCCATTTACAAAGTGAATTGACGATGATTTTCCCTTATAAACTCCGCTGGAATGTTAGAAAGTGAATTGATGTAGAGCTGAGGAAAGTTGTGTGTTGCAACGCACCAGATATTTCCTTATAAACTCCGCTGAAATGTCACTAAAATGTTAAACGAAACTGGTGTAGTAGTCCTCACATATAGGGTGAGCGTTTAAAAACGCTCATAAAATATATGGGGGTCACTCAAGAAATTCCGGAATTTCAACTACCGCCGTTTCGCTTACTACTGTAAGTGTTTACTCAATAACTCTGCGAAAGTAATTACTATGCTTCTTTAAAAAAAACGTCTTTACAGCCTCATTAATTCTCTGTGTACCAATTTCTCAATAATTGTCCGGGAATGAGTACGAGCAGCACGATAAATTCCGTAACTGTAAGCGCTACCGCTTTCTGCTGCCGTAAAGTGTTGCTTGACCAAGTTCAATTGAACTGAGTTATAAATGATTCCGTCTGTTGACCTTCTCTGAGAAGTGAGTGATCCCAAAAAACATCTTGGTGGTTACGAGTGTTCCTTGCCACTTCCTGAAGAACTTCACTTGCTCACTAGGATCCAATGTTGTATCTATCATCTATTGGGAGTCAGCTCCGTTTTGCGGGGACTTTTGAACTTCGACTTATTCAACCCCCATTTGATTTCACAAATATATAAATGAAGTTTTAAAAATGAATTCCCACAAATGCTGTTGATTAGTTAATTCAAGCTCATCGATAGGAGGCGTATTAAACTCCAAGAACATCTTGGTGCAGTTCTTGAGCTTGTTGTTACTCAATTTGATAAGAGTGTTAGTGTTCTATGTCTTATTTGTTAAAATAATGATTATGTATGACTGTTTTGTGACACTGTTTCGCGTTTTTTGTTTGAAGTGCCAGAGTACGCTCCTGCCTCGATCACAAATGGACTGCTGAGGGCAGAAAAGGGTGAAAAGGGCGACCGGGTAAGTTCATATTCTCTTTTGTTTTTGTGACAAGGCGTATTAAGATTAAGTCTCTACTTGCGAAGATGCTTTGTAGAAAGAATTTTAACGGAAAAATGCCAAGAACTCAGAGGAAGCGGGCCCTAGAGGGTCCTCATCGACCGGTTCAGCGAGCTTTTATTGAGTTCCGCAAAGTACATTTTTCCAGCCGTGGGAAGACTGGCCCAAGACCCTCTCGTGATTGATTGCCTCTTCAAGCTGAGGGATGAAGAACGAAGTAGGGAGAGGGTCATATAAAGGAGAGGGGGGGGAGGAGAGATTGTAGAGCTAGCTGAGAGACATCTTCTTGCTCATCTTTAATCATGCTCGGATGATACAGCAGAACCGTGTCGAGAGAAAACGAAGTCTACGAAGAAGGTTATCGCGAGTGCATCTGTACCAGCGTGAATGCCAGAGCTTACTCCTTCCCTCGAGCACATTTCAGTTAATGGCCTCTTCAACTATGGACTTACTCGCGTATTGAAGCAGCTGTGAGGCTTCCCATACAGGACGAGGAGCATTAAAATATCATGAGTCACAGGAAATTGTAGCAGCAATCCGGTGACAAACCGTCCGTTCCATTTATCAGACTGAACTGTACATCATAAAGTTTGGAATTATTGAAAAGTTCCGCAGAGCGTTTTCAGTTTCTTTTCTATCAAAATAATAATTGAAAGGCGAACCAAAGTTCGCCACGAATTGACTCACTGCTTGTGTGAATGTATTTGAATGGTTCGTATGTACGAAGGAATTAAACGTTGAGAGAAGTGCTAACGAACGAATTGGACTCATTAGTGCCGAACGTTTCGAGGGGATTACATATGTGCCATAAGAGAGGAGTTTTAAAGATATTATAAAGGATTTATAAAGGAAGATAGTTATGAAGTTATAGAGGCGTTGTAAAGATAACGTTACAAAGAAGTTCTAAAGGCAAGGAGAGTTATGAAGTAGCTATATGGTTACAAAGATGTTTACTAAGTTTCCTTATGTAAATTATAAAGAAGCTAAAGGTGAAAGAGAGAGAGAAAATAAGTGAATGACGGCTTTATTAATTAGCCAGATTTGGTCGTAATCAACCATCTTTACACCTAACCAGATATTTCAAAATTTAACTGAAAAATGCAAATGCGTCATCAGCTATCATTTCTTCATATTACTTGCTAGTTTTCTACGTCAACATCTCATTATTCTATTTTTATTATTTTCTTCTCCTACAAAATTCAGATATACAGTTATTTATATAGCCTGTCGTGTCAAGGCTTTGGAGGATTTTGAGGAATTTAGTAAAGAGGAAGAAAATATTTTCTTGCACGTTTCTTGACTGTGGAGTCATCCTTCTTCTGTCATTTGTTACGAGGGGTTTGGAAGTACCTACGATCAAGCATTACAGTAATCTGACATTTTTGATGAAAGTCCATTGTAATATGGAATGCTATATGCAGGGGGGCGGCATTGTGGTAAACGGTAATTCAAGAACTTGTTTTTGGGTTTTAAATGATTAATTGGAGAAAAGTATTGACATTTTATGTTTTTACATTGCTACGTAAACTCGAAAATGTAACGCCAGAGATGTTACGGAGAAGCGTCATGAAATTTTTTTTAAACCCGAGTTGCAAGCAGCAGCCCTTGTGGCCTAATGGATAAGGAATCGGTCTCCTAAACCGGGGATTGTGGATTCGAGTCCCACCAGGATTACGATTATTTTTTGGACATTTTATATCTTTACTTTGCTACATAAACTCGAAAATGTAACGCCAGAGATGTTACGGTTTAATGTTTGTCTAAATTGTGCAGCTTTCAATATATTTTCTGCAACGAAAAGTTTGTATGATTTGTGAAATTTTGTATTGGAAATATAGTATAACTATACCGACGTATGACAAACGTTCGCAGTTCTCAGCTTTGCATTTATTTTCTTAAAATTTATAATTGTGCGATAACGAGGCAGTCAAATGCCAGACACTCACTTTTTAGTGGAAGTTTAGTAAAAAAATAAATAATCGTAACCCTTGTGGGACTCGAACCCACAATCCCCGGTTTAGGAGACTGATGCCTTATCCATTAGGCCACAAGGGCTGCTGTTTGCAACTCAGGTTAAAAATTTCGTGACGGTTCTCCGTAACATCTCCGGCGTTAAATTTTCGAGTTTATGTAGCAAAGTAAAGACATAAAATGTCAAAATTAAGTAGAAGTTTTGCTAGCATAGAGTATTGTATTAATCGTCAATTTTGAGAATTTGTCGTTTTCCTAAATTTATCGTGAATTGAAAGAGAAAGAGAGTGCGTTTTGGTTTGGTCAGCTTGTAACTTTATGTTGCACATGTTTTTACAGGTACTATCACAAATAATGTTGTGATCGATGTGCTGGTACCTTTGTTAGTCTGTTTCGTGTAATAGTCTGGCTTTTTCGATTTCAGTATTCTGAACTTGAGCATTCATTCAAACATTCTATCAATCACCGCCAATGCTTACTTCGAGCGTGAATCAGGTCTCGTCTACACTTGCACGCATGGTGCGATCGATTTACTCAAGCATTTGATCAGTAGTTTGATAATGTAGGAGCCGCTTTAGGTCCAGACTCAGTTGGCTTTGAGGGCATTAGTCGCATAGTTAAAGGTTGGGAAAAACAGGGACCGGATGACCATACGTAATATATAATGAAGCGACTAGTCAATAGTGTCCCATTTATGGACGCCGCAGCAACGCCACAAAAGAATGGGGTTACTTCTTCCGTTCTGGATAGATTGACAAAGAACTTTCGAGACTTCACAAAAAATTGTAAAATTGGGTGAGAAATTAAGCACGAATATTTGGAATTGCTTGAAATTTGCTTGAGAGGAAATCAATAAAAATTGCACTTGGGAGTCAGTGAACAAAGGTTGAGACGCGCATTGAGACTTTTTTATGTCTTTATTTCGGCATGCCAACACAAAAAACGTCGCAACTGGACCTTTTCGAAAATCTTTATTTGGGAATTATTCATCAGATAAAACGACATTTCTCGCGGGGTACCAATGAAAATGTCTAATATTGTTGAAAACGCGTTCAGAAGCTGGAAGGAACTACACGCGTGGTTTTTGAAAGTCAACTTATAATTGTTCGCAAAGGACCATTTGTTAAGAAATTGAAAAAATATTTTAACAAGTTTCTGGTGCTTAGCAACACACAACTTCGACTAACTGCTATATTAATCCCCCTCCCCGGGGGGGAAGGCTTACAAAACACCTTGCCTTTCTCAGGGGAAAGGTGTCAGCCCTGACTGCCCACATCAGAGCCCTGGCTGGCTCTTCATGGGGGGCGTCATTGCACACCAGGCGGCTCTACTATACAGCAGTATTCCTGCCCATAGTGCGGTACGCAGCGTTCTGGTGGATCGCACCATCCGAGCTGGATAGGTAGCGCGCTGGGATGCTCCAATGGGATGCGCTGCTGGCAGTCCTCCCAGCGTATCGCACTATGTCGCACCTAGCCCTACAGGTCGAAGCTGGCACACTGCCCCTAGACCTGTGCCTGGACTGCGAGGTCATGTGCCACTACATCAAAACCAGTGGACTGACGTTGTACCAGGAGCTACTGGTAAACCTGGTGCCAGAGATGCTCCAAGAGGACTCCACCGAGCGCCAAGTCGCCATAGCCGAGAGTTGGCTACTCGACCAGTGGCAGGCAAGGGGCAACGGCGTAACTACTGCCTGCCACATGCTAAGCATCATGCCATCAGTGTGGGACCGCCTGGAGATGAAGTGGTGGTTCCTCTCCTCACGGGCCCACTACCCGCCGGTTCACCCGCTTCGCACAAGCACTGGAGAACCGGAGGAAGAATCTGGAGGCATGAGAGCCACCAGTGCAGAATGCACTGCCCGTTCCTTAGCTCCTCCTCCCACCCATCATTCAACAACCGGCAGCAGGACGCGAATCAATGACGATAGATGAAACCCTTTGGGTCGCGGAAAGTAATAGATAAACCGAGAATAAAAGTTAAATAAAGAAAACGATACTTGCGTGGCTCTTTGTTTCTCTAGGTTTGGCCGAGGCTTGACTTTCGTGCGTTTCTTCACGCCCTCTTTTTCCTTGTGCCGCTTGCTTCTCATTTACTTTCTTCGGATCGCATACAGATCACGCCTCGCCTCGTGTCGTGTGTTGTCGTGTGCTAGTGCAAGTAATATCACTTATGTAGGCTCACAAACCGTGTGGTTCCCTCCTTTCTTCGTCACTCACTGCTTTCTACTGACCGATTCCTTTTTGCCCCTTTTATCTTCCTCACGATTTACGACCTTCCGCAGTCCTCACAAAATAAGTCTAATGTAGCCTTACAGTCTACAGATACGGTGCGGCAATTGTTACAAAATGAGCAGGTAACTTGAGCACTTAACGACATATTAATTGAGATTTTTATAGGATTTGAAAATGCTTTCTATGAATTATTGAGATATTAAACCGAAACAATCGGAAAATTGGATAATAAATAATTGAACTTTTACAATTTAGTTGCTGAAACATTGAAGGGAAAAAGGAAATCTAATTCCCCACTTTCCTATAGCACGAACCAATTTTATTAGGGCCGATGCGTCTTAGCATCAGAGGAACGTTTTAAAAACCTTGTAATCTGCGGGTCCATAATTCTACCCTGGAAGGAACTGGTGAAACTTTCGGAATCATTTAACTAACGTTCAAATGAGTCCGAGGGAAAACTGCGATTCGCTAGGTTCCTAGGGATAACCTCCTTGGTCAACCGTAGCGTTGAGGTGCCCAGTGGATCTTATGCCACTTTGGTGCATCGTATTAATTCTCTCCTTCTCGTGTCTTAGTCTAATGGCGTTAATCGTCATTCGGTTCCTTGACAAACCCAGAAAATTCAACCGAATAGCGAGCGAAAAACCTCCAAATTTCTGACGAGTTTCTCACGAATAAATGCATCACATTACACAAAGCCCTGCGAAGAACAACTTGAAAGTTTGCTCCTGAGCTAATAGGTTTTATATTAGAATTTACTGAACGGCCCTTCGTCCCGAACTTTTGAAATATTCAAGCGTTAAGCGCTACTTCCCGCCGCTTGTTATTATTATTTTTATTCGCGTAAGTTTAGAGCATCATCCCAACTTGGCTTTCAAAGAGTATGTCCGTAAGAAGAACACTTATCGTCATCGTTTCTTCTGAATGGCAACTTCGAATAAACGATTGAACACGTCTTTTGTACGAGATACGTCCGGCTTGGAGTTCACAAAGAACTAACGTCAATGTATTCCGCCAAGTAGATTCGATGCCGCTCTTCTCCAGCACAGCTATATGCTAGGAAAAATATTTTACAAACATTACAAACAGGGTCAAAATGTTGTCCCACAGAAACTAGAGAAAATAAGATGACTCAAAGCAATGCGATAAGCTAAGGCGAGATAATCCCTTTAAGCACGTTGTGGTACGTCAGGTAGGGTAGACGAGCACCGCACCATCTGGTATTACATGGTGGAGGGGGGAGGGGTATGCTTGGCATGTGAGTAACTCGGTTCACATGAAGATCAACTTCGAGCTTCCCTCCAGGGTACGCATTCATGAAACAGCGATACCCTGGGTGGGCGCAGGCAACAGTTTTCCAGGCAGAGCTCTAAGTAGTGATCGTATGTGTGCTAGAGTTCCCTCAGCTATGGCCAGAGGAGGTTGCATGGTTGGTTGGGGGGAGGTTGCTTCAAGGTCGCTTGGCGTTTTGTGCGAGAAAGGTGGGGACGTCGCCTAAGGAATAGCGCTCCACCAGAGCTGGGGAGCTCGTGGCTCTTGTACGACCATACGAGGCCGCTGTGGGTGTTCCCCAGTTGCATCAGATTAGGAGGGAAAAAGCGCATTATAGATGCTCGCTGTTGTACCTGCGGTAACCAATTTGAGTCACAGAATCATGTGGTGCAGGCGTGTCTGCATCCTCACAGAGGCTACATCAGGGTTCTTGGCGCAGGTTGGTAGTGTGTTGCTATCTCAGGACTGCAATGTGTAGATAGATCGGCACTACCAGGTTGTCACTGCACATGTTCTGCGGCCTAAAATCGTTGCTGTTCGTTTGAAGTGATACTAGATCTATGTAGCGTCCTAGTGCAAGAAAAGTGCTGAAGAGATGCGGTGGTCTGGGGTGTCAGCACACGCACATTGAGGAACGTTCCCGCACGTTTCCCTATGTGTTGCTCGGGTGTCCTTCTATCCTCAAATGTCCTTCTATTCTTCTTCCTTTTCCCTTCTAATACTACCAGTGGTAACGGCGTAGAGTAGTCGGGGCATTCTCCCCAATTCATTATACTATTATTCATTTACTTCCCTTCCGTGGAAAGTGAAGTCGTCACAGTTAAGGTGAGCTCCTTCAAAAATTTATATATCCGATAATTTGAGAAAGAGGGGAACAGATTTCACTGTTCCAATCCCAAAACGTTCGTGTACTACATTCTCTTTTTGTGTTTCGTCCTTTCTCCAATCAACGCAAGTTAAGTACAAATAAGTATGTTCTCCGTTTAGTACGAATCGCCACAGTCTTAGTGATTGCAGATGTAGTGCGCAAGCCTTTACCAGAATTAACTTCATTTTGCCTCGTGAGCCCGTTGCAGGGCCGTACAAGAAGAAGAACGTCGATAGAGTTAATAACAGATAAGGAGGGAGGGGGGGCTGTATCCTTATCAAATAGGGCAGCTGGAAGCAAGTGAAAACATAATAAAATGCCCTCGTTTGTTATTGTTGGAAGAATAGATCAAATGAAAAGCTGAAGAAATGTTGGAGGCATTCACCGAAGGACGAACGTGTGGAAACATGAAGCACCAGGTCTACAGTCCACAAGTTCTTCAATTCCTCGTGAATCCGTTAAAATTGCATCCTGAGATGCAGTTAGTTTGCAGGAAGAACGAGAGTACGTGATGTGAGCCGAAGAGAAATGAACTGCGAAAAAATTCGCAATTCAAGTTGATAGGGACTCACTCGAGGCGTAGTACTTCTTCTCATAAAAACAAAATTTGGACAGTGTTGCATCGATGCTAAACGTACTAACAGCAGTACTCATCCGCATATATATGCTAGTGATTCTAGCATAGTTACGGTGTTCGTATGCGAAAAAGTTACGGTGTTCGTATGCGTGTCCTTCATTCAAGTAGTTCTTCAACTTAGTGATTTGTCAACTATTGTCAACTATTTTTATGTTTTGGTAATTTTCTGGATGATTACTTTTAAATATCATTATTGATCAAACTGTCCATTTAACGTTGTTACAGGGACCTCCTGGTGAGGCGATTCGAGGGCCACCGGGACCTCCTGGTCCCCCAGGACCGCCTTTCTCTGGCACGATAACAACTGACAACGGCTCCGGCGATGGATCGGTACGTTTGTATTCATTAACAATTCAAAAACATCTACTTTTTAGGCGCCCGTATTTCCCGACGCTAACAAATTAACAAAATCGAAGGTTGGAGGTGAGCTCAACGCGTTTCAGGACTTTGAGACCTGACCTTTGCAGGTTCTGCTGGTAGGTATTGTATTTCACGACAGGAGGGAAACCATCCGGACAGCACGAACACGAACATCACGTGTTGTTCATTATTTCTAAAGATTGTACATTTTGAAATTCATAAAATTAATAGAAAATATTCGTTGGCATTCCACCTTCCTCTGGAAGATTTGAATTTTAGTGGATACCAATAACTTATCCTCATAATTTCAATAGTTGCGCTAGAAATGAATGAGCTGGTACATTTTGTCTTACATTACATGCATGCATTTAATTCTATTGAATTTATGCTGATGATGAAAATTTAGTTATCGAGTGCGGAAGCATCGATTTTAACAATTGCTCTTTTGTGTGATTGCAGTACAAACCAGGGATAAAAAACGTAAGATTTTCATTAAAAGAATGCGCTACAATTTACTGTTGTACTACGTTGTTTGTTTTAGCACTCGATGGGAGCAATGTAGTATAATATCCTGACCAACATTACTCGCTCCATTCTCCTCAGAATATTCCCCGACGTGCAGATAAAGCCTCCTATTGTAGGCTTATCAGTAAATATTTGCTCCTATTCCACCGACCTCCCCTCTCTCCCTCCATTGATTCAATCTCATGGCCTCACCGTCGCTTGAGTAATAAATTAAGAGATGGGAAATTGTATAATTTGGCGTATAACCTACTCGTACCCTTTGATATAGGTTTGTCAATTCAACTCCGCACTTCTCTCGGCTTCGGCCTCGACGATATGTAGTGAATTGCTAAGGGAGCCAGTTAGGTTGTCAATATCTAATGGAGAGCTTCAATTAGTGACATCCTCTTGCTCGGGGCTAAATAAACGTAAAAAGTCGAATAAAACCGAGGATTTTTGTAGTGGAAAAAACGTCAATTGTTGTGGACGACCAATCGGCAAACATTTGGACCTACCCCAATCCTGCCGACAAATTATTCCAGTTTTCTAGTAGATTTACCAATACTCGAAATTCAAGCAAATTTAAAGTTGGTGCTGGGTACAAGCGAAGGGAGTATATGCTTGATTAAGGCTTAGAATTAGTTAATAAATGAGAGGATGATAAGAAATACTCCACCTTGTTAAAAGTTCATTGAAGTATACAGCGGAGATACGCAGTAAAATAACTAGAAGGAATTCACGCGTCCCACTTGGTCTCTGGATAGTTGAACTGATGCATGTTGAGATGATATTGTTCTGTGATATTGGCAGGTAACGAGATGGGTTAGAAATGAGGTTCGGACAGGAGTCCCTGGAAACACCTAGTGAACGTTGGTGAGTGCAGAGTGGCGCAGTGGAAGCCTTCTGGGCCCATAACCCAGAGGTCTGAGGATCGAAACCACATTCTGCTATCGCTTGCGTGACGCTACTTTAGACCCTTAGTGGATAAAACGAATTCAAACCCAAGCCTTGGCAACGTGCGATGTCATAAATAAAATTAATATATCTCTATGATCAATAATAAAATAATAATTGATAGCTGGGCTTGGCGGATGAAAAGGGGCAGATGAAACACTCACCAGTCTGCTATGGGCGTTGAGACGTGACTGAGTGTGGGCAAGGTAGAGCGACAAGAAGCTTCTTCCGCTTCGGGGCTCATGTGACACATTGTCACGAGCCATACGTGAGAATATACGTTGATGCCTCCGGAAATCCTTGTGTTTAGTAGGGCTTGAAATACTAAGGAATGAACGTGATTTACAGGCAATTTTCTGGGATTGGTGGCTGTTGAATCACAGTTGGGAAAGACCCAGAGGACCCAAGCAGCTCAACCTCGGGGTCTTCATTCAGAAAACTGACCTCCGTCGTCGTACCAATTTGTGCAGCAACTTGCCCTTATATCATCTGAGCAGTGCGTTGAGATTTCAGTTGAGGCTAACTGACTGAGTACATTCAAATACCCGAACAGGGATCAAACACAAGTGTTTGAATTAATCGACGAAAAGGTAAAATACTTCTGTAAAAGATGTGTGAAAAAACACGCCAGCAAATGGTCGGTTCATCGAAAAAGTTCACATTAAACGGCGAGTGACTGTAGGGGAGTTGAAGAAACAAATAAACATGTTGGTGATGATGGTGGGGGGAGGGGGGTGACTAAGCTGGGCCTGAACACCGTTCATTATTGAGGAGCTTCTGTATGCCAAGAGTGTCACTTCAAATTGATGAGCAGAATTCCATTATCCTTGAGATTGAGCTTCATGAATAATGTAGGGGAAGCATTACATGTACGAAGATGGTTCAATCTTAGCGTCTGAGCAGAAAATAAATTAGCGTGTACATTATTCATGGTTATATTACTCATTGTAAGCTGACTAAACCCAAGAATAATCTGAATTCCCTTTGATTTGGTTAAGTGACGTCTAAGGTTTCGTGTTTGTTATTTTAGTGTTAAACCAAGCAAGACAGTATTAGCGACGGTGGGAGGGGGTTAATAAATCACGTTTTGTCAAAATAGATTTGTTCTTACTTTTTCTTGAAAACGTCCGATGAATGTTTCCCGTTACTTCATCATGACACCACAGTTATTGGCTCAACAGTTATTTTGCGACAAATTTATTTTATTACTTTGTGTCAATAGTATTAAATACACATACACGCACTGGTTTGTTCCCTCGTTTGTTTTTGTATCTCTGAAGATGATAAAATGTAACAGTTTGAAGAAAAAATAAAAATGAATCGGCCGACTTCATAACTTTTGTTGCAACTACGTGAAGCCAAGGAAAGTAAAAAAATCAGTCGTTTACTTAACCAACCTTCCCTTAGTTCTTTGTAAAAATAATCGTTCAATTTACCTAATATAATTGTTGACATCAAGTTGAGTACTGCAATACTGCTTGGTTTATTGGGTTATAAATTATTACAAAATTAACTTGTAGTTTGGAAAATCTCTTAAAGTCTCCTTCTCGCAAAAATCATTCTCCGCTCGTTGGAAAGCTTTGAAATTATCAAATCGTGGCGAAATAATTATTGAACTGTATTTATCTGTGAGGAGATTTCTGCTAATTTTTCTTATAGCGTGATGAACCCCATAGGTGGAGTTATTGAGGGATGTCTCTAGCTGATAGAAATTATACCAAGATTTTGAAATAGACTGAAGAGGGTTCTTTCTATGCGAATCATATAACTTCAGTACCATTCTATCTACACGGCTGAAATACTGAGGGGTCTTATTAGACAAACTGAATAGCTAGACAATTAGAATAATTATGAAAATTATCACACAATCTGTTTAATATTGGGGAATAATTAAAACGAAACTTCTGGAACTTGAAAATTTAAAGTGGACTGTATTTATTTACAAAGGGATTACTCTCTCCAACAAAACGTTGTGGCACTGACGTACTGGGATGTCCACGGTACATATAGTTCCAGATACCATGAATGTTCGTAATTTCGTGAACCGGTCGCGGATTCCGCCGACCGAACACGAACTCCGATACGCGATTGACTCAAAACACGACGGTAAATATACGAACCATATGGTTGAGATGGCGTATCATGAAACAACGGACATTTCAAACAATAATAATGAAGCAATAGGGTTATGTCCACCAGAAGGCAAATTATTAAAGTTTACGTATCTGTTAGGTGAGTCCGTCTCCTCTGGCTGGTGTGTTGGTGGTGGCAAGCGCTTTCGATGTAAAGACATCATCGTCTGGCCGTTAAGTCAGTACTGGAGTCAGTCAGTTGGTCGTGGTCTTTATATATGAAAGGAAGGTAAAACGGGATGATGGAGGGTCGGGGAAGGGACGGGGAAGGGTCGGGCAGAAAATAACGGTTACTCCAAAAAAACAATAAACAAATTATTAAGACAATACGAATCCAAAACACACGACTCAAAAACACAGAATACACAGACTTTAACAAGACGCTGCACATTCACGAACACAGGACCAAAAACATACGGAATAACTAATATCCTCCGAAAGGAAGGTATACAAATCGCATTACGTACGGGCAACACACTTAGAACCAAACTAACTACAAAGACTGAAAAGACAGACCCACTCGACCAAAGTGGGGTATATAAAATAACTTGTACTTGTACAAACGCATACATAGGACAGACAGGACGAAAAATACGGACCAGATACTCAGAACACATTAAATCTCTTAATAGGAACAAAGACGATTCAAACTTTGCTAACCACCTCAAAACAACTGGACATGAACCTACCAAAATACAGGACTGCACCATCTTACTACACAAACAATACAAAGGACGAAAACTGAACATATTAGAAAACATGGAAATTTATAAACAAAAAAACTTCAATGGACAGATCACAAATGAACAAATCAACACAAAATGCGACACCATATTCACACCACTCAAAACACTACACAAACGAAAACAACCAACTGACAGATTTACAGACCACCCTACACAAAAAAGACGGAAATTCCACAATTGACAGATCATTCAACACGTTCCATTCACCTTAGGGGTTTTTTCCCCTGAGGTACATGACCTCCTCTCCCCGACCCTTCCCCGACCCTCCATCATCCCGTTTTACCTTCCTTTCATATATAAAGACCACGACCAACTGACTGACTCCAGTACTGACTTAACGGCCAGACGATGATGTCTTTACATCGAAAGCGCTTGCCACCACCAACACACCAGCCAGAGGAGACGGACTCACCTAACAGGTACGTTAACTTTAGTATTTGCCTACTGGCGGACACAACCCAATTTCTTTAATACCTAAACTTTAATAATAATGAAGTCGGAAAAAAGAGGCGGAATATGGCCGCGGGTGATTCGTAATAATCTTATCGTAATGTTCTTAATAAGTGCTGGCGTCGCCTCGTGATGTCGAGATCCCAAATCTGCGGAAAATTGGGCGAAGTCCGCAGGCGGTAAATAGAAGTCGCGGTCATCAGTAAAAGAAAGAAAAACAACAACAAACTCCACGAACCGCAAACTTCAAATAACTGTGTTCGAACACACTCCCCCCATTTTCGGCTCATGGATAGATGGCTCGGCGTGTAGGTCCTCCAAGGTTAGTGGCACCATCTTGACAGCTGGTCTCTTGTAATGACCTGTAGACATCTTCATCGTTACCACTCGCACAACAGTGTCAGGACCTGGATTGACTTCTTGGATTCTTCCCGAGGCCTACTAGACCGGGGACGTCTGGTACTCTCTCAGCAGCACCAAGTCGCCAGTCTTCAGGTTGGGAGCCTTCACGTCCCACTTCTTACGCTGCAGGGTGTTAAGGTATTCCATAGACCACCGATGCCGAAAAAACTGTACCCGTTCTCCGATCAACTGCCAGCAGGTCAGGCGCCCCACTGGAATGTCCCCAATGTTGGACTCAGGTAGCATGTTGATGGGCCGATGAGAAAATGTACAGGTGTTAATGGGTCCATGTCATTGGGGCTGCTGGATGTGGCTTGAATCGGCCGGGAATTGAGAATGCCCTCGATCCTCGTGAAGGCCGTCATAAGTTCCAATACAGCAAAAGAATGGTTGCCAAAGGTCTTATGAAGGAGATCCTTTACCATCCGGATAGCCACCTCCCATCCTCCGCCCAAGTGTGGTGGTGAAGGAGGGTTGAAATTCCACTTTAAGTTGAGGTGAGTAGTGCTGTCTACCAGTCGGGAGTGAGTGGTCTCTTTAATTTGGTTTTAATTTGACTTGAGGAAGGGTGTACAAGGGATGAAACGATTACTTTCGCTATTGTTATTGTCTCGCGAGTTCTTTCAATTAGTAGACTTTGGCTAACTACGATTACGGTGATTTCACTGTTTTTGGTCTGGATGCTGTCGCACACCTTTGAGAATCGATCCATTCGACCTCGCATCTAAAAGTACCTAGCAAACGATACCGAACACGGCGTATTTGCGATAAAACTGCCAAAATGTGATTTTTGTGGGTAAGAACGGATTTTTGGATTTGGAATCCAAATATCTTGAAACGTATCGAGTATCGAGTTTTGAGGGGGGTAGGGGGTTGCTAAAAGATTTTCCTCGGCGTAAACATAGCTGTATTATTCAGAATGAATAATAAACCGAGTCGGGACAAATTGTTACACAACGGGTTATTATTCTCTTGTACGGAATGATTGCACAGCTTGACGTAGTCTGACACCGCTGAGACTCGTCCGATAATAAACGTCAAGAACCGTAATTTGATTACAACGAAACGACGAAAATAGACATTTTCTAAGTTATGCTAGGCAGTTTTCAGGACGTCAGTGTGTTAGGATTGACACGGAAGCAGCCCGGGAAATGAGAGCAGGCCGGAGAGGAACGATAAGGAGTTTTCGTGAAAGACAAAATGGCGGATGGACGGTGCAAAATTTTAATTGCCTTGAAATGTAAATTGTGAATTATTGGGGTGAGGTCGTAAAAAAAGGTTCTTGGTCGAAATCAGAATAGTAGGCAACTCTTCTCCACTACATAAGTCTTCAGGTAAAATTTGGGGTTTATAACTTGAACTGGTAAAATGAATCAAGTGATAATAATAAGACTCGCAGGGGTTTGGAGTCACTAAAAACTGTGGCTCATACAAACTCGATAGAATAATAACGATGTCCAGGAGCTTATCGTAGCACACCTAACATTATAATGACCATAATTACAGGCATATTACAACTAAATGAGAGGTAACGTAGACAGCTATGAGAGGGGCACTAATACCCCTAAAGAATGGTGCCAGTGTAACAATAACAAACGACAAACTTTGAAAACAGGGGATGGCTGGAAATCATAAATAAATAAATTCCGTAGACACCTCATACACTACTATTGGCTGCAGGAGACGACTCATACATCGTATGAGACGCTATAAAGATCAGTCAATACGGGACTGGGGATTTTCGTTCCACTCGTCAACGGCTGGAATGCCTCCCACTAAGCACAAATACGTCGCTATTCCAAAGCGAACTCCTTGCAGTGAACCTATGAATAGGAAGGCTACGTGGTAGGTTGCAGCCAATGGTTTCTTCAACGCATGTTAATTGGTAATATTGCAATTAAAACCTTTATGTACTGATCGTTGATTTACTTGCCAGCTCACAAGCATCCTTTTGTAACGCTGATTTTCGTTTTTCCTTCTCCAGATCGGTAGTTTCGACTACGGCGGCGGTGGATATGGTGTCCCAGGCCCTGCTGGACCGCCCGGTCAATGCACTTGCAACATGACGAGGCTTCTCGAAGGTTTTATGATGCCCAAGATGATCATGGGCCCTCCTGGAACACCGGGAATCAACGGCCAAGCTGGCGCACCTGGACCAGCGGTATGTACGCTCATTTCAAACTTCTACGCGTATTTCTTTGACCTACTCTTGACTTTCATTTAAGCACTTACACGATTTCATTACGTTCATCATTTAATAGGAAGTACGTGTCAACTATATATACGCGGAGTAACCTGTCATACTTAATTAAGGTTAATCTTGGAAAGTTGAGCAGGAGTTGGGCAAGCGTTAAGAGTGCGAACCAACAGTTCTGCTCTGAACCATTCATCAACTACTGATCTTAATAAATAACGGTCTAATAAGCTTGCTCCCCACTCCCGTTGATGGCTTAGGGTTGGCTGCTTATAATATAAATGGTTTCCACTAATGGCCAAGAGACGGGGCACTGTAGATAACCACCATAAATGAAAGCCTATTTCGTTGACAGGCTTTACTTCCTGATTTTGATGAGTATGTATTTCATTCCTCTCTGGCAACGTTGACATTTCAGAAAGAACTGAAAAACGTGAAAGATTCTTACTGTGAATATTCTCGAGACGACAAACGAAATCATAGGAACCAAACACAATCCTGTCAGTATGGATCTGCATTTACATAGTGGGAAAGAGTTTCGAGGATTTTCTTAGGTCCTGTTTCCTTTCACGTAGGAAATAACGCCTGGTGTGGTGAGCCCCACACACATTCAGTGGTTTTCATATTGTCATCTACTAATCTAATCTACTTTCATTCAACTTAAACTTGGCAGGTCCTCCACTGTCCTGATTGGGTCCGTAACACGGGTCCTCCGGGCCGAATATGATGCTGACAAACCCTCATTGGATCCGTAACGCCAGTCCTGGGCTGGTTTTGATACTGGAAAACTTAATATATAATTCATTGCTTCGTACAACGAACGTTCGATTCGTCGAATTTTGTTGTTTTGGTTCAATATCCATTCTGAATAATAACCCTATGTTTTCGGTACGAAAAATTTGTTACAACCCCCCCTCAAAATTTGATATTTTACGTTTCAAGACATGGAGATTCCAAATCTGTCATGTCCGCCCGCCGTCCACCGCCTGCCGTCCGGGCCTTTTGTGCCTTTAACGTGGTCTAAAAAATCCGTTCTTTCGCACAAAAACCCCTTTTGGTATCTAGTTGTGCCCGCCATCTCGGCAATTCGATCGGACGAAGCCCATGGTTGTTATGGACAAAAATGGTTAAAAAAATTAACAAAACGCAGTATAATCGCAAATGAGCCGTGTTTCGTATCGTTTTCCATGTATTTTTACATCCTGGGTCGAATGAAAGATGTATAAGATGTGTACAACAGCGTAACGGGAAATTACAGTAATTATTAGAGTCAACTAATTGAAAGAACTCGCGGGAACTACAACGGAAGTCAACGTTCCGTCGTTAGTACTCCCTCCCATCGCATCAAAACCACCCGCCCGCTCGTCTTGCAACGTCGTGTCAATTGCCGAGGGTTCGCTGGAAGTCCCCGTCCCAATTTCCCCGACTTTTTGCCAGATGGGAAGGAGGAAGGTTAGGGCCACTTTCTCTGCACACCTCTACATCGGATCATAAATGCCTACAGACGTTTACGGCCCAGTTTACCTGGCGGCGGGGGAATATTTAGTTTCCGTAGTTCCATTATAGTCAGGTCATGTTTCATATGGTTCACTAGTATTTTTCGATGCTGAATCGAATGGAATGGGTCTCGGAGCAGTAATACTAGGTCAAGCTGTTCATGAGAATAATAAACCGTTGTGTAATAATTTGCAGGATTTTTTTAATTATAAGGGAAATTAGGTTTTTCGGTTCAGTAGGCCTCACCTTTATCCATAGGTCGATAGCTCCACTTTAAGAAACCACACATATATTTAGACAGAACAAAATGTAAATGCGTATTTTTTATCCAGCGAGCCAAGCTGAGTGCAATCACCTGGTGAAACCCCAGAAATCCGTCGGGACGGTTGTCCATTGATGCGTCTCTTTATCTCTTCCCACGCTCTCTGGCCCTACTTCCACCGCTTGCACATTCGGGCCTTTCCATTGCTCTCCCGCTTCCTCTGTCTGTATTCCCCAAATGTTGGCCGCTTGGTGTTACATTCTCCCTGCGAGTTCTTTGCTCTATTTGGCTTCTACTTTTTCACAGCTGTAGTTCATGACTCTGAATGTACTCCTTCTTAAGTTGAACACTATCTAGGGGCTACCTAGCAACCATAACTGTGTTGGATGAACTAGTTCTCCTTGTTGCTCTACTCAGAACTCTATCATGCTAATGAGGCAACTCCATCTCATTCGTCTCTCTCTCTCTCTCTCTCTATCTCCCTCGTGCAGCTACCATGTTTGTTTTTAGGTTCGGCCGATAATGCCGGTTTTAGGTTTTTACTCTGTGGCACTTCTGTTCTTACTAATCCGCTATAAACTACGTAACATGAACAGATAGAATAAGGGTTTAAAAATATTTAAGTTCAATCAGAGAAATATCGAAAATTATTTATTGGTTAGAAAAATTTATTTTGAAAGTTGAGACGGAATTGCCCTGGTCTTTTTCGGGAACCATGCGAAGAACTCCCATTTTGGGTGAATTGCTGTAACCACACACGTTTCCTAGAGATAAAAACTGCTGATATCCTGATTTCCGGCTGTGTAAAAATAACGTGAAAAAAAAAATGAACAGCTGAACCAATTTGGCCGTTTTTCTTCAAATTTGACTACAGACACATAAGAAATTCAGTGGGCTGTAAAACGTCCAGTTTGGAAGATACCTCCACTTTTTGGCACGACCAGAATACTTCCCTCACGCTTTGAGCAACTTTAAAACTTAGAAAATTAATTGAAGAAAATTTTAATCTTCAGTCTGATTAAAATGGATGGAAAGAAAACTTACGGTGAGCGAGAAATATGTCGTTCATGTGTGGCCTGGCAATGATTGGACAAACACGTTACCAAAGTGATTGCCGAATTTTTGTGTCTATTGAATTGAATTCTTATTTAGATTAGATTTTAGAATTTATTGAATTCTTCTAGCTGCCTATCAGCAATAAAATGTTCCTGAGGTAAAATGCATCGCAATTACGCGTAATGAAAGTTAAGTGATCCTTTCCATTATACACTCGATAAAATAAATAATAAGAATACACATTTTGTAAGAAAGACGCCACTTGAATCCATTTGATTAACTACGAGTTGTTTCACTATCGCCTCGACGGAAGAGTGTTGGGGAGTTTTATATTAAGTGGACGCAGGTGTACTTCCTGTGACAGTGATGATCGTTATGAACAGGCCAACTTAGTCCAATAATAACGCCTCAGTATCGTAAAAGAGTGCTCTCGTTATTAGAACGACGCGAGAGCGAAGGGAAGCTCTTCAGTTATTGCCCCGGCGATGGAGATTACTCGTATTTGCGCAGCATGCCACAATGTTGAGCTGCCAGCTTCATCTCTCGATGCTTCCGTTGGTCCATGAGACGCTTTAAGTATCAAGTTTCGCATCTTGTTGAACTTTATCCCTTCAACTTTTGTAGTTAGCGTGAAATGGTGGCGATTTTTTCACAACTTAAAAATGTTGTACAGTAACAGTTTATACGACCCTGACGGAACTTTCTGTGTAAAAAAAAAAATTCCCTACCGTTCCGGAATTTATTAGGTTGCTTCTATCCATGTCACGATATTTATTGGGTGATCAGTGTGTCAGTTATTAATGGCAGTCATTAAGGAAGATTCGTGTGTACAGTTGTTACATACTCAATGAAGGTTTTCCTAAACCAGAACCGTCCCAGATGACCCGTGTTACGGATCCAATCAGGGTTCCTCACTACCAGACAGTGGAGGACCCTTGATATTCAAGAGTGGATATCTTAAGCGAATGCACAGACGGGACCCGTTCATGTGGATACCAATACTGAACTTCCTCGCTCCCTAAGCAGTCATGAAACCTCCACCATTGCGCCAAGGTGCTGCTACAGTGAAGTTCTGGTTAGAGGTGACCTAACGATGAAGGGACGGGATACAAACCACAGCAGTTGAGACGCACAGTACACAAGCACAAATTGATGACCCTCCACGGTGGGTTCACTCAAGCCCAACTTCTGTTCAATCTTGGACTGAGCCATATTCCATCGTTGAATAGCCCACCTCAAAAATGTATGGCTTCTAGTAATGTGGTTTTGAGCAAGTGAATACATATTGAAGTTACCTTAAGTTCTTATTTTGGCCTCGGCGAGATTTGGACATCATCCTAATGGTTTTCAGTTTGACGTTTTATTCAGATAAATAAATAGACAGCTTGGTATTTTCTCGGCACCCATTTTCCCGTTGGTTTCATCCCACACCTCAGTGAGACGACCAGCCAAAAATGATGGTCTGCCTATTATAAAATAGAAAACTTACTCAGCTCGTTCATTTGGAGAGCACATCAGCGTTCAAGTCTAAATTGAGCGAGTGCTGAGCAGCTGGTATGGGTACACTGGCAAGTTACTGTTAGGTAACATCTGCATAAGCGCTTGAGAGTAACACTTAGTTCAGATGTGTCACTGACAAAAGGAGTAACTGCCAATAAGGAGATGACAGAAGGGCGTATTTAGCACTTCCGCCTTTTTGCCTGCACAAAGTCTGCTGTATCCACAAACACGTCCTTTTTACTTTCCGCTACCCGAAGGGAAGGAAAGTATAGTAATCGGCCCAAAAAAAAAATTTGAGTTTTCTTCAGATCATTACGTTTCAGACCCTACTGAGTCTAAAAAACCTAATTTCGGCGCGTGGTCCGTGTGTGTGTGTGTGTGTGTGTGTGTGTGTGTGTATGTGTGTGTGTGTGTGTCTGTAGTTCGATTTGCGGGAGAACGGCTGATCCGATTGAGCTGGTTCTTTTTTTGTTTTGTTCGTTATTTTTTGTAGACACCAAAATAAGGTTATGGACGATTTCGGTTGATGGGAAGGGGGGGTGGGAGACGAAAATGTACCAAAAACTAGGGGTTTTCGCATTTTTCTCGAAAATGGCTTTAACGATTTTGATTAAACTTTCAAATTATCTTCAACTAATCAATACCTAACTTTTCTTCTCCATACATATCTCCATGAAAATACGGTGAACGGAGATATGGGCCCCTGAAGCAAAAATAGGTTTTTTACGCTTTTTGGCAAAACGACTTCAGCGATTTTCACCCAACTCACAGGATGTTTTCAAATAGTCAATACCTAAATATTCTTTTCTATAAATGTTCCTGTGACGGTCCATTGAACAGAGATAAAAAGCAAAATGTGTCAAAAATAACGTTTTTTCTAACATTTACGTAAATTCCAGGGTAACTGCTCCACCAGATGTGATAAATCCTAATGGAGTGTCTTTTAGTTACCTATACCCACATTTCGTTTTCTATAATTATTTCTGTATATATATGTTGAACGGGGATATAAGCCAAGTTAACTCAGAAAAGGAGATTTGTCGAATATTAATTTATCGGTATTCCGATTTTCTCAAAAACGGCTCTAACGATTTTGATCAAACTTTCGGAGTACTCTCAGCTAACTAGCCCCTACATTGTGTCCCGTATAAATGTTGCTGTAGAAATGCGTTGAACGAAGATATAGCGCCCGCAAATCTAGGTGGTGTTCGAAATTACGGGGGTGGCGGAAAGTTGTGTTGCTACGCACCAGATATTTAGAGAAAACAACCGTACCAAATCAGCGGAAACTTGATGTCTAGCCTACAGGTTACCATGGGACGCAAAAATAAGGGTATGGGCAAAATCCACCGAAATTTAACTATAGTTATTATAGTGATCAAAACACCAAATTTTTTTCTCAAAAACGGCTCTAACGATTTTGATTAAATTTTTTATATAGATAGCTCTTAATAATATAATCATACCATAAAATTCCCATTTATGGGAAAATAACGAGAGCAGCACAATAAATTATCAAAATTTTCGACGAAAAGCGTTTTTGCCGCGGGTTTTCCTTTTAAACTCCGTTGGAATGTTACTAGAAGTTTAAAAAAAAGTTGTGTTGTAGTCCAATCCAATACCTAAAGGGTGAGTGTTTAAAAACGCTCATGAGATACATGGGGGTCACTCCGGAAATTCCTGAATTTTAACTACCGCCGTTTCGCTTAATACCAGTTCAAACCGTTATTACCCAATAACTCTGCAAAAGTGATTACTATCCTCCTTCAAAAAATTGTGTGTACAGCCTCATTCTGTGTACCAATTGCTCAATAAAGGTCCTGCAATGAGTACGAGCAGCACAATAAATTCCATAACTGTAGGCGCTACAGCTTCCCGCTGCTGTGACGTGTTGTTTGAGTGATAAATGAATTGATTAAATAGGATTAGCCATTTACAAAGCGAATTGACGTAGAGCTAAGGAAAGTTGTGTGTTGCAACGCACCAGTCATTTACCATAGTGATCAAAACACCAAACGTTTCTCATCTCGGCATCATCGATTTTGATTAAATATTTTGTGTAAACAGTTCCTAATGACGTATCGGTAGTCCAATATTTTCGTTTGTGGAAAAATGAATGAAGCAGGATGATAGATTGGATAATCATTCGACAAAAATCGCCTTTTAGTTCCGCCTTTTCTCTGTAAATCTCGCACATCCGGTCAAAACTAAATGTAGTCATCACAGTGAGCTAAATTTTGTTTTCTCAAAAATCGCTCCGACGATTTCAATTAAATAGTTTGCATGGCCATTTCTAAGTAACAAGATAGTACCATAAAATTATCATCAGTGGAAACATGACGAGAATGGCAGAATAAATTATCACGAATTTGGACAATTACGGATTTCAGTGCAGTTTTTCAATATAAATCTCGCTCATACAGACTAGCGTTCTCAGAAAAATTAGGTTTGTAGTACAATAAACTACAAATTTGATGGAAGTTCAACAATGGCCGTTGGATAATCAAGATCAACCGCAACAATCCGGAATTTGAACTAGTGTCGTTAATTTGAGTCATTTTTCGCAATGTTTCCGTTATAATCCAAGAACTGTAAGCGTAAAGGCCGCCAAAGAATCATGTTAACGGCTACGATTCTATCTTGGAGTGCCTGGGTGAATACTGCCAGGTGAGCCCTCACTTCCTACAGATTCCATAGGTATTAAAAAGGATTTGGAGGTGAATGAGTCACCATTCAGCGACTTCACGATGTCCGCTAGGCAAACGCGTTTTCCTGCTTCGTCAAACCTTGCAGGGTTGGTCATTTCAAGGTACCTTGCCTTGCAGAGCCAGCCACCTGCGTGGCCCTATCCCATAGTGCAACGGCGCAATGCCGCAGGCTGTGCATCTCCGTGGTACCACAACCCTTGAGTCCGGAATGGTAGTTTCTCCGTTTATTCTACGATTTCCAAGTATACGAACGTTATCAGGCCTAAGGCACTACGCGTTTTCGGAGTAATATTGAAAGTGGAGGCAGCTGGTGTTATTCAAATTTTCAGTTACACCTCCTCGTGAATCGTCAATTTGTGGACGATATTGCATCGCACCACATCTCTGCAAAACCTTCAAAGGTTTTACTCCAAGTCGCGAAAACGACAATGATTCCACGAGACCTCGATGAGATTAACCGACGTCATGTTATTCGGGAGGAAAGTTTGAAATCGAATAGGATCCAATCTTACGGACGAGATCTTCTCCGGGGGTTTCTAAGAGATGAAGAGGTCGACGATTACGACAGAAACGACTCGGGCGAATTTCATTGCGAGATTTACGACTGGATATCATCGTTTCCCATTTGAAGGAGCGAACGGAGGGAACCAAACCATAACTGAAAACTTGTTCCATTAGTCAGAGTCGGAAATATTGAAAAATTGGACTTGTGGAAAAGGCGATCGTTTTCGATGCATTTAATTCTCCTCGTCGTCGCTCGTAATCTTCCTTTCCGATTGGCAAGGGATTATTTATTAAAGGGAACGTCAATCGTAAAATTCGGAACAGAACTAATTTATTTAACTTTGAGCGGTATTTTCAAACTTCAGGGCCTTGTCATTCATCAGCCGCTCATAAAAGCGTTCAGAGAAGAATAGCGTCAGGAACCCCCCCGAATAGTTAAGGATGTTCAGTGAACGAATTTCAATTTGGCTTAATCTGTGTTAGTGGCCAAACGCAAAAAGAACGAAGTTATCACACACATTCGCTGCACGGAAAATGCCATTTACAAAAAGTAATGGCGGGGGGGGGGCAAAAGCGCCGAAGCAGGGTTTCCTATTCCCGCTCCTAATCGAGTCAGAACTATCACTTCTGGTGGCTTCGTACTGTTATTTATCTTCAACGCTAATCCGCTCGAAAATTCCTTCCATCGTTTTGATTAGGCAGATGATTGTTTTATTTACTCACACTTACGTAATCGATGGTAATGACAGCGTCTGTATTCTATTGACAGGGTCTTGCAGGACCTCCTGGAGAACGCGGACCAACTGGGCTGCCTGGGGACAAAGGAGATCGAGGTGATCAAGGCGCGAGAGGGCCCGAAGGACTGCAAGGCACCAAAGGTACTTTTTTGTCATTCCGTGCGTTGAAGGAGTGTTTAACGAATTTGTGGCTGGCTCGGTGTATGCGTCGTCATTTTGCATTATCTTTTTACTTTCCTTGCTCTACGAAGTAGAAAGGAAAGTTATGTAATCGGCTGAAAAAAAAATTTTGAGTTCTCTTCAGATCTTTACGTATCAGACCCCCATGAGTCCGAAAAACACTATTTGGGAAAATGCTCTGTGTGTCTGTGAACGATTTTTAGAGAGAACCACCGTACCAAATCCACTCAAACTTGATATCTAGCCCAGAAGTCACTATGGAACGCCAAAATAAGGGTATGAACAAAATCCATCGAAATTTAACTATAGTTATCATAGTGATCAAAACACCAAATATTTTTTTTCTCAAAAACGGCTCTAACGATTTTGATTAAATTTTTTATATTGGTAGCTCCAAATATGGCAATGGTACTATGAAATTCTCATTCGTGGGAAAATGATGAGAGCAGCACAATAAATTATCAAAATTTTCGACCAAAAGCGTTTTTCGCGCAGTTTTTTCCTTATAAACTCCGCTGTAATTCTTGTAGAATGTCAAAAAAATTCGGTATTGTAGTCCAATCATATACCTAAAGGGTGAGTGTTTAAAAACGCTCATGAAATAGATGGGGCTCACTCCAGAAATTCCTGAATTTCAACTACCACCGTTTCGCTTACTACCAGTTCTAACAGTTATTACCCAATAACTCTGCAAAAGTGATTACTATCCTTTTTTTGAAAAATCGTGTTTACAGCCTCATTAATTTTCTGTGTACCAATTTCTCAATAATGGCCCTGAAATGAGTACGAGCAGCACAATAAATTCTATAACTCTAGGCGCTACAGCTTCATGCTGCTGTGACGTGTTGTTTGGCCAAGTTCAAATTAACTGAGTGATAAATGAATTTATTAAATAGAATTAGCCATTTACAAAGTGAATTGACGTAGAGCTAAGGAAAGTTGTGTGTTGCAACGCACCAGATATTTGCGTTTGAGCTCATTTACATTCAATCACTTTATTCTCTAAATTATGTATTTTCGTGTTTTTAATTATTTATTTCATCTCTATTTATTCTACAATAATTATTCATTATAATTGTATATTTGCGTGTTAAACCTTTGTTGGCTAATAGTTTATAAGTGCGAGTAAATTAAGTGTCGTACAGTTAGGGAATAATGATGATAAATGAGAGCTGAGGAGGTCAAGTGAATATCCCCGAGAAGGTATTCACCTTATATTGAACTGTGGAAGCCTTGGGACTCCTGATGTCTCGCAGGCTCATCAAATAGCCTACAACTCGGTGGGCGGAAAACAGAACTCCTAGCTCTCACCTAACACAATGTTCCTGTTGGCAAATAGCCCTGGGGTGCTAACTTCCCAAACAGCCCGTTATGAGGTGCTTCACATCCTCATCAAAGTAGTTCGGAAGTACAGGGCAGTTGATAAACTAACTGAACTCAATCACTCGATGTATTTTCAATTAATTTGTTAATTTTGCGTCACTTCGACGGTTATTCGGTAACGATAGTTGGAACAGCTCTAAATAGTTTGGTGCGTGTCAACTGGGAAATCTTACAGTTTTGCATGAGTTCATTTTTAATGAGACGCGTTTACAACAATCGGATTATAAGTTGGTCCCGTTTTGAAAGGTCTGTGATTTGAAATGTTCTGTTATTCTCATACTTAGCATTCTTCAGTGCGACAGTAAAATGGTACGTCTAACGTTATGCAAAGATAATCAATCGTAATTTTGCGGTGTTTAAAGGCAACAATTGAGTATGGAGAAAATTTGGCTAATAAGATGTCTTTTTTTATGGGTTTACGAGCTGCCAGTACGGTAAGAAAAGATCTGGCGCATGGCGACGTCATTGTGTCCTCACTGCTTCAAAAGCACTACTAACAAACCGATTATCACATTATCTACGAGTATTTCTGTTCGATAACATCCCCCCCCCCTCTCTATCGCATTGTATGTTCAGAAGCTTTGTCTTTTCACGGTAGCTGATAACTGTGATACGTGTCTGGTTTCCTCTCGTCTTCTTCAGCCATTGATCAACTTCCGGATGTCTAGAATATCGACAGCATTTGTGTTTCAACCTGACGTTTCAACCGATTAGACGCGCTTCAGACAAGAAGCTCCAGTCCTTTTCAATTTAGTTGAAATAATGAAATGAGTGCAAAGTAGTGTCTGTGAAGTGGTCTTGAAGGATACGTAAACTAGACAAACTGGAAATACATTGAACTTGAAACAAATGACTGTAATTGTACAAGTTACGAAATTTGAGAAAAATGTTAATAAAATTAGGAAATTATAGACAAGCAACGATGATCTGAAGACAGAAATTATCATTAGGTTGATTGGCTGGGTTTAATTACGCTGCAGCCAGGTATCTAGATGATGGTTGCGTGGTAATGTCTGTATAGCGTGGGTCCCAAACGTCAATAGCAGTATATGTCCCAGATACATCCTTCGCAGGTTTACAATTCACAACACAACTTTGTCATTAAAAGCAAAAATGGTAGTGAGGAACAGGTGGGTGGTGATAGAGATGCAAAGGTCTATTCGCACAGGTATTGAGTCTGGCAGATTTAACCACCTCCAAGACGTTCACCCATGATTGAGGATGACCATGCAGGTTTGTAAGGCTGAAGATTGTAAAAGAAACTTTCATCTCATGGGAGGGCGTAGGAAGACAAACAGGTTAACAGCCCCTATCCTTTTGTTGAGTACACGAGAGGAGGCGACTAAGAATGGAGTTGGTATATAAAAGGGAACTCAGTGAGCGTGAGTGAGGACTATGTTGAGCTTTAATAGCCTACCAATATGAGGTTGAGTATATAAGCGCGAACACAAGGGAGCTCTGAATGTGTGTGAACTGGTTGTGCGGGAAACTAGAGCGAAGAGAGAGTGAGTAGAATTGTGAATAGCCAGAGATTGATAAAGTGAACACTGGGAGACGACTGTATATGGGAAGAACTGCGTGATCGAGAAGGAGTCAAATTAAGTGGAGGGAAGGATATTTTGGAAACTCCAAGAAGAGGAAATCCGTTGTCGCGTAAACCGCATTTAATCCCTGTCAGTTCTCACACTCCCCCGCGGCAAACATGAAAGGGTCCGAAACAGTCGGGCCTAACGCACCTGTGAAGGGCCCGAGCTCAAGATCCTTACTACTGCCGAACAACTTTCTTTTTTACTTCGTCGCATCAATCTAATTATGCCAGGTGTATAGCACGTAGTGACATAATAATTATTTTAGCTTGGTTGGGTCAGATTGAATATTGTGACATCATGAGGTTTGAAATCCACGGTTATCATTTTACTTCCACGATGCCCAATAATATGATTTAGAGCTACTTTTTAAGAACAAGAGGCTACTTGTATTAATTATATTTAAACTTCAAGGTTCGATGTTATGAATACTCAAACGTACATTAGCCATCTTTGATATTTAGATATGCTGTCAGTATTTTGTTTCATTCTGTGAAGCTTCCAACAAACAACTGCTCATAACATTCCACCGATTTATGTCGTTTATTCAGACCCTTTTGATAGCATCTCGGCAGCAGACCCTAAATCGTTTGGGTTTGAAAATTTCCCACACTGTGGCCCATGCCAATACCACTGGAGCAAGTTGTGATGTTATTCACAAATCAATGTCAATAAGTAGATATGAACATCTTCGATCGTTATATTTTGAAACGTGACATAATTATGGCAGAGCTATTGAACAGGAACAATTTTGTCGTTGATCAGTAAAAACTGACTGAGCACGAGCTAACTACGTAAATTGTGTGAAAACTGTGAAAACCCCGCTTCAAGCGCTGTGTAAGCTTCACTAGTGTAAGACTTGCCAGGGGTAGAATAGTCACAGTAGGGTGGTTAAATAAAAGGTGGGGGATGTCGGGCTCTCAATAAATGTGAGCCAGGCATTGAAAGCGTCATGGCGAAAGAGCAGTTGTGAATCTCCGCCGGTATCATGAGCAAATAGTTCTTAACCATCCTCATAGTTCTTCTGCTGTACTAGAAACATTACAGCCAGTGAGTTATTCATCAGAGTATGTCGTCTTCCTTAAAACGGGACTGACTGAACTACTGTCAGATAAAAGAAGGGGTTCTTGTCAGCATGCTGCAGGGCCAGAAGTAGTAGCAGCAGTGAGCTCTCTGTCGATCCTCCTGCTGCCTGAACATTTTATACTTCATTCATCATTGAAGTGCGCCCTGAGCAATAGCAAATAACGCAAAAGAATTCGTAACATGCAGTGCGAGATCGGTGATTTCAAAACGAAGAACAACGTCACGTGGTGTGTAAGCGCTGATTATATTCCAATCAAACACCACATATTTGACACAGAGGTTGTTTGCTAGAGCTATATATAGTATGTAGAGTATTTAGTGGGATGTTTTGAAGCCAGAGAGCTATTAGGAGTGGCAGAATGTAACTTTGGAAGGGATTGTCTCAGACGGAACGGTAACAATTACATCACACTTTACGAATACTTTCATCTCGCCTCGAGATGCATCTGTACGCCCTGGGTAGAAAAGAAACTAACGGGTCTTGCACGAATAGGTTTAACCAACGCAGTTCATATCCCACTTCATTTTTTACATTCATTCGTGCAAACGTTTTGATAAGCAAAAATGGTATTGCAGGTGAACCAGGCGTGGATGGGGCTCCCGGCATTCCAGGAAATCCTGGCCCCCCAGGCCCCCCTGGGACTTCTGAATTTTCCAATTTCGACGTAAGAGCTGAAATCAAGGTAAATCTAGTTTCTGGTCGAGTTTTCAGTACTTCTTAATCGGCGTTTTGTTTTTGTGCACGCAGCCTAGTTGGAGGCCGAGGGCTATGTTCAAGGTAAATATGTAAAAACTTACGTTAACTATCACATTTTACCTTTTGAACACCCATTAGCTAGTTTTCATTCATCTTATCACATAATGGGGCTGTCGAGTCTGGCCTTTCTTTTCGCGCGAAGACAACACAGTCACATTAGTTACAACACAAGAAGTCTTAAGACCTAACTTCTGGAATCCATCCTATGAACTACAGTTTTTTTCTTCCATTGGGCGGTAGAAGTAACGGCCGGATTCAGGGCACCAACGTCGAATCACGTTGCGTCAAGTTGGCCTTCATAGCTGTGATGGCAGTTGTTCTTCCTGATTTTTGTCACCCTCACAAAAATCCTCCATACTGCCCAGTAGTTAGGGAAGTTTATGCGCAGTCATGGCTGCGTGTGTTCATCTTACTATATTGTGAGACTTGTGTGGACACAAGATTTCAAATTAAATAAAACTAATGTGAACAACAACGCTCAAACCAACAAAAAATGATCGTCTCTCACTCGGGCGGGGCTGAACCGCTCAAGATATGAATTATGCCGGCTTTGACATCAAAAGAACTGAGGAATAGATTCTTCTTTTTGTTATACTGAATACGGCTTTCTTTAAATAAATACATTAATAAGGAGACTTCTCACTCGTGAATATAAAGAAATCTATGATGTAGGGCTTGACCAAAAAAAAAGGCAAATGAAAAGAAATATGTGACGGAACCCTACCTTACGCTCGCTCAGGCTTGGAGCGAGACAGAAATTTGTGCACAATGTTAATAATGTCGGAGCGGAATGTCCCTTGGGCATTCTCCACTTCTTCTGAGACTTCTTTTTTGCAACGCGACAAAAAGAGTAACTTAATTGCAGCGTTTTTTCGGATGTGGCGACTGCTCGACGTCGTTCCTCCTGCTCTTGAAGCTCGGCAGACTCGGCAGTTCGCACTCTTCTAAGTCGCCAGAGCTCGGTGGGGACTTCTCTCCTCTTCCCGAGCTTCTTTCTCGTCGCAAAAAAATGTGCCTCCACAATATATTAGTTGTAAATAAGTGAGCTTATCTCGTGATTCCTCACCTCTAGAGAGACTGGGCAGTGCACATCCAGGTTTCCTTTGAATTCAACGTAGTGAGGAGAGTGTCATTGTCGTGAGATGGCAACTGCGTTTTCCACCATGCATCCTGTACCCGTCCACCATTGCTCTGCGCTGTAAGCTGTTTGCGGTTACAGCTTTTCCAATTCGGTGCTGGTACACCACAAATGCACCATGTAAATGGCTGAGGATGCTTCCCACAACAGTGGCAACAGTAACCTCCAAAATTCACAAGCTGTACTAGATACCAGGTGGTCCCAGCACGAAGGCAGAAAGTTCATATGATAACTGATTTGAGATAAAGTTAGGTTCTCGTTCTCACACAGAAGCAATAACCAGCTAGCCGTTACATGTGTTGCGATCACTGCACCTTAGTTGTAAAAAAGTGATTTCTCACATCCTCCAAATGTTTTTAATGGTTAAATAAGTAATTAGGCTCCTTAGTTTTCCGAATCTAGGGGGGCCGTGGCAGCATTTTACATTTCAACGGCCCTTCTTTGTGAGCCGTCCTAAATAACAGTTTCGTCGTAACACTTAGGCCGTATGACAGACTTCAAAATCGAAATTCTAATTTGCAATATTTTGTCTTCAGGAGGCGATTATGGGATCCGGATTCGACAGCTCAATGGGCCGCCCGGGCTCACCCGGCCCTAAAGGAGAAACTGGAGAAGTCGGACCGCAGGGTCCCAAGGGCGAACGAGGAGCTCAAGGATCCAAAGGAGAGCGAGGCGAAGCGGGACTGAAAGGACCCAAAGGAGACAGAGTAAGACGACACGCATAATAGTACAATTATAAGACTTTAGAGGCTGAATGATTCCATCAATTCAGAATAATTGAAAGCGACGTAGTGAAGAACTGGAATGCATTATGAAGGAGCGAATTAAGTGATACACTCACTACAGAGAAATCTCATCAACCATGACGTGCTAACCTTTCAATCCGCCCCAATCATCAAGGTTAGGGTAAAACGAATGCTTGTATCAGTCACTCCCCAACTAGTTCTAATACAGTCAACTCTATTCAGCGCCGCGGCGGATGTCTACATATTTATCTGCGTGTTACATTATCATTAGTGTTATTAATATATTAATAATTACTATTGTCACACTTCATGGCTGAACGAAAAAAATAATTATAAATATCTGGTGCCGCGCATCACACAAATGTTCTTATAGCTTTAGCTACCAATCTAATTTATTCTTCCCACAGTTCACTTGAACTTGTTGAAGATAACTAGCGTTTCACGCACAAAGTGGTAGCGATTGAAGCGAGGGGATTTATTGGGGGTTCTCTTATATTTCCTACAACCATTATAAAGTAATCAGCACACATCAGCGTTATGAGACTCTCACCATGATTTCTTTGGGAAGAATCGTGTTCACTGTACTTGAATTATAAAAGTGTGCGGAATGGCATGTTGCAATCGTGGGGGCTTGAATTCCGGAATTTTGGGAGTTGCTACTAATTAATTTATGGGCGTTTTTAAACACTCGTCGTACCAACGTGATTTTGAGGAGACTGCTCTCGTCATATGAGCGTAATTTATAAGAAAACCTGCACTAAATGTTTAATAATTTATTGTGGAGCTCTCTTCATTTTTCCGCGGATGAGATATTTATTTTGCAATCGTGTTATTTGGTGCGGCTTACACAAAAAATTAATCGTTTCAGCTGTTCAGGGAAAATGTAGGCGTTTTAATTATTATGACAGCACTACGTGATTTCGGAGTGCCATCTGCAGGCGAAGCGTGTAATTTGTGTCGATTCCATCGCGTTTACAACACACACACACGCATACCATTTTCCCGAAGGGCGTCTTTTGACCATTTGGATACTGAACTGAAGGCAGCCTTAAATCATTTTTTCTGTCAATTACATAACTTGCCTTCCAACTTCGTAGGGCTAAAATGACTGGTCACGTTCTCCGCTGGTTGTCAACAATCCTCTCTCCCCACAGCACAGTGGCTACTCACGTTGTCTGGAAATGAGCTCGTGTTTTTTTGCCATTTGTCATCCGAAAGTAGTATTTCAAGTTATACCCGGGAAACTGATTACATTAGCCCCAACATTCTACGATCGTTACCAATCAGAGTTTACGTCCTCGTATTATACGCGCAAGACGTGAAATTCAATGAGGCTTCCGAAAACGTAGGAAATAGGTAAATAATATTGGACTTCCAGAACTCCTGGCGTGCAAAGCAATGTGCCAGCGAAGTTTTCTGTGATATCACCTATGGTGGGTGGCGGGTGGGGGGGAGGGCACCAGCCATCAAATGCTTGAGAGCGAAGAGAGCTGGAAGGCTATCGATGGCTTTGCACAGACCGTGCTCCGTCAGAAAATGATAAGCTGAATGAGTAGTAGCATCCTTCTCAATGGTTCACCCTGAAGATATGCTGCAGAGGCGATGCTAAGGTGATGTCAGCCATAGGAGAAAACCCCTCTACCCATGCTCTTCTGGCAACTTTTTTTTCCTTCAGATCAATGAGAAAAAAGCTACATTAGCAATTAACAGTTATGCGTTTCTGTTATCACGTTTCAATACACGCATAATTTTGGAAATAATAACGATTCATAAATTCGAAGGGACTTTGCTAGTTCTATTAGCGACGGTGAAACACAATCAGACCAAGAGCGCTAAGAGAACACACCACCTCCGAAGTAATCCCCGGTAAAACTTATCCCACTGAAGTTTGCATTGAATTAACTGCGAAACTCGAACTTCTCTCTGTAAGATAGTAATTATAAATTCATCATCATCTCCGCAGTGGTGAATGCTTCGGTCCTCTTCGTGTAGGTAAATACCTGTAAGCGACTCACCACAAAATGAAGATTATTTCATTGTGTTAACTTTCCAAATATTTATTCGCGAACAGCGTGTAAATCAAGGATTTACAATGAACCTCATTCGACGCTTAACGTAAAGTGAGGTATTATGTCAGTAGAAAGTAAGACATTATACTTAGTAATACTGTCAACCGCTTTTAGTGATAAACAAAGCCAATTCTATCGGGTACCCCCGGGAATTACTTTAGATTGAACGTATTACTTCCTGCTACCCCAAGTGCAAGAAAAGTATTGCAAGAAAAAAGGTTTCCTTCAGATCTTTATTGGTGGTCTACCGAATTGAAAAATGCTGCAAATTATTACAAAACGGTTTATTATTCTTTTTCGTGCAAAATAGTGGTGAAGAGATCCACGCCAATTCATTCAGGTGAGCACTTAAAAGGAGGGCCTCGTGTTGAACAAATGAAGGAATGGATATGAAATTAAAAAAAGAGGAATTATGATCATGTAAATTGTGAATGATGAAAATAATACGTGGAAAGGATAAGGAAAACTGCTGTGTTAAACAGTTAAATAAATAAATCTTATTATTAAGATATAAACTCTTCTTGGCAAACATAATTTTTTCAGTTTTTAATGAACTTCGTGGAATTTGTTACAACTCTCCACATAACTGATAATCTTGTTGAGAGCGTTCCGTGATGGTCCATGAGGACTTGGTTTCATCAAGGCGTTCGCTTGTCTGGTTTTTAATTAAATCGTATTCTCTAACGATTCGACGCTCAAAATATGAGAGTTGAGATCTGACGCCGAACGTTAATTTGTTTATTTGATGACATTTCGCAGGGGCATCAAGGGCCTTCCGGTCTTCAAGGGTTCAAAGGAGAGAGAGGGGAACCCGGACAAAACGGCGTTCCAGGCGTTCCTGGGCAGAACGGTCGTCCAGCCGTCAAAGGAGACAAAGGTAAGCAAACATGTCCTTGACTACTCGACGTTTCCATTCCCACCCTCCAGATTTTCCGGGGGCGGTCGCCGCTGGCATTTTCTCGTTAGGGTCTCTTCCCATTCAATTCGCGTCGCTTTTCGTGAAATTTTAAGTGAGCTTTCATCTCGTGGACGTCCCTAGGGTAAGCAGAACCGTAACGGATTCATCACGTGCGTTGCCTTTCAAGTCAAATCTTTTGAGCACTCGATTTAATAACTAGCGTCTCCGATTCCATGAAGAGACGATCGAGATATGAATAGCTACATACTTGCTCATATAAACACTTCAAACGCCTCGAAACAACAATTATTGCTTTCCACCCCCACTCCCACCAAAGAAGAAGCCTATAAGCCTTCTAATAATTTTCAAAACAAATGTAATGGTATGGTTCCAGGTCAACAGCAGCAATTAAGCTTTTTCCTTGAATATTATAGATATAGTAAGGTTCACTCCAATTGATATCCTGTGAACTGTCTGTGGCTCCCAGCAGTCATTTCAGCCGTATCCCCTGTTTTCTCTTCCACAGGTTCCAATCATGCCTGCAACATCACTCCTTCTTGAGGAAAGTTCGTGCCCTCATGATTAGAAGGCCTGGGAGAGGGGAGCATTTTCACGAAGGAAATCCTTTTAGTACCTTTGTAGAGTGTGCAGGTCCTACGTTCCCGGGTCAACAGTAATAATAAGGTTCCTTCCTCTGCTTCATATCCGACTTCGACTTTGCAGTTCATGACGTTTCCTGGTGGAGCCCTCCATCCATTGTGTAGGTTCCAATAGTGGTCATAACACAAACGCCACTACTATGGGAGGGCAAGAGGAGAAATAGTTTGATGGACGGATCAGAAACGAGCATTATGCACTACTCGGGCCATTACTTGAATGAAAACGACCTACTGGGGAAGTTATTGACCAAGACAGTGCCCAATTTTGAAACCTTTTCTTCTTCCAGCCACGAATATAATTTGCATAATGCTTCCAGCGTGTGGTGCAGCATTTCCTGCGACAGCATCTAGTCACAAAATATCTGATGCGTTGCAACACACAACTTTCCTTAGCTCTACAACAATTCACTTTGTACATGGCTAATTCTACTTACTCAATTCATTTATCACTCAGTTCCTTTGAACTTGGTCAAACAACGCTTTACGGCAGCAGCAAGCGGTAGCGCTTACAGTTCCGGAATTTATTGTGCTGCTCATACTCATTATAGGACCATTATTGAGCAATTGGTATACAGAAAATTAATGAGGCTGTACACGAATTTTTTGAAGAGGGATAATAATCACTTTTGCAGAGTTAATGGGTAATAACTGTTAGAACTGGTAGTAAGCGAAACGGCGGTAGTTGAAATTCAGGAATTTCTGAAGTGAGCCCCAAGTACCTCATGAGCGTTTTTAAACACTCACGCTTTAGGTATTGGATCGGACTACAATACCAATTTTCTTTAACTTTCTACCAACATCCCAGCGGAGTTTATAAGGAAAAAACTGCGCTAAAAACGATTTTCGTCGAAAATTTTGATTATTTATTGTGCTGCTCTCTTCATTTTCCCACGAATGGGAATTTCATGGTGTGATGGCCATATTGGGAGCTATCAATATAAAAACTTTAATAAAATCGTTGAGCCGTTTTTGAGAAAAAATTTTGTGTTTTGATCACTATGATGACTATAGTTAACTTTCGGTGGATTTTGCTCATACCCTTATTTTAGCGTCCCATAATAACCTGTGGGCTAGATATCAAGTTTGAGGGGATTTGGTACGGTCGTTTTCTCTAAAAACCGCTCTAAAATCGATTACGTCGAAAGTTTTGGCAATTTATTGTGCTGCTCTCGTGATTTTCCCATGAATGGGAATTTTATGATATAGTTGGCATATTGGGAGCTACCAATATAAAAAATTTAATCAAAATCGTTAGAGCCGTTTTTGAGAAAAACATATTTGGTGTTTTGATCACTATGATAACTATAGTTAAATTTCGGCGAATTTTGTTCATACCCTTGTTTTGGCGTCCCATGATGACTTGCGGGTGAGATATGAAGTTTGAGCTGATTTGGTTCGGTGGTTTTCTCTAAAAATCGTTCACAGACACACACACACACGCACACATACACACAGACCATTTTCCCAAATAGTGTTTTTCAGACTCAGGAGGGTCTGAAACGTATAGATCTGAAGAAAACTCAAAATTTTTTTTTCAGCCGATAACATAACTTTCCTTTCTACTTTGTAGAGCCAAGGAAAGTAAAAAAGGAGTGGTTTCTCTGAATAATCTATACTTTTCTAAGGTCTACTGAGTAGGAAGCAAAGTTATATAATCAGCTGCATGCACATTTCAAGTTTTGTTCGTTTCGTTACGAAAAACAATTTGAAAAACGTGTGTGCATGAACGCGAGTGAGAGCAAACAGCCGAATCGAATCGGCTCAAATGCCATATTCCAGCTGATCACCATCAGACGCCAAAATGAGAGTACGAGTGAAATGGATTCGCAACTAACTATAGTTATCGCAGTGATCAAAACACCAAATATATTTGATCGCTTGGTTGTGGCACGATTAAGAGCAACTCAATACATTATTGAAGAGTCAGTTTGTACATAGAACGTTGAGTTACGTTTTACAAAGTGTTTGTGTATACTCTGAGCCTGAAAGATTTAGATGGGAAGGCACCGCACTTGAGGCTGGGGCCATGGCGTAGTACAGAGGGATCAGTGAGAGGTAGCCTAATAGGTGCAGTTTATATTATGGGCCAGGGATCCGGGCAGCGATACCCACTAGGTGTGCGGACAACAGTTTTTCAGAAGTTCTTCTTCACAGTGATGGTGTCGTGCAGTACCACCTGTGCATAGGACTGAAACAGGAAAAGATATATATTATGTAAGACAGTTAGGCACTAGGGCTCTAGCTATTGAAACAAAAAGAACAACAAAGAGAAAGGAAGGGGACACAGAATGACAGTCAAATCAGTAAAATGCTTTTCACCAGCAACTCACCTTTTGATTTCATGCTCTGTAAACCATTAATAGGAATGGGTACTCGGAATACTCTTATACACTTTAAGCACGTTCTTTCATTACAATAAATACAAAGGTTTCTCAAATCACAAATACTGAGTTGCGCGTGAAAACATATTTTAAAAGTGATGATATCGAACCCAGCCTTCGGCTTTTCTGACATTTACCGGATTTCATTTCGGCCTCGTGATAAATCTGAGTCAATCATTCGTTTTCGTCCCAATACCAACTAAGGGATCATTTTCGGCCAATGGCGTTCGCTTTTAATTTATGTGTCTCTACGTGTGTCACCGATTACTTGCCTTTAAAAAAAAAAAACAAATTATTGCACAACGGTTTATTGTTCTCTTGTATGGCTCGACGCTGTTTAACACACCTGAGACCCATCCCACTTCATACCGCATCGAAAAATACCAGTAAACGATACGAAACATAACCTGACTATAACAGAACGACGAAAATTACATCTTCCAGGCGCTTAGAATACGTCGGTTTTCGTCGTTCCGTCGTGTCCGTATGGTTTATTAGTATTTTTCGATGCTGAATCGAATGGAATGAGTCGCGGATGTGTGAGACGTCGTTGAGCTGCGCAAGAGAATAATAAACCGTTGTGTTATAATTTGAAGCGTTTTTTATCGGCTGACAAAATTAAACGATTTGGGAGCAGCAGAATAAATCATTAATAATTTCGACGCAAATCGACTTCTGTACAGTTTTTCTCTTCAAATTTCGCACATAACGCACATCTGACATCAGCGTTCTCAAATTGTCATTTTGATAGTTCAATATGCTATCCACGTGAAGAAAGTTTAATAACGGCATAAACTAATTAAGAGCAATCAACGAAATTCGGCAATGGTTAGTGCTATCTGTTTTGGTTTATTATTCATTCTGAATAATAACCCTATGTTTACGGTCACGAAAAATTTGTTACAACCCCCCCCCCTCAAAATTTGATACTTTACGTTTCAAGACATGGGGATTCCAAATCTGCAATGTCCGGCCGCCGTCCGGGCCGTTTTGTTTTTCGTTCTTTCGCACAAAAATCCCATTTGGTATCCAGTTGTGCCCGCCATCTCGGCAATCCGATCGGACGAAGCCCATGGTTGTTATGGACAAAAAATGGTAAAAAAAATGTTTCGTATCGTCTTCAAGGTATTTTTACATCCTGGGTCGAATGGAATGAGTATCAGACGTGTACAACTGCGTATAGGGAAATTACAGTAATTATTAGAGTCAACTAATTGCAAGAACTCGCGGGCACTACAGCAGAAGTCAACGTTTCGTCGTTAGTACTCCCTCCCTCCCTCCTGTCACATTAAAAACACCCGCCTGCTTGCCTCGAAATGCCCGCTTGACTCGCAACATCAGGTCAATTGCTGAGGGTTCGCTGGAAGTCCCCGTCCCAATTTCCCCAACTCTTTTTGCCTGACAGGGCGGAGGAAGGTTAGGGCCACTTCCTCCTCACACCCCTACATCAGATCATAAATGCCTACAGACGTTTACGGGCGCCGGGGGTATATTTAGTTTCTGTAGTTCCATTGTAGTCAGGTCATGTTTCGTATGGTTGACTATTCTTTTTCGTTGCTGAATCGAATGGAATGGGTCTCGGAGCAGTAATACTAGGTCAAGCTGTTCATGAGAATAATAAACCATTGTGTAATAATTGGCTGGGTTTTTCTGTATTGATGTGTACTTGTACTATGATTATATGTGAATGTGAGAGAAATAGATCCAATCAGTTAATAGAGCGTCAAAAATGCGGAATGTATGCAGAGTTGAGGTAAACTGTGTGATGCTTAGGCGGATTTGGAACAGCAGGAATTCCAAAAATTCAGAAAAACGAAAACTTCAATGTACGCCTCAATAAATGGATAAGGAAGTACTGGGCAGCTTTAATCTTTGCAAAACACAAAAGACAAACTACAACAAAACATGGCAAAACACAATAAATTAATGAACTATGAATAGTTTCAAGTTATAAACGCAAGCGAGGAAGGAAGACCACTTGGCTGCTCTATAAACAGACCTTCAGCTTATTATGAGTTGATGAAAAACTGGATTGTGACTGTGAGTCTGTTCCACGATTTTGTGCACAGAACTGGACGCCTAAAGATCAAAGGTTTCAAAAGGATGTTGCTCTGGAGTTCTCCCCAACCTAGGTTTTTAGACCCTTTCACGGCTCCTTTTCATCAGTGACTAATTTGAACACGTGGAGCTTCACGTGGCTTCGGAATTTGAGATACCATGGGGCGTGTTGGTTTAGGTTTTCCTTGTTCGCTAACTTTGAGTTCTGAGGCCGGTATAGCGTTATCTTATTGCAGATATTTCATTCCTCCGTTAAGTGTCCTTTCGTCCCTCGACGCCTTGCACGAATTTGATTTCTCGTTTCCCCTGTTGGGGTAGTCTTCTTGATGACGAATTCATTGAATCATGGATCCTTGTCTGACGTGACTTTATTAACGCGGTCGCTCCTTGGACCTCATTCTTCTCACACTCGTCCGAACCAAATGGCCTGCCTTTCCAAGCGATCTGGGATTTGCAATTGTAATTCATTGGTTGTTACTAGGTACAACTGTGAATATTCCATTTCACACCATCGCACTTTCCAAAATCACTCGGAACTAAAAACCTCCTACAAACCTTAAATGTTAACGTGATAGTTTACTCAGCTCCAGTGAGCTATTCATCAACTAAGTCTCAAGCTACATTTTAAACAATTATTTGTTTTTATTCACGAATAGTTGTGTTTCGATGAAGACAATTAAATCGAAATATTTCTATTTTGGCTATAGATAACGATGTGTGAATTGTGTTGATTTTGGGTAACTAAGTTGCCAACGAACCTCAACACTGCGACACCTAGCTATTATTCCATCGTTATTTAATTAAAAAAACGTATTCACAACCTAACGGAGTAGATAGATTTCATTAGTAATGCAGTCTGGTTATCATTCCGATATAGTTCTGGCTGATTCTCCCCGGCCCTATAGCATTGCCTGGTTCACTTAATCAGGCAATAAATTGTACGTCCAAGTCGTAGTGCTGTCTTTCTTTAATTGATCGTAGACTGTGCGCATCTTTTCTTAATTTTAGTACTAGTTGCTTGTAGTTCTGACATTTTTATTTCCTTGAAACGCCCCTGAGACCCGAGAGAATGTTCTAGTTTCTCTGAAGCTACTTTTTTCCGTCCTGCTTTTCTCAAACATTTCTTCTCGCTGTTCCCAAACGTCAACTCCAGAGACACAGAGAAGTTGTAACGCTTTAACAGTTTGGTTGATGCCCAGTTCTCTACGTGTTTGCCCTTCTCAGCACATCGCTCTTGGCCCATGTTTCAAATAGTTGCGATGCAAGTCTCAATGCTGTCGACCTAGTTGGATCCATTTCGCCCCATTCCATTTCATGTAAACTCAAATATACCGTACAGCACCCCTAGTACCCGATTCGGCTTTCAATCCGAGTTTTGACGAAACACGAAGGGAAACACCTGGTTAGATATGAGGCGAGAAAGAATGTCATCACGATAGAAGTACGGCAGAATGAGTGAAATGCGGAGAAGAGATCCTTGAGAAGTCTCGCTCATCATGATCATAAATCTGTGGGTTTAAACAGTTTTTGTGGGTTTATTTGTGAACACCGGCGCAACGCATAAATGGATCTTGCTAACTGTAACCTATGTCTTCTATATGGTGATTTCCTGAACTACTTTTACAAAATTGGGAAGAAGGAGGAACCCTTCTGCAGCCGGGTCAGTCACTGTGTCGGTTTCGCCTGTCCCAAATGGGCCAATACTCGTCGCAGCCTGCTGGAGGTATCAAGGAAGCGCTTGGTCATCCACTATCGTAGGCATGATGCTTGAGAGCGAAGGATTTTGGGGGTGGGGGTGAATTCGTTCAGTACGTGATGTCAAAAAAGAATAGAGAAGAAGTGCAATAAGTAGTAGCATCCAAGTGTGTTAAGAGAAAGCCCTAGTAAGCAAGTCACTATGGCTCGACCTTGAAGTTATGCCATTGAGGGAATGCCAGTGTGCATTCAGCTATGAGGTGTGATATTAAGACCTCTTCATTGCAGAATCATAGCGCAACAGGGAAAGTGACTATTTATTTATTTTAATTGAACCTGCTCGCCCAATATTACAAAAGAAAATATATTGCACAGCTTGGTACTCTAACCAGTGACACCCTGGCTAACAGCACCCTCCATGACCCATACAACCTGGTCAGCTCTATCCTGGCAGCTCTAGCCCCTCAAGAGACAGTCGGCCGTTAAAAACTATTAGTACTTTTACCTAGTTTTTGCTCTAAATGTTAAGATTTACCTCTTTCTTCACTCCCATCACATGTGTCATTTATTTCTGATTCACTTTCCTCATTCAACCTATAAGTTTGTAAACTCTCTCTGCTCAGTTCTCTCTAGTTTCGGAAACTATTCTTCGTTCAAGTATCGTGCGTTATGTGGAACTTTTGCTCTCCCTTATATTTTCTTCGAGTTCACATTATTTTGACTGTGCTCTGATACTAACTCAACAAAACAGGACCTACAGCACCTAAGAACCACGTTTCTAAGCTTCTGTAGTCGCCTCAATTAATGTAAAGGAAAAATATTTGTTAAAATGAAATGTTAACAAGAAATGTCATTTCCTTTGTTACGCCGATACTTACAGAGAGGAGGATGGGTATTATTGGGTCTTGTTATTGGTACTCAGTGCTCATCAAACAAGGAGAGATTACAAGGATCAATAAAAGAGCTTGAATCGTGTAACGTCACAAACAAGATGAGTAGTCAAATGGAATTGTCGCCAATCACATCTTGACAAAGCGCTCTTCAAAGTAAATTCGTTGATGCCAATAACACTTATCTCCTCCTCCAGACTCCGATATCTTGGATCTTATTTTAAGTCTCTTTCTAAAGAGAATTCAGCTACTCCCTCAGTTTCCCAGACGTCACTTCGTTGCTCCTCGACGTTCCATTATAAAATCGCCTGTCCTCGAATTACGCCCGAGCAAAATATTTTCAAGCCCTTTAAGACCCTGCAGCTCCCCCAGGACGTGAGTAAAATGCCAACTTTGTTAACGCGCCGTCAGACAACAAGATTGATTTCAGAGCGTGTCAATTTTGTGTGAACTGGAAAGGTCATCTGAATTCGTGACATCAATTGATTATTACGCTCAGACCTCGTTTTGAGAGTAACATGCAAAAGAGCTATCACGTTCGATGAAACTATGCGTTACAAATAAACTTTCGTGTTATAAGTCCACTTTACGACATGATACGTCGAATATTAAACCTTCCGTTCGTAATTTATCACTACACGAATTATACTTACAGTCTTTTCACGGAAATAGGAGGAATAATTGCCCAGGAGGGTGGGAAAAGTCTTTTGGTACCGTCTCCCTTTATATACTGAGTAATGGATGTAAAAACGGTTTAAAAGAGAAGATGTCGCGTATAAAGGTACAAAAGAGGCATAAACCCTGTGAATAGTAAAAACCTCAGTTTGAAAAGGAAAGGGTTTTATTCCTGCTTTGAACTTCTGTACTTGGCACCCTTCTATTTCAAAGGTAGGTTTCAAGTCCACTATTCTGGCAAATATATATAGCCACGATATAATCCGAACCTTACTTCATTTCACATACACTGATGATGTTAAAACTGAATCTGAGGAAATAGGCCGCTTCGTCATTACCTCGTCGCATATATTTTATACTTTATCCGTGTTATTTTTATTATTCTGTTCAATTCAACGTCGAAAAATACCACGAATATAACATGGTCATATCAGTTATTCAGGAAACGATAATGATTGTAGAGCACCTCTAAGATCAATCTCATCCGACTCACCAAATAGTAGTAAACGATACGAAACATGGCTTGACCACAACGAACAACAAAATTGACATCCTCCTAGGCAATTGGCACTAAGTGACGAGTCGAGTGGAAGAAGAAGAGCGACAGTGCGGGAAATGAGCGCAGGCCTGGGCGGAACAATATCTTTCGCTATATTGTCCTTCAACTAGTAGAATTTGAACTACTACGAATTGACTGTTTTCTTCCCAGAAGCAGTCCTAACCTCTGAGATGCGTTATATCTAAAACGGCATCTTAACTACCTTCGAAACGATATCAATGCGACGTAATTGCAATAAACAATCAATTATGTGTATGGCACCACGCCAATCGACTGTTGGGGGTTCAGTTTTACTGCATTGGCCGATGAGCTGTACCGGAAACATTTCCAGCGTTGAATTCTGACTCCCTCATTCTCTCGGCCACTTCCACACGTTCTATTCCGTTAGGACTCTTTCTCACAGTGTTTGCTTATGTTATCAAACATAATTATGAATGGTTCAAGCTCTTACGTGGGCTTGTGAGAGGTTAAACACCACATAGCCAGGGTTAACCTCATTATGACACTCGATGCAGCGTGTTCTCGTGATAAACGTTCAAGTCAGATCCTGATCAGTCAGATCAAGTCTGGTTGTTTATTTCAGCGGCTTCCGATGGATATGAATTGAGATGATCAAAATCTGCTGCAGAGATTTCTCTGTACGAAATATCTGATGCGTAGCATTGCGTAGCTCTATAAAAACCATACTTTTTCACAGCTCACCGTAAATGGGACGGTAGCACTCAAAAAAGGAAACTAAATAAATAATTCTGTAGGATGAGGGGGAGGCATCCATACTACCTTACGCCGCCTCTAGGGATAGTAGGACTGGGAGGGGGAAGAAAAGAAAGATAAGAGGATGTTCCACGATGCACACCCAGCCGACGTCTTCCCACCACAAGATGCCACAGGATACGGTCAAAGCTGTTTCCCGATGTTACCTGCCTTCACTCTTCGAGCTTCGAACTCCACTATACCATCTTCTCATATTGGTGCCTCTTGGCTTGTCAAGTTGTCGCATGATCTTGGCTGCCAAACATCCAGGATCACTACAAACTGGTTAGTACCTGCTGTTCTTAACTGGCGGGGAGAAGTTTGCGCCTAGGCCTCTTTGTGGCATAAATCAACCCACCATAACTCCAGTGGTCTTACCAATCAAATGCTTATCCTTCCTTATTCACTTTATCCTGGGCACCTCCATATTTATCTGTTGACTGCAAGGACGCTTTCGCCCTTCGGCCCTCCTGGCATCAGTCACGTCTCTTGGTATGTCCAGGTTGGTCCTCGTGGCAAAGCCAGGTTTTCATTGGCTGAGACGGAGATTCTGATTCCTTTATTTTTGCTTCTTACTAGAGCGGCACCAGAGGTAAGGCACACAGTTCATCAGGCTAGGTCATCTGCTCCGTCGTTTGGAGTTTTCTAACCATAGCCTGATCCTAGCGAGTTTTGCAGAGCCTGTGCTCTGTGTACAAGCCCTAACTGGTCCGTAACAAAGGTGACGATGTCAGGCCTCAGTCCTTCTCCAGAGACAACTCGGTAGTGTCGCTCCCTCTCCACTTCCAGCCGTCACACGACAAGGTACCAGCAACCTACTTGCAGATTACGCCATGACGATTGACACACGATTCAGCGACTCAAACTGGTTACCACAGATACGACAGCGAGCATTCGCAACGTTAGATTCCTTGCCACACACGCATAAATAGGGGAACTGTTGGAGTTATAAAGAGCACTTAAAAAGTATAACGTTTAGGTGAAAACATCCTGGATGTTTGATCATGATTGAACCGATCGAGAAATAATTTGAAAAACTGAAATTTCAACGTTAGAAGATCTCATTTTCAACGATCCTCATTCGACCATCCTCGTAGGACAGGTAGCCAAATGGAAATGTGGGAAGGGGGCCCAATACTCTCGAGCATTTAGTATGTGACATTCTAAAGCTTTGAAGAAAACACGTTTTTTTGGAAACATTAAGTATTTCCTCCGATCTAAAAAATATTTATGGAATGAAATAGCCCTGGAAAAAGTTTTTCCTTGATAGACTTACATGTCCATTTTTGTATTCTCACAGAAACATGCATTGAGAACAAAAGTTATTTGTTGACTTGCACTTGGCTTGTTGCAACTTTTATCAAATTAATACAGTTTGAGGTTACTGCTGGGTTTCTAAAACAATCCGTACGTCTCATTTTCGGTCCATTTTGGTCCTACAACCATCCACTCATTGAACACGCTTATACCCTCCAATAAAAAAATGTAAACAAAAAAGAGAACGAGCTCAATCCGGCCTTCCTACAGCGAATCGAAACACATACACAGTCCACACCGCAAAACGTGCATATCTGAAAATACCATTTTTTACTGGCTAAAATATTTTTTCTAGCCCTTTGCAATGAGAACACCCCCCGGTCTGAAAGCAAACACTCCTCCCCTCCTCCCCCTCACACCCAAAAAGGCCACGACTCCCGTTGTGCGTAAACGTCGTATTATAATTCCTGCCGGCAAACCCAATTTACTTTCCTTATTTAAAGTAGCGTCTTGTTTCAAAAGGGAAAAAGTTGTACTAAAAAGGCGGCTCATTATTTTTAAGAAGAGAATAATATAATAATATGTCCGAATATAAATTTACAAATTCATGAATGTTTTCGGAGGAGAGAAAGGAATTGTATAAGTAGGGAATGAATATAAACGGCGAAAAAGGAGGCCTATGTAACGGGCGAGGCAGGAAAGAAAAAAAATGAAAATAAAGGAAACGCTCGGGTAGTCTGGTCATCGATGCGTCCTAAACTCTGTTTCTTCAGAAACATCCGGACTGAAGGTTTTTAAGAGTTAAGCGTTCCGCGTATTTAATATATCACAAGCCCTAGCTAGAGCTTGACGCATTCGTAATAATGCTCGATAACATAAACAAACCTTGTGAGGTAAGGTCCTAAGGAATAAATTGTGCATAAGTGATTTAGTGAGTGAGTGCCCTTGTGTGTTTCATGACTAAAGATCGCTTCTTACTTTTGTTAGCCCCCTTGCAATGTAAATAACGCTGAAAGTTTTTACACGACGGTTTATTACTCCATTGAACAGCTTAACCTAGACTCACACCTCCAAGACCCATCCAATTCGATTCAGCATCGAAAAATAACGATGCGAAAATTACATATTCGAGAGCGCCAGCGGGAGCCTTAAGACAGTTGGCACGACGTAACGAGTCGATCTGACGGGTGGTTGGACTGAGACGAGAGGGAGTGCAAATGATGAAACGATTACAGTATTGTCACGCGAGTTCTTTAGCTCACTATAACTACTGTGATTTCACTGTTTTCGATCTATACGCAATCTTACACCTATGAAACTAATTCCATTTGATCTAGCCGGAATATGATATCAAACAAGTCGCACAAGCGTTAAAACCGCCAACATTGCGTTTTTATTAATTTGTTTAACCATTTTTTGCCCATAACAACCACGGGCTTCGTTCGATCGGACTGCCTAGCAGGGGGGGACACAACTAGCCACATGGTAACTTTGTGCGATATAACGGATTCTTTAATCCGCATTAAGGGCATAAAACGGCCCGGACAGCGGACGGACATAGCACATTTGGAATTCCGATGCCTCAAAACGTAAAATGCCAAATTTTGAGGGGAGGGTTGTACAAAAAATTTCCCGACCGAAAACTTAGGGTCAGAATAAATAATAAAAGAAAACCTGATGGAAACTCGCAATTTTCCCTTCACCCAATCATATAATATTCCTTCTTACTCCACGTGGCTAAGGAAAGCAATAATTGCTCCAAAGCGGTTTTAGCTCCCTCCGTATTCTCATAATCCGGTCTGGCCTAAGATTACGATAAACTCCAGAACAGCTTATAATTGTGTTAGGGCGTATCATCGCTTGGCAACCAATGTAGCTCGTCTCCAGTGAAGTGTAGGTTGTCAACTGGAGCTACGCACCAACGGAGAATATCCACTTCTGTTTTAAAAAATAACTCAACTACCTTTTCAAACCACTTACTTACCTTTCAAAGTTCAATTGTATCAGAACTTCTCCGTTGTGATTAGGCACTACCCCAGTACCAGCCTCACTCAACCCCCCAGCCCGCTTGGCCTTCTCAGTTTACTATTAGTGCATCCATATTCATCGCAGCTCTTTTTTTTTCTCCCTCTTAAATTCAAAGCAACTAAACGGCAAGTTCGCACGTCCGTGGGCTGCCTTTTCCGTTAATCTAATTTTATACGGAATCTTCAGGCAATCCCAGACATGGTATAGTTTCATACTGTAAGCAACGAATGGATAGGATGAGATACAATGCACTGGTCGCAATAGAGCAAGTGAAAGATGAGTCAGAGGGCGCTAGAGAGAGAGACAGCGAAAGTGAGAGAGAGAAAGAGAGAGAGAGCGCGCGCGAGAGAGAGAGAGAGAGAGAGAGAGAGAGAGAGAGAGAGAGAGAGAGAGAAAGAAGGAAGAGTTATTGAAACCAGTTACGTATTCAAACCCTCTTTCATGGTATACGTAGAAATTTACAGATAATTTTGCGAAGTTAGTTCCGAGAAATAGTAAATGATGAATATACGGACAATTTTGATATTCAGAAAATATTTCCATATAGGATACCCAATTGTTCATCCTTGCAACGATAAACGATGAATTTCAATAAATATACTCGTACCCTCAAGATATTTTCATACTTACAGCGGAAACTTTTCACCAAACTGTTGTTATCACACAATTTAACATTTTTATTGAATATTTTTGTAGGGCGTAGGAGAAGTTAGGGCTATGGCACTTCTGGGATATGACGTCAGACCCCCCCCCCCGTCGTAAGCATATCATGTGACGTCATACCCCCTCCTACAGTGTAACCTCTGAGAGTACCCCCCTTTCCCCTCCCCCAACGACTACAGCTTATATAGAACCCCTACAATTTACGCGTTTTTTTATTTTTCGAAAAAATATTTAGGACAATAGATAAAACATAATCGTTAAAGCTACGCCATTTGTTTTTTTCGAAATTATATTGCGTATACGACGAATTAGAGCAACAAGAGTCATGAAATGTACGCGTTTTGATTTTGTTTTGTTCAAAAATTGGTTTGTTGAAGACGAAAGTGTTATGTTGTGGAATTCAGAGAGTGATGAAAAATAGGCAATTGACTGAATTTTGGGATTCAGTAAGAAGTTAAAGTGTTATCAATGTTATTCAAGGTCTTATATGAAACTACCTATGTGATTATGATTTCACAGTTTATCATCTGGAAGTAGTGCCGAACCTCTGAGATCCGTGCTGTTCGACTGAACATCAAAAAAGTACTTAGAAAACGGTTCCAAACTCGACGTAAATGCTATAAAACTGCCACAATCTCGCTTTTGGTTTATTATTCATTCTGAATAATAACCCTATGTTTTCGGTCACGAAAAATTTTTTACACCCCCCCCCCCCCTCAAAATTTGATACTTTACGTTTCAAGACATGGAGATTCCAAATTTGCATTATCCGTCCGCCGTTCGGGCCGTTTTGTACCTTTAACGTGGTCCAAAAAATTCGTTCTTTCGCACAAAAATTCAATTTGGTATCTAGTTGTGCCCGCCATCTCGGCAATCTGATCGGACGAAGCCCATGATTGTTACGGGCAAAAAACGGTTAAAAAATTAACGAAACGCAGTACAACGCGGGAACTACAGCGGAAGCCAACGTTTCGTCTGAACTGGCAACGCCACCCGCTCCCCGCTCGCCACCCCTTTCAACTCGACTCGCTACGTTTTGCGGGCGCCGGTTTTTTTTTTTTGCTTCCTCTGCGATGCTTGCACTACGATTGTCTCCTTATCGTCCGATTGCCTTGTTCTCGTCTTCACCTCCACGGAAGACTGTTTCGCTCCGTCTCAACTATTTCCGTTAGCAAAATATCTGTTACCTTCGATTGAACTTTTCATTATTCGCTTATTTTGCAAGATACTTTCGTTTTTTTGTTTGTTTATTTTAATATTACGATTCAGTTCTTTTCGACCTTTTTTTGGGTTTCATTTTGATATTTTTCGATGCTGAATCGAACGGGATGGGTCTCACTATAGGTTTTTCACGGCTGATATTCGTTTCATTCGACCCAGGATCTAAAAATACCTTGAGAACGACTCCAAACACGGCGTATTTGCGATAAAACTACCAGAATCACGTTTTTGTTAATTTTCTAAACCATTTTTTGCTCATAACAACCATGAGTTTTGTCCGATCGGATTGTCGATCAGGCCGGCACAGCTAGATACCAAATGGGGCTTTTGTACGGAAGAACAGATTTTTTATGTCGCGTTAAAGGCACAAAACGGCCCGGAGGATTCCAATTTGTCCCTGATTGACGCAGCACGTCGCCAGTCAGGCTTCAAAGGGCGATCTGTTCAATTCGACGACAGGTTGTCACTGCGATAGGGTCCCACCGAGTTTGTGTGGAAACACTGGATGTTGACATGTTTGATGGGCCATCGTGTGGTTCAGAGTGGCAAAAGTCATATCTGATTTCCACCTCATATGGAATTCCTATCAACTCTTTTATTTAATTTCTCCCACAACTAACTGTTTCGCCACATAACGGCAAGCGTTTCCTCTAAATGCAGCCCAAAGCACACGCTGGAACTGGAACGTTGCAAATGATAGAATCAGTCATGCGGGGCAGATGTTCCTCTGTACTCACGAAGGCGGTATCAAGTTTCATGACGCATGAGGTTTCATTTTGATATTTTTCGATGCTGAATCGAACGGGATGGGTCTCACTATAGGTTTTACACGGCTGATATTCGTTCCATTCGACCCAGGATCTAAAAATACCTTGAGAACGACTCCAAACACGGCGTATTTGCGATAAAACTACCAGAATCACGTCATGAAAGAGTCATGAAATGTACGCGTTTTGATTTTGTTTTGTTCAAAAATTGGTTTGTTGAAGACGAAAGTGTTATGTTGTGGAATTCAGAGAGTGATGAAAAATAGGCAATTGACTGAATTTTGGGATTCAGTAAGAAGTTAAAGTGTTATCAATGTTATTCAAGGTCTTATATGAAACTACCTATGTGATTATGATTTCACAGTTTATCATCTGGAAGTAGTGCCGAACCTCTGAGATCCGTGCTGTTCGACTGAACATCAAAAAAGTACTTAGAAAACGGTTCCAAACTCGACGTAAATGCTATAAAACTGCCACAATCTCGCTTTTGGTTTATTATTCATTCTGAATAATAACCCTATGTTTTTGGTCACGAAAAATTTTTTACAACCCCCCCTCAAAATTTGATACTTTACGTTTCAAGACTTGGAGATTCCAAATTTGCAATGTCCGTTCGCCATCCCCCGTCCTCAGTCGCCCTTTAACATGGTCTAAAAAATTCGTTCTTTCGCACAAAAATCCGATTTGGTATCTAGTTGTGCCCGCCATCTCTGCAATCCGAACGGACGAAGCCCGTGGTTGTAATGAGCAAAAAATGGTTAACAAAATTAACGAAACGCAGTACAACGCGGGAACTACAGCATCCCTCCCTCCCTCCTGTCTGAATAAAACGCCTCAGAACGGGTTCGCTTTCCCCGACCTGACGACGCGGCCAAATCATCAGACGTTTTGTTCCCGTAGTTCCATTGTAGCCAGGACATATGTTTTATTATTATTCGATGCTGAATCGAATGGGATGGGGGAGTAGTAATACTACTAGTATGTCAAGCTGTTCATGAGAATGATAAACCATTGTGTAATAATTTGCAGGGTTTTTATAATTTACTAATCCATGGTCAGGTCAGATTACCAAGTACACACATCTACACATCGTGCACATCTACATCCCCAAATGGAATTTTTATGCTAAAGAACGAACTTTTTTGACCATTTTAAAGGCATGGACGGAGGAGGGTATTGCAGATTTGGAAGCCTAATGTCTTTAAAAGCAGTGCCAAATGTTCAAAGGTAATAATAAAATTTTTTTGACCGAAAACAGTGAATGTTATCTCTGTTCAATGGACTGTCAGAGGAACATTTGCATGGAACGATGAACACGTATTGACAAGTTGAAGTCATCCTGTGTTTTTTGAGAAAATTGTTCAAGCTGTTTGGCCAAAAGTGAACCTCTCCATTCACCGAATATTCACAGGTTTTCTTATCGAGAACAAAACATCTGGTGCGTTGTAACACACAACTTTCCTTAGCTCTACGTCAATTCACTTTTTACATGGCTTGGTTCACTTAATCAATTCATTTACCACTCAATTCATTTGAACTTGGTCAGACAACACTTCACGGCAGCAGAAAGTGGCAGCGCTTACAGTTCCGGAATTTATTTTGCTGCTCGTACTCATTCCAGAACTATTACTAAGCAATTGGTGCACATAAGATCAATGAGGCTGGAAACGCGATTGTTTTGAAGAGGATAGTAATCATTTCTGCAGAGTTATCGAGTAAAACCACTAGAACTGGAAGTAAGCGAAACGGCGGTAGTTGAAATTCAAGAATTCCTGTAATGAGCTCCATGTATCTCATGAGCGTTTTTCAACACTCACCCTATAGGTATTGGATTGGACTACAATACCAATTTTTTTAAAACATTCTAGTAACGTTTTAGCAGAGTTTATAGGGGAAAAACCGCGCTAAACACGCTTTTCGTCGAATATTTTGATATTTTATTGTGCTCCTGTCGACATTTTCCCACGAATGGGAATTTTATAGTATAATTGCCATATTGAGAGCTATTAATATAAAAAATTTAATCAAAATCATTGGAGCCGTTTTTGAGAAAAAAAAATATTTGGTGTTGATCGCCATGATAACCATAGTTAGTTTTGGGCGGATTTTGCCAATACTCTCATTTTGACGGGCCATGGTAACTAACCTGCGGACGAGATATGAAGTTTGAGCTGATTTGGTACGGTGGTTTTCTGTAAAAATCACAGTTCACAGGCACACATACACACACACACACACACACAGACCATTTTCCCAAATAGTGTTTTTCGGACTCAGGAGGGTCTGAAACGTAAAGATCTGAAGAAAACTAAAAAAACAGAATTTCAGCCGATTACACCTTTCTACTTTGTAGAGCCAAGGAAAGTAAAAAGTGAGTTACTGATAAGTTGATGACAATTCGAAAGTTTAGTTTAAAAAATTTTAAGAACAAAACTTTTTGCGCCGCCCAAGCTATTCCTACTCGAGTGCCCACAAAGTTTCCAGGATTTACCCACAATCTCTCCACAACGTTACTTGAAATGTAGTTCGACTTGATAACCGGCTAAAAGGGTTAAGTAGGTTCTCTCTGGTTTCCACGTTGCGAAGTGATTAGAGGTTGGTGGTCATTCTTGATTGGGTTTGAGCTTGGACCGTGAAAAACCTGAAGTATTTCTGACTTTTGTACTCCTGTAAAACTGGAGCTTTCAGAGTTTCAAATGGTAAAATCAAATACATAATGAGTCTTAATTAAGTTATGAAGTTATGAAGTTATGAAAATACTACAATGGAGAAAACTGTGAATATACCTTTTTATCCTGTTGTAGTTTATCGCGGATTTTAATATGCCGTTATTTTCAGGTGACTCGGGCATCCAAGGACCTCCCGGACCCCCAGGACCTCCTGGAGTTACTTATCACGTGAAAGGAGAAGGCGATATTCCACCGAACCTCACTGAACTCAGCGGTACTTCAACCTACGAATGACGTAAAAACAAATTTGCTCGTTATTTTGCGCTTATTATTTTTCTTCGAATTTGACAGATCTTTCGGATTTGACGTCTGGAGTTCGAGGGCTCAAAGGCGAGAGAGGAGAGACTGGCTTCAAAGGAGAAAAGGGAGCTGAAGGTGAACGAGGGCCGCCCGGACCGCCTGGTAACGACGGATTGCCGGTTAGTATTGTTGTACTATAAACCAGTTGAGACCCCACGGGTTTAAGAATTATTTTGAGACGAAAAATCGTTCTCCAGATGTTCCGTAATCCAGACCACTGTCGCTTTAGTCGCACATTACGTAAACTTATATTTTATCAAATTCAGACGAATTTGTGAAGAACAAATTGGATTGGTAACCAACAAGAAGGTCGCCGAATGTGCTTCTTCCCGAACACAGCCGCCTCCCTACTCCCTCCTCTTCGTGTCATATAACCAGGACATTTGATGAGTTGGAGAGTGTTCCTGGTGTCTTGCTAAGTTCTGTGACCGTCGTGAGGAACCAAAGGCATTTGCCTGGTTCCCAATAGAGTTTAGTTGGAAGTTTTCCTGTGTTGTGGGCATCTGACCGCGAGCGTGCATGTTAGTCGACATTTTTGGAATTGATCCTGTTGGAACTCCACAGAACACCCTGCACTATTCCAGAACAATGAACGCGAACGTCCTCTGAAAAATGAAGGCAATCGTCGAATCAATTATCAATAATTTACAATTACATTAACTTTTTCAATCAACGTCGTGGAATAAGTAGCAGCTGCTCAATAAATTCGGGAACTCCGAGCACTACTAGTTTCCTCGTAGAACTGGGACCAATGGAACTATAGAACTTCTTTGTTAAGGTTAAGGTATGTTTTACAAAGTTCGTATGAACTGAATGAAGAACGTATTATGTTAGTTGATACAGCGGTTACAACTGAATGTACGTGAGGCCGAGAAAATTAGTGTAACGTCTCGCATCAAATAGTTTAGAACGACGCCGAAATGATACCAGGAAGTAGCGTGATCCTGCCGGGTTCCCGAGCATTTGTTCTCGAAAGGAAATATTTTGGCAAATACAGGAGGAATAGGAAAGATGTAAAACCTAACTGAATCTTAAAAGAACATTGCTGAGGAGCTGCACAGGCTGATAGGTTTGCTAAGAAGGGATCAGCGGAGATCCCTATTGGCCCTGAGCCCTTTGTTGGAACTACCATGAGCCACATACGTAGAGAGGTTGGCAAATGGGAAAACATGTGCAGGGCTGCTCATTGGCCGGGGCTGCCCGGCCTTAGAAAGTCAAAACTCTTCATCCGGCTCTCAAGAGAGAGGTCCAAGGAGGTGCTTGCATTGGAGAGGAAGGATATGAGGATCATATGTGGCCTGTTCGCAGGTCACTGTCAGCTGAGGTACCACCTTGCAAATATTGGCCAGTGCGAGGTACAGGTATGCAGGTTCTGCGAGTTAGGGCTAGAGACGACCGATAATGTGCTGTGCGTATGTGATGGGCTCGTGGCATTGCACCGTTGTGTGTTTGGGAAGCCCTTTCATCAGCCAAAAGAGGTGGCAAATGCAGAACTTGCGGATACCCTCGGCTTTGTTCGGGGGTGGTGGGGGGGCATAGTTGACGTCACACCAAGTGAGACCAGTGCCATGGGGCCTGGAGGTGGTGCAGGGGGGGGGGGCATGATCTGAGGATCATGGACGCCCTTACAATAGGCTCATTTGTGGCTGAAGTGAGGGTATTGCCTGCATCCACCGTTTCAAGGAGAAAAAAAAGGAGGTACACATGCCAATCCTCGTCCTTTCTGTCAGGAAAATGTGAGATCTTCCAGCTTCTCAAAGAGTTGAGTTACTCATTTACCCACTTTACGGTAGCATTTCATGGGTAGTTTGACTCAGTTTTATCGATGGTACGTTAATCGGACTACCTCGAATATTGGGATCACTTTACGAGTGATTGCAAAAATCAATTAGTTGCATTAAATATATTATTCAATTCCGCCCATTACGACAATGAAAATCTTAGTTTCATTTCGATAAAACTAATAAAATAAAGTACGAGCTGGTGTTACGGAGCCTGTGTTGAGGTTGGGATAATCGAACTAATCTTTCACTCCTTCTTGTCATCACAAAGAAAACACATCTGGCGCGACGCATCACACAACTTTAGCCCCTCGTACATTCAACGGCTATAATGGCTCTAGCGACTTGAGTTTATTATTGTCATGCCAGTTGATAAAATGGTTATATATTCTTCCATTGGCCAACGCATCGCTTCTGCTCTGCTAGCGACGCGTCAACAGGAACTCGGAGGGCGCGTTTGAAAGGAACATTTGCCGTGAGTTCTCGCCCTTTCATCGCCATTCACGGCACCTCCGCTTCTTACGATGGGTCACAAGAATCCAGCGAAACATTTTCCACTCCCATCACGATGGCAAATGTAAAGGAAATAATAGGTAAAGGCGGCAAAGGGTCTTCGATCATGTTCACGTGAATAAGCAGGTCTTAGTGACGGGTTTAGAGGTAAGAGGCCTCCTGTTTTGATAGGCTCAGGTGGCTGTAGCGAAATGGCAACCAACTTTGAGTGACAAGCAGAGAAAGAGAAAGGGATGATAGATTTGAACGAGCCTCCATCGATAGCGCGTTTCTCTCTGGTCGAGGAGAGTTCTCCCGTTTCACAAAAGGAGGCTTAACGTGTGACGTGACGTATTGAGGTCGAGGACTGACGAAAAAACAATGTTCCCGAACCGCCGTAAACCAAATCCCGTCGAAATCCATTACCGCGTGCTTTGCAACGACTCGTTCGTCGACTCGATACGCATAACGTAGGGCTTCCTTTTGAATTTTGTTATACGAAGAGTTTGTTCCCCGTGTCGAGCAAACATAAACAAAAGAAGAACGTCACATTTCTTTCTGTTTTAATTTCGGTTTATGTACTGAACTGGGCCGGAATCACAAAAAGGAGTGTATCGTTGAAATGTTTATTAAACGGAGTAGTTTTATGGGATTAGGCAATTTGAAACTAAAAAACGTTGAAAAATCATTGTTTCCTAATGTGGCCATTAGATTTCGTTAAATGAAAATTTACCGGCAAGAGGCTGGGTGAGGAGTCAAAGTAACGTCGCACAATACATTTTTAATAATTTGTCCAATAAATCGCAGAATATGTCGTTTTATTACAGGGCTTCCCCGGATCGAAAGGCGAATCAGGATCGCCAGGGCCTGTCGGACCGAAAGGAGCGACGGGGCCACCTGGACCTGGCTCAGGACAGAAAGGCGAAAGAGGGAAACGCGGTAGACGAGGAAAACCTGGGCCGCCCGGCCCTCCAGGGAAGACGTATGACGGCGTGTCTTCGAATTATGGATCCAACAACGTGAGTATTATACTTGAATTGTACCTTACGCCGTTCTCAACGTTTCGTGTATGACTTGCATTTGAGGATTGTCGACAATTCCACGATTCGTCCCATTCATCTGGAATTACTTAGATAATCGTTAACAAACCGCATCCATAGATGAGGAGGATGGGAGTTTCAGAAAAAAGAACCACCCCCTTGGAATGTTCATTAGACTCCACCTTGGCCTTCAGTAGGAAATTATAATTGTCTGCATTCTCAGTAAAACCAAGTATTCTAGTACGGTTAGTATGACAGCCATAAAACATACCAACAGTGTGCAACTACGAGGGAGAGAAAAAATCATCAGCAACCAGGGGTCAGCTACTGCAAACAGCCTGATAAGTAAAAGACCATGAAAACACACCAAATAATATTAGGTTATAAAAACCTTAAGAATATTCCTAATGGTATATTATTCATTCTGAATAATACACCTATATTAAATATGTCCTCGGCCCGAAAATCGTTCACTGGTAGCTGTGCAATAATACTGTGCAAAAGTACTTGTATTGTTACCATTGTGTAATAATTTACAGCGTTTTTACTTTCCGCTATGCCAAAGAAAAAGGAAAGTATAGTAATGATGCCAAAAAAAAAATTTGGGTTTACGTCAGACTTTTACGTTTTGAGGCCTACTGAGTCTAAAAAACCAAATTTCGGCGCGTGGTCAGTGTGTGTGTCTGTAGTTCGATTTGGGGCAGAACGGCTGATCCGATTAAGCTGGTTCTTTTTTTGTTTTGTTCTTAATTTTTGTAGACACCAAAATAAGGTTACGGACGATTTCGATTGATGGGAAGGGGGGGAGGGGACGAAAATGAACCAAAAACTAGGGTTTTTCGCATTTTTCTCGAAAACGGCTCTAACGAATTTGATTAAACTTTTAAATTATCTTCTAACAACCAATACCTGACTTTTCTTCCGCTTACATATCTCCATGAAAGTACGGTGAATGGAGATGACGTTCTATGGAGCAAAAATAGGTTTTTTACGCTTTTTGGCTAAACGACTCCAGGGATTTTCACCAAACTCTCAGGATGTCTTCGAATAGTTAATACCTACGCATTGTTCTCGATAAATGTTCCTCTGAAAGTCCATTGAGCAGAGATAAAAATGAAAATGTGTCGAAAATAACGTTTTTTCGAACATTTCCGTAAATTCTGGAGTAACTGCTTCACCAAATTCGATCAATCGTTCAGAATGTCTTTTAGTCACCCATACCCATATTTCGTTCTCCATAATTATTTCTGTATATATATGTTGAACGGAGATATAAGCAAAGTTTACTTAGAAAAGGAGATTTGTCGAATATTAATTTATCAGTATTCCAATTTTCTCAAAAACGGCTCAGAAGATTTCGATCAAACTTACGGAGTACTCTCAGCTAACTAGTACGTACATTTTGTTCTCCATAAATGCTTCCTGTAGAAATGCGTTGAATGAATATATAGCGCCCGCATATTTAGCTGGTTTTTGAACTTACGGGGGTGGCGGAAAGTTGTGTGTTGCTACGCACCGCTCGTTTATTTTGTGCAGTATATAAAGTAGTTTTCACGCTAACGACATGCACATTCTTAAATGCCCACATTTCTAACGGCCATAGCCTTCTACTTTATGACACTTCACAGTCACGAAAGGTGACTAATGTAGTCGAAGGACCAAGATAAACAAAATTCAGACCAAGTTAAAAGTGAACAATTTCTGCAAGATTAGTTGAACATCTATTTCAATGGTTTAAGTATCAGCACAAACCTAAAGGGAGTTAAAAGTTACTGGACATTAACGTTTTATTGTTCGGGTAACTCGCACAAAGAACAGAACTGGTGAGAATTTAGTGCAACTGACCGTTCGCGGTTAGTGATGAGAATTAACGGAACATAACTATCAGGATGTATTTTTACTTTTCTGAGCTCTGCGCATTGGTAAGTTATGTTTTCAGCTTAAAATGAAAACGTCCTTTACGCGTTAATCTTTCAAAAGCTTGTCTGTACGAAGAGCACCGCTGGAGAAAATATTTATTTGTGTCTGTTTTCAGAAGAGTAAGGGTTTTAAAGTGTGGGTTTGAGCAAAGTCGATTCAAGGTTAACTATAGTTATCCAGTAGAATCATGTGTGAAACAGAAACATGGAGTGGTGTTCGTTTATGTCAGGAAAAGCTACCTTAGTTTTAACAGTTAACTTCGTAAAACTAACTCTGACGTCTCCCTTGGTGTTTAGGATATCGATTCAAAGTTTGAAATGGCGTGACGCTAAAATCACGAGTTCACGTGAACTTGAGTTTCACTCTAAATGTGATTCTCCGATAAACTAATTTATTTAAAAATTACCCGACACAAAAACCTGAACTGAAACGTGAAGTAATCCACTTCTCGCAGCTATAACGCGCGACGGCATAGGAGAGACGTATAGGAGTCTCGAGAGTGAACACAATCCATTCGCGAACAGTTTCTATTGAAATTCTATAACTACTTTTCAATTCAGTTGAAGAATCGGAGATACTCCTTTCATATTCGAAATAATCTCATTAGATAACCAGCACGTAATAAAGTTGCTCTCATCATTCTCTACTGAGGGTAAGGAAAACTGAGATAGTGAGGTAGAAAAAACAATGATACTCGTAAGAACCTTAATTTTTCTAGAGGTTGCAGGAGATGAATGGGAACATATAAATTATTCTTTATAAAACTCTTCCCCGCTTCTTTCGGGGATTACTTCACCTTTATATCCCGACATCCTTCATAATGACGGGGTGCTCGAACAATACGACGGACTTACCGCAGCGTTTGTTCTTTTCCATATGAAATTTAATTTAAGAATTACCTTTTTCTCTCTCCCATTTAGTCGCAGTTCAACTGTCTCTTCTGATTTATAGCATCGTTTTTTATGCATAAACCTGTAAAGTGCCCGTTTATAAAGTACGCGGTGAAGCGCTTTATCGACGTATAAAGCAATAAGTAAATCACGTACTTGACGATTTATTCGATGCGCAGGCATCCAAGAGAGCAGCGAGGGGCGTAGCAGGAAGGACGACTAGTGACAAGTTAAATGAAAAATGACTCAATCAGGATGGGGAGATGCTTGATTTAGCTGAGTTAATTAACTCACGAAGGCAGTTTATGAAAACACGAAACGAAGGATCAGTAAAACAATTCTGCTATCTCAGAGTCCTCAGAGCAGCAGTAGCTATCAGGGAGGCATTCATAATCAACGCTCTTACGTCCCTTCACATATTAGAAAATAACCTTTTTCGTCGTTAATAACGCACCCCTCGCCCGTCCAATCCGGGCGTAGTCGCGTGACCTTTGTGGCAGTGCAGCAGCCTCACATACTCGCCAAATTCAAAAATTCAGGTTACTCTAAACCGAGTTATTAGATTAAGCACTGATTGTGGGAGGGGGGAGCGGGGGTTCCTACTCATATATCACGGGGTGCGGGTGATTGACGAGTAACCAAACCTAACTACATGCCCCTCAATTCGAAGATGGCTCACTAATATCTTCAATTCCTCTCCACCACACTCCACGACCAGAGCAATGCGGACTAGAAACGTCCACAGTATTTTGTTTGCGATTCAAATTGGCAAGAACCCTGCACCACTAATTCAAATGCTACCTTCTATAGTACTATTTATTCATAGTATTTCTATCGCTTGAAAACTCTCGTTGGTTTCAGGGACTGGGTAGCTCATTCATCGGTACAGGCGCTCCAGGGCCTAAGGGGCAGAAAGGAGAGGCTGGAGAGACGAGGCACGGTCATCCTGATGTAGCGGTGAGTACAAGTGCTACTAATATTTCCATTTTCACGATCATCGTCATCGAGCCCGTCTTTTTTTACTTTCCCGAGCAAGCGAACTACAAAGAAGAGTTGCGATCAACGAAACTTTGTGTTTTTTTGTGTTTCTTCAGTTTTGTACGGTTCAGATGCGTCAGCTTCGAAAGAACCCCTTGAGAAAGTTGAATGTGTGTACGTCATCGAGATCGAGACAGAACAGCCTAACCAAATCATCTCTAATTTTGAACCCAACGTGCAAATTGACGCGGGGGCGCAAAAATTAGGATTTTGTCAAAAACGATCGTGATCGAAACTCCGAATTTCGTTCCTTCTCAAAAAATGGCTTCATCAGTTTTGATCAAAGTTCTTGTGCGAAGAGTTTCAAAAATAGAACGGTAATGTCAAATATTCAAGACTGGTGAGAGTAATATTATGAATTATCATTTTCCCCAAAATTCTTTTCAGTTCTACTTTTTCCTAGAAACACGAATATCTGATATCACACATCACACAACCATCCTCAGCTCCATATGCATGCAACTATTTGTGTAACTCCAGCTACTAAGTCATTCAGTTCAGTTCAGAACTTGGAAGCTTATCTGTATAGAAGAGCTAAAAGTTTCAGAAGTTATTGAGGTGCTATTACTCATGCTACGATCACCAATGTAAGGTGTGCATTCATGAGACTGTTAAGACGTCTTTTCTTAAGCGTGAATCTTGTTTACTGTTTCGGAATGAACGAGTGAGAAATGGCAGTAATTGAAACTGTGATGGTTTGTATTCCGAAATTTCATTAAATAGCTCGCTAGATTTCATAACTCTTCCGTTTTCACTCACAACCATTTTTCGCCGTTTAACCGGTAAATCCGAAATAGTAAACTAGATCCTTATTTTTTAAAACAGTGTTTACGGTCTCATAATTCTCGTCTACACTGATCGCTCGATAATGGCGTTGGCACGAGTAGGATCACTTAAATAAATTACAGAGCTTTAAGCACCACCACAATCAAATGAACTGAGTGAGCAATAGATTGGAATATTAGTGGCTTGACTAAAGTTAATGTACCTATTAGGTGAGTCCGTCTCCTCTGTCTGGTGAGATACTGTGGGCGAGCGCTTTCGATGTAAAGATACCATCGTCTGGCCGTTAAGTTCTTTGTATTGTTCATGTAGTAGGACGATCTCACAGTATCTCACCAGCCAGAGGAGACGGACTCACCTAACAAGTACGTTAACTTGAGTAATTTTCCACTAACCCAATTGCCTTAGTTGTGTAACGGGACAAACTAAACCCTTCGATTCAGCGGAGGCTTGTCGGGAGCATCTATGCTGACTGGGCACTTCAAATGCCCCGATTCGCTCGAGACTTTGCTGCCGTCAGTTGTACCCTTGCCAGTTCCCTCGTCGCAGTGTCGCCACGCTTGAGTTCGCTCCCACTCAGTTCCCTGTCTGTGGTGGTAAAACTCCCCCGAATGTGATTGAGAATAAAACTCTGTTTCAATTGCATTTGGCTTGATATCGTACTAACTCCCGACTCACCTAGTGCGATACCGCTTACTATATGATGTACCAGGCGAACTCTGTAGTCTTCAACACAGATGAATGGGGAACTCGAATGAAAAAGCTGCAAGAGATTCACCATTAGTAGAGAAGCATATCCTCAAAGCCAGCACAGAACAAAGCCATCGTTATAACTTGGGCCGCACACCAACGAAATTGCAGGTCGGGAATTTAGTGCTACGTACATCCTTCAACCTCTCGTCAGCTCAAGATCGGTCAGCAGCCAAGCTTTGTCACAAGTATGAGAGCCCACACACCATGGTGACAGTTAGCCCCGGAGGTACTTGCAAGCTCCAGGACTCTTGTAGTAAGGATGCAGGTACTTGGCACCCGTCTAAGCTTAAACCATACAAACCGCCTCAACCACCTCAACCATGAGGGGGATGTGTAACGAGTTACTTTACAAGTGCAGTTGGGCGCCTGGAACAGACCCAGGGTGGAGGCTAGGAACAGTGCCTTCCCAGGTGATAACCCGATGGGAGGTTTATGAGAGGTGGAGGAGGGTGTTGTTTCTCTCTCTCGCAGGGGTGTTTTGTTTTGTTTTCTTTCGGGTGTTCCTGTTCCCCGAGAAAAGGAGAGTTTTTTTACTCGTTCCGACTCCCGTTTTTCAAGTTGTTTTCCCGTTTTTCGGTTCCTATTCCTTATTGGGTTCCTCTGGAGAGCTTCAGGTTCGAACGAAGAAAGAAGATCCCTGGCCGCAAGGCGGGTGGGTTTATTTTTTTCGTTTCTTCTTTGTTTTTTTTTGGCATGACAGAAGTAGGGTAGAAAGACGTTTAATTTAATTCTTATTTCCTTAAATATCTTTTGGTTCAGATTTTGGATAGGAAGGAGAAGTCTGTTATTTTAATACATCTATATTTCAATTATTTTTAGTTATTTCCTTCTGTTTTGTTTTTATTTCTGTAAACAAATATCTCCTCGTTGTGGGCTTCATCCCCACGTGGAGTTGTACACGAATCTTTAATTCCGTCACAACGAATCTTCCCCGTAACAGCGGCTTGAGTCACAAAAATCGCTGAATGTACGTGGGATGTTGTGTGATGCATAGCAGCAGATATTTTTAGTCGCACTCACAAAACAGTGGAAGTGGCCCTTCATACTCCCTCGTGTCTGTACGTGCTTCTTCTCACTAACTCTCATCATATTTTCGTTGTATTGACCCTGATAAGCGTTGAGCGTAGTGTTGACTATCCGTTCTGCTATCCCACAAACAGAGATAACCCTGATATTCTTTATATCCATAATGCCTTCAATGAACTTAAACAATGAGCTCTTGGTATTTTAAAACATCAAGTAAAAGTTTCACGCTTTATAAACGTATTTCTATATCAACAAAGAAAGCGAGTTCAATTTATCGATTTTAGGAAAACGTCGATTAAACGTTCTCTTGAATGCAGAAGCTATTTTGCAGACCTTGTAACATGTCTATTTCGCCTATGTATCGAAATTTTATACCTCCCGATTAAAGTTTAAATTCGGTATTACTGGTGTAATCTAATTGATAGCAGTGTTTGCAGCATATTTTTGTGATTAAAGATGACAGTAGAATCGTTTGTTTATCCGTGTATTGAAGACAGATGTATAACTATTCTTTCAGCCCAAGGGACAAAAAGGTGAACCAGGAAACGACGCTGTGTCGGTACAGTATATCCCAGTTCCCGGACCCCCGGGTCCGCCTGGACCACCCGGAGCTCCCGTAAGTAATTTTATTTTCGCGCTTATCTCACAATCGATATACCGTGTCGCGCAGCCCGACGATAATTCTTATTTTATGCGATCCAGGGCATTCCCGGCCTTTCCGTTGTGGGACCCAAAGGAGACACCGGTCCTCCGGGTCCAGCCCACTTCAGGCCTGTGACTTACGCTGAAGCGTCGTTGACTTCTACCAGGACAGGTAGGTGTTATCAATAGGAATGAATTTCGATACTTATCACACTTATTCGAATCATAACGCTTCAGACACGGCTGTATAACATGCATGATTTTAACTAGCAGAGGTGAATTATGAGTTTGATTTGAATGTGTAGGTACCAACTATTGTAATAATCGCTGAATCATCTCTACTGCAGCAAGTTTCTAAGGCGTTCCCACTCTAAGCAAATTTTGGGGAGGTACAGCAGGTAGAACCTGCTGAACAACTTTCGAACCTGGTAGAAGTAGATGTGCTAGTAGATCCTTCTAAAGTCTCGCCCCATTTAAAAGACCAACCTGAGTCTTCTCACTCCAGATCAACTATTCTGGAAGTCATCCAAACGAACTTACTTTTACGGACGATTGATCTCTCATAGCTCTACTAAGTTCGAATGAAAGTTATTTAATTACCCGAAGAAAACTCTTTTTTGATATACCTGCAGACATAAGTTCAAAAAACGACATTTTGCCCAACAATTTGTGTTCTGAGTACGTGCAACACAACACATACATGATGCGACGCACCATTCAATTTTCCTAAACCCCATGTATACTGTAGCTACTAATCCAATCTATTTCTCACTCTACTTACGAACTAAATCACTCGCGATGAAGTCGTGGAAACCCATTTCATAAAATGAAACGGATAAAAAATATATAACGATTGTCTGTTGAACAGCAGAGAGGTTCTCTTGAACACTGAACGTTGGGTCGAGTTTTCCCAGTGGCAGCGGGAAAGCGGGAAAGGGAAAATTAATAAGGGGTTATTGTACTAAGGTCAAACAAAGTCTCATAAAAATGAAGCCATCAATGGAGGAATGCTTTGAGGGATCACCTGATTTAAGTACCTATCTTACCCGTTACCTTTGATGATTTCAAATTTCTGAAGTACATCCAACATACGTCCCTTGGTGCAAAAATGAAGAAATTCAATGTATTGCCTTTTTGTTAGATCAAAAGAGAAGGAGTGGCTGGGTTCGGCCAGGTGATTTGCAAAATCTGAACTACCTTTGTTGTCCCTATAATCATTTCGTGCTCCCTAATTCTTTCCTTTAATTTCCGTCCTGTTTGTCTACAATACTCTAGCCCACAAGAACATTATAAGTTGAAATTGAACAACCATTCCCTTTTTTTCCGCTATATCGCTACGATGTACCTGCCATTGGGAAAACTCGACCCAACGTTCTGTGTTCAAGAGAACCTCTCTGCTGTTTCCCTTTCAGTTGCTTTTTTTTACTGATGATGACTTGACCGTCGAAATCGATCTAATACTGTAACTCAAATTTAGTGGAAATAGACAATCGTTATATATTTTTTATCCGTTTCATTTTATTTATTTCTTAACTAGGCTATCATTGCATTTTTTACTTTCCTTGGCTCTACAAAGTAGAAAGGAAAGTTATTTTGTGGTGTTTGAGCCTCCAGTTCTGAAAATATGGGGGAAACACTTCGAAAAAAGTTAAAAAGCGACGTTACGTTGAATTCCGGAATTTCTGTGGTTGCTTGTGCGCTAAATTATATTTGGTATGTGTTGACAAAAAAAGTAAAAAATCGTTATAGCTGTCGGGATGGGGTATAGGATTTTACTACACTAACTGTAGTTGGTTTTGCACCGATTTCATTCACGAGTACACCCGCATCATGAAGTCCCATATTCACCTGGATGCTGCATAACAAGTTATAGACGATTTAGTTCATGCGTTCCCTGTGAACCGTGTTCACACTTACACACATACAGATATTTTCCTCAGAAAGTGTTGGGGGGGGGGGGGTTCGTTTTGGTTTATTATTCATTCTGAATAATAACCCTATGTTTTCGGTCACGAAAAATTTTTTACACCCCCCCCCCTCAAAATTTGATACTTTACGTTTCAAGACATGGAGATTCCAAATTTGCATTATCCGTCCGCCGTTCGGGCCATTTTGTGCCTTTAACGTGGTCCAAAAAATTCGTTCTTTCGCACAAAAATTCAATTTGGTATCTAGTTGTGCCCGCCATCTCGGCAATCTGATCGGACGAAGCCCATGATTGTTACGGGCAAAAAACGGTTAAAAAAATTAACGAAACGCAGTACAACGCGGGAACTACAGCGGAAGTCAACGTTTCGTCTGAACTGGCAACGCCGCCCGCTCCCCGCTCGCCACCCCTTTCAACTCGACTCGCTACGTTTTGCGGGCGCCGGTTTTTTTTTTTTTGCTTCCTCTGCGATGCTTGCACTACGATTTGTCTCCTTATCGTCGATTGCCTTGTTCTCATCTTCACCTCCACGAATGACTGTTTCGCTCCATCTCAACTATTTCCGTTAGCAAAATATCTGTTACCTTCGATTGAACTTTTCATTATTCGCTTATTTTTCTAGATACTTTTGGTTTTTTGTTTGTTTATTTTAATATTACGATTCAGTTCTTTTCGACCTTTTTTTGGGTTTCATTTTGATATTTTTCGATGCTGAATCGAACGGGATGGGTCTCACCATAGGTTTTACACGGCTGATATTCGTTTCATTCGACCCAGGATCTAAAAATACCTTGAGAACGACTCCAAACACGGCGTATTTGCGATAAAACTACCAGAATCACGTTTTTGTTAATTTTCTAAACCATTTTTTGCTCATAACAACCATGAGTTTCGTCCGATCGGATTGTCGATCAGGCCGGCACAACTAGATACCAAATGGGGCTTTTGTACGGAAGAACAGATTTTTTATGTCGCGTTAAAGGCACGAAACGGCCCGGAGGATTCCAATTTGTCCCTGATTGACGCAGCACGTCGCCTGTCAGGCTTCAAAGGGCGATCTGTTCAATTCGACGCTTGGTTTTACTCATCTCCGACGACAGGTTGTCACTGCGATAGGGTCCCACCGAGTTTGTATGGAAACACTGAATGTTGACATGTTTGATGGGCCATCGTTTGGTTCAGAGTGGCAAAAGTCATATCTGATTTCCACCTCATATGGAATTCCTATCAACTCTTTTATTTAATTTCTCCCACAACTAACTGTTTCGCCACATAACGGCAAGCGTTTCCTCTAAATGCAGCCCAAAGCACACGCTGGAACTGGAACGTTGCAAATGATAGAATCAGTCATGCGGGGCAGATGTTCCTCTGTACTCACGAAGGCGGTATCAAGTTTCATGACGCATGCTGCTGATGTCTTGTGTGAGAAGGTTCGGATGTGGATGGAAAGGTAGTCACGATAAACCACTGAGCGAAAATACTACAGGAAGGATCATGGTGGTGTCTTCAGGCTATGAAAAGTACTGATAACATGCTTCGAAGTACCATCAGTCGATACTAGGATTGTATCTAAAATTTTGGAAGTTGTATCGTTGAATCTGGTAGCACTTCTCATTTTATCTTAATGTGGTTTAGTTTTTTTGGCGGATGCCACCGTCCATTTGCGACTAGCTTCGGGTAACATAGTGTGCATGAATATGTCTGTGGAAGAAATCGAGATAAGTCGACCTACTCAAATCGGCACGAATTTCACGTGTAGCCTTCTAATATAGCATGCCAAATTGAGAATGAAGTAAAATCGATTCATAACTAACTGTAGTTATCAAAGCAATACGATAAGAAAACACTGAATATAATCTTTCGCTTTTTTAAAGATAGCTCCTACGATTTTGATTACATTTTTTGTACGAACATCTCAAACTAACACCAAAGAACTATTATATTCTTATTTAATATAAAATGACGAAAGCAGCACAATAAATTATCAACGATTCCCAACAAAAGCCTTTTTTGTTCAGTTTTTCCTCATAAATCGCGCTATTATGACACCCGCATTCGTAGCTAGTTCAATGCGGAAGATATGAGGTGAACGTTCAATGGTAACAGTTAAATAATAAGGAGCTACCACAGAAATCATGGATCTTAAACTCTCAAACCGTTTGGTTGCCTCACTTTTTGTGCCATTTTTCCTTTATGTTAAAACGTTTACACAAATCCGAGAAAATCGTTTCTAGTGCACGTTTTTCCCACTGAGTGCATATAGTGCTCTGAAGGAAATGGAAAGTTCACTAAGCTACCGAGAGATTCCGGAGTCCCAACTAACATCATCTTTTGACTAATTTTTTTCGCAGGTTTTTAATTCCAAAACTGTCGCCACGAACCTGTCCGAACAATTCTCGTCGTAGTTACGTATATGGTGTTTCAAGGAAGGTCGTACCAGCAGCCCGATAAATTTCGTAACTTTTGACGCTATCAGTTTCTGCGTAGAGTTTACGCCTCACACGTTCAGATGGGCTTAGTTAAAGTTATATTTCTTTGGTTCTCATAAAAGGCGGATAGCCACTTTTTGACACTACAGCTCATTATACCATTTGAACTACGTGGTCTAATACAGAGCTGTAAAGAGTTCATTTGACCAAGGGAACAATGTTCGATTGTACATCAGGTGGTAGCTCTGTGTAACAAATCCCCAAATGAATTATTCGAGGGCGAATTTAACGAACTTCCAATAAATGTAAAGGAAGGTTTGGCAGAACCCTACGAGATTGGATTATTATATGACGAGTCAAGATGAGCTTGTTCATTATTATTGTCAGTTATCGAGAAGAAGAGCTTAGCTAACTCTGCCAGCGAATAAATAGCGCCGATCGTCCAACAACTTGTAATCCTCCCCCTGAACGTCACCCGAAATTCCTCAACCAACTCGACGGCACATCTCCCTCTTCTTCGTTCCTCTACTCAACCACCCTCGAAATTAACAAACGTATCGGAAAATACAAAACACAATTATCCCCGGCCGGCCGATCCTTTTCAATTAGCCTTGACGTCCGTCGTCCCACGTCCGAAAACGCGGCTCCATAAACAGTGAGGGCAAAATAACAGTTCCGTCCTCGACTGAAACCAGCCGAGGGTTCAACCTAATCGTGACTCAAAGCCGTTAATGCAATCAAGTCACATGATGGAAGATAGGCCGCGTAAATTTGCCCAGTTAGCGTCTCTTATCGTCGATCCCTCTTTTTATTCGGTTGCCGAAACGGTTAATTCGAAATATCGAACAATAAGTGGCAGGTGGAGGAAATTGTTATGGCGAGGATTGCGGCGGGGGGGGGGGGGGTCCTGTGCCTTTTCTTTGGAAGTAATCTTCGCATCTCAGAATCGGTAATCACCTTTGACTTTCCACAGTCGGCAAGAAAATTATTGTAGTCCGTGAAATCGAAAAAGCGTTTTCCTCGCATCGTTAAATTTCGAGGCCTATCGAGTCGATTAAACCTAATTTCAAAGTGCGGTCAGTGTGTTCTGTTTTTGTGAGCTCGCATGTAGTCAGATTTGGGGGAAAACGCCTAAGCCAGGTTTTTCGTTTTGTTTTTTTTTGGGCTTGTTATGAAGCCTCGATAATAATAATGTCCCCAGTTTCCATCAACAGAAATAAAGAGGGCGGTACGAAAAATCCGGTGTTTCACGTTTTTCTCCAAAACGACTTCAACGAGTTAAAGTCAATTCACACGACATGCCCCCTCTACTCAACACCTAGCGTTTGTCAGCAATGAATACTCCTGCGTTAATTGTTAATATAATAGGTGCGACGCGACATAGAGGATGAATAAAGTTTTTTTATTCGGACTTAGGGAAATAGTAACTGGTTATTTTTCCGCACGGTTAGTTTTGAAATTCCTTGCTAAACGAATGGATAAGATCGAATCTCCAGCCAATTGCGCACGCAGATCTCGACCTTCTCATCGCTGTGGTATGATTTCCTTCCGGAGAGCGATAGGTCGGGGCTGCGTGGAGGGTGATCAATGTCTCCCGGCCCAATTTCTTTAGTCAGGGCTGCTGTTTGGGGACGAGCACTGCCGTCTCGAAGGAACGCAACTTGTGCGTACTTCCGAAAAACCTAGCTACAATGTCATGATTGAAAAAGTCATTCCATAACTTATCCGGACCTCATCGATGGTGGGACGAGATCCATATTTTGATTGGTGGCGCAGATCAGCGGTCATGGCTCTCGTGGCTCTTTCTTATACTGCAGAGAAAGTCTTGGAATTTCAACTGGTTTTACTCCTTCTGGGATAAGAAACTTGATGATGACATTTTGCGTTATTGAAGAGGACGCCTAATCATCAAACATCGCACCAATGGGCACCTATGTCTCGTTTGTATTTGATTCATCTTCGTAGCATCTCAACTTGAAGTCCTATATAAAAAATGGTAGCGCTTAAAGTTACGGAATGAGGACAGTAGGGGGGGGGGGGGTTCCACATCAGTATTCACAATCAGCTCTTTCCGTCCTGAAGCCTTTAAAATGGTAGCTACGGGAAATGTAGAACTACATTTCTGCTGACGAAGGGCTCAAGGTTTATTTCCGACGCCGACTACGGATTTTCCAGAATATCCCTTTACCACCACTCACTTTTTACGACTTCTCCTTGGATTTCAACTCGCAGTTCTTTCCAGATCCAACCAAAAAACACACGTTTGTCACCCAGCTCTCGTGGTATTCACACACTCTCTACTCTCGTTCCCACAACCCAGTTCTCCTTTTCAGAGACCCCATTGTGCGGAGTAAATTCTTACTCACACATCATTCATACTCATCTCTTTTTCTCTATTCTAATATACGAAATATACACACTTCGCTCACGCTCAGCATGTCAATCCATTCTTCAAACTCCACCTGAAGCTCCCTCTCTCGTGCGCAACAGAAGTAATTATAATTGAAAACGACGGAGCTTGTTTTCAACACGTTTTACACTGAGTAATTCACAGAGTGGCAGAAAATGCGAATCGACGTTCTGACACCTACCAGGCACCTCCGTATCCCATTGTCGGTCCGCTATAATTTGAACTGACAACAGCTCCTTTCGGAATGATTTGTGTTCATAGTTCTAGAATAATCGGTAACTTTAAACGTTACTGTCGTATGAGTGGATTAATTTGTTTAGTATTGCACTAAATATATTTTTGTCGTAACGATAGCGAATCCGTTGTCTTATTCTCATTATCTTCTCTCCGATCGATATTTCACGTCAAACGTTTCATTTCATAGCAACTTAATACAGCTCTATGGATAGAAGGTTTCGGAGGCGAATGACAAGAAGAGTAAGTCCCAAAATAAAACGCCCAAGTAATAACCAGGGTGGTGATACCTCAAAGCACGCCTGATGACACATCCAACCGTCACATCCCCTCAACACCATTCTCGACACGGTCAAGGCCCCATCCCTGATGTTATTTGCTTACAAAATTCATTTTCTCGAATGTGGTTTCTCGGACTTGGAATGCCTCAAATGAAAAAAAAAAATTGGAGAAAACTTTCATTCAGCTGATCACATTGCTTTCCACCGACTTAGTAGAGCTAAGGAAAGATAAGAAAACTACAAGCGGAGATATAGTGATTCGTATAAATTGAGTGAAGAACAAAATGAATTAGTCGCTGCAGAATGATACTTTTTTCTCCTCTCATCTTAGAGTGGTTAGAGCAAACCTTCTAAAAAATACTCATGTTGACTGGCTCATAATAGTTCAGAGTGGTTAGTCAGTCAAAGTCATGACATAAGCAGTAGCTACTGGACAGATTCCAGAAAGCTAAACACTATCAGTTTATATGCAGAGCATTTAATTACAGTTTTAAGTGTTTACGAATACGAATGTATCAGTTAGTGGAGTTCGTTTTGAATTTTTCAGTCATTCAATGGCGTGTTAGGATGGATGGTGTTCAATGGATTGTTTTATAGTACTCAACAACTCATTCAAATAGTACATTAATACTCATGAAAATGAATCATCAGAAATAATGAAAATACGGAAACTTAAATTATGATCAGCTCTAAAACGTGGATCCACAGCAGCCTTAACTTGTAAATAATTTACGTGATTGATGTGTCTGTGATGTAATTATACACCTCGTTTGATCGACTTGTTGGTCTAACGGTATTTTGATGCTTGTGCTAAGCACCCAGGAGCAGCAGTTTGGAAGAGCTTAAAGCTCTAAAAGAGCTTCGAGAGCTCAAAGAAAAGTCGGAAAGTAAGTCCATTAATAAAGAATGTAAGGTATACGACTTCTAACTTTGAGAATGAGAGTTCGCTTGTAATGAATTTCTTCGAACCCGCGAGAACGAAATTCTTCGCTTCACGCTATTACACTTTCTCCTCCCGCTGATTTGAGTTTCCTTTACTTTGTGTACTCTTCGTAGAAGGTAAAATTAATTTGAGTTTACTTTTTTCCTTTTTTTAGGAATGCATCGCACTCTAATTTAATTCAGTGCATCGCTTGGTGTTAAATTTAGTTCACTCACCATCACAGCATGATTTCGTTTAACTGTATTAAAGACAACATTATGGCCAAATGTGCAAATACAAAGTACTCGTATCGAAATTCTTTCTCAGATTTCCGTTAATAAGTATTTTCTGTAAGCGTCAGTAATTTATGTTCATGATTTATTGACATTTTATGTCTTTACATTGCTACATAAACTCGAAAATGTAACGCCAGAGATGTTACAGAGAAGCGTCACGAAATTTTCAACCCGAGTTGCAAGCAACAGCCCCTGTGGCTGAATGGATAAGGCATTGGTCTCCTAAACCTGGGATAGTGGGTTCGAGTCCCACCAGGGTTACGATTATTTTTTGTTTTTGACATTTTGACATTTTACAATTTTGCATTACAAAAGCGTAACGCTTGGAATTTCAATAAATATCAAATGACCCTTTTCATTTTGTTTAAAAGCCACTGTAGATATTTATTGAAATTGAGCAGTTGTAGTTTAAAATTTCGTGACGCTTCTCCGTAACATCTTCGGCGTTACATTTTCGAGTTTATGTAGCAAAGTAAAGACATAAAATGTCAATATCAAATGACCCTTTTCATTTTGTTTAAAAGCCGCTGTGGATATTTAATTGCCTTTGATATGTTTGATCCACTCCCAAATGACTATACTCTCATCCCCTCACGTCGTAGTCAGGTCTTACTCTTCTTCTGACACTACCGTACCGGCCTAAAAAATTTGATGTCACGAAAGGTTTCATGACGGTGGGCAACCGTTCAGGAGGGGTGTTGTGAAATCGTCCGCGATGCGAAGGCCTTAATGATCTCACGAAACTATCAATAATATTGCAAATGCTTTCATGATATTGAACTAGCATCCATGATGTTGAGAGAGATCATTGTAACCTGAATGTATCCGTGAGGTTTTAAAAAGATCTAGCAAAAGATTCTGTAGTTTAAACAATTTTAACTGAGAACGAATCCCGCCAATCACAAAAAATTAGCCCAATGTAGTTGGAAAGAATTTTTTGTCACGACGAAAGAAAACTTGTCATAAAGTAATAAAATAAGGTTCTCAGGAAACAGAAAAACAATTTAGTTCAAATGCTTGAGCAAAGACATCTGACTTCTCAGAAAGCCATAAAAATACAACGTCAACATAGTTATTTCATATTCGTTCTTATATCACAGAAGGAAATCCATGTATTACTTACAGGAGCAATAAAAGCAGATTGTTGGGCGCAAGAGAAGGAGAGATTTGATTTGTTATTGGTGAAGAATTACGATGACGAATGAGACGAGTGAGAGGAAGAGGACTGTGAGGGTACACTCGAGACCGGATTGAGATATGAGCGTGAGATCATGTATGAAGTACGAATTGACGTGACACGGAGGAGTTTATGAATAAGTGAGCGGGGGTGAGCAGGGACGAGAACGAGAGCGGAGAGCGAATGTAACTGTACGTGAGAGATGTGAATTGGTATGCCCAATGAGCTAAAAATTAAGGGATGTAAGTGTAAGGGTGAGATGGTGGAAGGGGAGTGACAAAAACCCACTAGTCAAATACGCTGTCGTCTACCTTGTGTTTTCATTGCTTGAAATGTCGAAGAGTTGACTGACAGGGTGCTCTGAGATTCCAGGATTGGCAGCTGAAGTTGAAAACTGAGGAAGACCCTGAGTTACTTATCTTCCATCACGGCCAAGGACGCTGAAGGGAATTGAGCCGGGGTAATAGCCACCTTCGCGACGAATTTGGAAACACTGAGTGATTGTGATTTAGAATCAATGTTTAGCTCACTCAATTGCTAAATTAAAACACAAAATTAAATTTAACTGAAAAATGTAAAACTCGGACTTGGAAATTTACAAATCAGTAATGGTAAAACTTGTAACGCATATTAAAAAATTCGCATGACTGATAACCACATGGCAACTTATCCATATTTGGACACTTTCGGAGGCTTTGAAATAATCTCAATTTAACATCCCCTACTAAACTTTCGATTTGTCTCACTCGACACACTGTGTCCGTCTTCTAGGGAGAAAGACTGACAGATATAGTGCAATATAGGTGCAGATGGCAACCGGTGATCAAGTTCTCTTCTATTACACAATTTAATTATCCCTATTAATTATACTTAATTATACTTCTCAACATCTATCTACAAAACGGAAGGTGAACTCGTCTGATATCAGCAAGTATAGCTCGATTTTCTTCCTTTAAGCTGTACAGGAACTTTTCGTAACCCTTATATCTGAAAGGCTGGCCCCCGTATTGATCTAAGGCCGATGCACGGTGACTAAGCTCCAAGTAGGCCTACATTTATTGGACGACTGAAAAGCGTTGGTTGGACCTTGGTCCAAGCTGAGTGGAGTAAGAAGTAGAGAAGGCATTAATGTAGAGTTGGACGATCTGAATTCAAACACTAGAGCCGAGTTAACATGATTTGAGCACAAGAATTGCGGGTGAGCGCGAAGATAGGTTGAGATCAAGTAACCCGCGTCAGAATAGAAAGTGGTCGAGTGACAAATCTGAGGTTCTCAGTTTCTCAGGTTCTTCAACCACTCAGTCAGTGCAAGGAGTGCGTATTTCCTATTTTCGATTGTCCAGGAATGTACTACCTCCTGATCTCTACCGACAACCCTGACCCTCTACAGGCCCATTTCGCACCTACTGTTTATCCCCTCAGACCACCTCATCGGATAAATACTGTGAGCTCGATGATGTGCGAGCCATGGCATGAGACATACCCACACAACGTGATGATGCCGATCTCAAACCAAATCAATAGTTTGAGAGTTGTACTTGTCACAAGGATTTAGGACAAAGTTTTTACATTGACTGTAAGATAAATATTTTGAGGATAAAGATGTTCTCAGAAGTAAAAAAGCACATGGGACGCGAAGGGGGTAGTAGACACTTAGCTCCACACCTCTCCGAAAAGTCCGTTGGAATGTGCATAACCATAAACAGATTCACACAAATCATAGCCGCGCTTCTCCAATTTTCATTCGCTTCATTACGACCCATCAAATATTCATGCGGTTCATAGTTCAATTGCATTTCAATACTTTCACTAGAGAATGTAATTCTGAATTGAGGCATTATTTACAGCTTAGGTCAGGTGGTGCATTCTATAGTGATTCCTCCGACCGCGAATCCAATTAAATTAAATAACAATTCATCGTTAATTCATCGCATTTGTCGTCGTTCATGCATCGTGCTACTGTGAACATTGATCGAATCAGCTTTATTTGTTGTTGGACCGGAATGTAATAATTGATAGGTGGCTCGTGGGAGCCCTGATGAATGAAGGAGATGGAGAATTTCCAGTTAGTTGTGAACAGTTTCACTTTTGTTGTTACGTAAACTGGAATTAGTTTATACTGAATAAGTAAATGACGAGTCGCGTTGTATTACGTCGTTAGAGTCGAAGTTTAATTCCAGGGTAATCACGGAATATCTGAACAATCTCAATTCTTCGTCTTCTACGAAAACGGCCTTGATAAAGGGGAGCATTTCGATTATAAATTACGAATCGTTGGGAAAATGATTTTATATGACGTCCACCTTGCGACGTGGAGTCGAAGTCCTCATGCAGTCACAGAAGCTTCCGATCATCAGGTGACTCGAGAACTACTAATGAATTGGTAGAAAGTCTCCATCGGCGGGAGGATAAGCTTTCGTGCGGAGACCCTGTCGTCGTATCAACAACCTTTGATGAAAGGACTTCAAATAATTCTCCGAACGAGGCCGTGATCAAGAGGGTGATAATTAATTAGAGAGCGAGCGGGAATTTGGCCCTGGGTGGGGGGGGGGAAGAGAGTGAGCGCGTGAGAAGGGGTTATCTCGTGTAGACCAAAGGTCCACTCAGACTACGAGTATAGTTGAAACTGTGTTAGGGCGAATAATAACTTCTCAGTCTTTTCGCGTTCAGGGGGAGGAGGAACTTCGAAACGTGATAGTACTGCTCGATCGTATTGTTCATAAACTCATAGCTAGTATTAATTTGTACTTCTTCGTACAAAAATCGCCCTGCAGCAGGCACATTCTCGTAGTACTCGCGAAGACCGACGAAGGCGTTATTTGATTGGCAGAAAAATATGATTTTTCTTTGCATTTTCACGTTTGAAAATTTCTGAGTGCAGAAAATGCCATTCACATCCCTGAGCGCCGTCGGTCGCTCGTGAGGTTTTTTCTCGCACGGGATTTCTGTGTAAACACTGCACAGTTTTTGAGCAGGCTTCTTGAATATAATTGTTTGTTCATTCATCATTCTTTCTTTCTTTATTTTCACGAATACTATTATGTGGAGCGCCGTATCAGAGGTTTTTAACGTGCATTGTGCGTGCTTCTAAATATTTTGATCGTTAGTTGATAGAAATGAATTGCAAACGACTACGATATCCAGAACGTTCTAAGCCTTTGCGCGAGTGTGAATGTCGCCGTGTGAGAATGATTCACTTTGAGGGTAGTTTGAAGCATCTTCCGCCCTCACCACCACCTGTGAGACGCTGTGCCACATTTCGTTACCTACGTTCTACTGTACGCCACGGTCAATACCACGGTCACAGAACTAAAACCATTGTTTCGTATTAAATCACAGCACGTTTTTGTAACATAATGCGGGCTCACCTTCTGCACAAGTTGCAATAACAATCGACTACGCAAGAAACGTCGTCTTTTTCCCCAAAAATAAACGTTTCTGAGGAAATCGCTGACAATCGAAATTTCAAAGCGCAAATTGCACACTTTTGTAGGAAGGCGAGATTGAATCCGCTCGTTTGAATCATTCCTGTTCATGAAAAAAAAAACAGAAAAAAAACGCTTAACCGCTCGTTAAGGAAAACCTGAAACCCTTATCCGCCTGACTGCTCCTTAACTACGTCTTGAATCTTTTGAATCCTTGAGGCTGCTTCAAAAGCAGTCACCTGAATAGGGGCCGAATGGTGAGCTGTGATGGCGAAGGGGAAGGGACAACCAATCTAAAAGGAAAACTTCAGATCCAGCTAAATTGTTCGCCTTAAACTCTCAACTCTTTCCAACGTGCTGCATTCGGCGCGTATACGGTCTTGAAAACCGCATATTTTATTGCATCAATTTATGCTGCTTAGTTAACTAGGTTAGTTTGGGCAGCTGTGGTAGTGTGACTTTGAGCTGAACGGGCTGGTCAAAATCAATAAACTATAACTCATGTTCCGTTAGCTTCAAATATTAAAACTATAAATGAAATGAATGAATGTGGTAAATTGAGTCGATTGGGTTTGGTACGCCGTGTTGAAATACACTAATTGAAACCGAATTGAGCCTTAAACGAATAGCTACCCACTGGAAATTAATATGCTGTAACTCGAAAATTAATTAAATAGTACATTTTGTTCATTATCTGTTCACGTTTGAAGACAGTTTTGATGTATAAATATTAGCGGAAATCCTAGTTGAAGTTTGGTTACTTTGATGTGGCCACCATCGATTGTTGACCGCATGTGGGGCCCCTAGGGCTTCACTGAGTAGTTACAACCTACACGCTGCTCAATCGCTTAGAAATGTACAACTACCGGCAAATTTGAGATCGACAATTGAGAGAGTTAATGAGTTTGATTCCCAGCCGACTGTGATGAATGGGTGGTAATTGATTGTTTCGAAACGTCTACGGAGTTTGTAGTGGCGCTGCTTCTAGAGCACGTGAGCTTTCGATTGTGCCGCATGGTCCACTCTCAACGAAAATCCTTCTGATTATTCGACACCGTTTTAAAATGCATGCGATAGGGCAACACGAATGCTAAAGGGAAGATGTCTCTTTAAAATGATTAAATAGAACATTTGTCATCTTCCCGCTTATCATCAGTTGAAAAATGTTTGAGGTAATTCACATGATACGGGGAGATTACGTTGTTTCATTTGTTATGGAGGGGATTATTATTGTAAGCGATATCGCACTAAGAGAGTTGGGGAGTTACTACGATATCAAGCCGAATGCAATTGGAACAAAGTTTTATTCTCAATTACATTCGGGGAAGTTTTACCATCACAAAAAGGGAACTGGGAGCAAACGCGAGTGCGGACGACACAGCAACGAGGGAACTGGCTCAGTTACAACAGACGGCAGTGGAGTCTCGAGCGAATCGAGGCATTTGAGGTGTCCAAATGTCCTCAGGCACTCATGAATACTGCAGTTCAGGGCGTTGCTGTCCACCCAACAAAGGGGAATCTAATGAGCATAGCGAGAGGGTGCCTATGTTTGTGGTGGGAGTATTGCATTTAGAACTACAAATAAACAGTTACCTCGCAATGTCTCTGACGTACGCATCTTGGGATGTGTGGATCGCAGGTCTTCGTCCCACGCAGCTGCGACATCCATGGTTCAGAGAATCGGTTTATCTCTTGGCGAAAGACGATTCTCTGAGTAAGGGGAGTCGGAGTTTCCCTCTTCCCCAGAGGACACCTGCCCTCAGAGCAGAGCAAAGTTGCTGCGTCTATCGTGCAGTGGTTAGTTGCACTTTTGGGAACAAGCGGCGTCCTGGCTCATGTGGTGGGGCAAGGTGATGCCTGTGTTGACAGCATTCACATTTGTACATTGAGTGGCAGCTCTTGAGCGTGTGTGAGCTGCCTGACCATTCTTACACAAATTGTGCACTTCCACGTAGGTTCTTCGAGCCTCCTGGCTGGAGTTGAGGAAACGTGGGCACTTTTTTTACCCCATGATGTTTGCCGCAGATAGGGCAGGGATGTGGCTCTGGTGATGGAGTTTCGTCTTCACCCGACCATTTTGAAGGCGCGTGGTTTCCCTGTACTCGTTGTTTGAGAGGTCGTTTGGGGACGGACTCGCGGGAAGATGTCGATGTTGATGCATGATGGGATTCGTTGTGCGATGAACAGTCCGTAGGTTTCCGCTGACCAGTAGGTTTACGCTGCTGCGATGCTAGATAAGCATTGACCTTTCTATGTAGATGAGCGAGAGATGCTGGTAGATCAGAAGCTCCTTCCCATCTGTCCTGTTCCTCGAAGCAGCCGTCGTCGATTGAACACAAAGCTGTGTTCAACTGTTCGTCAAGAACGGACAACGTTCGAACATGATGACGGGCAAGAGAGTAGGTCACAGTAGTAGGGCAGAAAAGTTGAAGGTGGGGAATCAAAAATTCCCATCGTGTTAGAAGAACTTTCAAGTTTTTCTGCGTTGCTGGCATCTCGAACTAATGTAGGGGAAGTTCGACCACCAGCTGGGCACCAATGTTACAGGGGCGGATTATTGTTGTAAGCGGTATTGCACTAGGTGAGTCGGGAAGTAGTACGATAAAAGCCGAATGCAATTGGAACAGAGTTTTATTCTCAATTACATTCGGAGAAGTTTTACCACCACAGACAGGGAACTGAGTGGGAGCAAACGTGAGCGCGGGCGACACGGCGACGAGGGAACCGGCTCGGTTACAACTGATGGCAGCGAAGTCTCGAGCAAATTGGGGCATCTGAGGTGCCCAGTCAGCATAAATGCCCCGCACGAGCCTCCGCAGAATCGAAGGGTTTAGCTCGTTCCGCTACACATCATAATCGGAACGTCCAAGTTTTCCGTTCTGTAGATTTCCGTATTTTCCAAATATGTTGAAGTCGCTCATTGCATTTATCTCCTCCCACCCCTTTTCTTACTGGGGTCCTCGTTTTTGTATGAAAACTCATGACATATTAACACAGCTCACAAAACTAACTTACGCTCAAGTGATGATGTCTTTAGATCGAAAATGTCGTTGCAAAGTTGATTTCTTGCGTTAGTGTATAAGCTAAACCAAAATGTGTAGGAGCCTTGTGAACATAACAGTTCAACATTCTCGTTCACTGCCATCAGTTCATAATCGGATGTTCAACTCACTCTTGTTGTGAGTGTTTTTTGTTGAATGATTGCTACAGTTAATACATACCATGTATTGAAGCCATTGTTACTAGTTCATTTCAGAGCGAATGGAACCTCTTAAACTGTTAACAATTTACAACAACAAAAAACAGCGACGATCGCGTATGTCATATTGCTTCATCCTTCTTTAATATTTCTTCTTTTGGTCTTATTCATACACTAAGTGATCATTAATAGCGACTATTAGAATGACGAATGTCCACAATTTGTAGATCACGTGGAAACAAGGACTTGCATGACATTAGCTGAAAGCTATCAAAGGGCGTTCACACACCATACGGTGATTTTCGTGGCTGTATATAATAATGCCTCAGTTCATTCGGACTTGGTAATAAATAACTAGACGATTTACGTAGAAAGTAGTAGCGCTTGAAGTTATTAAGTGAACTCCGGAATTTCCTGTGTTTCTGCTAACTATCGTATGAGCGTATGAGTGGTTAATTGGACCACTAACTATCATCGTATGAATGGTTCATTTGACGTCTAACTCTCATGGTATGAGTGGTTCATTGGAATACTACCAGAATCTTTCTGAAAATGTTAGAGCTATTTAAGCGGGATTAATTATTTAAAAAACGACGCTAAACCCCTCCGAAATTATGGCTAATCTATCTGCTCTCGCTATTTTCCAAGTAACCAGAATTCAAGGTACTATCGTGTTTTGTTATTCAAATGCCCTTGCAAGAAGCTTAATCATAATCGTTGAAGATATTTTTAAACGAAAAAAGTTTCGTGTTTTGATCGATGTGATAACTACAGTTAATTTTGAAGTGATTTTGCTTATAAACTCATTTTGGCGTTGACCCGCTGGGTAAACACAAAATTTTAACCAATTTTGTTGAGCTGAATACAGACACAAATCATTTTCTCAAATAGTGTGTTTCGTGTTTAGGAAAGTGAAGGCTGAATTATTGAATAAAATACCTCGTCTTAAACATGAAATGACCTATATACCACTCCAACACAATGCGGTTCAGCAGTGGCCTGTGGTTTCTGTCACAGAAAAATGGCGCTTCAATAAAAGGTTCCCGCACTGGAAAATATCAAAGGCGCAAAACTCCACAAAATCAAGAGATAGGATTACATTTCTGAAACCCAAGATGAATACTGCGATTGGTATGAGAGTTGATCTTACATGGGAGATGACATTTTCGATAACCTACCAAGAAGATCGATAAATAGATAGATAGATAAATTCAACATTAAAACCAAGTAACATTTCTCCGGATCAGAAAAGTAGGCAGTTTGAACAAAAAAGTTTAACAGTTAACTCGTGAAATGTGTTTGTGTTATATGAAATGGCATTGAGCAGACTTTACGATTTAATTTGATAAATGGAACTGTTGTAACTGGATACTATGATCCGACTACTAGCGTGAAGTATTTACTCAAAAATGGTCGTCGCAGTATGTAAGTCAATTTATCGAAATTTGAATCTCCTTTTTCGTCAATAAAGTGCAATCTTCGTTTTAAAAACTGATCATTACTTTTGGAAGTAGTCACAAATGCAATTTTCATATTGACGAACGGTGTCGTGGAAGCGATATTTGTCTGTTCATATTAATTTCAGCCGTGCTTCTATTTACATTAAAATCCTCATTTTGATTGATAACAAGCCCGGATATCGAGATTCAAAGCTTTCAGCCTCTCAATGTCAGTCATATCCAAACAGCGCGGCCCCTTTACGCCCGTAGCCCGTAAAGTTAATTCCATTAGATGCCCCTATGCGAATATGCCAGTCAACAACTTGACAAGTGAGTTGAATCAACTCCCGAGTGGTGTAGCTGCCTTGGAAATTAACGGCATGGTAGGCTATTCGTTTAATTAGCGTTGTTTCGATTGACCCCGACGCACGTTAATTTGTTTGGTAATTTCGTGTTTAATAAATTTCGTCGTTAACAGTTTTCTTGAAATGTTGACAGTTCGCAATCCTGGGTCAGAAGCGCCGAAAATAGTTCCAGGAGCTGTGTCTTTTCAAAATCTCGACGCCATGGCGAGGGTGAGTACTTTTGAGTTAACACTAGCTGAACAAGAATTGTGGTATGAGTCTATTTTGAAGTATTAGCATTATTTTTACGTTAAATCATGACTTGTACCAACGTACACAAAGAAACAAAAGGTTGTGGAAGTTCTCATTTCAATCGTCTGCAGAGTCGAAAAGGTGCCCAGGGCTCAACTCTACTCACGAACCATCGCATAATGAACCCAAAAACATTGAGAAATACTGGAATAGCCGTGTCGTTTAAAAGTGTCTCAAAGAGTTCAAAAAAACGTGAACATTACGATGTCTTCTGAGCAGGTGATCTCATTTGACGTTTAGTGTAACAATAAGTCGAAATTTCCACCCTGTTCCAGTTCAAGATTTTATACATTTACCAATATCTCATACCAAACTTGAACTTCGCGTCAACTGATTTTGCGATCACATCCTGCGTCAGCGCACTCCCATCGTATGTTATTGAGCGCAGTGACGTATTCATACCCAAATTAAATGGTGTGACACATGACTTTCCTCAACTCCACGTGATTTCAACAAGTTTCATTCAATTTATATGAATTTGATGGCACGTAGCTTAACATTCTACTCAGAAACTGGTGGTGCTTAAAATTGGGCAATTTATTGAGCTGCTGCTACTAACCCCTCGACCTTCTTTACCAAATAGGTAGTAATTGGACAATCAACAGCTTTTTCTCCTGCTGGGTTCTGGTAAACAGTTCTGGAATTACAGGAGAAACAACGAAAAATAGTCAACAAAGCGACGTTTGTTCTAATTCCGGAATTTATGTGGTTGCTATTTACTAATTAATAACTAGGACTAAACTACTAACTTACGGTTGCTCATTGTGCTCTTCCTTAGAACGCTAGTAGCCTATGGGCGGGCTCATTAAGAAAAAAGCTGCAGTAAGTGGTATTTGAGCCCGTTTTGAGAAAGAATATTTGCCGTGTTGATCCCCACGATAACTACAGTTCGTTTTGAGCAGATTTTGCTTATACACTCGTTTTGGTGCGAATGGGCGTATGAAGAACCCAAATACAAAATTTGAGACGATTTGGTTCGACTGTTTTCCCTCAATCGTCATAGACCCACATACCATTTTCCCGAATGGTGTTTTTCGGACTCAGTAGCCCTTGATACGTGAACAACCGAAGGAAACTTGTGCATTTTCTACTGCTGAGTGCATAACTTTTCTTCTTCCTAACTTCTTTACTACGTTGGGCTTAGCAAAGTCAAATTCAAAATTTTTAAATCGTCAGAGAAATGGATTTAAGTGCTACGATTTGGCCGAAATCTTTATTAACTTCGTCGCACCATTGCCAATGGCTTCATTTTCCATAAAAATTCAATTAAAAAAACCTGGAAGCGTGTTATAATAACACACGTATGAGTTAGTTAGGTCGTAACTTCCATTCTACTGTAAAATAGTGATGTGTTGGCATGTGACATGAGTAATAATTGGTGTTTTATTGAGCCTCTGACATCTGGTGAGATGTTTTTCGGATGACATTAAGAGGGAAAGGTTTTGACGGGAAAAGTAAGGAAGGAGTTTAGGAAAAATTCCATTTGAGACAATGGTCGAGATAAGCCCAATAATTCGTCAAAACTGTGATGGACGTTTAGCGCACTTTGTTCCTCACAAAATTTGCGTAGATAATACTGGCATTATCAGTAAGATTAAGGTAGCAGTCCAATGAACTCCCTATACAATGAGAAATTGATAACATACATGATAAAGTTTGGAGCAACTAAAAAAAATTCTGGAGATGGAGCCTGACTATCATCTCCCACAATTATTACCGGATGATAATATTTTCTTGTAGATCAAATTCGCTTACCTACCTAAACAGTAGAATAATTGTAATGGTGTAATGATTAATGTTGTAGTAGTCTCAGCAATGTCATTCAAACCTTTTTTTATGACCAACTTATTATTTCAGAGATGTTCCCCCTTCAAGTCCAGAACTGTAGATAGGAACCACTCCAAAAGAGTTGTGTTGATACCGTTATAATTTAATTAAGAAATTAAGGTCATAGAACGAGCGAGTAGCAGCTTCTTATAAATTGTCGAACTTTAAGCGACACCAGCTTTTACGTAGAGCGTAAGTTTTTACGAGTTCGTATGAACTCAGTGAAAAATATATGAACGTACTAGAATGTACTTTGGGCTGAGGAACGTTTGTGATGCGTTACACTAAATATTTCTGATCAAATTTTCAATTCGGAGATGGAAGTCAAAATGTGTTGTGTGTGGTGGTCTTCCGAATGTACCCAACTATATCCGAAGAAGGCATTTTATGTTAATTAATACCTAGACTTCGTTTTCGACGAGCATTTCACCACGGAATGGATGAAGGGGTATACGAAGAAGCTGGATCACCTATACAAATGGCTTTATTTGATAGTGGAATGGGGAATGCGAAGAAGGTTGCGAGATGAGCAGCCCCTGACGAATGCGGCTTCAAAATAGTTACAACGTAGCTGTTAGTAAAAGTAAACGAAAAAAGAGGTCGTTTATAGGAAGCAAAATACACGAAGAGGCAACACCCCAGGGCCCACTGCCCCATCGCTGAGACCTTTTAGAGTTTCCAACCACATTTTTCTGTAACGGATTTCCCTTGACACGCAGCAAAAAATACTGGCGGACGGGCGAAGGGAATTTAATGGGGTTTCTCGTATAAAAATAAATCTTTCAGATGCTAAGAGTTGCGAGGATCTTCAGTTTTCAGACATGGAACTTACACGATGAGTCGTTATGGCTTTATGTAAGTTGTGAACTGACAATGCTGAGTGAACTGTAGTTGGCATTAAGAAAGTTCTAGTTTTGTGAGGCGTGAGAAAACTTCATTGTTACTTCCAACGGCCAGAACCGGCAATTCAAAACCTACAAGGGTCAGGTTGCCAATTTTCTGACGTGCATGAGTTAGGTCGTCAATTTTTCAATAAATCGCCCAAATGATTATCAGGCATCAAATTGAAATTGAAAAGGCAATGGGGTTACTGTCCGTCTTCAGAGGCTTGTTCTCGGAGGCAGCCTTTCTGGTTCTTTGAAACGAGACAGTGGGAGTTGGCAGTCTCCGGTTACCCATTTCCAAACTTGAAAAATTCCATATTGCAAAACTTTATTGAGCCAGGTCAATGTACACAGGTGGTAATATCGGTGGAGCGAAAACCACTGACAAAACTACGGGTCCGAAAATGGGTCGAAAGAATTGAGCCGTTCGAGTCGGCGAGACTGTTTATGTGTCCGCGATCGCTGGCGACTGGATACAATTGCAACCGAAAGATGCAGCCGAAACAGGGCAGGAAAGTGTACGTCCATTACATCTAGTGAAAGCGTTATGACTTTGAACGACGAGTCTCATGCGTTAAGGGTTCGTTCACATACCATTATGGTGAGAAAGAGAATTGAACTAAGTTCATGAGTACTGTAATTTGCAATATTGCTAGAGCCTGGCAAGATCAGGAAGTAGAATACTGCAGTCTGTTGCACGACGTTCGGAGTTAGGTGCAGGCTGATATTTTGGTCATCAGCTACAGGCGCGAACCAATGTGTTATGTGACAATACACCGCGGGTAATGTACGCGAAACGTACGCGTCGAACTAACGAGTGTTTGGAGTCTGAGAGGAGGTACAGTGGAAAATGAGCACAGGCCAGGAAGAAACGATAACTTTTGCTACATTGTCACGCGAATTCCTTCAAGTATTCTCTATATTTACTGTGATTTTCAGTCCCACGCCACTTAATCCTATTCGACTCATTACAAAGAAATACTTAGGGAAGGATACCAAACTGCCAACTTTTTCGTATGTTCGATAGTTTTTCAAACCGTTTTTTGCCCATGAATACCATGGGTTTCGTCCGATTGGATTGTCGAAGCAGCGAGCAGAACTAGATACCAAATGGAATTCATGTGCGAAACGTCATAACCCAAATATGGCCCAGACGGCGAACATTTTTCGTACCAAAAACGTGGGTGTATTATTCAGAATGAATAATTAACGAACAAACCCGGAAGAAAAATGCAGCTGTGCCCAAAGAAAGAATTGAAGTGAAAACGTCCTGATGGAGGATTTCTAAGGTGGAGCTCCACGTTGTTCAGAGCTGTCCCCATCCTACTTGAGTTGACTGGTTCGTGCTACTGTGAAGGAGAAAGAAACAGGTGCCACGGTGATACAATCCAACGGAAAGTTGGCAGGCCACATTCTGAAAGTATACTTGCTAGAGCGCTCGGCCGAAGTGCAGTCCGTACCCTAATGTTATAGAGTACCGTGCTAGCATGACAAGCGGGCACCTCTGACATCACAGCAGATATACTGGTATTATTACTACACTACTGCAGAAAAATCTTCAGGGAACTAATCTCAAAATATTAATGATTGCATCGCTAGGAAAATGATAAAAAAACACATAAAAACTAAAATTACTTGTATGGAATGTTATATACCAACTATGAAACCAATGCAGTTAAGACTATCCATTTTGTGTAATTTAAAATTGAAAAATGTTCGTATTAACTTGCTGTATGTGTTTGGTCAGCCTTTTGGACAGGTTAGTATTTTTTAACAAAATTGAGTGTCGATCTTACGATATCTTTCCTCCTGCCCAGTCCCAAATAGCGTAGACACCATCCGTTATCTTCCTCATAGTGCTCATCATTTGTAGTTTCTCAGTGATTTTGAGTAAACCATTCCAACTTATTTTGTGTGTGTGCGTGTGTGGGTAGGAGGAAAAACTTAAATAGTCTAGAACTTTATCGCTTCGTCGACTTTTCACAGTTTCTTGCGTACTTTAAGACTGTGTTCAGAATTTCAGTGAACTATATCGTTAGAGAACTGCTCTACGACATCAAAATCTTATTGCCAAAGTGCCGAAACATAGTCGCAGAAGTTTCGGAAACTTGAAAAAATGTGTTTGTCAAAACGGCGTACGAGTAACGTGTGAACGGCGTAAAAATCGAAACATTTTGTCAGTGGTTTGACCCGTTTTTCTACTTTCTCTAGCTCTATGAAATAGGGAAGAAAGTGATGCAATTTCCGTGAAGTTTAAAGGGCTTCCCAAAAGATTTCAGTTGGGAAAACGGCCTGCGTGCACGTGCAACTGAATCTATGGAAGTCTCGGGATTCAGTCAATAGTGGCACATTCAGCGTCTACTTGCCAAAGTTTATTTTTCATTTCACGGTAGGGTACTAAACTCATCTAGGTATTATCAGAAAGAAACATTCTTGAGTAAAAAAAAAACGGAAGCCAGTAAATTGAACAAAAATAACTTTAGTCGTGCGGAATTAAAAAAAGGCTTATCTGAAGATTGCCCAGGTGCACATTAATAAACATCGATGAGGAATGAATTGAAAATAGGTTGGATTAGCTGCAAACGAATCCGATGGTAACACCAGCGGGGGATTGAATCAATAAACAAACGCTGGAGTCGACTAAGCTAAACAAAGGTACCTGACCTAGTTATAAAGTTGAATCTACGATTCCGATTAAACTATCAATTAATTCAATAGAGAAAGAGTAATTAAAACAGATTTAGAATCACATTACCCGAGAATCAAGTGGGAATTTTTCGTTTATTATTATTATTAGGTTGGAAAAATGGTATAAACCATATCCTGTCACGCTGGACGGTCGGTTCGTCATAATTATCGGAATGACTGCTCATCTTCAAGAGGATAACTGAGGTTATTTCGCTGTAGGTCCAGGTGGTGTATAGCTACTAACGTTCAGCACACAAATTTTGAAGTCGGCTATCGAGGTGCCCTAGTAAGAATAAATGTTGTCTGCACCGAAGGAAGTACTTAGTTTTCTCCAGATTGACATAGGAGCTCACTCAACTGGGCATCATGCCAACGCGAAAGCTGTATATGTCGGATAAATCGAGTTTCGAAAAGCAATATTTGGGAAGATTCAACACAAAACTGCTATCATAGTGAACGACGCAGACAGAGGGAGAGAGGTTTCGATCATCAAAACCGTTCATGACTTCATTTTGAGTCCGGTTTCCGTTAAGCCGACCGGATTGAAGTTATAGTGTAGTTTGAAATTGTCATTTGTGAGAAAATGACGGGAGCTTAATACACGATTTCCACCAAAACTCGGTTTTATCGTGATTGTTTCTTATAAGTGTCGGTATGCGTAACTAGCGTTTTTGAAAAAATGAGAGTTACAACAAACTGCCTACACGACGGTAGTAGAACGATGAACATCAGGAAATCAAGAGTCGCTTCAGAAATCCCGGACTGCGAACCGATGTCGTGTTTTTTTAACAAACTTGTTTAGCGGTGGCTTGTAACTCCGAAACGGTTATCACGAACCGCTTCGAATAATCGAGCTTGACAGTCAATTGATTGCCTATACGCAGAGGACTTAATAAATGTCGTGGCATCAGTAAGGCTAACGCGATGAATTTCACAACGCTAATCACTGCCACCTTCTGGCAATTGAACGATGATTTCGTTAAAGTTCAGCAAACGATAAAATTGATTCGTCTCCAAAGTGGGAAAAATAACTAGAATGTACGTAGAGCTGAGGAATGCTCTGCAATGCGGAGTACCAGAATTGATTGAATGAGCGTGAATCAGAACTGTCAGTTTCCAGTAAAGGCAAAATGACGGGTGTGGGCAATAAATTAATAAAGCAATAAAATTATTTACTTCTATCAATTTCTGGAAAGTAAACTTTGCTCTCCCAATAATGTAGCCGTGTGTCAGGTCTGTTTCCTTATTTGATGACTGTACCTAACCCTAACCCTCGACGAAAGTTATATCAGTCATGGAAGTTGCGGTTTTGCTAATATCAGCCCTGCGGAGGTACGGCAGGTATTTGGTCGTTAGCCAGTCTCCCAGTAGAGAGCTCTTGTCTGTGTGTTACCACACGGAGGTGACCAACTGAGGAACCCCGTACCGTCGGGGAGGAGTTCTTAGTCTGGTTTCCCACCTGATCTAACTATTTACTTGGGTGGCAAGTTTCAAAAGGGCAGATCAACTATGACCACGTTTCTTAGCCATCACCTTCTTCGCAAACTCTGAAAAACGGTTATAGGCTTGCTTTGTAGCAGTCAACGCTGCTAAGTTCGTTTGCCCATCCCAACAACCGTCGCTTAGTGTTGTAGAAACTACAGTGGAGCAGCACGTGGTTTCTTGTTTCCTCCGCACTGAAGGCACAAGACGTGCATAATGGAGAGCCTTGCAGAGAAAAGAAGTTTAGCCGCGCATTGAAGTCACCATGTCCCGTGAGGAACTGGCTCGTCCAGTGGTCTGGCTCAACCCATTTTCTTTAAAGACGTTCACGGATGTTGGGGAAGAACTCATACGTATCACGTCCCTCTGACGAGGATTCCCATCTCGCTTGCCATTTTTCTAGCGCCCATTCGTCAGTGGCGGCAAGTTTCTGTTCTGTGGTGAGATCCACACGGAGTTCAGCCCAAAGCGGGGGAAGCTCCCGTTTCACTCTCCACTTGTCAATCATGCACTCAACGGTCAAGTGAACTGGTAACTGACCAGTGATCACCTGGAGTGCTTCTGTTGATACAGTCTTGTAGGCCTTGGTAATCCACTGGAGCGCAGCTCTCTGGGATTGGGCCAATACTCTCTTTTAATTTACTGTTAGTTTGCTACCCCAGACAACGGGGCAGTAGCCAATCACGCCTCGATAGATGGCCTTATACATGAGGATAGTGTCATGGTAACACACACCCCAAGTGGCCTTATTAATGGCACGCAGTGAGGCAAACCTTGCAATGGTAGTGCCTTTAAGGGACTGGAGGTGTTGGTAGCTGTGTGTCAATCCTCACAACTCAAACGTTTTTAATGGAGTAAATGTAAAATAAAGGGGCAAACCAATAAATTTAGGCACACTGTGCCAACTTTTTCATTATAGTTTCTGATAATATGTGTATCGTTCTGCATCGACTATTTATTCACCATCACGTACTCAGTTGGAGGTCGTCGCAACATTATGTCCCTTTTATGTAGCTGAATTCAAAATTGATTAGATAAGTTGGGAATTTGAGTGAAGTAGAAGAAAGTTGTAAGATGTGTCACACCTCATGTTCGGCTTGACAATGTTATAACCAGTAATATTCAGCAAACGGCACAATTATATCAGCGACTAACAGCTACGTGTCGCAAATAGAACTAGAGATATTGAACGCGGAATATTAAACAAATAGTTCACCGCCTCTAGATCATATTGTATGAAGTCAGTAATTAACGGATTCATCAACAAAGGTGTGAAGAGAATAGCCGGGGCTCAATGATCACACCGCGCCATCGTCAAACCCCATTATAGCAGCTTCTATCTGAACCCGAGTTGTGTTTTGCTACTCTGAACCAAGCCTGAATGACTGAAAGGCTTTTCATCACCTCTCATTTAATATTTATGATATTTCTTCGTAAAGATTGTCATTGTATTATCCATCAACCTGTAATCGAATCCTTAGAACTGATTAACACTCTGATTAAAGTCGAACCTGGACTGTTTGTTCATTGGCCGTTGCACCAACTTGTTACAAGACAAACAAAACTTTAACATTTATTTGGCTCTCATTTCGTATTTTAGTACTACTGACTATAACCGCTCGGGTTCATTTTAATTTATGCAATCCAACGATGTACGATCTTAATAAAAGTGTTTTAATTGTGAGATTATTGTAAACTCAAGTTGGATGTTGGGATGAAATGAAAAATGCAGCGAATGACTGCACAACTGTTATTATCTTGTACGGCATGATTCGGACCTATTCAGTCCGGTGCCGAAAAGTACCAGTGAACGATATTAAGTATGACTTGACTACAACGGAACATTAGAAAGTTGACATTCACGTCGACGCTAGGCAATTGGCACGACGTGAGTAGTTGAACCGACAGATGTGAGACTGGAAGCCGGGGAGAAAGGATAGCTTTCGCCATATTGTCCCGCTAAATCTTTAAAGTCGTGGACGTCTCCCTATAATTACTGAGTTTTCACTGTTGGAGGCAGTCCTACACTCATGAGGCCCGTCCTGTTTAGATTCGGTATCAAAAAATGCCAAGGAAACGGTGCTGAACGCAAAACTGCCAAAACTTCGTTTTCGGGTTATTTTTTAAACCATTTTTCGCACACAACAGACAAAATCCAACCGGATTGTCAAGTGGGGGAGGGGCACATCCGAATGGGATTTTCGAGCAAATTAACGTGGTACTGAAACCACGGAGGGAACAGGCTCCAGGGTGTGGATAAGTGGCTGGAGAGAGTGGGACGCACATTGCCCCAGGCCCCACTCCAAGGGTTCTTTAAGCAGAGATTTATGCTATCATCGCCGGGGCAATCTTAATGCATGAGAAAGGCTGTATCAACAGAACTATCAACATATTGACTGATAGTCAAGCGTCGTGCAAGGCGCTGGTGAACTACTGCACGTCAAAACTGGTGCGAGAGTGCAGGATGTGGCTTAACTCCTTAGCAAGCGCGAATACAGTTATTGTGTAATGGATTCCTGGACACGAGGGGATCATTGGAAATGAGAGGGCGGACCAGCTGGGCAAGCGCGGTTTGTCTAGGGTACCTGTCGGGCCACCGCCCCATTGTGGGACTTCTCTGTCACTAGTCAAGAGATATGTGAGAGAACACGCCAGAAGACTGCATCAGACGGTCTGGAATGATGCAGGAGGTCTTACTCACTCCAAACGATTTGTCTCAGAGCAACCAAGTGAGATAAAACACAACCGGGCACTGCAGAATGAACCAACACGTGCATGTTATGAGTATAGCTGACATCCCTTGATGCGGGTGGTGTGGCACAGACGAGGAGACTCTCTACCGTGTCCTGGCCAAGTGCCGGAGACTTGAGAGGGAGCCACTTTTGGTCATTGGCACCACTTCTCCCAGGATGTATACCAAAGGAAACTCTTTCAGGATCTACCTGGCTTTCCTCAGGAGGCCAGGGATTAACCTGTAAGACAGCAGGGCTGGCACAATAGATCATCTGGCCGCGGTGCACATCCCAAATTGCGGGACAGTCAGAAGACTATATATAGACCACGTTACAGGCAAAATATAGGACGGACAAATGTTTTGGTTTCAAATTTTGAGAGGCAATTATAAAGAATTTTCCTGGCTCTAAACGAACTTGAATTATTCAGAATGAACGACAAACCAAAATGATTCACTGGTCCAGAATCAATCACTGTAATAATTCCGCTTGCAACTGAAAACGAATATAAAAGTTAACGTACCAGTTTGGTTAGTCCGTCATTTCTTGGTGGTAAAATGCTGTTGGCGAGCTGTTTCAACGTAAAGAGATCATCTGTGCTGCCTTAACGGCCAGACGATGATGTCTTTACACTGAACACCAAACTGGTACGTCAAATTGAAAAACTTACCTACTGGCGTAACTAACCCCATTACTTTAATAGAACAAATATGATCGAGTTCGCAGAAGAAACGATCGTAAGAGGGAGTTCGTTGAGAAAAAGGATGAATTTTGACAGACCTGGAAAGAATATACCGAACACATAACCAAGGAGGCGATGACAGTACTGTTGGCGTGTCACGAATGTGTGAGAAATAACTTATGATAGTAGGAAGACACTTAACGTCCCTACGGTGTACTTCGTTTCACCTTCTTCCTAATGAAATATTTGCCAAAACAAAGGCGTTGAAGTTTGCACATAGCCAGATTTGGAATAGCTAAGGCGCAACAAGCTTATCAAGCACTTGGCTGTATTCGGGAACTCCAAGACCTTCAAGCTTGGCATGATAGTAGTTAGGTCTATGTCACACCTGGGATGAGTGAGGTAATCCAGCCTCCCCACCATCCAGCTGATGTATGACGTCACGCCCCTCCTGCCAACAGATGTATGACGTCACCTCCCCCTCGCCACCCAGCTGATCTGACAGAAGACGACACCCCCCCCCCCCACAAACAGCTGGTGACGTCACCCCGCCTCCCCAGACCACATCATCATGTGACGTCATGCCCCCACAATTTGGGCAACTCTTGAAAGGATCAACCCCTCATCCCCCCCCCCAATGTGACGTCACGTCCCGTACCACTATGAATCCCTTTGTGTGGCATCATGCCCCTACAATTGGGGCAACTTCTGAGAGGATCCCCCCACCCCTCCACAATCTATTCCAGCTGATACGAAGTCATCCCCCTCGTGTGACGTCATGCCTCCACCACAACCATAATTTTTCAGTGGATCAACCCCCTCGTGTGATGCCATGCCCCCCCCCCCCTCAATTGGCGCAACTTCTGAGTGGATCTTCGTCATACCCCAGCCAATTATTGCGCTAACGCCTAATTACCTCCTACCCCAATTTCCCCCCACACTGAGAGTTATTGAGATGGATTTCTCCTGATCGGCGTACAACAGTTTGGAGAAATAGCCGAAAACCCACTGCTCCAGCAGTCCGTCATTTCCTCGTTCAACCCTTCAAGCAGCGTATTGGGAGCTTAGGTATTCCAGGTGTTCGATACCCACTTGGCTTGTCCTTGGGGATTTACGTTGCAAGGATCTAGACCGAGATCTTGCAGTCCTCTTTTAATCCTCGCCTCTCTGCTTCTGTGACGTAGGCTTTTCATGCTGAGGAGGCTCAGAAAACCTACTTAAAAATTCACTCGAAATTCTTCTATTTCTGTGCAAAGACTTTCTAGATTTGGGACTGTCTTTTCCAATTCGATTATGAAAAGGGCGTATAAACCGATCAATTAGTTAACATTTTGTTGGTGCAACGCAGCTCGCTGCTTTTCAAGAACTAAGTGATGGAGACAGAAGTTAACTGCGAATGGTACTTTAATCAAAGTTGTCTGGTATCTTGCATGCATTACATTATTGAAACCCATCGCTATTTTCCAATTCCGGTACATAGTGTGCCAACGCACAGATGTGCAGTTAAAAAGAGACTTCCATTTACATTTCTTTCTGCACTTCTTCCGAAGTCTTTTGAATTCTTAAACTTTTTTTCCTTACTTTATCCGTCTTCCCCGTTTCTGTTGCCTTTTTTTTTCTTATGATTCCGCATTCCGTTTGATATGAGCCACTCGTTATTTTATTCGAGAGATGGTCTATATTTCATTTCCAGGCTTGAAACGATGGAGTTACTTTCCGCTTTCACGAGAAGGTTGCGGATATGACTTTCGTCTTCGTTGGAACCGAAAAAAAGAAAAAAGATTCACCCATTCGCATTCACTGAGATTTTCCGATCGTAAAATGGTTTATATTGAGATTTCTTTTGGTGGAGAGACGCATCTAAGTTGACAGACTTGGAGGGGAAGGTTACAACCGAAGTTTCTTTTTATTCGAAACCTTTCCTTAGTTTGGATAGAAAAACGAACTACCTTTCGTTCTTCGGGAATTTCATTTCCATTTGGGAGAAACTATCGCGACAGGTTCGAGGCTACTGTTACTGTATCGATTTAGTGTCTCCGACGTGTCTAGTAAGCAAATTCGCGACGGTACGTTAAATTGTTTTCGCTGGTGATGCCAGTACTGCATAGAACTACAATTTGTTCATTTCCCATAAAACTTAGAATTGAACGTTTTATCTTCTGACTTTTAAGTGGGCCCTTTGTTGAGGAGAAGGATATAGCACAGGGTGACTATTAATGACACACCAACTGTTAATGCGGACTGTATAAATGGGACTTACCCAGTCGAAATTTGGAAGCCGCGAAACCTCGTCTGTCGTGCTGTCGAAGGGGGAAGGAGAAGCAGGAAAGGAGAAAAGAGAATAGGAGAGAATGAAGAAAAACAGCGTAGACGAAATGTACAAACGCGTAAAAACCAAAGAACAAAAAACCCTGCAAATTATTACACAACGGTTTATTATTCGGATAATCAGCTTGACCTAGCATTAATGCTCCGAGATCCATCCTGTTCGATTCAGCATCGAAAAATATCATAATGAAACCCAAAAAAGGTCAAAAAGAACTGAATCGTAATATTAAAATAAACAAAAAAAACGAAAGTATCTAGAAAAAACTGAATTTTAATATGAAAACATGCACGCTAAATACTAATATCAAAATTTAACCAAAATTGATGAAAAAAACCAAAATGAGAATGAAACGAAAGAATCTAAAAAAATTGAATCGTATTAAAACCAAAACGTCGGGGAAATTGGAACGGGGGCGCTCGAAGCGAAGCGCGTCGTCGTTGGGAGGCCAAAGGGGTCGTTGGGAGGGAGGCGAGAGCCGCCTCGAGAGCGGTTGGTTTTTGGTTTATTATTCATTCTGAATAATATTGGTTTATTATTCATTCTGAATAATAACCCTATGTTTTCGGTCACGAAAAATTTTTTACAACCCCCCCTCAAAATTTGATACTTTACGTTTCAAGACATGGAGATTCCAAATTTGCAATGTCCGTCCGCCGTCCCCGTCCGCCGTCCCCGTCCCCGTCCGCCGTCCCCGTCCCCGTCCCCCGTCCCCCGTCCGCCGTCCGGGCCGTTTTGTGCCTTTAACGTGGTCTAAAAAATTCGTTCTTTCGCCCAAAAATCCGACTTGGTATCTAGTTGTGCCCGCCATCTCGGCAATCCGATCGGACGAAGCCCGTGGTTGTAATGGGCAAAAAACGGTTAAAAAAATTAACGAAACGCAGTTCAACGCGGGAGCTACAAGCGTTTCGTCGTTTGAATTCCCTCCGCCCTGCCCGTCTCTTTAAAAAACGACCCGCTCTCGGGGGGGCCCTCGCCTCCCTCCCAGCGCCCCCTTTGGCCTCCCACCGACGCCGCGCTTCGCTTCGAGCGCCCCCGTTCCAATTTCCCCGACGTTTTGGTTTTAATACGATTCAATTTTTTTAGATTCTTTCGTTTCATTCTCATTTTGGTTTTTTTCATCAATTTTGGTTAAATTTTGATATTAGTATATAGCGTGCATGTTTTCATATTAAAATTCAGTTTTTTCTAGATACTTTCGTTTTTTTTGTTTATTTTGTAATTTTACGATTCAGTTCTTTTCGACCTTTTTTGGGTTTCATTATGATATTTTTCGATGCTGAATCGAACAGGATGGATCTCGGAGCATTAATGCTAGGTCAAGCTGATTATCCGAATAATAAACCGTTGTGTAATAATTTGCAGGGTTTTAAAGAGACGGGCGGGGCGGAGGGAATTCAAACGACGAAACGCTTGTAGCTCCGCGTTGTACTGCGTTTCATTAATTTTTTTAACCGTTTTTTGCCCATTACAACCACGGGCTTCGTCCGATCGGATTGCCGAGATGGCGGGCACAACTAGATACCAAGTCGGATTTTTGGGCGAAAGAACGAATTTTTTAGACCACGTTAAAGGCACAAAACGGCCCGGACGGCGGACGGACATTGCAAATTTGGAATCTCCATGTCTTGAAACGTAAAGTATCAAATTTTGAGGGGGGGTTGTAAAAAATTTTTCGTGACCGAAAACATAGGGTTATTATTCAGAATGAATAATAAACCAAAACGAACTAATAACCGGACAGGGCCGAAACTATATAGCGATGCGCGAATACAAGACTGAGAGAGAGAGTCGTACAGGTTTTCGCCTCGCCAGGTTACACCGCATGCGACATCAACGGCTTCCAATAGACATGCAGACTCTCTCTATTGACCAGACCAGAAACAATATTGGAGGGCATGTCCTCATGCATTGCAGCCCTGTGCCCACCTAGTCTAGTATTGCCAGAACGGCGCAAACACCAACGATAACCTTGAGGTACCCCCCCCCCTCACCATCCAAATTAGATGCAACTGAGAAAACCGCGACTGCGGCCTCAAGCGTATATGAGTTGCGTCATGTCCTCCCAGTTCCACCTTTACCTCCGGCGAACCTGGTGTCCACCGATGCGATGTCCACAATGCATCCCCTACATTCTTGCGTAAAACGTAAGACGACCTTGAGGGCTGTCCCTGCAACCTCATTCGCCCGCAGCTGAAGAACCCCCAAGTACACAGTTCATGCTCCTCTGGCTGACTCCAGATCTGCCTCACAGAATATACAACGCTTTATCTCTGTCTCACCAATCTTGGCCAGGTGTTACCTTAGTGGACAATGTCCTGTGAACAGGCCACATACCATCCGTATATTTTCCCTCTTCAGACAGAGGACCCCTCTTGTTCCTCCTGGGCTGGCACATCCTGTCAATAATCAACCCTGCACTTCTTCTCGAAGTTGCTAACCGCCTTATTCAAGTGGCTTATTGCGTAGTTCCTGGTGGCTGAACGTCTCACGGATGTCAGGGAAAACGACTTCTAAGTGCCAAGTCCCATTGACTAATAGCTAATTCCAACAAAACTCCATTTGTGAGTGCGTAGTTCTGATGACACTGAACCTGCCTACCAGTTACCTGGCTTTTAGGCACTACCACTTGAGGATTTTGAAAAAGTATCATTATGGGGCGAAATATGTCTGCATCACAGTGAGTGGAGGGAGAGCGGTAAAAAGATGCCGGTGGTGTGCTTCAGGCGAGCGCTTTCGATGTAATGATATCTTTATGAAAGTGGAGGCCTTACGGGAGGACTTAACCAACGTCTTCAATATTCCACTCTTATATTGGAAAACATTGCGTTTGATTGGTTTTGTCGTTATCATTCTGCAGCATTTTGTTCTCATGTGCATGCTAATAATAACACATTTAGATTAGCAATAGTTGTATGAATAATAACAACAACGAAACCCTCGATGTGGGACAATGTGGTTGTTGTACTCCTGACACGATGTCGTTTCACAATGTCTCTTTCTCCATGATATATTTCAGATGTCCGGTGCAAGTCCAGTGGGTACCTTGGCCTACATAGCCGACGAAGAAGCTATGCTCGTCCGAGTGAACAAGGGATGGCAGTATATTGCGGTAAGTCAGCAAATGACATAAATCATGCACTACAGTTCGCACGCAACTTTCAATCGATGAGCTGCAGAGATATCGTGAGGCGAGTTGGGCTGAACAAACACTTTCGCCGTTCAAATAATCAAGAGCTGACTAAGAATTCTCCTTTCGGCGGATCAATTGACTCAAGGCGAGAAGGCCGGCGACCGGAGACTTTGCCAGATATCGGATGTGAAAGGAGAGCTCAATAAATGGTCGACCTGGTTCCCCTACCAGCATTGAGTATTCAGTCTGTCCACTAACTCTCTATGTAAACAAGCTACATCCGTCTTATTCTCTTCCAACCCGGGAGTAACTCCAAGAGTTCGGCTACCTCTAAGTTCACCCTTTTGATAATGCCAGATCCTTATTTAAGGCGGGAAGGGAGAGGCGGTGGAGTGCTTTGGCTTCTCCTATTTCATTCCCAATGATCTTCCATTCGCTGAATGAATGCCAAATTTCTTGCATTTATGAATAATTTACGCGGGATTGGAGGTTACGATTCATTTGGACTTAACAATACCCAACAAAGTAAGAAAAATATTGTAACAGTCCGTAATAAAGTGGATTTTTGTTCAGATCCTCACGTTTTGAAGTTCCCTGAATTAGGAACAAATAATATCAGAGCGTGTAGGCATGTGTTTAGTTATTGGGTTATAAGCACCTGTTTATTCTACAAGTATCTGACTGGGACGTTGCACATACTGGCAGGTTTTTGATTCATTCAAGATCAGCTACGGTCTTAATACACTGTTGCTCTCCAGGGTTTGGTTGACGGACGAGAACTAAAGCAGTGCCCCGTATGCCTTAACTCTTCCTCGTGAATGGAATGAATGATCGTCGTTCTTTGGGCGTCACTGCATACAGCAAGGAGATGTACAAGAGGCTGGGGTCGTAACGTCGATAGTGCTTGCTGTGATCACTAAACTATGTGGTGCGGGTGTGTTCCTTACTCATGGAGGCTACGTCAAGCTCCAAGCTGGTTGCTGGCGCCTCGTCATCCAGATGCTGCAATGCGAAGAAAGATGAAGACTACTAGAACTACTCACATCGTCACCGTTGGTCCTGACACGTCTGCAGTGATCTGTCTGGGTGGCCACGTTGTGTCTTGATGCCAAGGCCTTGCGTTCACTTCGAAAGCCAAGATGCGTCAGAAGCTGCCGGAGTGGAGGCCGATAACAACAGCATTGCAGCAACTGTGTGGTGTTAGAAAAGTACCGAGAAGATGCGCCATGTGTTCTTCAATGTATCACCACCCCCGTATGGCTCCAGTCGTAACTGAACTGGTGGTCGTTCTGTCGTGGAACATCTCTCTCTCCTTTTTCTTTCCTTCCTAGTCCCTATTCTTCGGGCCTTAGACCCGACGTAGGGCAATCTGAGAGCCCCTCCCCCCGGTTATTAGTTGTTGTTATTTTAGTTTCTTTTTTTGAATGCCACCCTACCATTCAAGGTGAGTGTTGGACCCCAACGAGGTCCAAAGGCCCAATTGAGTGAACTCTATAGATGTTATTACCAACCTACGCTCGTTGTCCCTTCTCCCTGTACACAACCTCATTCAGTTTCCCTTTTTCCTTATTCTTTTTTTCGTATATGAAGGCTCATGTCTCATAGTTATCTCGTTTTTTACTTTCCGCTACCCGAAGGGAAGGAAAGTATAGTAATCGGCCCCAAAAAAAATGTGGGTTTTCTTCAGATCATTACGTTTTGAGGCCTACTGAGTCTAAAAAACATAATTTCGGCGCGTGGTCCGTGTGGGGGGGGGGGGGGCGAAAATGTACCAAAAACTAGGGTTTTTCGCATTTTTCTCGAAAAAGGCTCCAACGATTTTGATTAAACTTTCAAATTATTCTCTACTGATCAATATCTAACTTTTCTTCACCATACATATCTTCATGAAAATACGGTGAATGGAGATATAGGCCTATGAACCAAAAATAGGTTTTTTACACTTTTGGGCAAAACGGCTTCAACGATTATCACCAAACTTTCAAGATGTTTTTGAATAGTTAATACCTACATATTGGTCTCAATAAATGTTCCTCTGACAGTCCATTGAACCGAGATAAAAATCAAAATGTGTCGAAAATAACGTTTTTTCGAACATTTCCGTGAATTTCAGGGTAACTTATTCATCAGATGTCATAAATCTTAATGTAGTGTCTTTTAGTCACCCATACCCACATTTCGTTCTCCATAATTATTTCTGTATATGTATGTTGAACGGAGATATAAGCCAAATTAACTCAGAAAAGGAGATTTGTCGAATATTAATTTATTAGTATTCACATTTTCTCAAGAACGGCTCTAACGATTTCGATCAAACTTATGGAGTACTCTCAGCTAACTAGTCCCTACATTTTGTTCTTCATAAATGTTCCTGTAAAAATGCGTTGAACGAAGATATAGCCCCAGCATATGTGTCTGGTGTTCGAAATTACGGGGGTGGCGGAAAGTTGTGTGTTGCTACGCACTAGATATTTAATCTATCGAAGGGCAGGGTTATGAAGGCACGTTAAAACCTCAAAACCGTGCCGCTGAATTTGTTATTGTTAACTGAACCGCAACAAACACATCCGCTATACACATGAAGAAGTTCTTTGTAAGTTTATGTCTTCGTATTCGAGTTTACAGAATTTGTCGACTCTGATTAACTTCCTGAGTAGTTTGTATCAATTAATCTCATCACTTTGTTACAATATAATGGATAATTCCAATGAAATACTTTGAATAGTGGCGTATAGTATATTTCAATATGGTCGATTGAGATCGTGAAAAACAAATCCTGAAATGGTCAAATAGCTTTTGTCGCGCCCTCATCTGGCGCCACACGTGCTTCAGAATTTTTTTCTTTATTTCGGTTGACAAACACAACGGTATCGAAGGAAAATGTCACATAGACGTAGGCAGGAGGTTGGTTCAATTACATAAAAGCCCATAAAGGCGTTCATTAGCGTCTTAGAAAACTGAGGTCAACCGAACGGAAACCGTGGCACATTGTCTGGGTCGTTGGAGTGACGCGGGAATTGGGGAGTTCCGTCCGTAACGATCAAAGGGCTGGCACTTGGCACCCAATTAGACCGGTTAACTCGGAGAGGCGAACATCGGCCAACGCCCGGAATGCCAATTTACGAGCCAAGCGAGCAGAAACGACCTGGTAGTGTTGATTGCTGCTCCCGAACCCGGCTTGTTGCAAAGCCCTTCCACACCCCTCCCGTCCCCTACCAATGAACTTTCAACGCAAATTATTATCTTTCGGCCTTTTTTTCGTTCGATACATTTTCGACACCGTCCGTTTTATTTGTCGAGCCATTGGCCTTCGTTTTTACAACAGATTCAACTTGAGAACCTTCCAGTTTCTTAGTTAATGTTTTTCAGGGGAGCAAAACCGGAAAAGTTGGTGCAGATGGTTGGGGTGCGGATCTGATCTCCAGAGCTGGTAAATGAATCAAGATTGGTGGTAAATCATGTAAAATATCTGGTGCGTTGCAACACACAACTTTCCTTAGCTCTACAACAATTCACTTTGTACATGGCTAATTCTATTTAATCAATTCATTTATCACTCAGTTAATTTGAACTTGGTCACACAACGCTTTACGGCAGCAGGAAGCGGTAGCGCTTACAGTTCCAGATTTTATTGTGCTGCTCGTACTCATTTCAGGACCATTATTGAGCAATTGGTACACAGATAATTAATGAGGCTGTAAACACACATTTTTTGGAGAAGAATAGCAATTACTTGTGCAGAGTTATTGGGTAAAAACCTTTAGAGTAGCTACAATATGAGATTTTCAGCACAGCATACGACGTCATCATGCTGTGCCTCCGCCCGCCCAAGGTGTGGGCGAGGGGAGGCACAGCCCGCTGGGGTACTCCCCACTTCGAGACAAAAAGTGCTGTGCCTCCTCCAGTCCATTGTGAAGGGAGGGTTGTGGTAGGGTGAGGAGGGGAGGCACAGCTCATTGAGGCGCTCCCTTCTACCACGTCATCATGCTGTGCCTCCGCCCACCCAAGGTGCTGGCGAGGGAAGGCACAGCTCATTGAGGCGCTCCCTTCTACCACGTCATTATGCTGTGCCTCCGCCCGCCCTTGGTGCTGGCGAGGGGAGGCACAGCTCATTGAGGCGCTCCCTTCTACCACGTCATCATGCTGTGCCTCCGCCCGCCCATGGTGCTGGCGAGGGGAGGCACAGCTCATTGAGGCGCTCCCTTCTACCACGTCATTATGCTGTGCCTCCGCCCGCCCTTGGTGCTGGCGAGGGGAGGCACAGCTCATTGAGGCGCTCCCTTCTACCACGTCATCATGCTGTGCCTCCGCCCGCCCATGGTGCTGGCGAGGGGAGGCACAGCTCATTGAGGCGCTCCCTTCTACCACGTCATTATGCTGTGCCTCCGCCCACCCTTGGTGCTGGCGAGGGGAGGCACAGCTCATTGAGGCGCTCCCTTCTACCACGTCATTATGCTGTGCCTCCGCCCACCCTTGGTGCTGGCGAGGGGAGGCACAGCTCATTGAGGCGCTCCCTTCTACCACGTCATCATGCTGTGCCTCCGCCCACCCTTGGTGCTGGCGAGGGAAGGCACAGCTCATTGTGGCGCTCCCCTCCCCCTCGTCAACAGTATGGGAGGAGGCTAACTGTACCCCCCTAAAATGCTGGCTAGACGAGGCACAGTCATTATCCAACTGATTGTCATCCGTCATCATCTTCTCTTCTTCTTCTTCTTCTTCTTCTTCTTCTGTATACTCATCTCCATCACCTTCATTAATCATTTCCTCCAACTCCTAGTCGTCATTCTCCTCGTCATCAGCATCAACTTTCTTCCGTTTCATGCCTGCTTGACTGGTGGCAGGAATTGGTCCGCGACTCACAAAATCGAAGAATGACATGATGCACAGTCAACGTATGGTTGTAAACTGACCTTAAACGTGGTCGTCAGTCGATTACCAAATACTTTCCCCCCGCTGTAAATGCGTGTAAGACCGAGTATTGCGGAGGTGAAAATTGCGGACATTCGCCTCCTTCCCCTCCTCCTCCTCCTCCTCCTGTGCCTGTGCCTCGTCTCGCCAGCATTTTAGGGGGGTACAGTTAGCCTCCTCCCATACTGTTGACGAGGGGGAGGGGAGCGCCTCAATGAGCTGTGCCTTCCCTCGCCAGCACCAAGGGCGGGCGGAGGCACAGCATGATGACGTGGTAGAAGGAAGCGCCTCAATGAGCTGTGCCTCCCCTCCTCACCCTACCACAACCCTCCCTTCACAATGGACTGGCGGAGGCACAGCACTTTTTGTCTCGAAGTGGGGAGTACCCCAGCGGGCTGTGCTTCCCCTCGCCCACACCTTGGGCGGGCGGAGGCACAGCATGATGACGTCGTATGCTGTGCTGAAAATCTCATATTGTAGCTACTGTTTAGAACTGGTAGTAAGCGAAACGGCAGTAGTTGAAATTCAGGAATTTATGGAGTGAGCCCTATGTACCTCATGAGCGTTTTTAAACACTCAACCTTTAGGTATTGGATTGGACTACAATACCAGTTTTCTTTATCTTTCTACTAACATTCCAGCGGAGTTTATAAGGAAAAAACCACTCTAAAATCGATTACGTCGAAAATTTTGGTAATTTATTGTGCTGCTCTCGTCATTTTCCCAAAATGGGGATTTTATGGTATAATTGCCTTATTTAGAGCTATCAATATAAAAAATTTAATCGAAGTCGTTAGAGCCGTTTTTGAGAAAAAATGTTTTTGGTGTTTTGATCACTATGACAACTATGGTTAACTTTCGGTGGATTTTGTTCATACCCTTATTTTGGTGTCCCATGGTAATCTGCTGGCTAGATATCAAGTTTGTGCTGATTTCATACGGTAGTTTTCTCTAAAAATCATTCACAGACACACAGACCATTTTCCCAAATAGTGTTTTTCGGACTCAAGAGGGTCTGCAACGTAAAGATCTGGAGAAAACTAAAAAAAAAACTTTTTTCAGCCGATTACATAACTTTCCTTTCTACTTTGTAGAGCCAAGGAAAGTAAAAATTGATAGGATCATAAATCGTGGAATATTAGAGCAACGGCGTAGAAAAATCGAGCGACAATTTACAGGGTGCGAATTACAATAGTCGCATTGCCGTTCTGGCGCAAATAATTGTTTCGAAATAAACAGTTTGTTGAAAATTGGAAAAATGTGTGAAATGATTCAAGTTTTTTGTTCCCGTGTTCTGCTGCTAAATACGAGGGAAAATGTTTGGCTCAAGCTGCGAACTGGCATAAGGGCAGTATTTCAGATGAATCTACTCATTTAGTCCAAAAGTCAGCTACGCCATGTCATTCTTTTCTAGGAAGCACAATGATGAGCACATACGAGCTTCTTCTATCTCTCTTCTAGCTGGTATAACATTGTGGCGGCCAGCACTCTGCTTGTTCACTCTTTTCTGTTCTAAGAGTTCATTCGTCGAGCTGTCATTTGCTCTATCCAGCATCAAACCAACAAGTGTCACGGCGGGCTCTCGTGAACATCTCTTGTTTTGTGAACACCGACTGAAGAATTTATTTATTTTGATACGTTTTAGTCTTACTCTCTTCTGCTATCCATGACCAATTCCTTCGCCCGTATTTATTTTCCATTTAGCAGTAGCGATTGGGGACAAGTTAGGCTATTCAGGGAGTTTCAAAACAAGATTCATTCTCGTTTGACGTATATTTGGATATTTCTGAAATTGAAGGATTGTGTGAAAATTGTTGAGGAATTAATGGATATTATTGTTTGTGGAGGTATGTGTTCCATGTACCGCACCAGCTGTCATCCTTATTTAGAAGTGGGATCAGAATGATAAGAGAAGGAGGAAAAAAGTAGTTATTGGGAAGTGTGGGATGCTCTGATGAGGTGAATGGGGTACAGGTTGTTTGTAGTCGAGTTTAGAGAATGTCGAATTGAGTGTATGGGTCGGCGCAGCCTAGGCCAGGCGCAAGCCAGTATCAATGTCACCCTGCCTGGGACTGTTTCTCACATTGTGTCAGGCAGGGTCGGAGATCCTATCGGCATTTCTGCTCAATCTCCTATGCCTATTCCCTACGTTCCCTGCTTGGGAGGTTCCGGAGCGTAATCGTTCTCACTGGGGCAGCGAGGATATTCTCCCTACATGGGGTACTCCCACATGCGCCCCCTCTCCCTTCCCCATCACTCCACATCCACCCTAGCCGCGTGTCTCTTCGTCGGATCAGCAGATCAACAAACACAAAGATCCCGCTTCAGCAGTCTGCACTGCGAAACATACTGGCCAGAACAGTGCCACTGTGTCCATCTTCCACTGCTCTCTGACCACCATTCCAGTGCCTCGCTTGCGGAGTCCTCCGTCGTTCCTCTCAATGCACCAGAACGCCCCCTGCAACAACAAAATCCGCTGGACCAGGGCCACCCTCAGTGCCCCTCGCCACTGCACTGCTACCATTTTCTCCCTGTATCTTTCATCGTGCAGTCCGTCTGCCCATACGGAAGGACGGAATTTGCAACAGACATGAGCAACCTCCTTCTGTTTGGCTTTGGGCCACCGCCGTTTGCCATCAGTCTGCTATAGAGTAGTGTGGGTCTCTCTCTCTCTCTCTCTCTCTCTCTCTCTCTCTCTCTCTCTCTCTCTCTCTCCCCCCTCCCTCCCTCCCTCCCTCCTCTCTCTCTCTCTCTCTCTCTCTCTCTCTCCTCTCTCTCTGTCTCTCTCTTTGTATCATTCCCAGTTCCCAAAAAACTTGTATTGTTATTGGATAATGGCGGCGGTATTTTCTTGCATACTTGGATTCATCAGCCGAATAATATTTCTCAATTGCTATAGTATGTGAAAAGGCCGAGCTACGATTGTGAGAAAGCATTCATCACCAAAATAGACAGAGTTGAAGGTCGATCTGTATTTTAGTGACTCGGAAAGCGAGGAATGATGGAATTCAATGCCTGGAACGTCGATAAACGGAAATTATTGTATGAATCAAGTTACAAGGTACCCGCTCGTAATAACGGAATTTCTCTCGACCATCAGACTGGAAACTCAAGTCAAATTAAATTCAACGAGAACGAACATCGAGCTTAATAAATTTGGTAGTATTAATACAATCGTCTACAATTTCAAGAATCGTAGTTACTACGAACATCCAACCGAATAAAAGCTTCCGAGAACCGCGAACTTGGTCAGCGCGAAGACTAATTAGTTTAACATCGAGGTTCCCTTGAGCACATTACGCGACCCTGCTATAAAAGTGGTTGTAATCATTCGGAACAACGAGCAAACGCGTATTTCGAACCAGAAGATTTTCGCGGAGTGAAATCCTCCGCCATAGAGCCCAATGTTCCACAGAAAAACGTACGAAAAGCGGTGCACGGTGAATTCGAAGTTATTTCTGACTGAATGGCGGGTTTCGTACCGGTAAAATATCTCCGAAGTGGAAGCCTCTTTTAAACGCCCGAAACGTTTCGAGGAGTATCCAAGTCGGCCGAACCTTTTGATGGATGTTTCTGAATTAGAAACGTTATTTTCTTCTTCAATAAACTTCCGTAACTCGCAAGTTTTATGTGGAAAAATTTTGGGAATATTTATCGTTTTTAACCGACGGCAGAGTAAATAAATGTTTCGGGAGAGTTCGTCACTTTGAAAGAGTTGATCCAAGAAGTTACAGGTTTCTGTCGAAACCTTAAACCTGCTTTGAGCTTGTAATCCCCTTGGACGCTATCAGCATACGCTTAGCTACCAGAATTACTTCAATTTTTCGATACCGATTTTTCAGAACTCTCATATCGAAGAGTGTCTAGAGTAATCCCAATTGTGCTTAATTATTAATTGTGAATAGCGCACATCTGTTTATGGTCAGGACAATTTTTTTACAACCTCCCCTCCCTCCGCCATCGAAGTTTGACACTTGAGTTTTCAAGACACTGGGATCCCAAATCTACAATGCCCTTCCGTCGTCCATTCCATATTTTGCCTTTAACGTAGTCTGGAAAATCCGTTCCATGGCGGTTATAAATGGTTTAAAAGATAGGCCAAACACGAATTTTAGGCAGTTTCATTGCAATCACTCCGCGTTCAATATTGTTTTCTAGGTATTTGACGAAGCTGAGTCGAATAGGATGAGTCTCAGAGGTGAAGGAAGGCGTCTAGATGGAAAACAGTGAAATCACAGTAAACATAGTAAGGCGAGTTCTTGAAGGCACTGGCAGATCAATGTAGGGAAAGCTATTGTTTCCTCCCAGTCTGCGCTCACTTCCCCCCATTACCCTTCCCGTCGCGCTAAAACCACTCGTCAGTTCGACTCGTAACGCCCTGTTTATTGCCTAATGTCGCCTAGAAAACGTCAATTTTCGTTGTTCCCTTGTAGTCGGATCGTTTTTCCTATGGTTTACCAGTATATTTCGATGCCGAACCGAACATAATACATTTCAGAGGTGTGAGACTGTGCTAAGCTCGAAAATCAGGAAATGGTTGCCGGTCCTCGGTTGTTGATTGTCTTCTTTGTTGAATAGGATAAGTCACAATCATGCTGTTCAATAAAACGTTGTGACATAATTTGCAGCGTTTTTATTCAACACACGTTGAGCACCACGCTTTTGGTGTACTTTCAGTTTCTCATAGAACGACTGAGGAGATCCTAATTTTTATCCTGATTACTTTTCAACACGAGTGGGTTCGAACTAATGAAACAAGCACCTAATCATTTGATATGTCATCTTATGGACAAATACTCGTTAAATTCCTGATAACGTCAGAGCACGTAGTTGTTGGCAAAGTTTTGTGGCTAACGAAGTGAATTAGTTGGAATAAAAAAACGCTGCTAATTATTACACAACGGTTTATTATGTTTTTGCACAGCTTGGCGTAGTCTTACACCTCACAGACCCATCGCCATTCGGCTCAGCATCGACAAATATACCATAACTACTACGGAACGACGAAAATTACGAATTCCAGGCACCTGAGATGCTGAAACGATTATTTCCGCTGTATTGTCCCGCGAGTTCTTTAAATCAGTAGACTTTGGATCACTACCATTTATGTAAATTCACAGTTTTCGATCTATACGCATTTGTACACTTGTGACACTTATTCCATTTCACCCAGCATCTAAAAATACCTTGAAAACGATGGCGTATTTGCGTTAAAACTGTCAAAATTGGGGTTTCGTTGATTATACTAACGATTTTTTGCCCATAACAACCATGGGCTGCGTCCAATCGGATTGCCGAGTGATGGGAGGGGGGGGGACTAGATACCAAATGGGATTTTTGTGAGGAAGAACGGATTTTTTAATATGTACGCTAAGCGATTAAAATCGCCCGGAGGCGGACGGACATTGCAGATTTGGAAACCTTGAAACGTAAGGCGTTAAAATTTGGTGACTGGGGGGGGGGGGGGTTGTAAAATGTTCCTAACCGAAAACATAGGGTGTCATAATGACTAACAAACCAAAACATGTTTTGAAGAAAGTTGCTGCCAAAAACCGTTTAATTTATTGCCATTTTAGTTGATGTGATCAGCGGCATTATTGCAAATTCCTTTCGATATTCCTTTTTATTTCGATTGCAATCCATTTTTCAAGAAACTCGCCCTAAAAACGTGTGATCTGCATACATTTACAGATGTATACAGGCTCTGAATTTATGAGTAAACGAAATAAGTAAATAAAACTGGAAAGACTTTCGTTTAACGTTCAGCTAATCTCATATCCCACTAGTTCTGCGTCTCCGTCCTACAGATGGTTACAAAATTAGTTGCGGATGACAAAACTTGAAGGCTGTTGAAATACGTCGAATAAATCCAATTCAGGCTGGAATTCACTGTGAAAAATGTAATAACACTATTTTTACTTTCCTTGGCTCTACGAAGTAAAAAGGAAAGTTATGTAATCGGCTGAAAAAAAATTGAGTTCTCTTCAGATCTTTGCGTTTCAGACCCCCCTGAGTCCGAAAAACAATATTTGGGAAAATAGTCTGTGTGTGTGTCTGTGAACGATTTTTCGAGAGAACCACCGTACAGAATCCACTCAAACTTGATATCTCGCCCGCATGTTACCATGGGACGCCAAAATAAGGGTTTGAACAAAATTCACTGAAAGTTAACTATAGTTATCATAGTGATATCAAAAAACCAAATTTTTTTTCTAAAAAATGGCTCTAACGATTTTGATTAAATTGTTTATATTTGTAGCTCTTAATAAGATGATCATACCATAGAGTTCCCATTTGTGGGAAAATGACGAGAGCAGCTCAATAAATTATCAAAATTTTCGACGAAATCGATTTTAGCGCGGTTTTTAGAGAAAACTACCGTACCAAATCAGCTGAAACGTGATGTCTAGCCTACAGGTTACCATGGAACGCAAAAATAAGGGTATGAACAAAATCCACCGAAATTTAACTATAGTTATCATAGTGATCAAAACACCAAATTTTTTTCTCAAAAACGGCTCTAACGATTTTGATTAAATTTTTTATATAGATAGCTTTTAATAAGCGCCCGGGAATAATAAAATTCCCATTTGTGGAAAAATGACGAGAGCAGCACAATAAATTATCAAAATTTTCGACGAAGAGCGTTTTTGCCGCGGTTATTTCTTTTTAAACTCCGCTGGAATGTTAGTAGAATGTTTAAAGAAAACTGGTATTGTAGACCAATCCAATACCTATAGGGTGAGTGTTTAAAAACGCTCATGAGATACATGGGGCTCACTCCAGAAATTCCTGAATTTCAAATACCGCCGTTTCGCTTAGTACCAGTTCTAACAGTTATTACCCAATAACTCTGCAAAAGTGATTACTATCCTCTTCAAAAAATTCGTGTTTTACAGCCTCGTTAATTATCTGTGCTTCAGTTGCTCAATAATGGTCTTGCAATGAGTACGAGCAGCACAATAAATTCCAGAACTGTAGGCGCTACCGCTTCCTGCTGCTGTGTTTTTTTGACACGATTACTATACTTTCCTTTCCCTTTGGAGTAGCGGAAAGTAAAAATTGGATTTAAGTCTCGACAATTCTCTGGGTGCTAATTGCTCAGTAATGGTCCGGGAATGAGTAGAAGTAGCACAGTAAATCCCGGAAAAGTGAGCGCTACCGCTTTTGTGCTGCCGTGAGGTACTGTTTGACCTTTGTTCAAATGAACTGAATGATAAATGAATTGAATAAGTAGAAAAAGCCATGTACACAAGTGAATTGACGTAGAGCTAAGGCAAGTTGTGTGTTGCAACTTCAGTTCACTCTAGATTGAGTCATTAAAATATTTATCAGGGCACGCATCGTTAACCACACAGTGAGATTGATTTAAAACAGTTGGAACCCTTTTTGTTTTAGTGTGGAAAAAAAACTACAGCTTCATTTGCTTCGTAACATGATTTTTCGTCGGCTGATTTGGAATTACGTAGAATGTTTGAGTGCGAACTGTGGCTGATGTTAGTAAGAGCCTTCTTGGGTTACTCCTTATTACTTTGCTAACAGTATACGCAGCTTATAGAGATGCCCTGGCGGTTCTTCTCAGGAACGATTAATTAGAATGAAAACGCTTAAATCGACTTATTCAAAATTAGTGATAAGGTTATTGTGTTTTCCTCGTGATTTATCCTTAGATGAACGTTTCATGGTGCTGTCGTGTTATTTTGGACTGCCCATGAACAAAAATTGAGTCAGCTCGTCGGGGAAATGTGATAACTGTAGTGCTCGTACCTTGATTTTTTTCTTCTTATTGTAATCTACAGGCTTATCATTAAATTTGAGCACTGTCATTCATTTTCTTTCAGTTGCATTCACGCACGAAAGGTGTTTTTATTATAAATGTCGCCCAGGCGAGACTAGGGTTGCCAAAAATATCAAACTGATAATCAAATAAGGTACCGCTTAATAATGCTCATGGAAGCATCGAGCTACTCTGGAATACAAACTAACGACGTTTTATCCAAATGACTTGTGAATTGTTTCAGAACTGTGGGCTTTAACCGCTTGAAACAAACTGTGTTTACAGACTCATCCATTTCCTCTACGTTGGTTTTTCAATTAAGTTCGCGGTATAAGTAGCAGCATGTCAATAAATTCCAGGGCTACTAGTTTCTACATGAAACAATGCTCATACGAACTGAGTGAACAGTAAATTGGATAAGTTGGAGTAGTAAGTGGGGCTGAGGAATGTTGTTTTGATGCGTCTAACCAGGGGTTTGTTAATATCAATGAATTCTGTGGGTAGCGAATAATACAAGTGCCAATCACATTCGTACGTCCAGTTTGGTGTGATTTTCTAGGTGTGACGTTTAAAGTGGTTTCATAAATAAAGTAATTTAGTGGTGGATTAATTACGAAGCAGTTTGGCGTAAGTTTCGATGACTTTGAAGAGAACAGGTTTGTAACAGCGGCACTAGCGCTTGCTTCTGGGAAAGCACCAAACAAAATGGTTGGCAGCTCAAACGGTAGGCAGCATCTTTCCACTGTTGGCTTGCGGTTAGCAGCGATGTTGAGAATAAACTTACAAGTTGTATAGACCAAAGTTATAAATATATGCATTCGCTTCATGATGGTTCTACAATTTTACCCGTTTTACTGTTTTCAGCTCGGATCTCTCGTGCCGATCCCGCCAGAAACGCCCGGCACGTCTACGGAAAGATCTAAATCCCCGTTCGAGTCGTCTAATCTTTTGAGTATGCAGCCCCTTCCTCCGATGGATGGCCCAGTCGTAAGTCGATTTTATCCACATCTTCAAAATGTTGCAGATGAACTGTTGTTTTGTTCTTAAAATAATAAATGGGCGATTCAGGCTGCGCTGAGAGCTATTCTTCGTTTGGGGATGTTTTAAGTATTGTTAAGAATAATTTTGAAGAAATAGGTTTCCGTTCATTTGTTACATTGCCAACTAACGTCATTGTGCAGTCAGAGCCACAGTAAGGCAATGCCCTACAATGTCTAGAACTGTGGAGGGAGTTGCATCGAGTAAAAATTTGTTTCCTCGTGCAAGATTTTTGCACACGCGTTCTTTGCGGTATTCTAGGCAAAACCCCTGCCAGCTACGCCTATGTTTTTCGGGGCAAGCCCGTAAATGCTCGTAACAAAGGAAACACTGAAGTGAGGCCCCACTAGAACAAGTTTTTGTTCGTTGGCCTCACGTAATTACAACTTTCTCGTACAGGACAAAGTCTAACAACGCGATGACACAGCTGACCAGCAGTGTGCCAATCTCCTAATAGTAGTGAGAAGCGAAACGCACTGAAATGCCTCTGCAGTGCCCTTGACCACAGCCAGCTTCCATTCTTAAGAGCTTCTCTTTCCGTCCCACTTGGACGTTTTCATGAGTCAGTCATATCTCTACATTCCTCTTCACTGAAGAATGTCCTTCTTTTTACGTCCTCTCCATATTCCCACATCGGAATAAAGCTTCTCGCTCATGCCCGGCACAATGTTGAGGCAGTGTCACTACTCAATGAAAATCCATGGGCTATCCAGTTCAAGACCAAGGGACAAACTAAAACCTCCCGGCAACCATCCAAAAAATGTCGAACGTAGAGTGGATATTAATCCAAATTGTTCGCCCCTCTGGGGTCGGCCATTCCCTTGTTTTATATGTAAATGACAACAGGGGCAAGAATCATTTTCGCATTACAGGGCATTGGAATAAAACAATTCCCAAAAACCTCATCAAATTGTATGAATCGAATCGAATTTTTAAATTAACTTCCCCTCACCAAAGACTATCAATTGCCAGAGAAACGTCATCAGAGTTCACTTGCAAGCTTGTAATATTAAACAACCTTCGGACTAAAGTCTTGAAGTCTGGAAAAAGTCAAGTCTGTAAACAATATATATATCTATGTGTGTGGCGTATTGGAGTTACGGATAACACGCCTCCTCAAGTGGCTGCTCTTTGTTGCACGCACCTGCCTTAGGAATGGGAACCTCGAATGGTAATACCCCTTCGCATGCGGTGATTTTTAATGATCATGTGAAAACAATGTGCTTCATTCCCTTTGTCGCAGGGATAACTATTTGCATACCGCTTTCTTCTGATTCTGCTGATGCTTCCTTGCTTCAAACGATGCCTTTACTTCTGGAATCATGCCTGTTTCTATTTATTCTTGTTATGAACTGTTCAACCGCTTAGTTTTCGTGAATACCACCAGTAGCCTCAAGAATATTTCGTGGTATTTCACAGTTTGTTTTGAAAGTTAAGTGATTTGAGGAGCCTAGGTGCTGAAATTCTCGCCATGCCAGGGAAGCTTAGTGTAGCTAGGAGAGAGAGAGTGGACTGTATAACACGATGGATTGAAGTAATTTCATCGTTCGTTTCACTTGGTAATGGCAAAAATGCATTGAAACCGTCTCACATTTGGTCAGTGATGTCCCGTAGTTCCTCTTCTTCATTATATTAGATTGACCTTAGGCCTTGAGTAACGAGAGCGCACGAGTATGTCATTGTAGCGGTTCATAAGGAGAAAACGAAGTGGAGACCGTGTCTGCCAAAGTGCCCTGCATTGTGCACGTCGATTGCTCATTGCTCAATTAGCCATTGCTCAGCGTTGAAGAGGGAGTTCTTTTGAGTGTAGATTAGTCCGAGTTTACAGTACTACAAGTTTGACACTGGCTATCCTGGAACTAGGGCCCTCAGTATTGGAGCAGTTGTTTGTAACCGTATTACAAACACCATTTCTGTCATTATTGACCACTTTTCACGAACCTAGGCTTACGCTATTTGGTAACGAGGAGACCTGTTACACTCGCCTTTCAGGCATGGTCTTCCTCCTTGTGTACTCAAATCCACAGAAAACCTCAGTTCTAGCAGAGCTAAAGATGACTGGGGATGATTTCTGATTACTGTTTTTTGCCAAATGTAGCAGGTTCGACCAGAACAGAAGTGTCAGAGAAAAAAAGTGACTGAATGCTCTGTGCACTGTTCTGTCGGGCTATCCCATACGTGGTGCTGCATTTGAACTATGCGCAAAGGGAAAAGGAAAGGAAGAAAAAAGAATCAAAGAGACGTAGAGCCAACAATCTTGGGTTAAGAAGGGCGTATCCACGTGCCGCTGGAATTTTTTTAAATCTTTTGAGGGGTCACATCAGGTGTTCCCAGCTCTGTCCCCATCGCCATTACTTTTACGGGGTTTCTTCTTTCAGTTTATTCGAGGCATCAAAATTAACTCTTTCGGTGACTAGAATAAGTCGCCTCTTCTCTCCAGAGAAGTGGCGACAATGTTCGGTAAATTGAAAAGTGTCTGGTGAACACGTCCAAGGTGCCACAGCGTGCATAAAGAGGACTGAATCACGTATATTCTCCGTAAGTGGGCCTTCAAAATGTTGTGTCTCTTCGTTGGGTGCAAGTTAGCAACAGATTCTTGACAACGGAGGTTCCAGTGTGGACTGAAGTGACCCCTATTTCTTCTTTGGTGCATTACTCAAGTGGATCCTCGGATTTTATTTTGCTTGGTAATGTGCCAAAAAGAAATTACTTTCCCAATGTGAATAAGATGCTTGCTACCTCTCTTTGTAGCCTCATCAACCCTTTTCGTTACCTGGGACTGACCAAGCTGGTCCAGGTCCAGGAGAAGTTGTTGTTTGGATAGCAGGCGCGCTTATCTGGAGTGCCCTGAAAATCAACCATTCTTTGTGCCACATCATAAAGAGCCGTTCTGCGGACGATTTCCGCGCTTAAGTTCGCTGTCTGGGTTGCCGGTAGAATATAGAGGGACAAAATGTGAACCGTGTCCATGTGTACCCAGAAGTCGGAAGGGAAACGGTTTATTCAGTTACAGAGCGCTCAGCTTCATTTTTCACAGGCAGTCCTTGTTTCATCGAAAGCATCAGTAGGTACTCCACGAGAGACTCAATTTTACTGTGTCATGACTGTTGAGAACTGTCTTTTCGGCTTTTAATTCTCTTGTATTCGCTAGAGTGGTGTAGATCGCTTTCTCTCCTTAATTTCAATCTAAAACAACAATTGATCTTCACTTTTTCATATGAGTGCTGCTAATGTGTCTATGAGTAACTTCATTGCTTCCATTTCAGGCCTTTGCTCCTTCAGCATGGAAATTTCGTTTTTAGATTTGAGCTTGCCGTTTGTGCTAGTAGGTGAATGTCGGACAGCTCTTCCCAAAACTAACGCTTCACTTTTTTCCCCGTTCCAGCTTCACATGGCAGCGTTGAACGAACCTCATAACGGAGCGGTGAAAGGATCGCGAGGAGCTGACTACGCCTGCTATCGTCAAGCCCGTCGCGCAGGGCTCAGAGGAACTTTCCGAGCATTCCTCACCTCCCGAGTCCAAAATTTGGATTCACTCGTTCGCTCGGCTGACCGAGGCCTCCCTGTAGTAAACGTTAAGGTAGGAATTCTATTCAGTGCCTGAAAAAGTTCAGAGTACTACGACTTGGAGCATGCAATCAAAAGGTTAATTTGTATATACAGAAATCAAAGTGTCGTGTGTAATAGAAGAGGGAGTTTTTTTGTGAGAATTAGTTGTAACCAAGAATCCTTGTCTAATCTGTGTGTACTTTTCAGTTGGATTCTTCCCCTCCCCACCTCATTTCGCATAAAGTCCACCAAAATTCGTTTCACGGCATTTCCGAAAGACTCCTGAATATTAACGTTATTAACTTAACCACATTTTTTTCATTATCATCTCGCTGTAAGTAAATGTGAGTTAATACTATTTTATATTTCAGGGTGACGTTCTCTTCAATAGTTGGCAAGACATCTACAATGGATCATTCTTTGCTCAACAACCTCGAATCTACAGTTTCAACGGGAAGAACATATTGACCGACCTGAACTGGTAAACACTTCATGTTAAACAAATCTTTTATTGGTTCTTCGCTGGTTTGAGGGTTTTTGGAAAACTGACGTGTGGCTGGTCAGGCACGAATTAAATTGCTGTAAAATGTGAACTCCGAGAAGAATCGTTGCGGTATGACTATGAGGTGAAAGTCGTACTTCAGTCTTTTTGTTCTCAAATCGAGCTCTGAAGTAGCTGAGGCGTGGAGGAAAGGTTCTTCCACAAAGACCTCCAGCGCTCCTCACAGTCAGAGGGAGTCAGTAAGATTGAGGAGGAAAACCCAGGCATCTTTATTGCCAGTCCTGCTTCACTACAGAACGTTCGCTATTTGGACCGCGCAGAACGTGAAGATGCACAACGAATATAACTCATAAGTCTACACGGTGTCAGGAATTAATTGGATGCTGCGACTTGGGCGAAGTAAATTATGGTTGTAGATACCTCGTCATATGTAACGTTACTGCGATGAAATGTGTACGCCTTCTTCTTCATCATTTCTAAGGTCTTCGCGTTGGAATTTTAAAACAGTTATCGAAGAAGTAACTGAGGTGGAATCCTCCTCATCACAACATGTTTTTCGATGACATCAGTAAATGGGAAGTCTTTCATAACTAAAGTTAACGTACCTGTTAGGTGAGTCCGTCTCCTCTGGCTGGTGAGCTACTGTGGGCAAGCGCTTTCTATGTAAAAACATCATTGTCTGGCCGTTAAGTCAGTACTGGAGTCAGTCAGTTGGTCGTGGTCTTTATATACCACGACCAACTGGCTGACTCCAGTACTGACTCAACGGCCAGAGGATGATGTCTTTACATCGAAAGTGCTTGCCCACAGTAACTCACCAGCCAGAGAAGACAGACCCACCTAATAGGTACGTTAACTTTAGTAATTTGCCTACTGGCGGATATAACCCAATTGCTTTAATATATTTCATAACTCTCAGCAATGTTGCCGTACTTGGAGCATCGTATCGTCGCCCGAGTACAGCATCAATAAACCTATGTGAAAAGTGTAATGGTTTTCGGGGTGGACTGCGCGAAGTGGCAACACTGACCGCCACCCGTGCAGGCTGCCGCTGTTTATATTAGCGTCGGAGCCGCATTTCGAGTTCAGAACGGCTATCGGCTCGTCAGCGAATTAATTCCTGTTATAAGTCAGTGTTTGACTGTGTTGATTGTGTGAAGTAAGGTAAGCGATCAGAGCTTTGTGTTTCATTTTCCACGTTGTCCCTTTATTGTCATTTAATACAATCCGAGCGTAGGTTATTTATTTCATTCTAAAAGGAGTTCGTTTCATTTCATTCATTTTGAGTTTTGCCGATTAAATTCAAGTGGGTCTTAATTGCCATTACCTTCTTGAGAGTTATTATTTTATTTATTTTATCGAGTGAGTATTATTGAGCGTATTTGATTTGTTGTTTTCTTTTGGGCCCCGACACGACTTTCACGAGTGTTCTGTAAGCGGGAATTGCGAGACAATTCCCCAAGTACGTCACAAATTGGTAGCAAACTTTTCAGATTCACCTTTCTCGAAAATACGTCGCAGTTGCCACGCGTATTTTCCGCATTTTCGCTCAAACTCGAGCACGTGTTCACGTTTACGTTCCTGTTGCGTCCTGTCGTGTTCAGTGCGAACCCCCCGTCCCTCCCTGTTCTTGTCGATCATTGCAGCATCGACCACTTTGAGTCACCATCATGAGTCGATCATCGTCTCCTGGACCCCAAAAATTCCTTGACGACACCCCCGTTTGTGACAAATGCAAATTCGCGCTTCCCCCAACGCAACACTCCTCCCCAATTGGCTGTGCCGAATGTTTCTCCCTTTTGTGCGTCTCGTGCGCCGACGTTCAATTTTCGGCGTGGCAAAAACGCAGTCACGAAGCACGCCAAAAATATAAATGCCGCTAGAATCCTAACGTTAGAATCTTCCTAGGTTTTTTTACACTTGTGCTTTGAAAAAATGGGCAAAATACGAAATATTTTTCGACCTTTCTCGCCCCTCGTCATATTTTTCTATAGTGGAGTGCCCAAAGTGCGGTATTTACTTGCCTTCCCAATAAGTACCCAAAACCGTACTCACCATTTATCGACTGTAAAAACAAAATGTTTCTGTAAACGGAAGAATATCCAACATAATTAGTACTCCAACTTGTGGTTTGTACTTACCCTCCCAAATGGAAATCAGGTTGTGTTAGTACGAAATCGGCTAATTTAAAATATAAATAGTGTATTGAACATTTGGTCCCGTACTGGCGAAGTAACAACAACTAATGTGCAGCCTGAAAATGTTTCCAGCCGTTCATCCATTCACTCAACTTTAATTTACTTGAAACGAAATTCGATAGGCATCAAAACGTAAACCAAACCACCAAAAAACTAAACGTCTTTCTTTACAGGATCACAATATTTTGCTTATGATTTAGGATGAAGAAAGGAGGTCTACCGTCTTTCAGCATCTTCAGGATATTTACTCTATCGAGAGGAATCACAAGTGCAAGTTTTTAAGAAGAAGGGTTAGTGGTTGTGAAGTAGCGAGATTGAAATCGCGTTACAAATAGAGGCAGATGACGGGAAGTGGTGGAAAAAGGAGGAAATAAAGTAGGATTCGACTAAAGTAACTACCTCCTCAAAAATAGCATCATTTATGATAGAAAAAATGCATGAAAATTATGGACAGCGAGGACGACTGTGCAAGGCAGGTGACGAAATTTCTCCACAACGAGGGGAAGAGTACGTTCCAACTATTTGACCTTACGAGGCTCTCATTTTCTCATGTTCGTCCATAAACTATGTACTGTGACGTTAGGGACAGTATACGATTAAAAATGTTAAGAAACGATTAGCCAACCCATTTATTGTACATTTACTCGTCTTCGCATATCGAGTTGCTCTACTCAACGTCTCATTTTTTTTTTCAGGCCCCAGAAATACGTGTGGCACGGGGCTCTGCCGAACGGCGAGAGAGACGTCGACCGATTTTGCGACGGATGGGAATCCGATTCCATCGACAGCTACGGTTTGGCTTCGTCATTATTCGGCGGCAAACTGTTGGGTCAAGAACCACTTTCGTGTTCTCACAGGTGCATTACAGCTACTTAACATTAGTTTTTACTTAGTCAAACGATCGAACCTCTTCAAATTACCTAACACCCGCGTGCAACTCATGTAAAACCCGATCGCACGAGCAGAAGCCAATTTGTTTCTGCCGCTGAGCAGGCTTTGACCATCCATGTTTCACAGCTCCTTCCCCGCCTAGATGGCCTGGGGTAGATAAACAGAGATTATTAATCAACAGCTCTCTCTGGTTGTTATCCCGACTAAAGTACAACATATAGCGACGCGTTTCGAGATTATCAATTTGTCGGGAGACGCGTCAATGCGAGTTGAATTACGGATGGTAGATACGGCAAGATTGTTATTGACCCCGATTTCTTGCTGCACGAATTCTATACACTCGGCGCAGTTATTTCTGCCTAAATGGAGATTTATAATACCAATAAGCGAACAATCAGAGCCCATGATAACATATTGGTAATGTATAACATCAAAAGGTATAATAATAATTAAAATCAACAGTTTCACACTTCTTGTCGGGCTTATCAAGATTTATCGGGATTAGCTATGTTATGCTATGAGTCAAGATCTCAAATGTAACGTGAGTACATTTACAATGAATGTTAAATTATTTATTTATTTTTTAAAAGCCCTTAGAGAGGAATTTTAAGGACTTACTCAAATTGTACTCAAATATCTGGTGCGTTTTTCATGGTTTTAGCTTTAATCTCTTCTAACGGTTTATTACTCATCATGAATAATACATCTATGTTTGGACAGGAAAATATTTTTACAGCCTCTCGCCATCCCCCCCCCCTCCACCGAAAATTGACATTCGACGCTACGCTTCAAAGCATGTCCAACCGCCGTCCACGCCATGCTTTGCCTTTAACGTGGCCTCAACAAGTTCTTCTTCCTCACATAAAGTCCATTTGGGATGTAGTTGTGTTGCTACTCCGTAATTATATCGTCGATTGGGTAAAACCTGCGGTTGTGATGGGCACAAAATGGCTTTAAAAATTTGCCGAAGACGAAATTTAGGCAGTTTTATTGCAGTTGTGTCGCTTTAGGTATCGTTTCCCAGGTATTTTTTGATGCTGAGTCAAATTGGACGGGTCTAAGCGTGGGACTGTTTCTGGATAGTCACAGGCAAATCGTACGACTTGAAATAACGGTAGGGACAATATTGTGTCACCCATCAGTCATTTCGGCTCGTCACCTCGTGCCAATTACCTAGCGTCGCCCTGAAAATGTAAATTTTCCTCGCTACGTTGTAGTCAGGTCATGTTTCTTACCGTTCCCCGGTATTTTTCGATGATAAATGGAATGGGATGGATTTTGGATGTGAGAGACGCAATATATTATCATTGCTAATCTTCATTCCGCGTTTAACTCAGAATGAGAGATGATGACCCAACTCAGGGAGAACATTATTATTATTATTTGAGCAAATTTAGTGCAGTGTTTTTCTGAATAGTCACTGGGGTTCTTACAACAATCGTGTTTGTGGCCTTATAAGTTACCGGAACGATGCTAGTTATGAAATAACTGAAAACAACTAGCTCCTGAATTAAAGCATCAGTCGTTTCTATGACAATCCTCCCCCCTCCCTTTCTGTTGACTATGTCACAAATGGCCGATGTAATGACTACTTAAGGTCGTGGCATGATCACGGGCAGGCCTACAAATTTCAAAACATTTAAGCCCCACCTTTTTCTGTGCGGTACGTGGAGTATAAAATGAGGAAACCCCAATTTGATGAGTTGTTGAATTGATAGTAACCCCGTATCTGAAGAAAGTAACTCTTTCCGCCCCACATATATTGTCTTGACGTAGTCATTAATATTATTGCTTTCAATTTGTCACCAGGTTCGCCGTACTTTGCGTTGAAGTTGCGTCTACTACTCACAACCGACGGCGACGACGAATCGACCCGCTTCTTTCTCCCGAAGAGTACGAAAATCTACTCGAAACCATCGCTAACGTTCCCTACCCATAAGCGAACTCATCCCAACGGCTACTTACTTAAAAAAAAAAAAAGAAACAAAATACAAACTGGGAACCTTCATACCACGGGTTCAGTGAACCTGATAATAAAAAGGGTTTTCGCTCTAAAACCCCATTTATTAAATTATAGCTTTTTTTACATCATAACATTAAGATTCGTGTAAACGTGTGCGTGACGATAACGGTAATTTCTTTATTGCGAACTAGAGAGCAGGTAGTTGAGTTAGTTAGTAAAAACAATACGTTGAGTAAATCGTTTTTTAATCGTTCGCCGAGAAAAAAAAAATCTCCCCGCCGTGGAAACGACCAATTTTCAGTTGTCGCGCCCTCATTTTGTGCCATATTTCCGTAGAAACCCTCTTGTAATATTTCAAGCGTCAAGAAATAAGTCCGAACTTGCGTGAAAGTTCGAACCATTCTACACTTTTAAAACTTGAACGAATTTTCGGAATTTTTCGTACCACGAAAACGCAATTTGATTCACACAATTCTTCGCCTTTTTTATTTTTATTGGAGAGATTTTGCGTCATTTGTCACGAACCGCGAGTAAGCAATGAGGAAAGATTGTACGGAAGGGGGGGAGGGGAGAGAAAATTAGAGGGTAATGTCTTCACTGTGAAGTTAGGGAATTATGACTTTGTGGAAATTAAGTCCTCAGGTAGGTTTTATTTGAAGCTACGGTCTGATTATCGTCTAGAACCATTCCCAATATTCCAATAGACCAACTTTTGACGTCAAGTCTAGCGAATGATGAGAAGGGAGAAAGTGGGTCGCAGAAAGGTGCGTGCGTTATTTGTCGCACGTTTTACGTTGCTATAAACTAGACGTTTTAACAATCGCTTCTTGAGAAGTCAGACACTGTCACTTCTTTTCTATATAAGCTGTGGTTCGTGGCTATGGAAAAGATGTTGGATACAATGCTTCTGAGGAATGTACGAAGCACCAGAACGGCTCAAATGTCATAAATACTAAATATCATGACTCGTTTTCCTAACTCATCCGAATGGAAGAGCAACATTATGTATGATACACAGACGTATCAGTATTCTGGCAGGAAGAATAAAGTAGGAGTAAAACATATTTGCCATTCGCCTATTTCGATCTCGACTGCCGAGCTTGTTTTTTGTTTTTAAACACTTTGACGATATTTACGCCAAAAATAAAAACAACCCAAGCGGAGCAATCAAGTAAACGAAGACGCTATGACCTCATGATAATAAGTTCGGAATGTAGAGCGCGTGATAACTCCAAATTACAAAGAAGAGGGATGGTTGAAAAGATACCAAATAAATTTCGTAACCTTTACGCGTATTCTTGGTGTTCATGTGTGCTCTTGTTCCACAGAATTCTAGTATCCACATCTGCTATCAATATATGACGTTTGTTTTCCCGTAGCGAAAATGCGACAATGAATAATGTAACCCAAAGCATGTGTTTCCCGTCTTATCTTACTATTTTCGAACAGATTGATCAATCGATCACCTTCGAGGGTAGTAATTCTTTTGGTGTGTTTGCTATACTAGTATACTATTCCCAACTTCTCCCGATGCCAGTCTGAGTCCTATTAACCAAATGTGTAGAATCGGTCCAGCTGTACCACATCCTATTGGCTCACTGATATCGAGCTGCGTGTGAAGGTGTCCTTAAGTCGCACCGAGTATTTCAACTGAACGAATGGCTTAGGTTGCGTCACTCCATGGTGCATATGGCGCAACAGCACTGACGTCACTGCTGGGACTGGTGGCAGTGATGAGCCGGACCGCTGATTCGATTCCGATGCTCCTCTCTGTGGGAAACCTCTGCAGTTGCCCCCTACTGAACACCACATGGGGTTGTATCAACAGGCGAGCGAAATTTGCGGGAAATCGAAAGGCGCTTATACCAGCAGCACGCTATGATCATGTAGGCGTTCATTCGAGCTCTCGAGGGACATTACAATATGGGTACCCCTGACTGTAAGCAAGGTAGGTGTAGGATTGTCTGGTGGACAAATAAAACCTTATACGAACCAAATCACTCGGGACGAAGTCGTAGAAATTCATTTCAGTAATAAAACGGAGCAAGGACGATTGTCTTTTCCAATAAATTAGAGTTACAATAGATAGATTTCGACAGTAAGCTCATCATCAGAGACAAGAACGCGACTGCTGGCTGAGCATGCGTCAGTCAACGAATGGTCGAGGCAGGAAGACCCTCTCTAACACCCCAAAGTGGAGATAGGTAGATTGTGAGGAAGTCCAACCAAGATACAAGAGCTGTGGCTCAGGGTTGCCACTGGAACCTCCTTGCAGGATCCAGATGCTCGGGGCATAGGATAAGCCGCGTCAAAATGCATTATCCTCAAAATACTGGAGACGCGGCACTTTGGATTATCCTCTTAATACAGAAGTACTCTATGCCCTCTGTAGACGGACATTATGTGTTCAGTCGTTGTCTTTTCTATTTTCAGTAACACCAAAACTTGATTATTTAAACACTTTGATAAACGACGATGTGACCAGCTGTGAATGAATTAAATGTAACTCGAATATAGTTGCGCTCTGCCAAACATGTTAGCACCCGAGTTATTGTTATTTGATGTAGAGAAAATACACTCCTTGACCAACTAAAAGAATGACAATTGGTGACTGCGAAAAGTCTACAACAGCGAGGCCGACTCTCCTTTGGATCGTTCGGTAGATGAGCAATTTACTCTTCCAACCAAAATTTACCTGTATTGAGCTTTTATGTTTAATGTCTAGTCACTCCATCAGCGGAAATTCTATTTTTGAGATATTGTGCCTCATTTTCTCATGTGTTGTGCAACCCACTTGTTGACGTCTGTAATAAACATTCGATTCCGAAGATGATAGCGATTGTTTTGTTTCTAAAATAATTAACCTCCCAAATTATAACGTGCCAGTTTATTATTCTCTTGCAAAGGATTAATGTGACCTATCGTATCGGATATTAGTTATTCCGTACATTTATGGTCCTGTGTACGTGAATGTGCAGCGTCTTGTTAAAGTCAGTGTATTTTGTGTTTTTGAGCCGTGTGTTTTGGATTAATATTGTTTCAATAATTTGTTTATTGTTTTTTTGGAGTAACCGTTATTTTCGGCGATAGTATTGATAGTATCAAGTTCTTTTTTGTAATTTTGTGCGGGTAGTGGGATAGTTTTTAGTCTCCGTATCATGTGTCTAAATGCACTTAGTTTATGTTGTTGTGGGTGGTTTGATGTAAAGTGTATGGGCGTGTCGGTAGCAGTAGGTTTTCTGAAAATGTCGTATTGTGATTACTTGGACCTGAAAATCACACGGTTGGACAACGAACTACAATACGACAGAAAACCTACTGCTACCGACACGCCCATACACTTTACATCAAACCACCCACAACAACATAAACTAAGTGCGTTTAGACACATGATACGGAGACTAAAAACTATCCCACTATCCGAACAAAATTACAAAAAAGAACTTGATACTATCAATACTATCGCAGAAAATAACGGTTACTTCAAAAAAAAAAACAATAAACAATTATTACGACAATATGAATCCAAAACACACGACTCAAAAACACAAAATACACAGACTTTAACAAGACGCTGCACATTCACGTACACAGGACCAAAAATATACGGAATAACTAATATCCTCCGAAAGGAAGGTATACAAATTGCATTACGTACGGACAACACACTTAGTACCAAACTAACTGCAAAGACTGAAAAGACAGAACCACTCGACCGACGAAGTGGGGTGTATAAAATAACTTGTACTTGTACAAACGCGTACGTAGGACAGACAGGACGAAAAATACGGACCAGATACTCAGAACACATTAAATCTCTTAGTAGGAACAAAGACGATTCAAACTTTGCTAACCATCTCAAAACAACTGGACATGAACCCACCAAAATACAGGACTGCACCATCTTACTACACAAACAATACAAAGGACGAAAACTGAACATATTAGAAAACATGGAAATTTATAAACAAAAAAACTTCAATGGACAGATCATAAATGAACAAATCAACACAAAATGCGACACCATATTCACACCACTCAAAATTTACAGACCACCCTACACAAAAAAGACGGGAATTCCACAATTGACAGATCATTCAAGACGTTCCATTCACCTTTAGGGGTTTTTCCCCCTGAGGTACATGACCTCCTCTCCCCGACCCTTCCCCGACGCTCAATCAACCCGTTTACCTTCCTTTCGTATATAAAGACCACGACCAACTGACTGACTCCAGTACTGACTTAACGGCCAGACGATGATGTCTTTACACCGAAAGCGCTTGCCCACAGCAACTCACCAGCCAGAGAAGACGGAGTCGCCTAAAAGATACGTCAGCAAACGAAAATGTTTGCAGAGCATCCTACCGAGGCGCTAAGTTGCAAATAGTACTGTTCAAATGGACTGCGTGTAAACATAACTTTCCTTTCTACTTCGTAGATCTAAGGAAAGTAAAAAACGCAAATTATTACACAACGGTTTATTATTCTCTTGCACAGCTTGACACAAGCTCACAAATTCGAGACTACAACGGAACAACGAAAATTGACACTTTCCAGGCGACGCTGGTAATTGGCTTGACGTGACGATGCTGGGGACAAACGATAACTTTCGCTGTATTGTTCCCTTGCCTCACTGCATTCTCTGTGATTTCACTGTTTTCCATCTAGACATGGTATAACATTTGGACTTATTTCGGTTTGAGGTTTCTGGAAGGCTAAAATGTATACAATGTATAACTCTGGGGGTATGTGTCGTCGCAATTAGTTCAAAGGTGGAAGAATGAATGTGTGGGGGATTTATTTTGTCTGCTTAAAGATCGCGTGCAGTTTGTTGTTTGTTGACTGCAGGGCCTAGCCACTCACAACCCACTTACTCTCTCACACTCTCGGCAAGTGATTCTTACTAAGATTTGTACTCCTCTAACAACTAATATTTTCACTCAGTTGATTTGGGCCCGTTACTACTTGACTAAAACTTCAGGAATTCAGGAATTTATCGCTTCGTTTCAATTCACCTAACGATATTTATTGAGGGACCAGCGTTAAGGTCACGTCAGGATTGTCATTGTGAATTTTTGTTAAATTTTTTATTTGTTTCTAGAGTTTTAGAGTGAAAATTGTGAGAAAAGAACAATGAAGCAATCCGCGACGTGCTGGAAACATCGGTCTCTGTGTACGATAACAAATAATTTCTAGATGTGACTGGAACATGAAGGAAGACTAACGCGAGCGCGGAGCACCTGTTCAGACTAACGTCACCGTACTCGGAACCTCAAGGGCCTTCTAAAATGGTAGTTTGGTTTCCAGAATCTATCGCGTCGCTCCTAACTATTCAACACCATTGAATAACCTTCATCGTATAAGTAGCACATTGAACTATCAGCGTGATAATTAATTGCGCTGCTGTCGTCGGTTTTTCACGAATGAAAATTATTACTGTTGTTGTGCAATTGCAACTGCCCTCTAAAACGTTAGAGCTGTTTTAGAGAAAAAAATCTTTTTTTTTGCATTTTTGATTACCACAGTAGTCATAGTTCAAAATATTTGTTGGACACAGTTCAACATATTTGTTGGAGTTGAGGCGATATCTTACTAGTTGGAGCTGACCAACTCCCTGTCACATTCTTATGTTACTGAGGGTGGTGAGTGGGTTGTCAGAATTTAAAGGCTACCCCCGAGGGCCGCTACTTTTGGAAATAGACGACATTCCACTGAATGGACCGGGCATTTTTTTTTTTTAAGTTGCCGATAGTGTACATGTACGCAACTGAATGGGACCAATTGTCTAGATAGCGGGTGTTGTGTTGGTTGTTTGCAGTAATTTAAAGGTGCTATTGCAACACACGAAGGTTGTCAACGTTGAAAGGTAGAAATGCTAGACAGAAGGGTTGCTATTTTCGAAAATGAATGCCCCCACTATATATCCCCATAGCCCCCCAGTCACTTGTCTTTAAGTTGCCAATAGTGCAGGTTGACGCTGTTGAATGGAATTAATCGTCTAAACAGTGGAAAAACCTATTTTTGGAAGTTGGTCGATGTCCCACTAGATGGACTCGCAACCCCCTGGCACATTTTCTTCAAGTTACGTATAGTCAACATTCATGCTGAGAATGAAACTAACCGTCTTCATAGTGGGTGATGTGTGGGTTGTCAACATTTAAGGTTGGAATGGCTACTTGTGGAAGTTCGAAGTGACTCACAGTGATGCACATGTTTTACAGTGGAACCATCACATTTAATTATCATTCCATTGACACATTTCAAGATTATTCTTCTAAACTAGACTATACACCATCCTTCCATGGAACGAAACCAATTAGCTACGCGCCAATCCCCTCCAAAAATGAGCGCTAGTGGTTTGTTTGATTCCGGCGAATATTAACGGATTTTAACATTGTTTGGCCTTGAAGGTTTCTCACGCGTCAAGAGAATTACTTAGCGTTCGTGATATCCAAATTAGAAATTGAAACTAATCCTGAAAAAACTGCTAAGATTGGCCAGGGGCTACGTGTGTCAAGGAAGCCCTCTTTATATATTACAAAATATAACGAGAAGTATTGATTGAACAGAAGCGCGTTAGGTTGCATTTTAAAATAAGTGGTGCGTTGCAACACACAACTTTCCTTAGCTCTACGTCAATTCACTTTGTAAATGGCTAATTCTATTTAATCGATTCATTTATCACTCAGTTCCTTTGAACTTGGTCAAACAACACGTCACAGCTGCAGGAACACACAGGAACAGTTATGGAATTTATTGTGCTGCTCGTACTCATTGCAGGACCATTATTGAGCAATTGGTATACCGAAAATTAATGAGCCTGTAAACACAAATTTTTTGAAGGAGGATAGTGATCACTTTTGCAGAGTTATTGGGTAATAACTGTTAGAACTGGTAGTAAGCGAAACGGCGGTAGTTGAAATTCAAAAATTTCTGGAGTGAGCCCCATGTATCTCATGAGCGTTTTTAAACACTCATCCTTTAGGTATTGGATTGGACTACAACACTTTTTTTTTTTTTAACATTCTAGTAACATTCCAGCGGGGTTTAAAAGGAAAAAACCGCGGCAAAAACGCTTTTCGTCGAAAATTGCTCTCGTCATTTTCCCACAAATGGGAATTTTATGGTATAATTATCTTATTAAGAGCTATCCATATAAAAAATTTAATCAAAATCGTTAGAACCATTTTTGAGAAAAAAAATTTGGTGTTTTGATCACTATGATAACTATAGTCAAATTTCGATGGATTTTGTTCATACCCTTATTTTGGCCTCCCATGGTAACCTGCGGCCCATACCCTTACTTTTGCGTCCCATGGTAACCTGTAGGCTAGACATCAAGTTTCAGCTGATTTGGGACGATTGCTTTCTCTAAAAACCGCGCTAACATCGATTTCGTCGAAAATTTTGATAATTTATTGTGCTGCTCTCGTCATTTTCCCACAAATGGGAACTTCATGGTATCATTGCCTTATTGAGAGCTATCAATATAAAAAATTTAATCAAAATCGTTAAAGCCGTTTTCGAGAAAAAAATATTTGGTGTTTTGATCACTGTGATAACTATAGTTAACTTTCGGTTGATTTTGTTCATACCCTTATTTTGGCCTCTCATGGTAACCTGCGGGCGAGATATGAAGTTTGAGCTGATTTGGTACGGCGGTTTTCTTTAAAAATCGTTCACAGACTCACATACCATTTTCCCAAATTGTGTTTTTCGGACTCAAGAGTGTCTGAAACGTAAAGATCTGAAGAAAACTCAAAATTTTTTTTCAGCCGATTAGATAACTTTTCTTTCTACTTCGTAGAGCCAAGGAAAGTAAAAATCTCTAGCAACATCTGAGGAGGGGCTCTGTATCTGGTTTTGTCATAATCGGCAATTTCAATCAAATTGTAATCAATTTGAGCTTGAAACAGCGGGGCTTGGCCCAAGTTCCTGCTATTGAGTTTGGTGAAACGTTATTTTCGCCTGGTACATCGAGTTTTATCATTTTTCAACATTATTGTTGCTATGAATCGGCCTCATCTCCGTGAACTATTTTGCCTCGTCTCAAATTAATTTTCATGACCTCGAGTTCACTTTAGGAGTAGCCGTGTCGAATATTTTTTAGTTGTAGTACTTCGTAGAGCCAAGGAAAGTAAAAAGTAAAACGATTTGATACAAAAACTAGAATATCCGATCCAAGGAGCTCTATTGAGGCTAGCAATACCTCATTTTGAGCATAACTCTCGCAAGTATAATTTGGGAAGAAATTTTTTGTCACGTCAAGACCATAATTACTGCAAGACCCGCAGAGCTGCTTAGACATTGACACATTACATTTGGATTGGAGAGTGGGGAAGAGTTTTTCGTAATTCCCCTACGAAGAGAATACTTCGTTTAAAATCCGATCCAGTCTCGTTAGATGACAACTTCCCTTGGGTTCAAAAATGAATTTATTACACAGAGAAAAATTTTTTTTACTTCAAGCGATTCAACAAAGAAGAAAGTTAACGTTTCCATAAATTACAAAATAATTACAATTGCAGGTAACATTTTTTTTTTTACAATACCATTAAAAAACTTCTAATTCGATATAATTCATCACTTAAACCATTTGTATCTCAAGGAAATTTTACATCAAATAATACGGATCTAATACACCACTCGGTAACACAAACGCTCCAATTCATTCACACACACAATAAATTACCTTAGCTTATCTTTATAGACTAAGAAAATTTACAACAGGACTGAATTTGATTCATAAATTCAATTTTAGTTTTTTTTTGTTTTTTTTTTTCAACAAAGGTCGTCAGTTTTGAAACTAACGGTCTCATCTCGCGAGTTTGCCGTTCAGTGAAGCTTCCAGCGTCGCGGAAGACATTTTCCAGTTAAAGATACTAAATTTCGTTATTAGATAAAACTAATATTGTCTGCATTCCGGAATTTCGGTTCCAGAGGTTGATCAGGAAAATCGGTTTTGAAAATGGTTTCGATGCACGATGTTACACAGACTTTTGGAAACAACACAACCACAAGTTCGATTCATTCTTAGTATTGGGCTATTTTACAAACACACGGGTTACAGTTAGGGTGACGTTGAGTAACTGAAATGAGGTCAGAAGACGTGCTCAGAACACCTTACACGCGGCTGCCACTTTTTGTGGACAGTAAGGGGACTTACACTCTACAGGGCAAATAGATCGATGATGACCACGGTGTTTCCAACGGTTTCGAAAATTGAATTGTCTTTATATCTTCCTTTTGAGCTTTACCGGGAGCCTTGTCGACTGGTACAGTTCCTTCGTTGCAATTTTATTCTGCATTTCCCTTATATTTGCTGTATGAGTGAAACGAGCCAGACAATTCATTTCTGGCGTACTGGCTGGTGGGAAAATAAAGAAGCTAAGCAGTGACCCTGCTCAACACAGCAGGGTTCATGTTTAGACCTTGTGTTCGACCGCCTCCTTTCAACACATGAGACTTGAGTGTGGCTCTTCAGTAGCCCGAAGCGGCCTGGTTCGTAATATTTGCTACCAGTCGTCACATATCGCACGAGTTTTCCTAAGGTAACCGTACCAATGCTTTTTTCTTCGTGAGAAGAACAGGCTACAGAATAAAGAAAATAGATTTAAATGGAATATTGGTGTTGATGAGGAGCAAAAAACGAGTTTAACTCGAAAGCTGCTTTATAGCAAATATTGTAGTGAAGGAAGAAGCGGAATGAGGATGAGAGGTGGTAGGATGTACTGGCTTCAGTACTGTTGTGCTAACTCGAATTATGGTAAAGATGAGAGAAGTTGGTAGAAATTACGAGGTGATAGTAACAACACAGCGGTTTCATGCTAACTCAGAACAGAAGACCCCATTAGAAGAAAGTACAAGTAGAAGAAGAAGTGCAAAAGTACGTTCTCGTGGACTGATCTCTTACGTTAATTACCCCCTCTTTCACCAGTTCTATACAAGGCCCTGAACTTTGAGGTTCTCATTTCGCACCAGCCGAAACAAAAAACAGTGACAGTGAAGTTCTCCCACCCTGTCCTCCCCAATCACTAACAGTGTTCATAACAGGACTCCTCCTTCTGGGATAGCACGGATGGCGATCAGAGACATACACTCGACCATTCATGAATGAGGTATCTGGCTGGCATACAACGCAATATTCCATTCTTCAGTTCTTGACTCTCATTGGATCATAACTCTCTTAAACTAATAACTCCAATGTGACACATAACGCCTGAGCATTTGTGAGTCTTCCGATTCTGGCGCATAATACCAGCAAGTGTGCATATTGGTCCTTAACGATACATCACGCACGAGTTTCTTAATTTTCATCTGACTTGTATAAAACTCAAATAAATAACATGAAATAGAACTTGGCAGACCAAATAAACATTACAGCCAGCTGCATATTTTACGTTAGCCACTAAATGTTGTTGGCTCTAAGCGCGAATCGCATAGGCCAACTGAGAACATTTTCTTACGTTATGCAGATTATGTCGTTGATATCTTTGTGACAACCAACAACCTCTACTCGAGGAATCCTTTTTACGTACTATCCCTAGAAGAGCAGAGCATGGTAAAAGAAGGTATCGAAGAGGAAGAGAGAGTGGAACAAAGGAAAAGGAAGACGAGGGGTCGAGACACTAAGCTTGTGAGGCATTTTTCAACTCTTTCACAAATCTTCAGTGTCTCGCAGGAACGACAAGGTGCTTCCTATTGGTTACCTTGGTTACCTCATCAGCAGCTCACCAATGGAGCATGTTCGGTTGTGTAACATTCAACGAGAAAACTATTCCGCTCTATCTCGTCGCCTAGACATTTATTTAGTCAGATGACGGTTCTGGTCTTGTACGTGATCTGGTGTCATTGCACTGTCTTCAAGTTCGTCGAAAAACTTAGGGTTATTAATCACATACGACCCCATTGCGGTGGTAACCACAATCTACCAGCTTCAGAACCACTGAAAGGTGCCGAGGAGTATAGTAGCAAACAGCAAATCCCTGATATGAAAAACCGCTAATAGCTTTCAATAGCTATTTCTCGTCAAAAGAAGAAAATGAAGAAATTTTCGTTCTGCTCGAAACACGCCTTCGCTAACAAGAAAAGTTGCTCCGCAACTTACTCCTCGCGGAGTTCACTGGACCTGATTATCACCCTTCGCCCTCTCAGCATCAGTCCACAAAGCCAAGTTATGACAAATCACTGCCCCGCGGTCTCACTAAATGAACCTTTCGGAACGCTCAACCTTGGTTGAGGATTGGGCTTTAAGATTGAACAAACGTTCACATAATGAAATAATATGCAGGTGATACACAGACGAGGACATTGTTTGTCGGACAGTAAAATGTCTTTACGAAGCTTAAATTTTTAGTTTATCTAGAGAGAAAATTCATAATTCCTTGCTCCGTGAAAATCGTTGATCGTTGCTCTTACAAGCCACTTCTCAATTCAAGTCCATGCGTTCACTTCTGATTGAGCATCAAAGTCATGCTGACACGAACGTACAACACGTTTCTTCTCGTGACAGGATAACGGCGGTTGGGCCGTTATCAAGTGAGCGAGTCCTCAGTGCTGCCAAGGAAGAAAGGACGAGTTTGTATTTTCCTTCTTTTAGCGTCAAAGTGCATCTTCCGACGATTTGACGTTGTCCATCTTGTCCAAAATAATGTTGGCCGTCGATCCTTCAAAAGCTCTTTTTCTCCTTCGTTTCGACATCGGGGGAGAGCCGGTTTCGATGCAGAGGACTGCGAACCTGCAATAAAATATAATGAAGTTGCGTTAATCGCACGAAAATTGTGAAGAACATGTTATAGAAATTATTTTCAAGCACAGAATCACGGAGTTTTGCCAAATTGTAAGTGGTCTGTGATGCATTGAAGCCGAAGTGGAGAAAATAAAAAAGTGAGCCCAATCAAATATCTAGATCAACGCGCTTTCAGCGATCCAATCCAATCTACTTTTCGCTCAGTTCGTATGAACTAGGTAAATCATAGTTACGTCCCAAGGAGAAACTTGTACCACATAAATTTTCGTAATTTGTTGAACTGCCGCTACTCATGACACGACCTTTGTTGAAAACCCCCACTTACAAGTTCCGTGAATATGATTTTGTTGAACGGATTCACGTCGAATAATTGGGATAACGCCGCCAAAACAGTTGGTCGCCGTAATAGTTCGAATTCCCGAAGGTTTGTGGTTGCTTTTGATTATTTAATGATCAACATTAAACTGCTATCGATGAAGAACGCAAGAGATTTCTTTTTTTTTAAATCTCTAAATCTTTTTTCTAAATCTAAAAGAAATCTCTTGCGTTCTTCATCGATACTTTGCCATTGGGTTCACCATCAACCTTCGTGCCTTGAGCTTTTCAGGAGTTCAACTGCATAGCTTTTGTAAACAGCAACCACACAGTACAGCCAGGATGCTATTTAGAGCATTTCCACCTTTGAGGAGCGATACTTACTGTAGATGTTCAATTGTTATAAACTTATTGGTCTGCGTTTTGTAAAAGCTTCCGTGGTTGAAATATAAATATAGTTCTCAATAGTGAACGACGGGGTGAAGCTTTAACTGTGATAAATCAAAACACGGTGATATCTACTTGATAGTAACTATTTATACTTTCTTTCAGTGTACTATTTATAAGCTTGATGACCCTAAAACCACCAAGGGACGTTAATTTTTACCTTGCAGGCCGTCCACTTACGTATCACGAACGTATTTGTGCGAATACGACCCCCAGTGACCAAGAATTAATGATAAAAAGCTCTAAATCCGCCAAGTATCGATGTTTTTAGTTTTTAAAGAAGAAGGACCACCCGTAGAAGATACTTTTCCGTCTGAAAGCCAGTTAAGTGGACGGGATGGAGGATGAAGATAAAAAGAACTTTAAGGGGGAGAGAGAAAGACGAGGTTGGGATTAAAGCAGAGAAGAAAAAGTGGGTGAGAGATAAGACTCTATCTCTTGTTTCTTTAGGAAGACGCTTGATATAGAAGAGTGAAAAGGATTCAGAAGAAGCGAAGAGATTCGGTTAATTCCCAGAACGCGAATCGAAGAAATACTCAATAAAAAATAGTTCATCCTGCATGACAAGTTGCGTTTCGCAGAGCGATGAGAACGTGGTATTCTAATTTAAAAGCACGCTGTCCCTATTCCTTTATTGAAAAGAAAATTATTTGTTGCGACGCTTCACACAAACTTTCCTCAGCCCCCACACCCGTCAATTAACATGATAAAACTTGACTTGAGTTTGAATACGTTTGGGGCTAGGGGGGGGGTGTTATGAAGGAGGGTTAGTGAGAATAAGGGGTTGAGTTAACGGGGTAGATGGGGTGGAGAGTTTATAACCTCCCCAAATGTCAACAGATTGCCTCATCACGAAACTGTTATTAAGAGACGTCCAAACAATTCCACAATCAACTGATTCAGATTTGATAACAAATGTCAAACTGACATTCAGATGACATACGTCAAGATAATTCAGGGTTTACGATCGTCAAGGAATGTCATTCGCTGTTCTGACAGAACACCCCTGATGTCGGCTGGACATCAACTAGTAACCTTTACAAACCCAGTTCTGAGATAGAACTCGCATGTTTTTTGAGGCAGACTTTTTGAACAGCTGACTCTACAGTGAGGGGGGGGGGTGCTAGCATCATGGTTCTATCTCGAACGCACAGAATATTTTTCAAGGGATATTTACTTTGAAACGTAAAACCTGGAGAAAGTCCCAAACGTATTTTACCAGTCCAGTGTACTTCATAGGGCTAAAAAAGCGAAAATTTTGAAAGATGCTCAAAATTTTGTACAAATTAAATACAGAACGCAAAGAATCAACAAATCGTGTACAGAAAATGTGATTATTTAAACACGGTACGTATTATGCAATGAGCAAGTAAAAGTACACAAATATCTAGATTGAATGGAGAAAAGAAAAACTCTCGACACGTAGGCACATAGTGTAAAGTAACTAGCACAAGCCCAAAAACTGGTATGAGAGTCGATTTTACGAAAAAGGTCGCGTTCCCATGCGAAGGTGCCAAAACTCAGCTCCTCAACGCATGTCATTCATTTGCCAATTAGCCTTACTCCCAATACTTTACGGTATTCGACAGCACCCCCGTACTTTCCGAAGTCACATTTGAAGTTTTCCAACTCCTCAGTCACCCATTTTCGCACCCCAACTCACTTCTTCAATCCCTCTCCTAGACGCCTCATTACTCGCTCAGTCCGCCTAAGTCTGTCTCTCGAGCGCGATTCACGTTCCTGTCCGGGCTCTGAAGTCTCAAACAGCTCGTTCTTCCAGCTGCCTGTTCGAAGAGTACGGAAGAAATCTCGTCCTTCGTTGTGAACATCTCTAGTTACGTGTGTTACAAGAAAACGGAACACCAACCTGCGTTTTTATGTACAATACAGTATGCTTCTCTCTAGCCTAATATTCACCACTCGCGTGTTTTCTGTACACTAGGTAATGAGTAAAAGTAAAAGAAACGTTTTAAATGAAAACTTCAACTTGTTCAAGAGAATTAAGGCATCACTTCATAATAGGGGGGATTAAAGCAAAAAGTAAGATAATTAGAGAAAATAAATTGACAACAGAAAGGATGGACGAATCCCATGATAACCATACATAATAAATGCTTGGATGCATTCAGAACAGAATCACGATATGCATATTTTAGGTCAACACTGGTGGGTTAAAAAAGAAAAAACTCAAAGATAGAAGAAATCACTAAAATATCTAGACCGATATCCTGAAATGGAGGGGGATGGGGAAGGACACCGGACAAACAAATTGTTCGTTTTGGAGGGGCTAACATAAGATGCTAGAGGAGAACATTGCACCTTGTGACGTACTTGGGGAATTCTTTTACAAGTTACCCGCGTACAGAACACGAGTGAAAGTCGTATCCAGGCCCAAAAGAAACTAACATACACTCAATTATACTCACTTGATGAAAATAAATAAAATAATGCCTCTCAGGAAAGTACTGGGAAATGAAATTATATACCAAATAGGACCCACTTGAATTTAATCAGGAAAAAATAGAAATGAAATGAACTCCTTTTAGAATGAAACAAATAACCTATGCTCGGATTGTAGTAAATGACAATAAAAGGACAATGGGGAAAATGAAACACCAAGCTCTGATCGCTTACCTTACTTCACACAATCTAAAGGGAATTAAAATATTTGATCACTGGCTTAAAAAAGGGGACGATTCGTCTGGGATGTCGGTAGCCGTTATATAAAACAATGTGGTTCTCCGCTAACATTAACAGCGGCGAACTGCACGGGTTTCGGCAAACCTTCGGCAGTCCGCCGCAAACCATTACACTCCCCCCCTCGAGACAAAAAATTTTTGAGGCAAAAAAAATATTGTCAAAAACTTCCACAGCAGTTCAGTCCGCAGCGCAGGGGGGAGACTAAAAAATAGGAGAATGAGAAGTTAAGAAAAACAAGAAAGAAATAAATAATAGAGGGAGCGGGTAGCCTGTTGGCAGTGGCCTCAGGTAGGCAGGGGATGGGTACACTCTGGGGAGGCCGTGTATGCCAAGGCGATAGCACGCCAGGAGGAGAGAGACTCCAGGGCCTGGGTACTTCGGGAGTCACCCCGGCATTGTCACAGCGGGGGAGGTCACACTGGAGGGTGAGGGGTGTTTGAATTTCTCGACCAAGGAATAGACGGGCAGGGGTGAATTTGGTAGATGCGTGCTTAACAGAATTGAACCCGAGTTGGATGTATTCTAGGAGGGTGTCCCATTGTGAATTGTCGTCGGCATGGAATGCGGTGACAGTTGCTTTCAGATTTTTGAAGTGAAACTTCTATATAGACTTCTATAGGGGGTCTTAGGATTCTCGAGTCACGAAAATCCGTTAGCGGTCACGTGGTAGGGCAAGACGACGGCGAGAGCAGGTGCAGCAGCGACAGAGAGGGGGAAGGCTAGGGGCGGTGTAGAGAGGGCAACTGCCCAGCTGCGCAGGGAGAGGGGGGATACAAGGAACAGCTGAGCAGATGCTCTCGTGTGATATGTCCTCCACCAGAGTCCCGGCAGCGTGTGCTCAACTGTTATTTTCTTATTTCCGCTCTCCACGTGGCTGGGCATCATTGCCTTCGCCTTTCGTTTTCGCTCTCCTTAACTTCTTAATTCGCTCGTGTGCTCTCGCCCAGCAGCATCAATAGAGCGCGCCGCGTTGTAGAGTAGACTATGGATGTTTTTTTTCCCGGATTGAATTCTGTTTTCCTGTTTAATAAAATAAAATATGTTTAAATAATATAAAAAATGCATTCATTACAATTTACCTACCCTAACCAAATCATAATTTGCAGTAACCTGTGAATAAAGAAATGTGTGACAGTCACACATGGTAGAAGAGAAACTTTAATGTGCAAAACCAAATCGCAACCGACAAGTGGAAAAACGAATCGCAACGGGCAAGTGGAAAAACAATGGCTAAGTGGAAAAACGCACCGCAATAACATTTTTACTCGAAGTTTTACGGGTAGATTGTTAATGTACTCGTACTAGTCGAATTTGAAAACCTGCCCGTAAAACTTCGAGTAAAAATGTTTTTGCGATGCGTTTTTCCACTTAGCCGTTGTTTTTCCACTTGTCCGTTGCGATTCGTTTTTCCACTTGTCCGTTGCGATTTGGTTTTGCACGTTAAAGTTACTCTTCTACCATGTGTGACTGTCACACATTTCTTTTTATTTGACGTTCAGCTAAGGAGGGATTGGGGTAATATCGACGAAGGTAATGGGATGTCATTCCGTGCTGCAGTGGAAATTCGGAGAAAACCTTACTGCGAAACACGGACGCGATACAATCGTCCGGAAATAGCCATATTTTGAAAATGCGTGGGTGTGTAGAGCCTCAATGATTACCTGGGAGAGGTATTAGAGGTTAATTTTTTAAGCAGAGTGAGGAGAGTGAAGGAGGAAAAGGAGTCGACAGCGATGAGGATGAATTTGTGTTGTTTTTTGATACGTGGGAGTGGGCCAACAATGTCAATGAAAAGTTTTTCAGTTGGATAGGAAAAGGGTTGGGAGCTGAGGTTGCCGTAGGTCTTGGTGTCATATTTGGATCGGGCACACACCAAACAGTTGGCGAACAGCCCACGCTGTTGGATTTGCTTACAAGTGGGCTCACCTGTGAGAACAAGCCAAAGGTTCCTGCCCGAGCAGTCGACCGCTGGTCAAGGAAGAGGCAAGTCCCAGCTTGTCCACAGAATCGGATTCCCATCCTGCGCAATTTTCTTCTAACGATTTCTCGCCCGATGTGTAAGCGCCGTGCCAAATGTATTTTTGCGGCCTGAAATATGTACAAAAATAAATTCAGTTAAACTGTAATAAGTTAGGAGTTGAACAAAATATCTAGTGTCTTAATCCAACCGACAAAAACAAAACCATAATCATTTTTGTTACTGCCAGAGCACCATTTGAAAATGGAGTATTTTATATAAAATTGGCTTAGTGGGGGATCAATTTCTCAAGATAAATTAGCGAAGGCAAATGGGTATTTATTTATATTTCGTACGAGGGACGAAGACAGGTTGTAAGGAAATCGTGGTGTTTTCCCGCTCACATGGCCGCTCACCTAAATTTTATTTACATATTCTATACCTTTAGTATAAGTACGCATTTTACCATTTATGGGTTCATATTTGTTAGTGTGGAAGATCGCGCTCGTTGTAGTTCTCAGGGGTGCTAAATGGATAGTGGATTCGAAGGCCACTGGTTGTCATTCTCACGATGTAGAGGGTGAGGGGAGGCCAAATGACGACAGTCTGACGTATTAGGCGAAGTGCACGCTTCAGCCAGATCAATGCAGCTTACTCTGACACGTGTATAGTTAGCATTTCCCTGTTGGCTCAATCGTTTACTTGAAATGTTTTAATTAGGGCAGCACTTGATTTATATATAATGAAAATATAGTTATACAGGAATGTAAAAACCCTGCAAATTATTACACAACGGTTTATTATTCGTATAATCAGCTTGACCTAGCATTAATGCTCCGAGACCCATTATGTTCGATTCAGCATCGAAAAATATCATAATGAAACCCAAAAAAAGGTCGAAAAGAACTGAATCGTAATATTAAAATAAACAAAAAAAACGAAAGTATCTGGAAAAAACTGAATTTTAATATGAAAACATGCACGCTAAATACTAATATCAAAATTTAACCAAAAATCTATGAAAAAAACCAAAATGAGAATGAAACGAAAGAATCTAAAAAAATTGGATCGTATTAAAACCAAAACGTCGGGGAAATTGGAACCGGGGCGCTCGAAGCGAACCCGGGGGGAGTTGAGTGTTGGGAGGGAAGCGAGCGGGCGCGCTCGCTCGCTTTTTTAACGAGACGGGCGGGACGGGAGGGAATTCAATCGACGAAACGCTGTAGCTCCCGCGTCATACTGGGTTTCGTTAATTTTTTTAACCGTTTTTTGCCCATTACAACCACGGGCTTCGTCCGATCGGATTGCCGAGATGGCGGGCACAACTAGATACCAAATCGGATTTTTGGGCGAAAGAACGAATTTTTTAGACCACGTTAAAGGTACAAAACGGCCCGGACGGCGGACAGGGACGGGGGACGGCGACGGACATTGCAAATTTGAAATCTCCATGTCATGAAACGTAAAGTATCAAATTTTGAGGGGGGATTGTAAAAAATTTTTCGTGACCGAAAACATAGGGTTATTATTCAGAATGAATAATAAACCAAAACGAATTGTAATATTGTTGATCCATACATAATTATGCTAATGTTCAAAACAAAATGAGCTACCATCATAATACTCGAAGGATTTAAACTCTGACGCTCTTAGTTTAACCTACTGATGAATTGTAGGACTCTTACAAGCTTGCGTTTGAGTTATAAAGGTTTTGGCGTATTATTCCGGTGACACCTAATTCAGGATAGGACAACGTGGCTGAAGAGAGTTTTAATACGTTCAGCGTCGAGGACAAAGGAGGCAATCAGGACGAACCAATATTTTTATTACCGGGCCGAAAACCAACGAGAGGGCTCCGGATTACTTCAACAACTCGGGTTCGCAAAACCCGTTAATTAAGTCCTGGGACATCATTGATGCCCGTGCGAAGGGTTTAAGTGCCCAATGTGAGAGAAGAGGGGAGTGTTGATCTCGACGCTAGCCGCTAGGCCCTTCTGATTACCTCGCAGTCACCGCAACTCTCATATTGTTTGTACTCTTCGCGTCTTCCTGCCTGGCCAATAAACTGAAAATGCCCGTCCTCTGCCAACCGCTTTCAAAGCTCGCCCGAAGACAGGGGAGGCTGTGAAATTTGTTAAATTAGGTTAACCCCCGGCGATGTAATTCGAATTAGAGAAGAAGGTCGACTCTCGTTTCACCATTTTCCGAGTTAACATAGCAATTCTCTTCAACTCTCCCAAGCACCTGTTCCTTCAACACAAAACACTCACGCTACGGCTGTTCTTCTCCCACTCAAAACCCTTTCCAAATCCAATTTGCCGCTCCGCCATCGCCTCTGCCGCCCGGTTTCCAGGGGAAAACTGTTTGCATTTCTGGAGTAGTAACCTTCTTTTGGGAGCGTTAATTAAATTCCGGCTTAAACTTTATGCCCCGGTTCGGGGGAGGCTACACATGGCAATTTTCTTCCAGACTGTAAATTCTCATCCTTCATTTAATTTTGTGGGGGCATTTAATTTTCGACGCCCCGCGATTTATATCCGAGTTCAAAGCGGGAAGAAGAAAAAAACCTCGTGAAAAGCGCTGCATTTTTTCTTCGCTCCGCGAGAGAGGCTTCCTTATCTTGGAAATGAAATTTCCCGACTTTTCTATGTTCGCGTGAAATAACGTCTAATTTCGCAACCCCTACTTATTCGCATTGTCGTGGGGATCTTCCGCTAAAATATCGAGGCGAGAACGTTTCAGGTTCCACCACCAGAATTCTCGGATAATCAGATGCACCGCCAACCTCAACATCTTTTACAAGAATTGAAACTGCAGACTAATTCAATCTACTGAGCTCAAACTTGAAATAGAGCTCAAGAATGGATTGCCGTACTACTTCCTACAATTGTGTAGTCTCAGCTCTGAAATGTATGAATAGAGTAGCGACTAATCCCATTGACTTTTATACTACGTGCGCTACAGAAGCTGCAAGAGATAAAAATCTCTTTGAGAGCTCGCTGATAAAGAAATAATCTCGCTATGACAGCTTTCCCACAAGAAGAATATTGCAAATTATGGCTCCAGTTGAAATCAGAAGAGGTTAACCAGACAGCTCTCTGATGCCCGTTTGCACATGAATCTCTCATTCCAAATTTGGGTTTTTCCAGTTGAAAGGAGGAAATAGCAACTCCCCACATTACTTTCAGAGAATCTGGTAGCGTTAAAAAGATCTTGGCTGAAGACTCGCTCACTCTCCAGCTTCAGGACAAAGTGGAAAATAACTGATAATAATATTATTATTAATAATAATAATAAGTGGAAGATGCAGTGCACCAACCACACCTTTCTATCCCAACTCTATGCCGAGATTTGATTTTATACAGTTTAATATGACAAAACCTCGGCTTTTGCCCCAAACACTCCTTTTAACACATTTTTGAATTCAGCGTTACATTTCCTATACCCCTAGTGGATCTAATAAAAAACGAACTCCCGACAACTGCAGCTCAAACATTGAAAATTGCAAAAACAATTCTGAAAACACTAGTACGATCACCTGAAAAATGTGCTGGCAGCTGTCAAATCTCAGGAAAACTTCAAAATTTAATCATCTCTTCAATTGTATGATCAACTGAGATATTCCAGCTTGAACGCGAAAAAACTTTCTCGTGTAAGCTGTTGTGATTCGATTAAGATATCTCGGCGAAGGGTTGAGCTGAAACCTAGTGGTTGGCTGCATTCTACTCCATGTGCAGTCTAGTTTTACGCGATTCTACCCAATCAAGAACGAAACAGTCCGTTTAGTGAACACAAAAATCCCTCGTTGTGCGCACAATAGCAGAATCTTGAAACTGAGATATAAATTAACGTGGTGAGCGTGAGTGAGAACTGTATTACACTTGACACAATAGCGATATCCGATTGAGAATTATTATAAAAACGCGCACAAAGGACTCTCTGGTTGGGAAGGAGAGAGAGAGAGAGAGAGAGAGAGAGAGAGAGTGACAGTTGGCAGTAGTGTGAGCAGAGAGATGAATCGTTGGGAGAACTGAGAGACGACTGTATCGCGAGAGCTGAAGGATGACTGACTTGGCCGGAGCTGTCTGTTGAGAGGAGGAATCTAAAATTGAGGGGTATGAAAAGATAGAGGGGAAATCCGTTGTAAATCGGAAATAACTGAGGAGTGGAACTTCCACAGGCACAAACAAAAGGGTCGATAAATATCATTAGGTGTGAGTGCCGATATTCCAGAGGTCAAATACCCAGCTAATTCGGCCTGCCGAACACTTCTAATCTGCGGAATACCGTGACATGCTCCAGACAAAAATTCGCGGTCCAGATTCGTTTCTGTGACGAACGAAGTCCTATCTGAAAAATTCGAGTAGTTTTAACTCAGCAGATACGACGATTACTTATAAATTTGTATAAATAACGGTACATTTGTCAAAACCTGCATTGTTAACAACGACTCTTTGTAAAAGTGTAAACATATATATATACTTGGAAAATGTATTTTAAGATATAAACTGAGATATAGTATAGCATGCTTCTATAAGCTGTCCCCACAATTAATTAAGCCCGGGGCCTCCCTCAGTATCTCAATTACCGTTTGGCCATTTTCCTATAGTTAAAGGGTCATCAGCATCCCAACTGCAGCTTCTCCATTTCCAATCGACGCTAACGACGTAATCAATACCGCCGTCAATGGTCGTCAAATATTCACAAAATTTACACATTGAAATCGCGGGAATCAATTAAACGGTAAACTCTGTTTTTTTCTCCAGATTTGGCGTATTCGGCAGCACCCCTCTTTCGCTCTTCACGCTTCTTCTACTTTATAAAACAGTAAATTGTGCGCTCACGTATTCGTCGTCACGGCCAGAAAGCTTATTTTAATCATTTATTTCTTTTTTTTTCAGCAGTATGCGACTGTTCGTTTAATTTCAATAATTGTGCAAAATTTCTTAGGTCTACGAAGTAGAAAGACAAGTTATGTAATCGTCCAAGAAAAATTCCAAGTTCTCTTCACACTTTACGTTTCAACGGCTTGTGAGTCCGATAAAAACACTATTCTTTTTTGTAGCTAAATAACATCAGTTTTAATCGTCAATATGTTGCTTCAATCATTCCTTCTCGAACGTTATTCAGAGGAGTTTTAAATGCAATAAAAAATACTCGTAGGTTACATAAAATGATATACAACATAAATGTTTGGGAAAAAGGTCTGTGAACGCGATTCAGAGAAAATTCAATCGACTCAAATTTGATACTCAACACAAAACGCGGTACGCCTGTGCATTTGCTGAGTTTTACTGGAGGACTTGAATTGTTGAGTGAAACCTTTACCAGTAGCGAAACCAAGAAGTTCAATAAGTGCAAATAAAAGTACCAAGAATAAGGAGCTCCTTCACAAGCGTGATTAAATAAAGATATTAGAATTGCACTAGTAGTTCGCATACTTCTGAAAATGAAGAAAATAAGCGTTTTGACCGAGACGACGATTGCTAGAAAGGAGCACACGCGTGCACGTACTTTACAGTTTGAGAAAGCAGAAGAAGCATAAAATGCGAGAACACTAATGAGCGGAAGATCGAAGAGCGCCATAGCGAAGAGCAACGCTGTTAATACGCCAAATGTCGTAAGCGGTCGGTTGATTGTATAGTTGGGACGCTGATGACCCTTTAACTATAGCAAAATGACGATACGCTCCGTAGGGAACGACTAAAGCTAAAGAGGCTGGAAATGGATCTTTGCAGAACGCGTACGGAGGAGATAAGATCTTAGCGATACGATTTTTTTCATCTACGACCAATTCCAATTGTAGTTATCGTAGTGATCGAAAGAGCAAACATTTTTTTTTCTTGAAAACGGCTTCAATGATCCTGATTATCATTTTTTGCACGGACGTCTCCTGTTAACTTGACAGCTATATAAAACTCTCGTTTATGAGAAAATGACGTAAGCACCACAATAAATCATATACAATTTCAACGAGAATGGATTTCAGTGTCCTTGTTGTAGAAAGTATTGCTAGCCTCCTATTACGTGTTGCGCTGGCGTTTATTCTTTAATTTTTCAACAAAACGTATTTCCTAAAGCCGATTATTCTTTCGACACTTTATCAATCACAAAATTCAGGGTTGTGTTTTACATTAAAAAATATCTCTGTTCGAATTATATGGGCGACATGCGACAACACAAACCAGAAAAAGAAAGACAGCTCAGTAGATAATTTGACCTTAGCCGATCTTCTTCGCAGATTTTTGTCATTCTCGCTAAATCGGTTCTAAAAATGTATGAACCCGACGTCTCGCAGTGTTCATGAATATCGAATGAGTCGTAGGTATCAAGAAAATCTCCTGAGATTGAGCGACAACCTACTTCGTTCATAAACAAATCTTGAGGCAAAGCAGGAGATAATCTGAATCGCTTCGCCCAAAAAAGATTCACTTTTTAACAACTCGCGAAGCGGAATACGGCGGAACCAACTCGCTAATTGTAAGAAGTTCAAATCACGAAAAGGAATCTACTGTCAACATAATCACCCGGCAGAAATGACAATCTGCTACATTTTTTAAAGAAAAGGGGAAGCCGCCGCATTGACCGCTTTCCAGATAATTGAAACGTGAATAAGTAAAGTGGTTTCCTCTCTATGAGTTGGAATGAGAAAGGAGAATTGTTCCAACGAAATTTTTTCATAACTTCCCCGGCGGAATTAAGAGGGTTCTGTTGGGAAGTAATAACTTTTGGGCACCTTGGGGATGAACGGCGAGCTTGTTTTTTTAAAAGGATTTTGCATTTTGGGTAGATGAGCCGATATTAGGCCGAACGTACCTACAACACTCGACTGGCAAGTCGATTACTTAACGTTCATTTGTGTTGAACTTCACCCGCGGCATTCTAGTAGATACTGTACTAAACTTATGAAAGCGTGCACGTTGAGATCTCACTCGGTGCAAACCTGGGAGCAGATTTAATTGATTTGCAATCCTTCATACCGATGTCTCACAAGTCTAGGCTTTACGAAGGCTATCCAAAATCCACGAAGGTCCGAGAAGTGGAGGATTGCAAAGGCTCTTTCCAAGGAGGCTCCAGGATCATTTTTTCGGCCACGGCATGCCAAGAACAAAGGATAAATCAATCTTGCGCCACCACCTTCTTATGTTACTCACCCGTTTTTCCCATAAATTTCCCTTTAACCATTTTTAGCACACAACCCACAAAGCGTGCAGTGGGAGACGTTCTGTTTAAAATCTTTGTGTACTGAGCACTCATGAAATAAGAGATGCCTCAATTAGATTCAACTAATATGATTCTGCTCCAACGATATGGCCGGTTGAAATTCTTTGGACACGCTACCATAAACTGTGCATTTATACAATGCATTAAAACGACACAACGTGACACTTTGAACATAATTGCATACCAGGAGAAGTCGGTCAATATGTTCTTCCCGCTGAAGCTATAGATTCGCGACTGCTTCGGGAAATGCGCTCCGCTGCCCTTGAAGATGTCGTTCCACGTGTCAAACAAAACGTCACCCTGAAAGGAAAAATAAAGTATTATTAATTTCGTTGAGAGGCCCGAGAGAAATGAAAAAGTTAATCAGTTTTTAAAAGTAAGAAGGTGCCCAGATTTTAATTAACTCGACTTCAAACGTTGACTAATGAAACTCGTAATTATGACCATCTTCCACTCAGCACGTCTGTCTTTATCCACTTTTCAAAGTCATTCGATCAACTTCAGGCAGCACGTAGACGTCACAAAGATTTTCATCGTACCCGCTGACTGATTAGGGAATTATTTATTTGCCTGGCTACATTATCCAATTGGTTGCTCGCTTCCCATCCATGATTCACTAATTTAAACTTCGCAAAAAATTGCGTGTTCGGGACAAGAGAAAATTTGAGGACGTACGTTGAACGGAGAGTTGAAAATATCTGGCATCTACGAATTCGACGTCCTGCTATAATTACGAGCGCTCTATCTTCGTTCGACGCGTTTGTACGTATATATAATAAACTAAATGAAATGTTTTTGAGAAAATCAGGAGAACGATAATTTGATTATCGGCAAATCTCAATTTGCGCTCTACTTCGTCATATATCCCCGACCAATGGACAGCTGCAGAAATAGTTTTGAAGCTCCAAATGAAAAAGTAAGTTACTGGAAGTCAGGTTGATCAAATTAGACAACGCGATGACAGTAGACATTTGGAAAAGTTCGAAAAACGTGATTATTGTTGTTTCCTCCGTTCAATTGACTGTCAGAAGAGTATTTATAAAGGACAGTACGTAGGCGGTACAAATTGTAAACCTTCAGCACGTACGAAAATCTGACGGACGTGAACAAGAACCTCTAAGTGCTATAAGCTTGAAATACAACGGATAAAAATATATATATAACGATTTTCTATTTCCACTAAGTTTGAGTTACAGTATTAGATCGATTTCGACGGGCAAGTCATCATCAGTAACAAAAAAGCAACTGAAAGGGGAACAGCGGAGAGGTTCTCTTATACACGGAACGTTGGGTCGGGTTTTCCCAGTGGCAGGTACATCGTAGCGGGATAGCGGAAAAGGGGAAATTAATAAGGGGTTATTATACTAAGGTCAAACAAGGTCTCATAAAAATGAAGCCATCAATGGAGGAATGCTTTGAGGGATCACTTCATTTAAACACCTATCTAACCCGTTGCTTTTGATGATTTCAAATGGCTCAAGTACATCCAAGATACGTCCCTTGGGGGGAAAATGGAGAAATTCAATGTATTGCCTATCTGTTAGATCAAAAGGAGTAGCTGGATTTGGTCAGGTGATTTGCAAAAGCCGAACTACCTTTGTTGTCCCTATAATCCTTTTCGTGCTCCCTAATTCTTTCCTCTAACTTCCGTTATGTTTGTCCACAATACTCTAGCCCACAAGAACATTCAATTTTTACACCCCACTTTTATCCTGAATTTGTATTACTTTCCGCTACCCGAAGGGAAGGAAAGTATAGTAATCGGCCCAAAAAAAAAATTTGGGTTTTCTTCAGATCTTTACGTTTCAGACCCTACTGGGTCTAAAAAACCTAATTTCGGCGCGTGGTCCGTGTGTGTGTGTGTGTCTGTAGTTCGATTTGCGGGAGAACGGCTGATCCGATTGAGCTGGTTCTTTTTTTGTTTTGTTCGTTATTTTTTGTAGACACCAAAATAAGGTTATGGACGATTTCGGCCGATGGGAAGGGGGGTATGTACCAAAAACTAGGGTTTTTCGCATTTTTCTCAAAAACGGCTCTAACGATTTTGATTAAACTTTCAAATTATCTTCTCCTAATCAATACCTAACTTTTCTTCTCTATACATATCTCCATGAAAATACGGTGAACGGAGATATGGGCCCCTGAAGCAAAAATAGGTTTTTTACGCTTTTTGGAAAAACGGCTTCAGCAATTTTTACCAAACTCACAGAATGTTTTCAAATAGTTAATACCTACATATTTATTTCAATAAATGTTCCTGTGACGGTCCATTGAACAGAGATAAAAATCAAAATGTGTCGAAAATAACGTTTTTTCTAACATTTCCGTAAATTCCAGGATAACTTTTTCACCAGATGTGATAAATCTTAATGGAGTGTCTTTTAGTCACCCATACCAACATTTCGTTCTCCATAATTATTTCTGTATATATATGTTGAACGGAGATATAAGCCAAGTTAACTCAGAAAAGGAGATTTGTCGAATATTAATTTATCGGTATTCCAATTTTCCCAAAAACGGCTCTAACGATTTCGATCAAACTTTCGGAGTACTCTCAGCTAACTAGTCCCTACATTTTGTTCTCTATAAATGTTCCTGTAAAAATGCGCTGAACGAAGATATAGCGCTCGTATATGTAGGTGGTGTTCGAAATTACGGGGGTGGCGGAAAGTTGTGTGTTGCTACGCACCAGATATTTTTATCTTTAAACGAGCCTAATGAAGATTTAAGACTGCTTTGATTTTTAAACCCAACCTTATAGACAATCGTTATTTTTATCCGTTTTATTTCACGAAATGGGTTTCCACTACTTCATCGCGAGTGATTTAGTTAGTGCTATAAGCTTCTTTATCTCATATCCAACTACTCAATTGTTATTTTGTTTAATACAGCATGTTGTTTCTTAATCATCAATACTTCGATTTTAATAGTACAGTTGAGTTTTTGATAATTCGCTGGTGTCAGTAAAACGGAACATATTTCCCACAGAAAGTGCTTAGGATGGAATAAAATATCAGAAACATCAATAGTAATTCTTGGTGGTATAAAATGTAACTAAAATAAACTGTAAAAACTAGATTTCTTTACAAAAATGTTTAACAAAAACATTAATTTCATTTTCTTTCTTAAACATCGTATATCTCATTTGTTTCAAACATGAAGTTTTGAACACCGCCATGCAGTCCTAACTGCAAATTGAATAGTGGAAACTGATAGCAGTCAAGTTATATTGTTGCATTTAACAACGCAGCCATCACATTTTTTTAATTTTTTTTTTCGAAGTTTCTTCCGAGCAGACGATTTTCTGATTTGTATGTCCTATATGTAACTTCCTAGCATTCAAAGTTCCCGGGTGTAATTAAATATGCATGATAAAGCAGTTAAATAACACAATCATGTGCTAACTCGCGTAAAACTAATATGGTGAAGGTGATTTCTTGTTTTCGGTGTTTCCTACTTTCCTATATCACTTCTCAGTCTTGAATGTCAGTCATGATTTGTTGGTATATAATTAAACTTAATAAAGAAAACAGCGGAAAAGTTTGAATTCAATTATTCATGTTGTTTTGCTTTGACAAGTGGCATTTGTCATCGTTCAATTTCTTAACGATCGGTGCGTAGCAACACACAACTTTCCGCAATCCTTTAAGTTAGAACACCCCCTACATATTCGGGCGCTATATCTTCGATCAACGCATTTATACAGGAACATACAGAACAAAACGTAGGGACAAGTTAGTTAAGAGTCATTTGTAAGTTTGATCGAAATCGTCTCAGCCGTTTTTGAGAAAAAAGGAATACCGATGAATTAATATTCGACGAATCTCCTTTTCTGAGTTAATTTGGCTTATATGTCCGTTCAACATATATGTACAGAAATAATTACACGGAAATAAATGTGGGTACGGGTGACTAAATGACACTCTGTAAGATCGATCACATCTGGTGAAGCAGTTACCCTGGAATTTACGGAAATTTTCGAAAAAACGTTATTGTCGACACATTTTGATTTTTATCTCTGCTCAATGGACTTTCAGAGGAACATTTATTGTGAACAATACGTAGGTATTAACTTTTCGAAAAGATCCTGAGAGTTTGGTGAAACTCGTTGAAGTCGTTTAGCCAAAAATCGTAAAAAACCTATTTTTGCTTCATAGGGCTGTATCTCCGTTCACCGTATTTTGTATAGAGAAGAAAAGTTAGGTATTAATTGGTAGAAGATAGTTTGAAAGTTTAATCAAAATCGTTAGAGTCGAGAAAGATGCGAAAACCCCTTGGGCCGAAATTAGGTTTTTTAGACTCAGTAAGCCTCAAAACGTTAAGATCTGTTGAAAACCTAATTTTTTTTTGACACGATTACTCCTCCTTTGGGGTAGCGGAAAGTAAAAAGTGGAGTTCTCCCGTTTGGTAAATAATGTGGAAATGGACGAACATCGTGATTTTAGGTAATTTCCGCTTAACTGAGTCATGAGAGCGCAATTTGATGCCAGTGAATGTCTGATGAACTTTAAGAAAGTCGAGTTCCCGCTTTAGACGGTATTTGTATGGGTGCCATTTCCACCGTTTAATTTTAGCGACCACAACCACTTTGTCGATGTTCTAATCGACAATAAGCGAATGGTAACAAATAAAAAGATAATGATTCTGAATTAGAAGGGGCATTAATGGATAAATTTTTGTCTTCTAAAATGGCTCTCACTATTTTGTTTAAAATTGTTATATGGACAGCTTCTAACGAGACAAAAATACTATAAAACCCCCATCCGTGGGAAAATGGTGAGAGCAGCACGATAAATTACCAAAGATTTCCACGGAAATCCGCTCATGTTCTTCAAAAAAATTGAGGTGCTAGTCCAATCGGAGACCTCTCGGAGCGTTATTGAGCCCTCGTAAGAATACTGGGGCTACTCCAAAAATTCCGGAATTTCACCACAGGTTGGAATGTCAACAAATAAAAATATAATGATTCTGAATTAGAAGGAGGATAGATAAATAACGACCGTCAAACCTTTAGATTCACTATCGGGATGTCACGATCCGCCGGACGAATGATGACGTCCAAATTGTGTACCAACGACGTGAGGAATGCCTTGAAAGTTCCTCTCAGACCAGCTCGCCTCGCTTGTCTGTAGCAGGAATAATCGGCTCCTCGGAGGCCGTCCATTTGCCCGCTGTAGGGCTCGTTGAGTGCAACCAATCGCAGCTGGAAAGAATTTCAACTGCATTTCAGAGTTTGTGGGGGGGGAAATAGCGCTTTCCAGCATCTAAATAAGTTACAGATTTTACGTGCAACGTTTCATGAAATTCGTACAAAAATTAAGGGTTATTCAATATTCACATTTTAACCAATTTTTTATAGTTACTTCACATATCCAGAAGAAATGCCAGAACTCAAGTGTTGAACTTCAAAAATGTGCAAGCCCAAGTCGGAAAGTTGCTTGCGGTTAGCTCTCACTACGAGTACTCGCCCTCCTCCCACTGACTAGTACAGTAGGAAGAAAGCAGGGGCGGAATATCTCAGTACTCCCGTTGTAGAGTGAATGTAATTAATAAGAGTGAAAGTAAGTTATTTAGAGCGAATGTATATGTAGGATATTCTGTCTATGTTATATGTGTGTCGTGTATGTGTAGGTATTAGAGGTGGGGATGGAATAGAGGGGCATTAATCCCTGAATATCCGCCAGGATTAGGCAATGATGGGAAAACTCCAAGTCACAAGAAGAGGGAGCAGAATACCTAGCCCGACGATCCAATCAGTCTAGGCAATAATGGGAAAACCCCAAGATACACGAAGAGGGGAAGAGTACCTAGCCCGAGGGACTGAGTGCCAATATCTCCACCCTTTCCCGGAGAAACAAAAATAAATAAGAAAATACCAAAGAATCTCCGTCCCAGCCATCCAAAATCCTGACGCCGCCACGAGGTCCAGCCTGGACATACCAAGAGGTATGACGAACGTCAGGAGTGCAGGGGGACCTGCTGTTTCCCAGGCGTGCCTTCCGGCACGCCACTGTTAAGGGCAATGGTTTCTTTACAGTCAAAGAGAGGTGGCAGGAAAACCTAAATGAAGAAAGGATGAGAAAATACGGATGAGGCCACTGAGGTGCTGATGGGTTGTTATGGGCCACGTACGAGGCCTAGATGCAACCGCCTCCCCCCGGTCAGGAACAGCAGGTTAGTTCTCACTACCATTCGTATAAGAAATTCAAATATTTAATTTACACGATTTTGGTTCAACGCCATCCTACGTTAGAGTTGCGAGCAATTGGTCAAGACATTCCGCTCATTTCATTGTCTTAGCCAGTGGTGTTTATTGAGTAATTCTTCCAATGTCAAGCAATCCATTAAAGGCTGAGTTGCAGCCTGGCTTGATTGATTGTTTAGAGTTCATCTCAGTTTTCCTGTTATCAACTGTTCAACATTCCATGCCTAAGCTTTTATTATTTCAACTTTTTAAATTAATTTAATTTTCTTTGTACTCAATATAATCGTGGGCTGAACATTGATTCTCATGGAACTTACTTAGTATAATAGGAATATTGGTTGAACTGCAGGTAATATTGGGTTACACATTTTGTATTTCAATTGCTTAATTGAATTGAACGTTGTGTACATATTTTGAATTTTCCATTGTAGAAACGCGGACAGAAATGCTGGTGATGGCAGATCGTTGGTATGTGCCAAACAAGCACTCTGGACATCTTAAGATCTCTTTCCCTCACCATGAAAGTAATTCAGCTTGTCCCAGACTTTCCAGATACATCACGTAAAGCTCTTTTTGTCATCACGTGAATCCCCATGTAAGCCTCTATTCAACTTTACCTCGGTTTGTCTCTTCTTCTTCGTTCGGCCCTCTTTAACCCTCTCTGCTTTTCTCACTCGTCTTCAAGTTGATTCTCGGTCTATTCACATCCCCCAGTCAACCAAGTTATTGCTCTTCTCCTCCTCCTAAACCAACCGCTGACTTTCTTGTTCACCAGACCGCTCCTTCTTACCCTTGAGTATCTCAAATGAAATAGTAGTACGAGTTGGTGTTCGTATTTTATCTCTTTCCATTAAACTAGTTCGTCCTCCCAGAGTTTGTTGATGGAGATCTAATTCGCGCACTCTTGTTATATATTGCTGTATTATTCAACCTCCACAATCCGAACGTAAAGTTGTCAGTTCTTTGTGCCATGGTATTGATTGCGATGTTGATTACCGTGGCAAACTTAGTTCACTTCGTCAATCAGACCTTAAAACCTAACGGCTGTTGGTATTTTTCAGGTCGTTAGGTGGTCATGTATGTTACTTTTGTCTTACCGTGGTGGTGGCGATTTCCAAACAACTCTTTCGGAGATTTGAAAAGATAAAAGTACGCGAGGATTGAGAATTATACGTTACCTGCAGAGCGTAGGTGGGATTGTCACTGGGAATGGGAGGAAGCTATTTTCTTCTGCGTCGCTTGTAGAGAAGGCACATTAAGCGCCCTTTCGTTACCATACCTTTCTCATTGTTCTAGGCTTAATCAGTTTAACTTCCACATGTGAAAATTAGAAGTTTCTCTCCTGCCGTCTGAGTATTACCTGCGTAACTACCTTCAGGCTCTCACAGATTCCCTCCAGAACATTTATTGGCGGTAGGAAAGAATGAATGTCGTGGATTCCAAACCTAGCGTGAGATTTCGCAATACAAGCAAGTTAAGCAGAGCTTATGGGTCCTTATAATCTTTTTACGTCACAAAAATCACCAAGAATAAACCCACGTATCTGAAAACTTACTGATGAGGAAGGATTACGTACACAGATATTAATAGGAACGCACAATATTCCATCATTTTAGTAAAAACCCATTGGGGTAGAAGTACAAATACATGTTACAGTGAACGAAATCATTACAATCTGAGAGTACAATGAAACTCTGACGTATTGTTAAAAAAAAAAAACACTGTCGAGTTCACTGTTTCTTTGGCATGTCTCCCGGGATTTACACTCGTCTATATGAAAAGCCACTCTCCACTCCAGTTGGCTTTTCCCCCTGTTGCTAGTCTGACACGCGTGTGATACTGTCCGAGGCAATTAAAACAGCATGTTACTATTGATGTGGGTTGAAGTCAGCAGTTTACTGAGCAGCAGCACTGTGTATTTTGATGGTGACCACAACATTCATATAGAATTAATTGGAATGACCTCCTCATTCTGTAGGTTTCGCCATAGGGCCACAAACCTGCCTTTCCAACGTCCTCCGCCTTGGTGGCACACATTCGCAGAGAGCGCACGCCTGTGGTGGTCACCTTACTGCTACACAGTACTAACCTGACATTCACTGACTTTGATGAGACACTTCCGGGGACAAGAGTATCTGTCGGTTGTAACTGCAAGCCAGCCTAATGCCGGAGTGGCTGGCTCATTTGTATCCACATTATTATCTGGCATTTCTAACTACCCACGACGTATAAGTACACAGGACGCACAAGAGCGCAAACACAGAAACCTCTGTTTTACACGATATTTAAATGTCTACATGCACCCTCGTACCATAACCACGAACACAATCACTCGGTCATACGAAACATATCCCAATGTGAGTTGTAAACTACTTACCGCTTTTGGCTGGCGGTCCTGCATGGTGAAAAATTGAATCGTATCATTATGGGTACAAGTGCTACATGCATAGATATAATAACAACGAAACTGAGTCATCTATAGATCAGTGAAGATAAACATTTAGAAAACTACAAAACTCAGGCAGACACCCGATAAAATATAAATACAGTGATTCGCCATCCAGTTCCCATGACAAATTCATGCACGAATGAATCATCCCGAAGAACTTGTTAATTATAGAGGTTCGAATATGCTCGGAGGGCACGGTTCTGAGTTGCAGCGGTTGCAACGGCTTTCAACAGTTCTTCGTTTTTTTTTCGTTTTTTTCCGTACAATTGGCGAAAAAAGTGAAAGATATAGGAGACAGCGAGGAGTCCCTTCCAACGTATTGACATCGAGCTTCGCTTCATTTGTGAGGGAGAGGTCTGTTCTTCTTTTGCAATGAAGACCTCACCCTTCCACGGAACAAAAACGCCCGTTTCTTTTTGTCTCTTGATACGCGCTGCAAATATCTCCATGGGAGGGAAATAACACAAAAAAACTTCCTCGCCTTTCGTCACAATTGGTAATACCTTCACAAAACTCAGTGAAAACGCTTGGGCATTGAAAACGAAGACTACAGAGACTTGAACTGTTACCGCTTCTCTAACATATGCCGCGAAATAGACCTAACCGGCTTTTTACTTTCCTTAGCTCTGCGGAGTAGAAAGGTGAGTCATGTAATCGGCTGAAAAAATCTTTATGTTTCAGGCCCTATCGAGTTCGAAAAACACTATTTGGGAAACTGGTCTGTGTGTCTGTGAATGCGATTGAGAGGAAACGACGGAACCAAATCGGCTTAAACATGATACCTTGCCCACGGATCACTATGAGACGCCAAAATGAGGGTATGATCTAAATCCATTCAAAACCATAGTGGTCCACTATAGTTATCATAGTGGTCAGAAAACAAACTTTTTTTTCTCCTAATACGGCTCTCACTATTTTGTTTGAAATTTGTATATGGACAGCTTCTAACGAGACAAAAATACTATAAAACTCCCATCCGTGGGAAAATGGTGAGAGCGGCACGATAAATTACCAAACATTTCTACAAAAATCCGCTCATGTTCTTCAAAAATATCTGGTGCGTTGCAACACACAACTTTCCTTAGCTCTTCGTCCATCCACTTTGTAAATGGCTAATTCTATTTAATCGATTCATTTATCACTCAGTTAATTTGAACTTGGTCAAACAACACTTTACGCGGTAGCGCTTACAGTTCCAGATTTTATTGTGCTGCTCGTATTCATTCCCGGACCATGATTAAGCAATTGGTATACAGAATGAGGATGCTAATCACTTTTGCAGAGTTATTGGGTAATAACTGTTGGAACTGGTATTAAGCGAAACGGCGGTAGTTGAAATTCAGGAATTTCTGGAGTGAGCCCCATGTATCTCATGAGCGTTTTTAAACACTCACCCTATAGGTATTGGATTGGACTACAACACGTCTTTTTTTTAACATTCTAGTAACATACCAGTGGGGTTTAAAAGGAAAAAACCGCGGCAAAAACGCTTTTCGTCGAAAATTTTGATAATTTATTGTACTGATCTCGTCATTTTCCCACAAATGGGGTTTTTTTTTTAATCTTATTAAGAGCTATCTATATAAAAAATTTAATCATAATCGTTAGAGCCGTTTTTGAGAAAAACAATATTTGGTGTTTTGATCACTATGATAACTATAGTTAACTTTCGGTGGATTTTTCTCATACCCTTATTTTGGCGTCCCATGGTGACCTGTGAGCAAGATATGAAGTTTGAGCTAATTTGGTACAGTGGTTTTCTCTAAAAATCGTTCACAGACACACAGACCATTTTCCCAAATAGTGTTTTTCGCACTCAGGGGGGTCTGAAACGTAAAGATCTGAAGAGAACTCAAAATTTTTTTTTCAGCCGATTAGATAACTTTCCTTTCTACTTTGTAGAGCCAAGGAAAGTAAAAATTGAGGAACAGAATCCATCTCGAAAGAATACAGGGGCTACTCCAAAAATTCCGGAATTCTAACCAGTGCCGTTTCACTTACTACCATTTCCAAAAGTTGTTACTGGAAGAGTGATTATTATTAGTTCAAAACTTAGTGACAAATACGTCGAATTAGTATCGAAAGCCATGAAAACCAGTAAATTTTTGTAGTGCTATGGAATCTAAGGGACGTACCTGACATTTTATTGGTTGATTACAGGAATGCTCTGAGAAACTTGTTCGTCTTTTAATATTTATTTCAAACGAACGGGTGACATAATTTATGCACCAGAACAATTTATTTTGGAAATTGAAAGAATAAGTTCCAGATAAATGAATTATTTCATTGCATTGCCGTATCTTAGGTTTTACCCAGGCCAGTTATTTCTAACTCATAATGTTGTTAGTCCACAAAAGGCTTTTGGTCAGTGTTGAAGATTGCGATCACTACTTTTCCTAATCATTAGCCTACCTGTTCCGACCCTTGACTCACGATCACCGATTTAATTCAATTGCCAGGAAGTACTTTTTGTAAAACCAGTATGACATTGTTTGAACCCTTTCTTTTACTTATTGCAAACCCACCGCCCTGGAAATTTTCGTTTCCTGTGTTGTCGGTTAAAAAGGACAAACCTCTCCAACTATGCGACACACTGTTATAAATTTCAGGTCAGCCCGAACCATTTAACTCTCTGATTGCTCTGCTACAACTTCTCGGCAAATTAGTTCTTTCTTCCCCCGGACTCACCCCCAACAAACTTTACCGTCCAATTAACGCAATTTACATAATTGTTAGCTGGTGTTGTTTTCATATTGTATTCACACAGTTCACGTTTCTCAGTGGGTTATTCGAAAGGTCATATGCGTTTCTACTAAACTATTGCGACTGAAGTTGTTTTGCTGTGACTGCCAGTGTCTCCCAACTGTTTCTTAATGTAACTGTCTCAAATGAACCTGATGGGGTTTGAGAGCTACTCCAAATGAATAACCAATAAGCTCTTCTGCCTCGAAACGGCAGAAGCCGCTTCTAAGCCGGCTCTAAGTGCGCAGGAGAAAGGGTGTGGTTGTGATATATGCTGATACAGGTGTGAGGTTAGGGACTTTTTAGGGTGAAGAGACGTCCATAGCGTTATCGGTTGGGCTTAACAATCAGTCGACACATATTTGCCAACGTATGGTTGAAGGTGGCTGTTAGGAATTAGGTGAGTGCAAGAGAAGACTGTATTGTTACATAGTTGAGCGATAGAGATAGAGTACAGAGGCAGCATTAACGAGGTACAGAGGGTCTCTAAATTAGTCTAATGTACCTGTGCGAGTTTAAGGATAAAAATGCGTAAGGGGAGGAAAAGCTGGGCAATCGAGATGAGGAAAGAGAGCCAGGGGAAACCCACCAAGGATTCCTTATGCTGGAAAATAACTTGTCTGCGGGTCATAAATTGTGTCAGCAAGGCTTGAAAAGTCACTCTAGTGTTGGTGGTAATAACAAAGCTTGGAGAGGGTGGAAAGTTCGAGGCTAATGTTGATAAATCTCCAGTACCTTATCATTACTACAGATGTTTTGACTCCCTGCTACCAAGACATTAGCAGCCTTACCCTTGGAGACCTCTCTATTGACCTCTCCTTGGTCTCCCTCACCAAGCTCTGTATGATCATTGGGCCAATTCTCTTCCAACATTAACCATTCTGGTCCTTCCCACCATTTCAACTCAAACAAAACTCTAGCGGTACACCCTCTGGATGATAAGTCTGCAGGATTTATTGCCCCAGGAACATGAAAACACTGATTTGGCTTCGACCATTTTCTTATCTCTGCGCACCGATTTGTAGCAAACACTGACCAATCACTAGCTCCTTTGGTCCAGTGTAGTACAACCCTTGAATCACTCCAAAAAAAGGTAGGAAAATCCGGGAACTCCAATGCTTGAGTCAAGTTCCGCCACATTCTAACGCCAATGAGTGCAGCCATAAGCTCCAACCTAAGAATTGACAATTTGTGATTCCTAGGTGCAATCCTGGTTTTGGCTTGTAGGAATTGTATTTGCACAGAATCTTGAAAACCCTCTCTTAGGAAAATGCATGTTGCATATGCAGTCTGACTGGCATCACAAAAAACATGAAGACTCGCTCTTGCCTGTTCCCATTTCTCACATGTCAGACTTCTCTTTATCCTACATTGTGACATTAGTTCTGCACCATCATCCCAGTCTCCTTTTGACGCCAAAGCATCCTGTAATACCAACCTTGGTCACAAGGTGTACGGACAAATTAGCCCTAGTGGATCAAAATAAGCATGAAACATGGACAACACTGTTGTTTTTGTGATCTGCCCTAAATAATGAGTTGGATTACGGTTCACGAGTAACTCGTCATTAGCTCTATCCCAATGAACTCCTAATCTCGATAAGGGCTCACTAGACGGAGGCCTATCGAGATTGGTCCGCTAGCTCACTGCCTCGATTCAGACTTTCCTAGCTCCATTAATTTTTGCGATTGGTCCATAAGCTGTATGAGTTCATCCGTGGTATCCACACTTGTCAAAACGTTATCCATATAAAAAGTCCCACCAGGGGTACCAAAAATGTCGAGGATATGACCTGTAAGAACTGGAACAATCTTATTTTAAGAGGAAAAAGAAAAACTTTGAGTGTTGTTAAAGAACGGGACTAAAAATAATTTATTGAAGAACCCCGTTGAAACCAAAACATCTGTAGTAATAATAAGGTACTGGAGATTTCTCAACAGCTACTGAACTGGCGTACCAATTGACGAGCATGCAGTCAGTGGTAAACCAGCGTATAACTGTTTTATTAGCCACTGCTTCAGATAACAAAGACACTCATGTCTGGATGGCCTCTGGATAACTGCGAGTGCCTCGATCGTTGAGTTGTTCTAACTCCGATTGAAAGTGCATGTGGCGACCTGTGGTGCCTTCCAAGTGTCAATCACCCGCTGATGGGTCATTGCTAGTTGAAGTTCTATCGTATTATGTTGAAGAAGCGGTTTTTCTGATAGTGCAACGGTATTACTGACGGGTGGAGTAGAAAGTCCTGGATAAAGTGGAGGTTCAAATCGTTCAATCCACTCACATACCGATTTCTATTCCACATATCCACACGGAATAGATGCTATTCCGCTCGTACGAGACATTTGTTTTGGTTTCAACAACTTTGCTCGCTACCAGTCCCCTATTCAACCTTGCTATTTTTTATCGACAACTTCTACGGAATTAGTGTATTACAAGTTTACTGGACGAATAAAATAAATAAAGGTACTTGGTTTATATTGGAATTTTAGGCTGCCACAACCTTATGTGAATAGTGAGTTCGTGTGTCCGTAATCGGTAGCACGCCCTCTGCCAAAAGGCTCACTCGCGCATGCCCTTCCAAATAACAAATTAGTTTTGGGCTTGAGCTCAGTACGATATTTGAGGTCAGATTTTAATATTTATCATGGCAGCGAAGTGCTTAGTAAGAGGGTTCGAATAAGTATGAGTAGGTTCTGAGATTGTGCTACTCCACTCAGGATTTACTCTTCTGTAGCACAAAGGTTCCAAGCCCCACAAAGGGGGAATACACAGAATAGCCCCTATTTGTTTATCTACTCGTCTTAGCTATTGCTGCATTGAATTTCCCCAGTCTAGCCTGAAGCAGTCGTGCGCGATAATGGCTTTTCCCGTCTTGAAGCATTATACCCAAGACAGTGGCTTAGTCCTCACAGAAACTGCATTCAAGTTATATACCAACAAAGGCCGAGAAGGGATTGCCTTCCTGACTAATGAGCTCTGGCGTGCGTGGTCAAACATGATGGGCGCCGACCCATTTCCTTTCTAATCCTCAGCATTGCGGCCCCTATCTATTCAACGTTTTATCGTTCCGATTCCATCGGAAAGAGCCGTCATTCCGACCGCGGCACGACAAACTCTCTGGGAAGGATTTTGCTCTAGACTCAATCCCCGCATTTCCCAGTAGAGGCTACCAAAGGGATAATTGTGCGAGTCCGAACAGTAGAACCCTCGTCGTCACGCTAGTGCACTAAAGGGCCGGTTAATTAGGCCATTACACGTCGTAAACAGTTGATAAAGGCAACAGTGCGTTGAATAGCGAAGTCATTTGGGTGCTATCCGTCGAAGGCTTGATATCGTTAATCTGCCGACTCCCACAACGAGCCAATGCGCTGAAACTAGTGCTGCGCTCGACACTACGTCGAATATTAGCGCGTCTAAAGTAGGATAATGATTCGAAAACAGAGATCACGTCCACTTCACCTCACGCGCTGCTCACTCACAAAATACATCCTTTTAATTCATCTCTGAAGAGTATTGTAAATAACGCATCCCTCACAAGGACTTTCCATTAGCTGGTTAACAGATTACTAGATGATAAACCAATCTCCCGAGCTGCCCCAATCAACTGCAAGGATTGCACCGGTCAGCACGTCCTTTTAGAGCCTTATGACGCCAAACTCCCCAACCCTTTTCAATTTCCATTGCATTCATGACTTCAACGTGATGATGATAATGCATCCTGACTTCTGTAAATGGATGATATGCCTATTCAACTAATAATTTGATTGGATTATCTGGTAATATTGTTGTTTTAGATAGAATACATTTATTTTCATTTCATTTTGAAGCTAATTCTTCATCAGTTTATACGATTCGTCGTTGGAAAAATAACGAGAGCGGCACAATAAATAATTCTAAATTTCGACGCAAATTAATTTTAGTTAAAGTTTTTCTTTATATTATCCAATCATGTGGCGCGATCCAAGAAAATTGTGTTAGTGGTTCTCACGGTGTGAGGACCTTGACAATAGTGAATGATTGCCTTGACATGAATGGAAGCTACCAAATAAATTCTGAAACTTTGAGTAACATTCTACTTTATCCGCATAAATTGATTGAAAAACAGGTTGGATTAGTGCGTTTAGCGATAAACAACGCCTAACAGTTGAGATTTGATGGTGCGAAAAGAGAAGAAAAATCCAACTCACCATTGTTTTTAATTTCCTAAGCTCTACGAAATAGTGAGGAAAGATACGTAATTGGCTGAAAAAAAACATATTTGAGCCCTGCCGTTTTAAGAGCTTATGAGTCTGGAAAACTGTACTTGGGAAAACAGGCGTGTGTGTCTATGAATGCGTTAGAGAGAAACTGGTAGTCAAATTGACGTCTTACAGGCACGATTAGATTCAGCAGTGAGCTGGAATATGGAGCCACTCCTACCAGGTAGAGCCGTTGTTTGAAAGCAGTATCGTTTTGACAAAAAGGAGAAGACGAACTTGGCCGAAGGACCGAGAAGGTGGGGTGGGGGTCGCGATCGAGAGGTTGAGAACCCAGTGATCACGACACGTGGTGAGACGATCGGTCTATTTCTCCTCCGGACGACTTCTGCACCACTTCTCTTTCTTTCGTCTATCTTTCTACTGAGGGCTATACGACTTATATTTGGAGGACCTCAATAAAACTTAGGTAATTAGGACTAATCTCAGAAAATCTGGGAATTGAAATCACAGCCGTATCACTTACTCCAATTATACAGTTTTTACCTGATAACTCCAAAACAGTAAATACAACCTTTCCTAAAAAACTAAGTGTTGGGCGCACTTAGAAGAACTGTATTATATGTGCAATGAATTGAGTAGAGTTTGTGTACATAGGGGTAACACAAGACAACGACTCGGAATATGCGTGAACTGGCGTAGGAAACTGTATCGGAAGGAGAGAGCAAAATTTATGGGCCGGGAGTAGATAGAGGAATGTGTCTGAGTGAACACTGGGAGAGTGAGTGACTTTCGCAAGAATTCGTAGGTGAATGAGTTTGGGAGGAGCTGTCTGTTGTGGAGAGAAACCCGAAACTGAGGAGAGGGAAAATTGAGATGGGAAAACCACTTCACGGAAATCCGTTGACGTTGGAAATAACCGCGGAGGTGGAGTTCCTCCAGGTAACAAGGGGGATTTGGGGAAACAATGATTTTACCATTAGGGCAGGTGCGAGCACTTGGAGGACAAAAACCCTGACTGATTCAGCTTGCATCGAACACTCAGGTTGGTAGTCCCATGAATCAGCTGATTACTTATTAATGGGCGTAGCATAACTAGGAGGAACTCAATAAATTCTGGAATTCTAAGCTCCAAAAGTTACTATGTAAAAATGGGGCTGCGTTCTAAAATATACATACAAACTGAGTGAAAAATAGATTGAGTTAGTAGCTTAAGCAATACAAATGGCTGAATGCACATGGGGGTAAGAAAAGTTGTGTGATACGTCGCAGCAAGTATTTTTTACCGGCATCGAGGAAGAAAACAGTCGACCGCGATACGGGTTTGGTATTTTTAGCACTAGACGTCACTGTCGGTTTGAGTGGGAAGTGTCGAGAATCAGGGATGGGTAAGCTACCAGAATTATGCTAAGTAGAAGTTTGAGGAAATTAGAGTTGTTTGAGCATACCAGGATTATTTGTTGGCGGGTTTCTTCAGAACTGTGTTGGGTCGACAGGAAGAAATTGGTTGTACAGTACCCTATTCCTTGTCTCCCCACAGCGAAACTCTTTGGCGTAGTCTCCGAGAATGGAATGGAGTCACGAAACTCTTCTACCCAGCTCTTCGCTCTCATAACAATTTTAGAAGTTTTAAGTATCGTATATGAGTTTCATGGGTGAGTAGATTTTGATGCTGTGAGTGTAGGGTGGTTCGCTTTGCGTCGGAGTCTGTCCACTCGCCCCTTTGAATTCCAGAATGGCTTTTCATCCTTGGGGATTCTAACTTATCTAAATGAGATCCAGGAAGACACTCAGGCTTGGCAGCTTAGTGGTAGGACTCTTCGAATCCCTCACTAAAAAGACATCAGTGAACTGGTTTTTCAAGGAGTTCACATGCAGGATGGTAATAGATCACAAGATTCCTGTCTGGGGGTTCAGGAACGGTCAGTATGAGATGAGAACAGGTCCGTACCAGCAGGATGCTGTAGCACTCAGCGGTATGAATTGGCAGGCCATTCCACGGACTGAGTTTTAGAGTTTTGTTGTTGGTCGTGTCGTAGAAAGCTCGCCCAGCCAGCCTGACTGTCAATGACAAATTCACCCTTGATGATGTAGCCAGTATTGGGCAGTTGTGTATGCCGTAGATCTGGTTCTGGGAGCGAGGAAGGACGACGGCTATTGAAAACTTTGTTCATGTTTAGAGTTCCATCTCCAGGGAACTTTCTAACATCTCTGGGGACTAAGATTTTGGCTAAAATAGCTATTTGCTTCTCAAAGTACTCAGACATACGTTACAAGATTAGTTCAAAAGTAAATATCTGGTGCGTTGCAACACACAACTTTCCTTAGCTCTACTTCACTTCACTTTGTAAATGGCTAATTCTATTTAATCAATTCATTTATCACTCAGTTAATTTGAACTTGGTCAAACAACACGTCTCGGCAGCAGGAAGCGGTAGCGCCTACAGTAATGGAATTTATTGTGCTGCTCGTACTCATTTCAGGACAATTATTGAGCGATTGGTACACAGAAAATCAACGAGGCTGTAAACACGAATTTTTTTAAGGAGGATAGTAATCACTTTTGCAGAGTTATTGGGTAATAACTGTTAGAACTGGTATTAAGCGAAACGGCGGTAGTTGAAATTCAGGAATTTCTAGAGTGAGCCCCATCTATCTCATGAGCGTTTTTAAACACTCACCCTTTAGGTATGGGATTGAACTAAAATACCAATTTTTTTTAACATTCTACAAAAATTTCAGCGGGGTTTAAAAGGAAAAAACCGCGGCAAAAACGCTTTTCGTCGAAAATTTTGATAATTTATTGTGCTGATCTCGTCATTTTCCCACAAATGGGAATTTCATGGTATGATTATCTTATTAGGAGCTATCTATATAAAAAATTTAATCAAAATCGTTAGAGCCGTTTTTGAGGAAAAAATTTGGTGTTTTGATCACTATAGCTAACTTTCGGTGGATTTTGCCCATACTCTTATTTTCGCGTCCGATGGTAACCTGTAGGCTAGACATCAAGTTTCAGCTGATTTGGTACGGTGGTTTTCTCTAAAAATCGTTCACAGACACACATACACACACACACAGACAATTTTCCCAAATAGTGTTTTTCGGACTCAGGAGGGTCTGAAACGTAAAGATCTGAAGAAAACTCAAAATTTTTTTTTCAGCCGATTACATAACTTTCCTTTCTACTTCGTAAAGCTAGGAAAGTAAGCAGTAGGAATTGAGAAAATCACTCACGTTTCCAGAGTCCGAAAATTGATTCAATAAGTTCGACGATTCAAAAGGTGGCAACAATTTATCTTCTGGCGCTGGTTCTTCCGGTGGCTCTTCTTCGTTCGAAGTGGAAATTAAAGAACCCAACTGGAAAACAAAAACGAAAATTGATTATGCCACGAGGCGGTAGTTAATGAGGGAATTACGCTCATCGCCGAGTTAGAGTGACTGCTAGATAATGAAGAGCGAAATCTACTCACAGCTATGTACTGCCAACCCTTGTTGACTCTCACTAACATGGCTTCCTCATCCTTAATGTAAGCCAGAGTCCCCACGGGGCTAACCTGTGACATCTAGAAAAAGAAAAAATACGAGAGCGGTTATTATTAATTACTTACCGCTAATTCAGTTACGTGATAGCCATTCCAAGTATTACTCATACTTTAAATAGTGAAACGTTGCTGAGTCACAAAAAAAGTTGAATATTTCAGGCTCCAATTTAGGTGACAGATTTCTAATTAAATAATTGTAATACTTAAAACTACTTCCAGTTAGTTCCTTATTAAAGACGTGTGAAGTCGGGGAAGCATAAAAGAGTTTTCCGTAATCGTTTTTAACAGATAGAGGCATCACAGCCATCTGATGCTGTACACAATCGGTCCGGTAAACAAGGTCGGGCACACTTCTTAAAGCCCTTCGTTCATAATGTCTTGTTGATCTTGCGATCAGTACATAAAAGGACCGAGTCACTTATATTTCGAGCAGTTAGGGATATGTCCCTGTATTTCTTCGCTAGTGCAACATTCCAGTACTTCTTTATCACACAGCAAATCTCGTGTGGGGCCCAACCCAAACTACTTCGAAGCCCCACCAAAACTAATTTCACGATTTATATCGCTCATCGCTAAATCCAATGTTTTTCACTCCGTTTATATGAGCCTCGTAGAACGTTCTCGTTTTGGAATCTATGAAGCTGCTGCTACTCATGTTATCAAATTCATTGAAAATCCAATGTACAGGTAATTGATAAAACCGCCAACATCATTCGGGCAGGTCCATATTCGCAGATCTGCAAAAACAGTCGAAGAAACGAAGTTATTTTGAATTCCACAGTTTCTGACGTTACTACTGATGTTCTGAGAGAACTGTTGAACTTCTAACGCATGGCTCGTATATTGGTTTGTGATCCTGTTTTTTCGTTTCATCACAAGAAAATCCTGCACTTAAGTTGCTTATCGTCGACAGTGTTGGTCTTCTCTTGTCCTTTTTGAACGGTTAAAAAATTGTTAAATATCATTGTGTCACTCAAATTTGCGCACCCAAAATATTTCACCAAAATCACCTCTGATCAGTGAATGCTGCGAAAAACGGGTTCCTTACTGGATAGGACTAGGCCTCGATGCCCGACGGCAGATCAATGGGACTGTCGACCAACCGAAAGTGGAAGGCAAGATGTTCTAACTCCCGCTATTAGGTTACAGGCAAGAGATCAGACTGTGAGACCGTCATAACCGTACAAGTAGCCATCCTACACAATAACATCCTCAGCACACTAACAAGTTTGTTTCACTGGAACTCGTCTGGAGCAGTCCAGAGGCCTCTTGCTACAGGATTGGTAAAACGAAGGCATGAAATATCCGACAAGCAGGTCTGTAAAGTCCCAGGCGGTTGGCTTTACTTAGGAAACCGAGCGCCTTAACGGGGAACTTGTGGGAATAGCAAGCCCACGAGAGAGCGACATAGCCACACTGGATTGGTTTTATAAAAAGGCCGTTGGTAGTCTGCCAGTGGACTTGAATTAGGTGATGACTACGGTGGAAAAAATGTCTGCCTATGTTCAGATGTCAGTCTTCCTACCAAACTGCCTTCCAAAAGAGTGACATAGAAGGGGAGCTGGCAAGGACAGGGAATAAAGGTGATTTGTGAAGCACACGTCTTCGTTTCAAACGAACTTCCTCTCCTAAGGCGAAGTATCCACCATAATCCTCTTTTGAATAAATAAAGTGAGGCATGGAAGTTGTTTATGTGACTGACTGTTAACTGACCTCGCCCGTGTCTTCTGTTTTCCACGTCATAACGTTTTGCGAAAAAGTTGTTCATTTATTAATCTGTGAGCTCGTTTATTCCATTTTGATTTGCGCACGCGTTTTAAGAGGCTCTTGCCAGCAAAATAAACACGAGACTCGAGGTATCGTTGCACTTTTTCGATCAAGCGTTCATTTATATGGTTTGGAATATCATTTTTCCACCCGGATGTAAATGCTTTCTGGAGGTTGAGCGACCATTTTCATCAATTAGTTTTTACATCAGAAGTTCGCGTTTCAATTCGTTCATCCGGGAAACCTAAAAGTTCGTACTATTATTTTCCCTCACTCTGGGTCGGAAGGCTGGAATTGAGAGGGAGATTCCTCTACATTCCTGCCATCCCTTTCAATTAGCAGAACTTCGAGGGGGGGGGGGGGTCGAAACTTCCCCGGCATTCGAAAGCATTTCAGCGGTTCCCGGACTCTTTATTTGCAATCAGTGGGTTACTGTATCTGTTGAGCAGGCGAATCTTGGCGTGATTTGTGAATATTCACTCTCCCGACTGAAGGGTCGTGTTTCTGGGCGGAATTTGAATGGCATCCGCGGAAACCCATAATGGAATGTTCATTCCACGTTCTGGGTCGTCCTAATTTCGAAGCGCCTTCCTTCTCCTACGCCTCGCCACTAACGTGACAACTCGAATTTTGAAATATCCTGCGTTGCCACTTTCGCGCCGTCACGTCGACTGGACTTAATAAACAACGAGGAAGTTGTGGCTCGGCGAATGACTGGTTCGATGCCACAAATAGAGGTATTTTTGAATCCGGTAAACTCATGATTTTCTCAAATACGTAATGATGGGTGTATTGGCATTTCCTGATCGTTCACATTTTAAGGTATTAATGTGTTGGGATACCGAACGCCTCACACGTCAAAATTCACACAAGGCCTGATTGTACTACCGAAACGCCCATTTACTGCCATAAATACGCGTCAGGCGCAAAATATTTACATTGAAACGTTTTTTAAAATCCTGTCTTGCTCAAACGAGTCCTAGGGCCGTATTCACCAACTGCGTTGATCTCGTTTAGAGTCGATTAACAAGCACCTAACCCGCTCCCGCCAAAAAAAAAACGGTCTCCACCAGACTGGGTTAAGCTTGACCCCAAAACCTTGAAACCTTAATCCCAAAAAATTGGGCGGTTTAGCTCTTATCTTTCTTTATCATGTTCTGATATTTGTCCGCCATTACCTTCCACTGCCGAGTATTCGCTTCTATTATTGTGAATAATTTACGTATATTTTGGAATAATGATAATAAATAAGGATACTGTTTACTAGTGCGCAGTTATTTCAGTTACTATTCCACTACGATGATAATCAGCAGATAAGCAGGGTCCGAGGACTTCTAGTATGAATTTAAATTCTGTTGCGAACAAAAGTATTACGGTCGTCGAAAACAAGTTGTTGTTTGCGTAAAATGTGTGCTGAGCAGTTTCTGAAAAAACCAGTCGTCATATTGCCGTGTTAGAAAACCCAAACGGCTTACCTGGGTGGATTTAGTAGCAGATAAGTAGGAAATATTAAATAATACCACGCTTTTACACAAACATTAGTATATTAAACAACTTTTATTAAACACGACAATTCTCCCTTCCTCATTAAAGTTCCTTGCTTGCAAAAGTTGTTACCTCATAATTTGGGTTTTTATTATTTCTTGCTCAGTTCTCATTTTCTTGTACCGCTTCCGATTTTTCCTACACGCACAAAGCACTTTCCCGGACTTATTTGGCTTTTTCCTGCAGCTCTTGCAGTTGTAGTACGCGTATTTTCACTTTAAGCTCCTCACCAGTTTCAGCTTCGGCAGACAATAATTTGGTTAAATCCGGATTATTGAGCATTGGGCATCTACGGGATACACGGTTTCGCGGCCGTTTACGTTTACATGACACTTGTTTACGGGACGGGATGTCAAACAGATGCCCGATTTCCTTACTTTACTGTAACCTCATTAGTCCACTGTCTTCTCGATATGGCTTAATCGCAGCGTAATCACGTCTATGCTAACCGCATACCACAGTGATCTCGGCTAGCGTGGTGGGCGCGAAAATGGCTAGCCTTGATCTACTTATCTAGCCCTGATCAGTTGGATCACGATCAGCGGCGTTTTGGTGAACGCGGCCCTTACTGTCGAGTGGAACCGCAGTTTAAAACTTGTTAATTGGCTCGTTCAATTTTACGCGTTTGAATGTTGCCATAGTGAATGCGCTATAAAGGCGAAATGAAATTCAGTACAGGTCAAGAACAAGTCGACGAATGAGACGAGAGAGAGAGAGAGAGAGTAGTATTATTCTACTGATTAATAGAACGTTCACTTGAGACGCGGCAGAGCTCAAAGTAGAGCATGAGAGAGTCAGAATTAACGCGACACAGAGAGCCTCAGGATAGACGAAGGAGATAATAGGGAATCAGCCAAAGCCGAGGGAACAATGACCGAAGTCATGATCATTCGAGGCCAATTTTCCATCTCGGCTTTGGCTACTCGGTCCCCTCTGGGTCTCTGAAGATCTTTCAACATTACATTCCCTTCAGTATTGTTCATTGTGGTATTCATTCGCCTAACCAGTCGGTTCTAGTCCCAAACCACAATGGACACTAACAAAAAGTGTTCCACTGCGCTAATATTGAGATTGATTCTATGAAGAACCTTTCCCGCTGCGTGAAGTCCAGACATCGTATCTGTAACTTTTTTCAGTTGCATCTTGGCTAGGTTCAGCGCTCAGTTAGTCATTGTTAATGTCACCCGTAATTTAGGTGAATTGGTTGACAATTTTTTCACTCACCTTTTCCTTCAGATCTTTACGTTTTGAGGCCTTACGAATCCGAAAAACCTAATTTTGGCGCACGGTCCGTGCGTCTGAGTCAATTTGTTGGACCATTCTTATTTTGATTTGTTCTTACTTTTTCTTAGACACAAAAATAATGTTACGAGCGATTTCGGTCGTTGAGAGAGGGGGGTGGGGATCGAAAAACCAGGGTTTTTCTCATGTTTCTCGAACATGGCTCTAACGATTTTCCAAATTTTTTTCAAAAATGGCTATAATGATTTCGTTTAAACTTACAGAGTGTACTCAACTAACTAATACCAACATTTTGTTCTTGATAAATATTTCAGTAGAAATGGGTTGAAGGAAGGTACAAAGCCCGTATAAACGGTAGATCGTCGAATTTACGGGTTTGCGGAAAGCTATGTGCTGCTATTCACCGTGTATTCCTTTTTACGATTCTCTTTACCTGCTGTATTGTTATGGATGAGAACGCCTGAGGTCCACAGAAGTGTTCCGTGGACAAGCGCTTTCGATGTAAAGACATCATTTTCTGGCCGTTAAGTCAGTGAAAGTCCGTCACTTAACGGCCAAACGATGATGTCTTTACATCCAAAGCGCTTGCCCACAGTAACTCACCAGCCAGAGGAGACGGACTCACCTAAAAGGTACGTTAACTTTAATAATTTGCCTACTGGCGGACATAACCCAATTGCTTTAATACCTGTTCTGTGGACCTTACTTTCGTAAGGTCATCTGCTTTCTCATTTCATGTCTACCGACTATGGTATCAAGGTATCCACATAATTGAGTTCCCTAGTGATTTATGTTGCTTAGCCTCATCTTTTGTTTCCGCGATAAGGAGACTTTGAACAGTTAGGGTTTCTAGTGTTGTCATAAGAGATTATCAGGACTAATGCAATACTGATGTATTCGTCCAATTCAAGAGAGGGGATGTAAATTCCCAATCTTGGATTGCCGTTTGCCTGCTCTTTAGAGCCGTCTGTAAAGCACACGATATCCGAATCATCTTTTACTGTTGGTCTACTTCCTCGTACTTACTTAGGGTCAATCGTGGAGTTTGTGACTCTGGACTTTACAGATTGTCTTCCTGTCGTCTACTTCCACACTTTCCTCTTGCAATCTGTCCTTAAAGTCTATCATAATAGGATCTTTGTATAGGTGAACTGGTGAGAGCAGAGACAAAGGCTGAGAGCAAGGGTAACTATATGAGTTCAAGGATAGAGTGAGGAAAGGAAAGCCCCAACTGAGGAAACCAAATGCGGGGGAAATACGTTGTAGGCTAGAGGGGTTGTGGGATTCCAGGATGGGTGGATGTGGATAAAGGCGGGGGAAAGCCTTGGGGGCCTAAGCTGAACAGCTATTATTGAGATATCACCGGTTGCATACAGAGAACAGATTTGATGAGTTGAACCATAGCTAGGAAATCGAATTACTGAAGTTGCCAGTTCATAACATTTACCAAACGCGTGTAGGTCAATTCCCCCCATTCCTGTTCATAACGCAAGACGTCCTAAGTGATTAGCCAGAAAACCGACTCACTGAATGCGTCAGGGGCTAAGTGAAGTCGTGCGGGGCTTCGCACGGTTTTAGGTATGTTATTTTTTTCTGAATATAACACCTGTTTTCGGTCAGAAAAATTTACTTACAACCCCCGTCAAAACATGAAGTTTCGAGGCATGAGGATTCCAAATGTTCGTCCGCCGTCTGGACCATATTTCGGTGGTTCTTACGCACAAAAATCCCATTTGTGCCTTCTTGCTCGGAAACCCTGTCGTTTGCTATTACATGTTCGGTATCGTTCTCTAGGTATTTTCCAATACTGGATCGAACTAAACGAGCTTTTGTGGTGTATAACTGCGTCTAGATCGGAAACCGTGAAATTACGGTAAATATAGTGAACCAAGTCTACTAATTGAAACAACACGAGGGACGGTACAGCGAAAGTTATCGTTTATTTTCGGCCGGTGCTCATTTCCTTCGCTGCCACCCCTCTCACTCCGTGCCAGTTGTCTAGCTTCGCCTAGAAAACATCAATTTTCGTTGTTCCGTTGTAGTCAGATAATATTTTCGTACGGGTTACAGGTATTTTTCAATGCTGAATCGAATGGTATGGGTCTCAGAGACGTGAGACTATGTCGAGCTGTGCAAGATAGTAAATTATATCAGTTGGCATAAAATTATTATATTCAATGGGGAATACGATAAGGGGGGAAATAGATATTAGTGAAACATATTCATTTTTTTCGTGGATTCATACTTCAAAATCTCCTTGCCGTTATGTCGGTTGGTGCCGTTTTATCTTTTGGGTCCAACGTACACGCATCGATTCGACATTGATTAGTGTGTCACGTTTCAGTTAGGTCCGTATTCGATTCGCTAATTGCAAGTTGCAGGCGTGCATGTCATCGGCCACGTCCACTCATTACCTGTCTCTAAGTGATTAACAAGCCCGTCGGACTTTTACTGGGTTACACTAAAAGAACCCGGTTAACTAATTTTCACTGTTTGGATCCAGTCGAGTCTGATTTGACTTGATTTATATACAAAGCGTTTAAGAGAATTCAGTGGGAGACTAGTGAAACTTTTCATCGAAATATCGTCGATGGTCCTTCAGCTTTAAATTAATTGCAGGGTAAAACCTAAGGTTGAAATTCGAGGGGAATAAAGGTGAATGTTAATCGACTCAACGACCAGGTTTCAAAGTCGGTTCTAATTTAGTGCCGAGCAACTTGTTCATCGTTCGGCTTCATTAGCGAGATTAGTATTCTATGCCGACTGGAAACCCGAAATTTAATCAAAGACTTCCTTCACCCCTCATTCCACCATGTAGCGTCAAACGAACAGGGAGGGCCTTTTCCATAGACTTAATTTTTTGGCTCGACGAAGGAGATAACTCAAACTTAATTCATATTTCTCTTTCATCATTATTTGACAACGCCAAATCGACGATGAGTGACAACTCTTGCGCAGTGTTTACAGCTGGACATCTAAATGGTTTCACGGTTTAAAATGTGAAATTTAACACAGGAAGCCTTCGAGCAAAGCATACATTGTTTGAGATTCGGCGTTAAGCTCATTCGTTGACTTCGCCAGCAGCGGTGAGCCTTCCCGTCAGCCCTGTATTTAATTCAGAAGCTGTAATTGGCCCACGGATTGACAAGGGAAGGCTGAGCTGGTATTAAAGCGAAGTGGGGAACCATGGCTCCTGTTAACCATTACTTATTGCTTTCACCAAAAACACAACTGAGCTGAAGTTCGCAACAGAAGTATAATCCCAACTTATTCATGCGAACATCAAGTTCTACTATTGATTGAGTTGCTCCTGCTTACGTCATGGCCTTCATTAAATGACTAGTTTATACGTTATTGATAAAACTGTTAACATATTTTCGAAAAAGTTCGAGTTCACTATATTCGAATTGTTGCGTGTAAATGACACAGGCTGGTCAGAATTTCTGCCTTAGGACGTTTTGTGTCTTGGCGTGTATTGTGCCATAGGATAGTTTGTGTATCGGGTTGTTTCGTGCTTTATTAATGAGTTACTTACATCAGACATTGCCGCCAGCGTTTCAAAAGTCACTACACCAGGAACAATCAACGTGTTTTCTGGCGCCTTCTGTTCTTTATCTGTAACGAAATCTGAAATTAGTACGGAATCACCGACTAAACGAACTGTGTTCACATAACCACAAATGTGATAAGCTCAGAATGAGGACCTTTATTCTCTTGGCGCTCTTTCAGGTTCTTCAGTTCTTCCAGGCTTCCTCTGGGCTCTGTGGATGTAACGTGGTTATAAAATCAAATAAATTGTATACACTTTAGACATTTTCTCTGTCAGTTATCTATATTGAATCGATATAATGAGGATTTTTTCATGGCTTGATTGTTCTTCTATTTGTAAACATCGATGTACCTTTCATAGATGATTTGAAGGGATTGATTGGTTGAACGTGTTTATTTTAGCCCAAATCATAATCATTACAGTGTTTTTTTCCTTTCTTGGTGGCACTGGGGAAAGCCACACTTCAGTCACAACTTGGCCTATTATATCCAACTCCACCTTGCAGAATCTGCCTTTCTGTACCTCTGACTTGCCAATCTTGACCAGGTGGTACGTTAGTGGACAGCGACCTGTAAACAGGCCGTGGGTTGAGGTTCTTCCTCGTTCACCGCCTGGAGAGTCTGACAATCAACCTTGACTGCCTTTGGCCTGGTACATCCCGCCACTGAATAAGCAGCCCTGCGCTTCTCCTCTCACTTACCAACCTCCTTGATCAAGTGGCTCTTCAAAAGGCTCAGGTCCCCCTGGAGGAAACGCAGATCCCTTTCTCGCTCATTTATCGACCTCCTTGTTCCCTTCTTCCCCCCTTGATCACTGTATGACCTGGCACCTAACACAGTGTTAATGCGTTGTCCTTTGTCTAGGTCTACATGCCAATCAGGCATTCCCAAACCAGCACTGACGTGATGTCATGGGAAGCCAGGGTCTTATGTGAAGCCTGACTGTCCAACATAATATATATTCTTCTCCGCTTCACGCAAGAAGTTCTGCACACACACTGTCACAGCGAAGAACTCTGCTTGAAAAGAATGTAGCCCTTGCACCCAGTTTTATGGCTGTTCGAATCCCTGGCCCACAAACTCCTGCACTCGCAACCCTTCACTGATCCGGCTGTGTAATATTCCATGACCCCAGCATCAAACGATGGACACCCTCATCCCATCTGGATCTTCCATGGATGCATTTGCCGAAGGGAAGCTCGAAGTTGAAAACGTCTGTATCGAGTCCCTGACATGCAGAGCGGGCCCTCCTACACACACCTTATCCTTCCTTTCCATTTTATCCGGCTACTAAAAACTCTCATTCCTTAATAACGACTTATGAATTACACGATAATTGAATTACTTTCCACATCGTGGGTACTGTAATCTGTGAAGTTGACAAAATGGTTAAGTTTCGGGGAATCTACGTTGACAAAACACTGTCATGGAAACCACATTTTATACGTTAATGTCCTACGACGTAACCACCCGTCTACACTGGAATGCACATCCAGTTATTGCACTTCGCTTTTATAGAATTAGTGTGCGCGCAATTTTCGATTATAGCCATCTGCTTTACAGACATGCTTCGAAGACAACCCTGTCGAACCTAGATAGGGTACAAGCAAAATGCTTACGCTTGTGCATAGGTTACCTTGAGTCAACGCTTAAAGCGATTCACTGACTAAACAAGCATGTACGTTCTGGCGAAATCAAAGGTCTCCTCCAATTGTCTCTGGGTTTGCCGCAATGGAGGAATGTACAAAATAGTTGTGACTGTGCTTTTTATGATTCTCAGACGAAAGGCTGACAAGTGTTTCAAGTTGCCAGAGCAGTCATCAATATTTACATGAGAGTCGGTAGCAATTAGGGAAGCTCTTCGCAACGCCGCGAGTGGGATACACGGCTTGATTGTGGTAGTAAGTGCGAGTCGTAGTGTTTCAAAAGGTAGGCGACCGCAATCAGTCAGACCCGCGATCATGGAGATCACTCAGCCTTCTTTCCATATTAGGCAAAACATTCGAAATGTAGATGTTGCAGTCCCTCGAAGGAGTCTTTGGTCGCAACCTCACAGGCAGGCAATACGGGTGTACCAAAGGAAGGTCCACGCAGGATGTAATTGTCGAGATTCGGCGTGTTTCCCTGCTGGCACCGGCTAAGTACGTCGTAGCAGTTCTGATTGACATCAGAGGAGCGTTTGACAACCTTTGGTGGCCAGCGCTCCTAAATGAACTCAAAGGTAGGGGAATCCCCCTCAACCTGTACTCGCTCGTCAGAAGTTACCTGACAGACAGAACTGCTACGATCGAAAGCAGGCATGTCTCCGCCCGGACAAAGATTGAGAAGGGGTGCCCACAGGGCTCGGTCCTTGGACCAGCACTCTGGAATGCCTTCTTCGAAGGTCTTCTCAGGAAACTCATGGAGACTGACTGCGAGCCGTACGCCTATGTGGATGACTTGACTGTGCTGATCTTTGCAGAGTCAGTCCGCCAAATTGAAGAAAAAACCCACCACGTGCTCCGCACTGTCAACCAATGGTGCGAGCATGTCAAGATGCAGGTGGCTGATGAAACAAACCCGCTAATCCTCTTTAAAGGAAAAGTGAATAATCCACCCTCAATACGCTTTGGCGGCCACAGGCTCCTTCTTGAAAAGCACGTTAGTATTTAGCAGGGAATATAGGTGACAGGTGGGGCTTCAACCAACACGGATCTCACCACAAAACAGAAACATGCCGCCATCGAAGAATTCGCATTAGAGAAATGGCAAGCGAGATGGGAATCCTACTGGGAGACTTCCATTACTTGAATTTGACACCAATTTAAACGTATTATACCCAACAGCTCTAATAACGTCCAATGTGAGGATTTTTTCATTCTCCACTCCTTTTCCTCGCCAATTTCGATATAATTCAATCAAGACACGGACTCATACTAGATTCAGCGATTCCTGAATGCTGACGGATGTTAATTTTGATAGGTGAGATTGATCGATAGAGAAGTGCGTTGGAGAAATACGAGAGGTCAAAACACTTGATACGTTTGTCAGACATATTTCAAGGCTTAGTGCAACTAACAAATTTATTCGTCTCGCGTAAGCAACCAGTTTCGTTACTTCACGTCAATTACCAGCTTCATCACTTGAATTAACATGCATTAATGTCCACTGCATTTTTATGAATGGATACACCCCCCCCCGCTCCTCATAATGCTTTTTAATGCTACATTAGTTGAACTGGATGTATAACGTGTGGCAATAAGCGACAAGTTCTTCCACGTTATAATTGTAACCGTTCAAGAATCATACGTTCACGCAATAAATATAAAATACACACACACACAGACCATTTTCCCAAATTGTATTTTCCGGACACAGTAGCCCTTGAAACATGAAGATTTTCAACTCTGAACAGCTTTTTTTCAACTGATTAATTCTGATTAAGCTAAGTTGAATTGTAGCTTTATTCATCTTCATAAGCCCAACACATAAATGTGGGGGAACTACAGGCTACCCTTAGTCAAGTTATACTGGTCCAGTGCTTGTGACAATTTAGTTTTGAAGAATAGAAATATTGTACGACTCAAACATCAACTTTTGTGTTGTTACATATATTTACCAAAACGTGGTTACAAACAATAGTTTTTGGAAGTCAAATTATAAAAGTATAGTAAATGAGTGAGAAAAACTCAGCCCCTTGAGTAATGAGCCCATCAAAGACTGCCAGACTCCTGCATGCTGTATGGAGGAGGATTTTGTGACACGATTTCGTTCCCTCCCAGTGTAACGGTTTCTTACATTTAGATGAAGGCTGCAAGTTCCATGCAGAAATAATGATGAATGAACATACAATTATATTCGGAGATACTGTTCGCGAGAAAATCTCGCGCGCGAGTTATGACGTCCGGGAATGATAACTATTCCGAACCTGGCTTTTTGAAAATACTCACGTTACTCGGTGTAAAACTGATATTTCGGCAAAAGACTTACTCGGCCGTGGCGCGAAAGAGGCTTGACCAAACACATCTTTACCGTCTACATCGTTAGGGTTCCACTGCCCTGGAGGCCCCTGAAACGAAAAATACGTCGATATCGAAAAACTAATTATTCGTAAGTAAACGTGAATGGATTAGGTCACAACGAATTTTTCGCAGCTTGCTAAATTATTGTTTTTCAAGCTAGTAATCATTACCGGAGGTCCAGGTGGCCCTGGAGGACCAGGAGGCCCGGGAAGTGGGTCGTACTGAGGGGCATTCTGACCAGGCTCGCCCTTTTCTCCCTTCTGTAAACAAGAAAATAATATTGATCATGAACAAAACGCTATCCGTACACTCACCAATTAATCGAATTGTCACCAATGACCCCCCTCCTGTAGGAAAAAATAAAAATAAAGACAAACATCACAGTCCGTACATTTTAACGTGAATTCAGTCTTGTATGTAATAACACTTCCAGAAAATATAAAAACGAGAATATGTTCACCAATTAAATTTCAATTCAATTCATTTGAATTACGAAAATTAAATATAGCAGCAACTCCTTTTTTGAAAAAATAACCGAAATCGTTTGTGACTGCAGCAGCGCATAATAGCACTTGCTCGGCTCAGTTCCACAGAATTGAACGCACAGTTTGACCGAAGTCCTCAGTTAGTGTTAACCTTAAATATGAGTGAGCATTCAACTACAGAAGCATTCAGAAGGAATATGAGGAACATGGATAAAATGTAGACCTCCGAGAAAGGGAGACAGGCAGGAATACCACAGTGACAGGGCGGGGAAGTAACGGTCCAAGAACTGATAAGTGTATGAACGGTTCAAGCTCGCCTCCTTTAGGGAAAAGCACGGAGAAATACGACTAAGTAACATGGAAAACCAATTAGAGAGCAATTATTCTACGTGGGGAAAGGATCTGGAAAGGTGCACAAGTGTGACCAATACGACCAGTGTCCCGCAGTGACAGAAAGTAAGATACGGATCTGGATCTACTTACATGGACGGAACCCGGGCCACTATATGCTGATGAAAGATATAGGACAATGCCAAACAATTTCTCCCAGGAATTTCTACACTGAAGCTCTCAAGTAGTATGGTAGTTGCGTTTGATTAATACGTCTTCTGTTTCCAGGCTAGCTGCAAGGGTAGCTTCGGAATCCATTAGTGAACCATTCCTCTGATGGAAGTGTGATTAGTTGTAACAATTGATAGGTAGTGTGTGAGCCAAAAACCATCGGGGTTGGAAAAGGTATTCTGCCTATCCTGCCTACACCGCTACTTAAACAGGTGGATGGAGGGGTCTCAATTGAACCCACAATCCCGACTCAGTGGCACTGTGCCTGAAGGCACAGAGGTCCTGAGGCAGCATGGACAGAAACCTTCTGTGGTAGGTACCATTTAAGTTAACTGCAGCTTGAGCAGCCTAAGGTGTTAGGTCCTGACTCTGGAGTGGCCAAAGGCGTTCTGTGTGCACCAACGCTTCTTTCCCCCCATGTTTTGTGGATTGGGCTATCCCTCGTCCGCCACGTGGGAAAAGGAGCCTGGCCACAAGGAATCTGAACTAGGACCCCCTTGAGAACCAGTGACTTGTGTCCAGTGGGGGGCCCCCTCAGTGGACAGCAGCTCCTACCTTCCCCTTCACAGCCCTACTGCAACCCTGACCGGACTCCTCAAGGACATAATTTCCCTGGCCGACAGGGGCCCCTGGGTTGTCCGTCTCCTCTGGCTTGTGAGTTACTGTGGGCAAGCGCTTTCGATGTAAAGACATCATCGTCTGGACGATGATGTCTTTACATCGAAAGCGCTTGCCCACAGTAACTCACAAGCCAGAGGAGACGGACTCACCTAACAGGTACGTTAACTTTAGTATTTGCCTACTGGCGGACACAACCCAATTTCTTTAATACCCCTGGGTTGTCTTGAACAGTGGTGGTTATGTCGGAAGGAGGTGTGGTATTGGCTTTAACAATCGATATATTCGCATATTTAGCCCTTCTTCCGCTTGTTTGCGTGTAACAATCAGTACCTCACTGAAACTAACGAATCATGCACGTGACCATCTCAAAGTGATAATAAATGTCAATGATGGTCTGAACATCAAACGTCACTAACACCCGAAAGATTTTCAGAATATTCTAACGGCACGATTGCTAATGAATTAACATCGAACAATTTCTAAATTAAATTACCCCTCAGACTAGTTTTAAAAAACTTACCGCAGCACGGGCGGGATTCACAGCTTCCCCAGGTTCGCCCTTCTGCCCTTTCAATCCGTGCACGCCTATCGGACCAGGCTGCAAAATATTGGAAGTATAGTAAGTCACATTACATTATAATTCAATGCAGAGTTTTATGGAGATTACATCATGAAGAGAGTGGCGTGGATAGCACGAGGATTGTTGTAAATGCTTATAAGTACCAGGTAGTTCATTAAAATCAACTCCTTTCTAAAATCAGGTAATGAATATTGGACGAGTGTGGGTAAAGCAGATTGGCAGGGTAAAGTTGAACCGGTTGAGTTGCCCCACGGAGAAGGTATGAAATCGGCTAAAAAAGTCCGAGTTTTCGCCAGATCCTTACGTTTCGAGGGCTATAAAGCGTGAAAAGGAAGGTAAAATAGTATATGTGGGTCTGTCAGCAAAAAAGAAAGAGAATGAAGGACCTAAACGACGATGTTTAACTTGCAAGTCAGCGCGTGATGCTAAAATAAATGTCTGAACGCAATGTGTACAAAACTGACTACAGTTATCAGAATGATCAAAGCATTAAGTATTTTTCTAATCGAAAACGCCTAATTAAAAAACGCCTAAAAATTATTTCTTGGACTCCGTGTTGTGCTCTGTTTCATAAGTAAAGAACAAAGAGGCCAGAGGACAGTGAACCGTTAACCGACATTGAGAATCCCTCCCCACCATCACTAACCGAGGACGAGACCTGCTCTGATGTGGTTCTGGTTTATTATGACTCAAAACCCGCACCTTCTTCCTAAGAACGGTTAGTACGCCAGAGCAGTCTCGACGAAAAGCCAAAAAACTAAAACCAAACTAAAACTAGGAAGCCCTTAAACCCTTACGACATACGTACGTAACGATTTCATAAATCACTTGGGCGCTGATTGCTAAGTAAATGATAAACATTAAGCGGTACCTGTTCCTATGTAAAAAGTGAAGATATGCTTTATCAAGGTCAAAAGAACTGAGTGAAAACTAGATTGGATTAGTATCTAATGCCACGACAATCTCTGATTGTACGTGAGGTTAAGAACAGTTGCGTGATGCGTCGCAATCAATATCAAGTCTGAGCTGAATGGGTTCAGTCGTTGTCGTTCGTGTTCTCAAAAGGAAAAATAATGGCTTACGTTTTGAATTCAGGCTCCGAACCATACAAATGCACTAACGTTAACCGCGTGGGTGGTGAAATCCATCTCTGACCTGGCGATCCCTGGAATCATTAAGAACGGATTGATACAAAGTCCATCGAAACTTAATGACCAATCATAATGGTTATCAACCCTTGAGAATAACGAACTGTTTCTCGACGATTTACAAGGTTTTTCAAAACAGCCTTCCCACGCTCAAACCGGTCGTTGATCAAACAGTTTCCACTCCACGGAAAGTCAACACACTCGTCCACTGTAACCAATTATTTTCCAGGACCCTCCGAAAAACCCTCCGATTTGTTCAACCCTGCTGAATCAGAGTCTCGCGAATCCTCGATATCGCACTTCCACTGTTTCGCCCCTCTTCCATCTGGCGCCCAAAGGATCCTTCGCGAACGTCTTGACATTTTTCTGGATTTGCTTCGAGCGGTTCGCTTCACGCGGAGCCGTTGCTTCCATTTCAGCAATTCCCTTTTCCGACCTCGTTTTCCGTTTTCCTTGGGGCTGAAGTTGATTCGATTCTTCTGCCATCGCCGAAAACGCGGATTTAATTTCCACGGGATGAGTAAATATATTTTATGGATTGTCTGTGAAAGCTGCCGTGATGTTACGTTTATCTCTCGTCCAAACATTGTTTCTGAAAATCGGATTCACCTCGCAACAGTTTAAGTTTGGGTAGAGCTAATCTAATCCTCACTTGGTCACTCCAGCCAACAAAGAGTACCTTCGATGCCGATTCATGATTACTCGGTGGTGGTAATTTGTTTCCTGAAGGACAAGGAGTAGATTCATAGGGCTAAAACCCCAATATTTGTCAGTAACTACCACGGAATAGTAAATAACAAAACTCAGCCCTCGGAGCACCCCTGGACCACGGGATGAATGCCACTTAAAGCCTGCACGAAAAATTTGAAAACATGGCACATCTCTGGGTCAAGGTCCGCACATAATATGTGGTGGAAGGGTAGTGAGTGGGAAGGGGTTGGAAATGAATTGAGGGGGAAGTGACGGGAAAGGGGCCGAGGAGGAGTTTTCGTGACATGATTTCGCTCCCTTTCAACATCCCCGTATCTAGCGAAGGCTTCAGCACGTTCCATGCTAAACAGAAATTTTCATGTTCGAATTTGGCCTTACACATTCAGTTGTTAACAAAAAAACTCTTCAATTTAACGCCTTAAAACTCGGTCTTACATGTGGCCACCCTTTGGTGAGCTCCCTGCTGATTGGTACCTTTTTCGAAAGCGTTCTTTCCTCAGCCCTACTTGCACATTACAATTCCTTTCTTTCTAAAAACTGATCAAAACTGTTTTTGTTCAATGTACACGAACCGTTGCATGTAGAAACTGATGAAGCTCAAGGTTCCGTGATATATTGAGTTGCTCCTAGTCACCCCACGACTGTTGTTGAGTGAACTGGTAATTCGTAAGAATTTCATTCGATTTTTCTCACGAATGGAAGTTCTGGCTCTTTAGCTTAATTTGCAGAAATATTACAATTTTCCTCCGCCCCTACTAAGCCTTTCTATTTTCTCGCAAACTTTTTTGAGTTCGGTAAAACATAACTTCACGCTTTACTGAAACTGTGGTGGTTCCAGGATTCGTTGAGTAGCTCTTAACGTTTCCGAGTATCGTTTGAGTGGAATTGATGAGAAGAAACTACTTTAAAATCGATTTCCTTGGAAATTGTATTATAGTTTAATAGTGCCGATCTCGCCTATTTTCACGACGGAAAATATTACGTCACTGTCGTGTTATTAGAAGCTGATCATTAAAAAAATGGAAAAATCGTCAGAGCTGGTTTTCAGGAAAAAACGTTAGGTGTTTTGAGGAAGCGGATAAGATAACAGTTTACTGCTGATCTTCCGGTCCAGGTTCTCGAGCACAATAGAAAGAGAAAGGCAGACTCAAATATTTATTGTTTAATATTGCGGAATAAGTAAAACGAAACTTCCGGAACCCGAGAATTTAAAGTGGACTGTATTTTTTTACTCTTTCCAACAAAACGTTGTGGCACTGATGTACTGGGATGTCCACGGTACATAGTTCCAGATACCACGAATGTTCGTAATTTCGTGGACCGGAACGCGAACGCGATTTACTCAAAACACGACGGTAAATTACGAACTAAACGGTTGAGACGTTACAAACAATCGAAAAATGGTAGTGAGAAAAAAGGCGGGATGTGGCCGCGGGCGATTCGTAATAATGTGTTCTTAATAAGTGATGGCGTCGCCTCGTGATCCTGAACATTGGCGAATTCCGCAGGCGGTAAATAAAAGTCGCGATTAACAATAAAAGAAAGAAAAACAACAACAAACCCCACGGACCGCAAATTTCTTATAACTGTGTTCGAACACATATTATATCCATTGATATGGACAGTATTATAATAAAGAAGCAGCATCATGAAAGCCTCAGCCGTAAGAAACATTTTTTAACTTTCGACGAAAAGTGATTTTAGTGCAGAGTTTTCTGATGAATCGCGCTCATATGCAACTAGCGTTTTCAAAAACTCAGGGTGATAGAGCACTAAACCGCTTACGCGGCGAGAGTTTCACGTCCAACCCCTACTATTCCGAACATTAGCGCGACCATTTTCTATACATACTACGTTGAAGTAGTTTCATATGAACTGAATGAAAAACAGATGTGATGAGTTGTGAGGATGAACGTAGGAGGGGTTGAGGAGATTTGTGTTATGCGCCACACAACTTAGTTCCTCGACACGTCATCATTGCGAATTTCGAATATAAATGGGATGGCATTTTATTTAGTTTCCGCGCTTCCCAAGCTGTTTTTCAGAACGACGGCTATAATTTTCGACTCGAGATTTCATCAGTGGAGCGTTTCAAATGGACGAAGTCAACACGTTCGAACGGTATTTAGTACTTCGGGCCCTATCGGCTGGAAGTAACGTTTTCCTTTCCGAAGCACGTAAAGTCGGTAATAAAGTCAACAAGACGAAGCTTGGCAGATCCCGAGCGTCGGAAAACTAGGCGAGAAAACCCGGAGGAAAGAGGTAAAATATAAATGGTGACAAAGAAAAAAAAAGGGGGTGGTATGGTCGGGGGGTGGGGTGGTTGGGGGGTGAGGGGACGTCGGTATGTGGAAGTTGTTGGAAAAGGAATTACGTCGGCAGGTCGCAGTTGAGAGCGCGTATGAGCTCTATTTCCTCCATTTCTTCCATCGCGGAAACCGACCCAAAAGGCACCTGGGAAGTTGGTAAATACGAAATAAAGATCGAGGAAAACTTAGGCGGAGGAACGAGCCATAAACCTTTGACTCGTGACGTAATCAGAAATTTACTTTCGAACCCGTTTCTTGTTACTTTACCCTCCGACCTAAACGAATCGAAGGGAAGACTTTTCTCGTCGAGTGGTGCTTCGTTATTTGCAGAAAAGTGTCTTGCAGAATAATGGAAAAGGAAGAAGTGAATCCCGAACGCCACTCACTTCCGATTGACTTCACTTTTTCATCACTAACACAGGACTCCAGCAAGTAGAAAGAAGACGTTGTACCCTAATTAGAGGACACGTAATGTGACTATCCAGTTGCCTTCACTCTGAATTCACTCTTCTCTTTCGAATAGTTTATTTTCCAATTACGCATCAAGCAAGTTATAGAAGCATTCACAACACGATGTCTACACCCCCCCCCCCCCGGACTACATTTATGTTCCTGAAATTAGTCTGATTTCAAATCAAAATGACTATTGTGCTAGCATGCTAAAGTACGACCACTCGGTCAGCATCCACCGAACCCAGACCAATGGAGCCACGACATTTGATGGATATCGCAGTAGAGAGCTGTTGCTCATGTGTGTGACGTACTTGGGGAATTCCTTTACAGAACTACCCGCGGACAGGAGACGAGTGAAAGTCGTGTCAGGGCACCAAAAACGAACAAGTTAAATATACTCAATTATACTCACTTGATGTAAAATAAAATAATGCCTCTGAGGAAAGTACTGGAAAATGAAATTATAAACCTCAAATAGAACCCACCTGAATTTAATCAGGAAAAAATAGAAATGAAATGAAATGAACTCCTTTGTAGAATGAAACAAATAACCTATGCTCGGATTGTAGTGAATGACAAATAAAGGGGCAATGGGGAATTTGAAACACCAAGCTTTGATAGTTTACCTTACTTCACAAAATAAAAAGGGACTTTAAGAACTTATTCACTGGCTTAAAAATGGGAGAGATTCGTGAGCGATGCCGGTAGCCGTTCTGCCGAAAATGTGGCTCCTCCGCTTTTATAACCAGCGGCGAACTGCACGGGTGGCGGCAACAGGGTTGCCACCATCGGTAGCCCGCTGAAAACCATGACATGTGTTACCACGTATATGACTCTGGAGAATGCGCACCATCTGGGAGGACTTCTTGATCTAGTTTCACATTTGATCTAATTATCTACTTGGGTGGCATGTTTCGAAGGGGGCGATCAACTTTTGACACGTTTTATGTCATAACCTTCTTCACGAACCGGACGAAACGGTTATGAGCTTGCTTAGTAGCAGTCAAAGCTGGGAGGTTTGGTAGCTCGTCGAACAATCGCCAAAGTTATGTGAACTACAGCACATGGTTTCCTGTTTCCTCCACTCCAGAGGCGCATGTAATGGATGGTCTCAGAGAGAAAATAAGCAAAGCCGCGCGTTCAAATCGCCATATCCTTTAGGAACTGGCTCGTTCAGTGATCTGGCTCCACCCCTCTTCTCCAAAGACGTTGGCGGATGTTGGAGAAATCTCGCACGTGTCACATCCCTTTGACGAGGATTCCCATCGCGCTTGCCATATAATGCTCAGTCATCTAGCGCAGCATGTTTTCGTTCAGTGGAGTGGACTATACAGTTTTCCCTGAGCGAGGGAAACTCCGTTCCTCTCCACTCATCCTCCATGCATTCAATGGCCGGTGGGAACTTGGACTGGTTCAGTGGATGCTGTCTCGTTGACCATGGTGCTCCTCCAGAGCGCATCGTTCTCATAGTGATCAAAACACGCAATTTTTCTTTTCTTTCTACCTCGGAAAAAACTAGGGCGATAGTCATATAAAATATCTTACACAATGAGTGTACAATAAATATGATAAATTAATCAGGAGAAACCTCTGACATTCCATCCGCTACCGTTTCTCACCATTTTCCCCCCAATAATTCCAACATGCTAAGCACAATAATTCCAAAAGAAACATTATGTTGGTAGTTATGCGATGGTAATTCAACGATGGGTTGTGCCTCACCAGTCGCTAAAATGATACAAATCGCTGCGTGGAATGGAAACGTAGGAAAGTTATATGATGCGTCGCTATGTTTTTTCAGTTTCCAGCTATTTTCGTGTCCTTATTTGTTTTCGTAAATTACACGCCACCCCCACCGCCATCCCTTCACGCCCCAATGTCGAAGTGAATATATTCCTCGAGCTTGGCTACGCGAATCACGAATTCCTTCATTTCCAGGCTTCATCGGGAGGTTTGCTCTATAATCCCTCAGTCGTATGCGCATATGTAACGGTCTCAGGAAGCGTGGAGTATATTAAGGTTATATGGAACCTTCATACAGTTACACGTCGCGGGGATAACAACAGAGCACGTGTGATCAATCGAACAACGTTTTTCAGTTAGCTTCGAATTCACAAAATAAAATGTATTTATGCAACTGAACGGTATTGATCTCGTTCGCTAGACAAACACAGTCCAGAAAACGATAGCAAATATTGGACGTCCACTGTCTCTTTTTGAAAATTACTTGGTAACTGACGAACAATTTGGTAAAATGGTAATCCTTGAATACATTCGACGTCGTTAATATTCTCACGGTTTAAAACGTACCACTTACTAATTCCATTATTTGTGCTTTTATACGGCGGAGCTGAATAAATGCGAAATACGTTTAAGCGTCCTACCTCTTTGTTTTGATACTGTGTGTTGTGACCAAAGTTACTATTATATAATGGGGGTGTACCCACGAAAAGGATATAACGCAATTTCTGTTCAAGGTACACTGTTTTTTTTTCGAGACACAAATAAAATTAAAAGGGAATACTTCTCAAGGGGGAAAGTCACATATATAACCGAGTAGGTACAAGATAGCGCAAATCTATATACACATTGTAACAATTACTAAAGTTAACGTACCTGTTAGGTGAGTCCGTCTCCTCTGGCTTGTGAGTTACTGTGGGCAAGCGCTTTCGATGTAAAGACATCATCGTCAGTACTGACTTAACGGCCAGACGATGATGTCTTTACATCGAAAGCGCTTGCCCACACTATCTCACCAGCCAGAGGATACGGACTCACCAAACAGGTACATTAACTTTAGTCCTCATGGGGAGAGTCACCTCATACTAGACCTCTATTACACAGTGGTGTTCCTGTCTACTGTGCCGTACACTGCAGCGTCCTAGTGGATAGCGCCATTCGAGCTGCACAGGCAGAAAGCCAGGATAGTCTAGAGGAACACGCTACTAGAGGTCCTTCCGGCATATCAAACAACATTGCTCCACGCTGGACCCCAGTTGGATTGCGACTTCATGTGCCAGAACATTAAAACCAATGGCTTGGCCTCGTACCAAGGTCCCCTGGCAGGCTTTGTTCAGATTTCCTCTGCAAAGAAGCAATCTACTAAAGAATCAAGCTGGGCAAGGAGTAGCAGCGAGGAGGGATGCATGAACCACTGCCCCTCACCTGCAGGGGATTATGCCCTCTGCCCAACACCTGGGAGGATCATGCCCTCTGCCCACCACCTGGGAGGATCATGCCCATGCACGTCACATGCGCTCTTCAACTAGGGCCCGTATGTGGATGTGAGGGCCAGCCGTGGATTCTACAACGTAACTCGGCTCTTGGGTTCCTGTACGGCCACAGCCCGCTGGTTCGCACCACCTGGGCGAACTGGTGGAAGAATCTGGAGGCGTAGGGCCAGCCAGGGGCCTTCATCACCACGGCAGAAAGTAAGTTGCACTAGTCGTCCGAACCCCGACCCCGCTAAATTCCTGGATCAGTGTGCGTGCGAACGATACATTTTACCCATTCAGTAATAAATGCAGTAAATTCGAAATCGCCAAAAAACACTTTTTATGACTCATTTTGGGTGTATGCCAATTTGTTGTGGTCATTCATTGATTTTCTTTTTCGTTAATTTGTGTAGCTGAAAAAAAAAGATCCTCATTGAAGTTGCCGTTAAAAATACATATTTCTTAATCTCAAGCGTCCTCTAATATGCTACATGTGAAACGTCAGGAATGAAAGACAATAACCACGGTCCGATGAACGTTATTTTCATATTAAACTTACCGGTCCAGCTGGTCCTGGCCGTCCTCTTTTCCCTTTTTTGCCGCGCTCGCCTTTTTCGCCTCCTGATGGGCCCGGAGCCCCTCGTTCTCCTTTGGGTCCAATTGGTCCTTGCTCTCCTCGCTCTCCTGGTCGGCCCTGCAATCCAAGTTGATGTTGAGAGCAACAAATGCGACATTCCCAACGGACAAAAAGAACGATAGGTAATAAACACGTGCTGTAAACATTTAGAAACGAACAAGCTTTAAGCAGATTTAAAAAACGGACAGTTTCCCAAGTGCCGTACCTGGTGAGCCCATCTAATTAAAGCGAAACGTTTCCATACAACTTTGTCATTTATTGACGAACCTGAGGGGAGATTTAAATTACGATAGCAAGATTTAAATCAGAACGGCACATGAACTGTAGTAAACGCTAACAAAGTGGAAAGAATGTTTGTGGGCTACCGGGCCATAAGACCATAGTGAGTAGATTAGAACTTAAAGAAGAAGTTTCAGAGTTATAACGCTTTTCCAGGGTCGCTTCACATAACAACTCAATCCCTTAGTCATAAAGCGGTATCAGGCCTATAATTCTCAGGCGGAATGTGAGGATCCAGTTGCAGTGAAGAATAGAAGCTTCTTTACCAGCCCCCCCCCAGTTTCTTAAGGTGGTCACTTTCTTTTAAGATGAATCAACCGCCTATGTTCATATAAATCAGACAGTGGAAGTCATTCTTATGGAATAGTAAACACGCCAGTCTTATTCGAAGGTCTGATAGCTGTAATATGGTGGATTAGGAGGTTGGATTGCAGTAATTTCTGCCAGTATTCTAGTAAACTTCATTCTGAAACCTCATTACTCACAATTAATACTAAATCTACACACGCCAAGATGCTTTTATTCAGGGCGAGCCCGAGGGAGTACTTTCAAGAAGAAAGACATCTGCAAAATACTGAAGCGCCTAAACAAGCGCCTTCAAGGCAAGATGGAACCTTCTCATGGTAACTTACCCAGCTCAATATGGGAGCGAAGGATTTTGTCAAGCCCTCTACTTCTATGTTCCACTCTGCAAGCCAGAGGACTGAGGCACTGCTCTTTACTTTCCGTGTAAGATCTTTTAGGTGTGAGCCAAATCGGGTCAAAATTAACTATAGTCATCAGCGATAAAACAATCAAGTGTTTTTCTCAATAATGACCTCAACGATTTTGATTAAATGTTTTATTTGGATAGCTGTAAACAACATGAACTTGCCATATAACTCTCATCTGTGAGAATATTACGAGGGCATTACAATAAATTATCAAACATTTCGGAAAAATTCGGGTTTGGTGTAGTTTTTGACAGTTTATGTCTTTACTTTGCTTCATAAACTCGAAAATGTAACGCGGGATATGTACTTGTACGAAAGCTGTACCACCGTTTGTGTTTTAGACACGCGCTAACCCCCCCCCCCCCTTCGCGACAACCAATGCTGGGAATTGTTAGTTTACTTAGCTCTCTGAAGTATGGATGAAGATTGTGTAATCAACTCAAAAAATTTAACGACACACACACAGAGCATTACCCAAATGGCTTTTGCTGGACATTTAATGTCGAAATTACGTTGGTTCAACGACAAAAACGATTTAGGACAATAGATAAAACATAGTAATTAAATTTACGTTCGTCTAAAAAATTATATCGATTAGTAAACAGAAAAGGCGTAGAAATATAAACCCTAGCAATAATTACGTCGCAATTTATCCGAGATTTTTCTCTTAGTTTTTGTCACTTTTCAACAGTAGATGACATGAGTTTTCGCCATCGACTCAATAGGTCAAAATTTGATCCAAATTTGAACGAACGATTGACTCTGCAAATTAATGGCCAAAGATGGGAGCTAGCAGAGTTGTGAATTCTGAAAGAGAGAGCAGAGAACCGGGGTTTTACGAAACATTGAGGGAACTATCAGAAAAAGTAGTTGGCAACTTTCAGCTAGCTGGGTAATGATTTTAGCCCTCGACTCCTGGACCCCTTCAACAAGCCATTCACATTTCGGTCAGTGGGACCTGCCAGTTTCCGACAAGCGACGGAAGATCCAACGTCCGACCGTCGGTGACGGTGTTAGACGCTGTTTCCACCACAAATGTTAGCAAATTCTGCCATAACTATCAACTCTCTTGTTTCCACTAGAACGTATATCGAAGAGATCGTTACTACAAGTCACCGAAGATCATGCTGCTCACCTCCTCCCAACATGTACACGACCATGCTTGAGAAAATTTGAAGGGAGGTTGCTTCCTAAACGATCATTATAGGGTTGGCAACTTAAGACTAAAATAGGAACTGTATGTAACGTTCGCACGCGTTTTTGAACTTGAGTTTATTATACATCCTGCTTTTGCTATATTAGCGTTCTCAAACAAATCAGGGTAATAGCCCAATAAATTGCCTATACGATGAGGGTTTGATAACAATCATTGGTGAATTTTGGGCATCCTCAAAAATTCCGGAATTTAAACCACCCCCGTTTAACTTACTAACGTTTCTTACGTTTTTTTACCAATATTCCAAAACACTACTTAAAATCCTTCTCGAAAATTCGAATTGACAATCTCATGTATGCAGTATATGCTTAGGCACTCCTGAGTGGATTAACGTCGGCCCACCCTGTGCTGACTGCCGTAATTTTTGCCTGAGTCAGCAGCTCTTCAAAGCATCTCCAAACTTACTTCGTAACAACCCCTTCACCCACCATATAACATGACGCCATAGCTTGGTGTGTTAATTTGTGTAGAGTGCGTTGTAGGGGGGAAGGTTTCTGTGAAATATGTTGCTGCGCAGCAATTTTTGGGAGCTCCGCGTGTACTCGGAATTTATGTAGCATGTACATTCGTACTGCGGGGAAATTCATAGGTGGGGAAACGACCTCGCCTGAGGGCCTGGTGTGAGGGAGGTGAGCTGACGTCAATCTACTGAGGAGTGCCTAAACTTATACTACTCACGTATATTATTTGTGAACCGATAGCTCGATGTTGGTCGTTGGATAAGTACTAGGATCTCGCTCAATTTTAGGAGCGCCAACCACATTCTACGTAAAAGGCCGAATTATGTTTTACCAAATTCACATGAACTGAAAGAAATAACGACTGGATTAGTCGTTGAAGCGATAAAAATCGGTTAACGTACGACCCACTAAAGAAAGTTGCGTAATACTTCGCACCAGATATTCCTCCAAAATATGATTTCTGTCATGAGCCTTTGAAATCTACAGATCTGAAATGAACCCAAAATAAATATAAGCTCACTATATCGTCCCCCCCCCCTCGCCATTGACTGGGGCTGAGAAAAGCAATAAATGCCGTGAAATATCAAATGGAATTCGCGCAAGCATTGAAATGCCAACACAACCGGATGAATTGAGTGAGTTATGAAAGTAGTGATGGAACGAAACAGCAATATTGGATATGAAGTGAAGTTTTTCGTGTCCCCAAAGCGTGATGCAACGCACAACTCAATTTTAACGTAACGCACTGAACATTCAACAAAATTCATTCCAAATCAGGCGCACTCCTAAACGTAAAGTTTCGATGAAAATCGATGACTAACTTTTTGCTCGAACTTCCATCTCAGTTGCGAAAAGTCGCACTATGAGGTTAATTGCGTTCGTAGAGAAACCCACAGAGCGTTTTTCAGGCTCAGGAGCTCAGGGATGTCTAATAATAACTTTTGTGATGTCAAAGTTGGAGGAGAACTTGACACCGACTTTCTTCATCCAGAAATAAAATACTTCCTTCCTTAGTGAACTAGAGCGAGGAAAATGAGCGGTGATTAACTTCTGGGCTACAAAAACGGTCCAACTGGTGGAAGGACTATAAAATGTAAAACTAGACCACCTCAAATAATAAATGATCTCTCTATGAAGAATTTGCAACACGCAAGATAATACCTGCATTTTCCATTCAATTGCGTTACGTACAACTCAATTGAGAAGAGATTCGATACCGTCCTGGTCTCATGGATTTTTAGAACGCAACGAAGTTACCCACACGTTTAGTAAAAACCGAACTGCAGAACTGAGTTTTCCAACGCTTGAGGCGAATGAAACTCGGCGGAACATCCAAAAATACATTTTTCGGCTTTCAAGTTGATTTTGCAGTTCGCCTGGAGGCAGTCAATCAAAACTTTGGTGTTTTTACTGTTACGACAGAGCTAACAGCGAGAGCATTTGCCGTAGTAAAGTTTCTTTTGGTTTTCTTGGGAATCACGTTTCCCCGCTAAGTCAATTTTCGTTTATTTTTGAGAGACCGTTGCGCAATGTTCACCAATTAATTGTATAATTATCGACTGGCCCTCGATCGACAGTACTTTTTGACCGGGGGATGTTACACTTAATATAATTATGTGGTTTTACTTGCCGACAATAATGTTCGGCTCTTACAATGTTCTCAAGGCTTTATGCGATATCTATAGGCAACGGGCAAACGCGAATTCTTCTTCTTTTTCTCCAGTCTTCTGGAGCAATTCAATACTTCCGGACGAAACAAAATCATCTTTACCAGTAGAACGAAAACAACTAGTTTGATTTTCAAATCGAAATAAGTAGATCCGCTGTCCGTCATACCTCATCACGTCAGACAAACCTGACAGAAACGAAAGCAACGAGAAACTAAATTAAACTTGATATTCTTGCACGATCATAAACCGGGACTTGTCGGGAATTTTAATTGCCCCACATTGGCAATCTTGGGAGAACTTATCATTGATTGTTTTACGTTCCGCTTTCAAGTACACGAAAGGTGCGTGAAGAGTTTTTTTTAATAGTTTTACGTGATACGGGAAAATTTTACGTATTTTAGAAACTTAGTGGCTTGATTAATTGATGGCGAAGTACTTTTACTTTCCTTGGCTGTACGAAGTAGAAAGGAGTCATGTAATCGACTGAAAAAAGTGCGTTCTCTTCAGATCGTTACGTTTCAAAGCATATTGAGTCTGAAAAACTGCAAATTATTACACCACCGTTTATTATTCTCATGAACAGGTTGACCTGGTATCACTGCTCCGAGACCCATCCCATTCGATTTCGCATCGAAAAACACTAGTAAACCATACGAAACATGACCTGACTACAATGGAACTACGAAAACTAAATTACCCCCGGCGCCAGGCGCCTGTAGGCAATTGGCACGACATTACGAGTACAGCGGGCGGATGCTTTTGATGAGATGGGAGGTGGGAGTACAGTTCCCGTGAGTTCTTTCAATTAGTAGACTGGCTCACTATAATTAGTGCAATTTCACAATACGCAGTTGTAGACGTCTGACACTCATTCCATTCGACCAAAGAAAGTAGAAAGTAAGTATAAATACCTTGAAAACGATACGAAACACGGCGTATTTGCGATTATACTGCGTTTTGTTAATTTTTTTAATCATTTTTTGTCCATAACAACCATGGGCTTCATTCGATCGGATTGCCGAGATGGCGGGCACAACTAGATACCACATGGGATTTTTGTCCGAAAGAACGGATTTTTTAGATCACGTTAAAGGGACAAAACGGCCTGAACGGCGGACGGACAATGCAGATTTGGATCCCCATGTCTTGAAACGTAAAGTATTAAATTTTTAGCGGGGGTTGTAAAAACGTTTTCTTGACCGAAATCAGGATTCAGAATGAATAATAAACCAACACTATTTGGGAAAATGGTTTGTGTGCCTGTGAACGCGATGGTTCCCAAATAGCTCAGACTTGATATTCAGCACGCAAGTCATCATGGAACGCCAAAATATGGGTATGAGCGGAGTCCCTTATTGAAAACTAACTACAGTTATCATAGCGATCAAAACACCAACTTATTTTTCTCAAAAATGACTCTCACGAGTTTGATTAAACGTCCTATAAAGGCAGCTTCTAACAAAACAACAGTACAGTAAAGTTTGCATCCGTGGGAAAGTGACAAATGCAACTTAATTACCAAACGTTTCGAGGAAAATCAATTTTGGCGTAGATTTTTCCTTATATAGTCAGAGAATCTTCAGACAAATGTATGTGGTTCTACAGTGAGTGTTTAACAACGCTCGTAAAATATATAAGACTGGTCCAGAAATTCAGGAATTTCAACCGTCGCTGTCGCACTTACTACCGTGCTCAATAATGGACAGAGCATGAGCACGAGCAGCACAATAAGTTCCAGAACTGTAAGCGCTGTCGCTTTCTGCCGCCGTGAAGTTACGCTTTACCAAGTTCAAATGAACTGAGAGAAAGATACATTGAATTAGTACCAAAAGCCATGAAAACCAGTGAATTCATGTAGAGCTAAGGGAAGTTATATGATGCAGCGCATCTTTGGGGTTACAAACGTATTGAGGAAAATAGGTATAGGGAAAATATTAGTTTTTTTTTCACTAAAATGTCTGTAGCACGCTGAAATGCTTGTTTTACGCAGATCCCCAATTGGCGGTCGACTTCCAAAAACGCTGCCAACTTTACTTATTATTTTCGAGCAGGTATGTTAACCATACGATATTAGACCCTCAATGGGATGTGCCGCAAGATCCTGTTTTTCCGATCAAATTGATGGTAAAGAGGTTGACACGGAAATGGACTATGTAGATACTGTTCTGCTGTCACTAGTATATGTGCCGACTAAACGTTAGATGATGAAGAAGAGAATACTTTGGACGACTGTTCTTCAACAAAATACGGTCTAGGCATGATCGTTGTTCATCTCAGACCTAGCCGAATTATTTCTTTGACCATGGCCTTAACGAGACAGCCCCCCGCCCCTCCAACCCACTGGGGGCTGGTTTTTCCCTAATTTGTTGGGAGTACAAATAGCCTCTTCTGCTTCCTTGCAACAAAAGACTTTGAAGGTTGGTTATTCCCAAAGTCGACAATGAGTTTTACCCTCAGAAGTGTTGCCTTTCCCTGACACCCCCCCCCCTTTGCTAAAAAACCAAGTGCTTTTCACAATCAGCGCCCGTAGTATTCAGTAGCGCTCCACTCTCGCCTTTTTTCCAGTTCGCATAACCAGAAACCCACTGCATCGTGTGAACTAGTTCTACAGGTTGCTCAATTAGAACTCTCTCAAACAACCGTTAAGTTAGAACCCTATCGCGCTATTCAAGTAACCTTCCCATCAGAATTCTGAGCTGCTAATCAAGTAATCTTCTCATCAGAACTATCATGGTAATCAAGTAACAGTTCAAAACCCAGCGTAGCAAAACAGCCCTCTAATTTCGTTCGTATCATTCAATCAATTCAAGTCTTCATTGCTGTTCGGTGCAGGCCAGATTAGTTGGTGTTTTGACCATTGGAATGTCTGCATTTGCCCTAACTGAAAGTTGTTGTTTCCTCGTACATCTTTCTAATCTCAGGTTCTTTTGTTTGTACCTGTGGAAAGTCCAGCTCTTCAGTTATTTCCGAGCGACAACAGATTTCCCCTAGTTCTGGACATTCCATGATATTCTTTTCCTTCCCTTCAATTTCCATTCCTCTCCACAACAGACAGCCAAACTGAATCATGTATCAGCTGTCCCAGTTCTCCAACACACATTCATCCACCAGTTCTCAAACCACTCGTTTCGCCTCTCTTCGACATCTAATTTGGATTCCCCTCTCCTTCCTCGAACAACCAGTCGTTGTTTCCTCGAACATCTTTCTGATCTCAAGCTCTTTTGTTTGTACCTGTCTAGCTCTTAAGTTATTTCCGAGTGACAACACATTTCCCCTACTTCTGGACTTTCCAAAATATTCTTTTCCCTCCCCTCAATTTACATTCCTCTCCACTACCGACAGCTCTTCCCAAACTCAATCATCTATAAGCTGTCCCAGTTCTCCCAACATACATTCGTACTCCAGTTCTCGAGACATCTAATTTGAATTCCTCTCTCCTTCCTCGAACAACCAGTTTCACCCCTCCAGAGCCCCCTTGTGAGTGCCCCTTGGAAGCCCCTTGTATAAGTGATCGAATGTCTGTTGTGATTTCCCAACTCTTCTGTTACAAGTTCGTGCTACAGTAACACCCATCCCCGTGGTTCTTTCAAGTCTACCCTGGTCAAAACAATTGCTCTCTCTTTTTTTAGCACCCAATACACGTTTCAACGTCCCATTGAAGCTTCCGGATAGCCCTGAATACGACCGAACCACATCGTACCCCACCTAGTCAAACTATAAAAGGAACATTTTGTGCGAAAATAGAAAAACGATATTTAATGGATTAAAAAGGCGATCGTTTGCAGTGCTCTGGAAACGCACGCAGGGATGCTGGAAGCAACCCATGGATGATCCAATATCCAACGGTATCTCGACTTGTTTGGAATTTGATACCGTCCTTTCAAAAATTTATCCGCTAATACAACAAATCCGTGAATCGATAAAATGATAAACATCAAGTGCTACGCATCACACACATTTTCTCACTTAGGCATATTTAACGATTTGGATGGCTTCAGCTACTTATTGCATCTATTATTCACTCAGTTTATTCGACCTTGGTAAAACATAACTTCACGTTTCACATACAAAACTCTGCTTCTTAACTGCTTTATGTTATGGAATTTTTTGAGATACTTATACCACGAGCATTATTGAGCAATCAGTGCATATATAGTTCATTGAACTGTCAACAGAATTTTCGTGAGAAGGATTGTGTTTACGTTAGTGAAGTTATCGAGTAAAAACTTCGAGGAATGGTAAGTGAAACGGCCGTAGTTCAAATTCTGGAATTTTTGGAGTTGCTTCTATTTCATGAATGTTAATGAAGCATCATTGTGTAGGTAGTTTAGTGGACTACACCTCGATTTTTAGGAAGATGCCAGTATCATTTAAACGGGATTTATAATTTTAAAAAAATTCTGACGCCGACTTTCGTTCCCTTTTTGATTATTTATTGTGCTGCCCTCGTAATTTTCCATCAAATGATAACTTGTCAGCATTGTATCATTGTTTTGGGCTGTCTGTGAATAAAATTTAACCAAAATTGTAAGAAAAATATTAGACGAAATAAATATTAGTCATTTTAATCACTATGACAACTAAGTTATTTGTAAAACGACTTTGCTCATACCCTTATTTTAGAGTTTGATTTTGATTTACAAGCTGACTGTCATATTTGAGTCAACGTCTTTTTTCGACTCTTAGATGAAATAGAAAAATTAGATAGCGAATAATACTATAACAAGGTAACAGATCGTTTTGAGGCAATGGTTCTTAAAAATCAGAAGCAAGTACTTATACAGTAAACCCAGATTTAAGGTGTTGGACAAATTAGACTAAGAGTTGTGTGTGCGTTATTTGCCCCACAACTACACAACTACAAATACCTCACAACTCTACGTCGTCGCTAATATCGAAATCTATCTTTTCATTTGGGAAATATTGACGAAAACGTGGTTTCTTCAATGCAATAAATGCAAGTAAATTTCTTGGAAACCCGTATTGCTGGAATAAATTCCGTTTCTCGGCCTTCGAGAGAAAATCCAATCATCAGATTCGCTCTTTCAAAAGGAGTTGAGAGGTTTTGGGTTGTACTTTAAAAGGAAACGCGAAGAACCTCGTGAAACAGTTCGCTGCTTCGAAACGCCGATTTCCTCTTTCGCGCTCCATTTGAACGCTTCGTTTACTCAGTGGCGCTGTTCACAGTCCTCCGTCGGGACTAAAGAGGATGCGGTCGTTGGTAAAAAAACGGGAGTGACTTAGGTATTGGGTGAGATTTACGGGCGCAGTAAGAGAACGCGTTAGAGGACAGACAATTCAACTGCCAGATTTAGACGCGCTCGCAACTTTTTGGGAGAAGTGAAGGAGAAATCCCGAAGTTGGAGCAAAATGTGAAGATGAGCCTATTTCATGACAACTGCAGTTAATTGAAGATAGATAAAATGTGAACAGAAACATGTGGTGGGACGCACAACTTTCCTCCTTTTTCCCCTTACCCCGTCTTCTCCAGTCTTTTTCCAAGTTGTTTCGTTCATTTTTTTTTGAAGTACCATGATTAGCCGGCTGGTATTGAGTTAAAACGAGATGAATAATAAAAATGGTACCAAGCGTGGGCAGCATAACACACGAAGATGTCATGCAAAGCATTTGTCTCTTCCTGGGAACGTGACGCAAGTTGATACCTCTGAGAGACCAGAAGACATCCATCCTAAATTTCATGTTCATCTGTCATCTAGTCCTAATTAAACGCGCACACTCATTTCACGTTGACGTTACACACTCGATTCTTAGGAGTTAGGTTGAGATATAACACGCTACCACCAACACCACCTTTTGGTAAACAGTGCATTACTATCAAGGTATGCAGAGAGCTCACCTGTGGCATTTAGGATCCGATGTAGGGGTGTGCGGAGGAATTGCTGGCCTCTTGACCTTCCTCCGCCCCATCGGGCAAAAAGAAATCGGGGAGATTGGGACAGGGACTACTTCCAGCGAGCCCTCGACCACCCCATGGGGTATCTGCAGTAGTTGTTGGGTGCTTGGGGTCGGCGGATCGCTCCGCCTTTACCCTAACGTCCTGCAGAGGCATCCTATCCTACCTATCGTGGACCTATCCCGTAATGCACCGGCTTTTGCCCTGGGTTGTGCTCCCCTGCAGTACCATTTTGGGAAAAATATCCCTTAAGGCTAGAATGGTCGCTAGCCTGCCAGGACTTGCATCCAGACTTAAGGCTTCAGGGACCTCCGCCTTGGGGGCGTTTAGACTTGCACCTCCTTTCCCAAGGACCCCAGGTCCCTGGTTTGTAAGGACCCTCCCCCAGCAAGCCACACCCAGCAGCTGAATGGAGGATCAGGCGCTGCAAATTGCAGTTTTCCGTCCCCTTGGGGATTTAGATTCCGCCCTAATCCCCACACCCACCCTGCTCCCACTCCCATTCAGCCCACCTAGCACCCATATAAATTACATTCATCTTGTCTCTCACATACCCTAACCTAAGTACCATTCACCCTATAAAATATATTCAAACTCCCTCCATTCATTCACCATTCATTTCTGGCAGACAATACCCAATGTATCGGCCCACACCATCGCTCCATCTAAGAAGATGGAGTAGACAATGTTAATGAGCATTGGCCTTGTGCTCGCTCATCATGGGCTTCTGGCTTTTAAGTTTATTAGTGGTTTGTGCAGTCTGCGAGGTTATACAAGTATTAGATTGTGTCGCCACAACATGGCGGCAACATTCTCAAAGCCCAACTTCTCCAGGTATATCGTCACGAGAGGGATGGTTATTACGTCGCACATGCGCACTCACGCCATGCAGCGTGGGGACGGGCGAGTGGTTATCCCCGAGATAACATCAAAGCTCCATTTTTGTTGATTCTGATTCTTCACACGCCCTGTGACGTATTAATCGAGCCTCTCCCTTATCAGCCGGAGATTTTAACTTCAGTGTTTTCCTTCCTCGCTTGAATATTGTTGGATAAATGTTAGCAAATCTCTGATTATCAACTTCTTGGTATCGATACTGTCTTTAATAACGATCCAAGCAAATACGGTTACGTCGATTAAATATAGGAAGGAGTTCGTTTAATTTATTTCATTTCTATTTATTTTATTAAATTCAAAGTAGGTTTTACTGCATTCTTAGTTTCCTTTTCTTATTTTTTCCTCAAGAAGAGTTATTTATTTATTTATTTGATATTTGAGGTTAGTTTAGTGAGTTCTAGTATGATTAAGTATGTTGGGCCCAAACGCGAACTGCTATGGTACAAAACCACTATACACATTTAAATGCTGCTTCTGTCTATCCTTCTTAGTGAATGAGGAATTGAGACAAAGTAGTTGGACATTTTTGGGTTCCTATCAATCATTTACATTAGAAAAGCTCTAGTGAATTTTCTATATTTCAAGTGAATGATTCAGTTTCACAGATAAAATGCGACGTTAATAATTGACAGGCAGTAGAAAAACACGGACATATTTTGAAGAAGGAACGGTGGTTTTGACTGCCAGGTTTGATTCTTCAACGTCAAAAGTCAGATGCTCAACTCGCCCGAAACTTTTGAAGGGCAACAAAAGTTGGAGTGAGTCAAGAGCAAGACGTCAAGTTGATGTCGTTGGTTGGCAGTAACAGTTAATTGAGATGGTTGATATTAAATGGCATTCGAGGTAAAAGATGCTGTCACCTCAAAGTACAGCTTTTAAAATAAAATCTCCGCCCTCTGGAGTAAAACAGAATTGGGGTCTAACGTTATTACGAAAGGCACAAGACGTGGATGGGAAACGTTGGAAATTTTCGAAAGAAAGTACTTACCGGAAGGCCGGACTGTCCCTTGGGCCCTGGCTCCCCTTGTTCTCCTTCGCTGCCTTTTTCTCCTTTCAAACCGTCGAAACCTCGCTCGCCTTTTTGCCCGGGGATTGTTTGCACTGAAAACAAAGCAGAAAATGGCTCAAGTCCCTGAAATGTAGGAGTTTTCCACCCTTCAATTCACTGTTTTCCGAGGGGTGAGTTTTGAGGATTAGGGAAGTTGATGTTTTATTGAGGTTCGGCGAGAAATGTTTTGTCGGTGGAAACTCGCAAACGAGCTGTGAGATGACATACGCAAAAGTGAATTGCAAAGCTGCAAGAGTCGAAACCTGGCGAGAAAGTTGTGGTATATACTTCATCGTGAATTACGCCTCATCGTTTGACGTTCTTTTTCCAATAAACCTTCCTTTTCAGTCGCCAATTTACGAGCTTTTTCTTTTTACCTTCAAGTCGTTCACTTAGCATCGCTTGCAATTTTGCTTCGTTATACCCAAATTTATGTTATTACATCGGACGCTTAGTGAGAACCTGGATGTACTGGCTTTTTTTCAGCGCGCAACTCTTGCACTCACCTGGCAAGCCAAGAGCTCGTTGATTAACCAAAAACGAAATCAAAGAGCTCAGAAGCATCAGGCACTTCAGTCGAGCTCGAGGAATCCTGAACGTAGCAAATGAACTTCAAATTCGCTTTAGCATAAAACTGCGGTGCACCTATTTATCTCCAAAAATACCAGGTGCGACGCATCACACCACTTTCATTGGCTCTACATGAATACTCCGATTTTCATGACTTTTCAACGATGATTTTTTACTAATTCGACGTATTTTTCACTCTGCTCCTCTGAACTAGGTAAAACACAACTTCACGGGGACAGCAAGCGGTATGACTTACAGTTCTAGAATTTATTGGGTTGCTATTACTGACCAACTCGTACACGGATAAATAATGAGGGTGTACACACGACGTTTTTTGGGCAGATATGAGGTTTCTGAGAGTTATCGGGTAAGAATATTTAGAAATTGGTGGTAAGTGAAACGGAAGTGGTTGAAATTCCGGATTTTACTCGAGTAGCCCCTATATATCTTACGAACATTATTAAAGATTCATCGAAAAGCTATTTGATTAAACAATCGTTCATAAAAAAATATTTTGGTGCTTTGATTAACATGGTAACAATAGTTAATTCTGGGCAGATTTTGCCCAAATCTTTATCTTCCTTCACGATTACCCCCTGATATCAAGTTTGAGTTAGTTTGGGTCAGCCGTTTTCTTTCATTCGCATTTACGCACAGACCACTTTCCCAAATAGTGTTTTTCAGACTTATGCTTAAGCTCCGACGATAACTCAAAATCTTATGTTCAGCCGATTAGATGACTTTCCTTACTTCGTAGAGCCGAGGAGAGTCACAAAAAAAACAAAAAACAAAAAACAAAAAGGAATAAAACCAAATTAAAAGTTGGCAACAAGTACTAAAAAGGAAAAGATGGAAGATGCACAGCGAGCCAAGAGTTAGGTGAAAATCCTGGCGCAATAATATGCAATCTAAAAGAGCTAAGATAAACGTGCCTTAGGGAGCAACTCTCACCAAACCCTCCACGCTGCTCCCCCAGAATGCCCCACTGCCTCAACACAACTACGTTTTGCTTCACCTCTTGTCATGGCCCTGCTGGAGTTCATCAGTCGCATGTACCATGAACGCAGGGGAGAAATTACGTATTTCACCCTGGTCAACACTTTTCCACTTTATTCCTTCCTGCATGCCCTCCAATGACATATTCGCAGCTTCAATCAGGTTAGATCGAGAGAATGGTGGCTGGTTCAGAAGATTCTTTATCACCTCTTTCCTCTTTAACTATTCCCGTAAGGGCTCTTCTCCATTTGGGTAATTACGAATGGGAACAACGGATTGTACATACAGACACCTCAAACGGTTCAAAGACCGGCCTGCAGCTACTTTTCTCGCGATAAACTAAATGTTAGTGTAATCAAGTTGTGTAATATAACGTACTCTCATACAACTACTGCCATTTATTTTGATACAACCAAAATTATTTCGGGCCAATTCATCGTTTTGTTCTCCAACGAACAACGAAGAAAAATTCGCGACTTGGAGTACTTTCACAGTTTCGCCACCCGAGCTCGTTAATTTAGTTAATTGCTAAGCCCTTAACAGCTCGCTCTTCTCATAATTGGTTGATTTATGAGCGAAGCACCTTAAAACTCTTCCGACAAAGTGTTTCCTATCTCTGGGGTTCTCTCCTCTTGAACGTTTTACAAGGGATACCGCTCGATAATGGATGTGGGAAATTCCCGTTTTCCACCCCCGTATTACACCCTTCTCGTCGCTTTACCATCGACTTGATTCACTCAAGTGGCTTATCGTCGTACTCGACAGTAGTTTCCTCAGAGCGTTGCCGATGATCTACTTGACTTTGAGTTCTGAAGGGTTTTCAGAGAAACTTCTCTTTGGTTGATGCTCCAACACGTTCTCAAAGGAAATCGGGCTAAAACGTATTTTTGTTTTAGAGGTTGAGATGTTTTTACACCGTAAAACGTTTCTTGCTCATTGCACCTCTTGCTTTTATATTTATTTATTTTATTTTATCAACTATATTCAAAGTTACACATTTCCTTACACAACCGTATGAAGAACGACGAACTGAAATTAAAGTAATTAAAATGTACATCTACCGCCTGACAACGATTGAGGCACCCTCAACAATGGTACTTTATCTGTTGAAAACTAACGTTCAAGTTCTAGGAAAACTATGGTATAGTAACAGCTTGGGATGGCTCTTCCTGAGTCAGCAGCTCTCCAGCAACGCCCAACATAATGGTGACAGAAGTGGAATGACGATGGAGGAGAGTAGGTGACGTAGGGTTATACTTTTAATCGGCCTAGAAAGAATTAACCACTACTAAAGGAATCAGGATTAGAGGGAATCCTATCCATTAGAGGGAGGGGACAAGGGAAAGCGAAAACGGAACATACTTAGTTACGACTGAATAACCCTGTTCTACTGGGGACGTAATCGATTTTAGAGTGGTTTTTAGAGAAAACGACCGAACCAAATCACCTCAAACATGATATCTAGCCGGCAGGTCAACATGGGACGCCAAAATAAGGGTATGAGCAAAATCCACCGAAAGTTAACAATAGTTATCATAGTGATCAAAACACCAATTTACTTCTCAAAGCTTAAAAAAAATCGAGTTTACAGCATCATTAATTCTCTATGTAGCAATTGCTCAGTAGTGGTCCAGGAATGAGTAGGAGCAGCACAATAAATTACGGAACTTTAAGCGCTACCGCTTTTTGCTGCCGTGAAGCGTTGTTTGACCAAGTTCAAATGAACTTATCAATAAAATGAATTGAGTAAGTAGAAAAAGCCATGTGCACAAACGAATTGACGTAGTGCTAACCTCTACGTTTGAGGATTTGTTATGAGCAAACAATTTTTGTAAAAGTTAGCCAAAGACGAAATTTGGGTTTTTTTATCGCAATTACGTCGTGTTTGGTATCGTTTCTAACGTATTTTTTCTATACAGAGTCGAACAGAATGAGTATTTGGAACGCAGAAGTATTTCTAGATGGACAATTGAAATAACAGTAAGTAGACATATTCTACTACTGCCCTTATTCCCACGCTGCCTCACTCCGACCACCCTTCAGTTCCCCTCGTCACGCCATAGCTTCACCTAGGAAATATCAATTTTCGTTGTTACGTCAGGTCATGTTTTGTATCGCTTAGTACTATTTTAAGGTACTGCATACGATAGGTGGTCTCGGAGGTGTGAGGCCGTGTCCTGTTGTACAATCATACTGTGCTAGAGAATAATAAAGCGATGTGTAATAATTTGCACCGTTCTTACTGATCTCCCTTATTTGAACCTTGAATCAAGATGAACGGGAATGTGTTACATGATTTTCACGGTGTTTTTCTACATTCCAGTGTCTCTCCATTGCCTATATTTAAATATTTTACGAGAAAAAAGGCTTCACTTTTATTTTATCAAATCAAGAAGGTATATTCTTAATTTCCTAGTTAGTAAAAGAGGTATTGCATTTTCCACTCGAAATTCCACTCGCATTGTGAATGGATTTCAAATATTTACATTCTCTGACACATTGTCGGTGTAAACACACAACAGCTGTCAGCCTCGATGGAAATTAACCAAATCTGTTCAAACAAGAGAGTTTTACAATTGTAATTACCAGTACAATGCATTGCCGCTGTCTGTGAATGGAATTCTATACAAAAGTAATTTAAGAGACAAAGGCACCAATTTGTTGTGATCGTAGGTCTTATCCATCGAAGCAATGAAATGCATTATTCGTTCATTTCTGTATGGAAGATTTTTTTATTCACACCCGCTGTCGAGATTTCTCTCCACATCTTCAGGCAATTTACATAAGGTAGTTCAATGCGTGTGTTTTTGTACTCTCTGAAAGAAGGAGACTCTGCACGACTGTATTTTCACGATTTTCATTATTTCATTCCTATGTTGTTTCCACCTAAGGTTTTACGTGACAGACAGTTGGACTCGGATACCAACCATGTGGTTTTTAAAGTTTTCCCAATGTAAACTATGTGTAGGCACTCGCCCTACATGATTGTTTCAATAAAAAGCGAGACCGCTTTGACCTGCTTATAAAAGTGTGTAATATTTATTTTTGCTAGCATATTATGTTTTGTTTTATCTATTTGTTTGAACTTTGATGAGTCTTGCAGTTAGTCGCGTTCATCTCAGAACACCATAATCACCGCCATTCCCATCCACGGCCAACCCCGTCATTTCGTTTTACAATTTTGAAAATCTTCCAAATTTTTTTGGGTATACGTTCCTTGCCAAAGCTTTCACGGATATCCTTTTCTAAGCGTCGGAGGGAATGATCACGTCTGGGATGGTGTATGAACTTGGAACTTCCAAAGCAGCGCATCTTTGTTCATAACGCCAGGTGAGCTCTAAAATAGGCAGCCCTACGCAACTGCAATAATGCATACCAATTGTTTGAATAGTAACGCCAACGGAAGGCCTGACAACTTCATTTATTTCAACTGAATTGTCTCATATAGTCAAGAGCAGTCCAGAGTTTGCGGTTTCTTTTTTTTAAATTTGAAATCTCTTCATGAAGAGCCTTGTTTTGCCATTAGCGGCCTATTGTTCCTAACAAACACACAGTTGAAGCAGCACTACTAAACCCGATCAACCTTACGAAATGTCTTCTAACATCTACACGCCCATTTTGTTACAACTATTTTGGTCACTATCCGTTAAACGGAGATGTATGCAAAGACGTCAAAACATGGTATGATTGGTGATTTCCGTCGGCACACTGGAGGCTCGATGTTGTGAGATGTGAAATGGTTTAGTAAGTTTGCTGAATTCAACTTTACCCTGGTAGTGCACTCAAACAAACTTGAAGTGAGATCAGTCATAGTTTGAGCGTCTAATTAGCTGTTCCATTGTAGCCACTGCCACTCCTATTAATCTCCTTTCACTATTGTTTAATTGCTCTCGTAATACGCAACGAAACTGTTTGGAGAGGAAACGTCGCCAAGGGTGGGGAGACCTGTTTTGGTCATTTGATTTCCTTGGTGAGGTGATTAACGCAGGCGGAAACAATGAAGCGAGCCATTAGAAACGGGACTGGTCCGGTGCGCTTAATACTAGGCTCAACTGTATAAATCCCGGTTAATTTGCGTTATTTATGGGGCATGTTTTGTGAGGAGGTTTGATGCCGTTTAACGTTAATGCGAACGAAGGGAGCTTTCCAAAACGGAGAAAAATGCGTTGACCCCCATTCCGTTGAATGGGGGTGTCGGCTACTTTTGACCATTTTGGGCGACGACAAACGAAAACGTCGATACAGGTAGCTTGATGACGCTATTCTCAGGTTTTACTTCACCCACCAAATCACATCCGAATGTGAACCCTGGAGACAACAGTATTCAATGCAATCCGCATGAACTCGAAAGTCTCAAACTGCTCAACTTAATTACAGTAATTTTTGCCAAAAAGAAAAGTAAGCGGTTGGTAAATGGTAAGGAATAAATGCGCCGGCCGTTCCGTACACGAGCCAGATAAGGCTCACAGAATACCCTCGAGAGAGATTAGACCCTTAATGGAAAGTTTCTAACTTTGTCTACATTAATTGAGAGTCAAATTGTAAGGGAAAGTTTAGGTTTTCCTCGAAATTGGGTTAATTAAAATATCTTTTGTTGCAAATAAAAGTTCTCATTTTGATAGAATAAAAAATAAAGCGGAAGTGGAAGTCTCACTTTTCGGTGACAAGTCCCAATCATACTGCATTGTGTTGCACTCGCGCAGTTCTCCAATTTTTAGCTACGTGAGAACATTACATTGGAAACATTATGAAATGATTAGCGAAAACGAATACGAAAACGACTGATGATGAAATTATTTTCCGGAATTCGTCTTCGTACACTGATGTGAAATAAATTAGTAAAAACACCTGCTCTTGCGTTTTGTGAACCCCCCCCCCCTCCCGATTTAATTACTGATAAACAGAAACTCTGAACGGTGTTGGAAAATTACATAAAAATATTGATGGTGGTGGTAATGGAGCCCTTGAAGTAACCATATTCTCATGACAGCTCTAACGGAGGTTTTACGTATTCAAATCAATGAAAATACTGCCCACGAGGAATCCCTCCTGCTAACATTTTCGAGACGAGCGGCGATTGCAGTGGTGTGATGCAACCAATAATATACGATTGCTCAGTGAAGCTCCCGCGAGTTAATGTGGCAATCATATTAGTCCTTAGTTCGAAAAACGATGACGATTTATGACGAAGTCGGCCAAGGATCGTAAATTAAGATATTAAAAATTGTGTACGATGAATCATTCCAATTTGTATGGAAGTTAGACATGTTTTCCTTCTTACTGTTTTACCGCGCTTTGGTGCTTTTCATAATTTCATGTGAAATGTGGCCCCTAATTTTTATAAACACAACATTTTACCTGATGTGCTTTTTTGACTTTTTAGTTTTCCTCTGTGATAGAATTATAATTTTAATAATGTTAATTTTATTAACTCTTTTCACATAGAATCTCGGGTTTCTTTTCCCAAAGGGCATTGTGGTAGACAGGATGCTGACATTCAATGGAGAACAGACTCTTTACGTGCTTTCCAAAAGTCCAAGGATGAGTTGAAATCTGCTACCTTGTTAGTCTTTTTACGTTCTTAGTTCAATTACGGTTGACGCACCGACACATCAATCGGTGGCAGTAATCAACAGCTAGTTGAAGGGAAATGGCAACCACTTGGTTTTTTCTCTAGAAAGCTAAGCCCGACTGAACAGAGATATAGTGCCCACGAAAGGGAGCTACTAGCTGCTTTCCCCCAGTGTGAAATACTTACATTGAAGGTAGAAATATTGTGCTTCGTTACGGGGGGGGAGGGGGATTAATATTGAAAGCGATATCGCACTAAGAGAGTTGGGGCTACGATATCAAGCCGAATGCAATTGGAACAGAATCTTATTCTCAATTACATTCGGGAAAGTTTTACCACCACAGACACTGAACTGAGTGGGAACGAACGCGAGCGCGGGCGACACGGCGACGAGGGAACTGGCTCGGTTACAACTGACAGCAGCGTAGTCTCGAGCGAATCAGGGTATTAGAGGTGCCCAGTCCGCGTAAATGCCCTGGAAAAGCCTCCGCTGAATCGAAGGGTTTAGTTCGTCCCATTACACCACTCTGCTCTTGATGAAGTGCCTGTCCTCAGGTACTCATGAGCGCTGCAGTTCCGGGAGTTGCTGTCTGCCAAACAACGGGGAACATAATCTTGAGCAAAGAGAGAGAATTTCGATTAAAGTTCCAGGGTGCCCATGTTTGTGGTGGGAGGGGGTAGTGCAGAGCGAAGATGCTGCGTCTACCGTGCAGTGGTTAGTTGCACTTTTGGAAACAAGTCCTGGCTCATGCGGAGGGGCAGGGTGTGATGCCTGTGTTGACAGCATTCACTCAAAAAGCGTTGAGCGGCAGCTCTTGAGCGTGTGTGAGGCTCCCAGACAATTCGTACACATATTTTGCACTTCCACGTAGGTTCTTCGAGCCAGCCAGAAGTTGAGGAAACGTGGGAATTTTTTTACCCCATGATGTTTGCCGCAGATAGGGCAGGGATCTCTGACAATGGAGTTTTGTCTTCACCAGGCCTTTTTGAAGGCGCGTGGTTTCCCCGTACTCATTGTTTGAGAGGTCGTTCAGGGACAGACTCGCAGGAAGATGTCGATGTTGATGCAGGATGGGGGATTGAGTGGTTGTGAGGTGTACAGTCGGTAGGTTTCTGCTGCTGCAATGATGCTGCGAACATAATGACAAGCGAGAGAGTAGGTCGCAGCAGAAGGACAGAAAATTTGAAGGTGGGGGGTCAAATATTCCTATCGCTTTAGAAGAACCTTAAGGTTTTCCTGCCTGGCTGGCATCTCGAACTAATGTAGGGAATGTTCGATCATTGGTTGGGCGCCAATGTTACGGGGGGATTAATACAGAAAGCGATATCGCACTAAGAGAGTTGGGGAGTTAAGACGATATCAAGTCGAATGCAATTGGTATAGAGTTTTATTCTCAATTACATTCGCAGAAGGTTTACCACCACGGACAGGGAACTGAGTGGGAGCGAACACGGGCGACATGGCGACGTGGAAACCGGGTCTGTTACAGCTGATGGCAGCGAAGTCTCGAGCGAATCGGGGCATTTGAGGTGCCCAGTCAGCATAAATGCCCTGGACGAGCCTCCAATGAATCGAAGGGTTTGGTTCGTCCCGTTTCAGCATTATTCTATTGGTCGGATAGTTTGTCCAGATTCCAGTCAATTGACGCACTGTTTAAACAAAATGAATAGACATACCACTACTGATTCTAGTTCCATCCTACCTTGGATGCAAATCAGCATTCCCGGAATCACCAAACTAGTGCATTGCGACATTCCTATAGGCTACGTTCGCTCTTTCGATCCTACGGAAGACCAGTGTTCGAAAATGTCCACAATCTATCACATCCGGGCAAGAAAGAAAACCTCAACTTACTCTGCCAAAGATTGGCGTGACCGGTACTGTGCTGAATGAGTTGAAACGTGCACGCTTGTCAAAAAGGCAAAATTCAACGTCATATTGTCAGCGCACTTGCATATTGTTCACCATCTTCCGATGGCAAAGAAGTGCCAGCAGAGGTAGGTTGCCTAAAACCCGCATTTTTAGCTCATGAGTTAGACTCAACACAACCATCTTCCGAAACCCACCAATATTGTGGTGTAAAAACGATTTGGCACTATAACGCTGTGCTGGGCTGAAAAGAATTGCCAAAAAAAATAATTTTGAGAAAAAACTGGGAGGCAGATTATGAATTGTTTACCTAAATAACATAACAGTTGGGTGCTCGAGAGGGTGAACTTGTGGTTGAGTTTAAAGAATGAATTGATGAACACGATGAGCCTGAGAGAGACTGTATTGATTCCCTTCGATGTAAGGCAGCAAAAAGGAGCAGGAGGGGTGGTGGGAAGTGGAAAGGAAAGAAATGGAACTGTTCACCCAGTGAGCCCTTCCTCCAGTGCTCTTTCAGATCTGAAACCTTTGTAATGACACCCGTGGTTAGATCTGAACTACTCATTCAATCTGCTGTTTATTCTAAAGCCAACAAGGGATTTTCCCTTTCTGGATCCTCTGAGATGCCTCTTTTCCATTTTTCACTTTTTTACCACTCCCCTTTTGATCCCAACTTTCAGCTCTCCCTAGACCCAACCCAAAACGCACACTCGTCACTCTCGACCATTTTCTCACTACCCAGTTACTACATCCAGTGAGCCACTTCTACAGTGTGAGAACTGCTGTCGCTGGTGTGAAAATATAGTCCTCTCTCACGCTAACTATGTCATTCATTAATTTTTCAAACTCCACCCCAAGTTAACCCTTTCGTGCCCACAACAGAACTCACTTTGGAAACTTTAAGGGAGAAAATTCTTTTCTAGCTTTGGAAATGATCCTTAAGCCCTTTGTCGGTGTTAGAAGTCCATAGGCCAGGTGAAGCTGGACTTAGGAAGCCCCTCTGGAAACCTCTAAAGTCGAAAAACGGCTCCACAATTCACCAGGTGGTGGAAAAGTCACAGCTGCTTTCATACAATATTCATACAGTAATTTTTCATTATTATCGCTTGATCTATTTATATCTTTGTTTACACTAAACAACATTAGTATTTATTATGTTTTATACTATTTTAAGTATTATATTGCTTTATTTTATTGTTATATTGTATGCTTACGTCATTTCATATGATTATATTTAAACGTCGACATTTCATGTTTATGTTGTTATTATTACAATTACACCGTAGTTCTATATTATTTATATTAAGTGTTGAGTTCTCACAGAATACAGGTGTTCATCTCAACAAGCTCAGTCAGTAACCAGCTCAGATTTAGCTATCAATAATGAGGTGTTGAGAAAAATGTGAAGTGTACCTTTAACGTCTTGATTTTCTCCATAATCGCTGATCACGATTCCAGGTGGTCCCGGCATTCCCGGGGGTCCAGGAGCTCCCATATCACCTGAAACAAACGATTGTCATGAGTGGTCTCGTATTCTAAATTATCAACTATCGTACACGACGTGAACGCACAAATTAGGTAAAAAAAGCTTCTAGTACGGCGTACACCACCACTTTCCACCGCCCCATGTACATTTTCATAACTTAGCTGCTACTAATTTATTCAATTTCTCGCTCATTCCGTTTAAACTCGGTAAATCCCAACGTTTTACCTGTAAAGTGGCTGCGCTTAAAGTTTTGAAAATTCATTCAGGTGCCATGAGCGCTATTAAGGAATCAATGCATGGAGTGATTCATGAGGCTGTCGAATGTGAAATGGCGGTGGTTGGAGTTTCGGAATTTCTGTTGTTTCCAATTATTTCATGTGCGTCATTAAGCTCTCTTCGCACAGATAATTTATTGGACTGACGCCCTGGTTTTTTGTAGGATGATATTACCATATGAGCAGGATTTATGGGGAAAGGACTGCGCTACAATCGACTTTCTCCGAAATGTTCGGTAATTTATTGTGCTGCTATCGTTAGAGCCGTTTTCGAGAGAAATTAATGCATTAAAAGTTGAAAGCGTTTTTTGTTTTCTCGCACTTTACTCGCATCTGCAGGCATAACGAAATTATTTGTCTAGCCTATTTATTTTCGCCATCGTGATGTCACGCTTGTAACGATAGGAAAACAAATAGAAACGTATTGTTAACCGAGTATGTCCTTCACCGCAGACTCCACTATGGTTTGGGGTTCGATGAGCCCCCGAGAGGAGTATTCAAAGCGTTTGGCTGCCAAAATGATACTTAAGTGGGCAGTGTACAGGAAGTCTTCCATTGGACCATAACACACCCGCTAATAGCTTTTCTCCGAATAGTGTTTTTTCGGACTTTAAAGTCCTTGTAACGTAAAAATCTGAAGGAAAGAACATTTTTGGAAAGTAGAAGAGTGCTGTGCGAGTGGTTAGACGACAGGGTGAGAGTGAGGTTGAAAGAGAATGGGTAGCATTGAGTATAGTTGGGGTAAGAGGCTCTGACTACGTTTGCCACTGTCGACTATCAATGTCCCCTTAACCTACAAGTGGTCATTTTCCACCGCCTGTGCCGTACTTTTTCGGATGCGATATCACACTGAAGTCACGTCTTTTCCGATATTCCCGACGGTACTTCCCCTGGGGAAAGACCCAACTTGGACCACAACCCTCATTCTTCTTGTTCGAAGACAGTTGTGACATTCTTCTTTTCTTTTCAATCGTTTAACCCTGGTCTGGCGCCCACACAGTTCATTTCTTTCTGTATCTACGTTTCACCAATTTTTTCTTCGTTCATCATTCAACTTCTCACTCTTGTACTGAACACTTACAAATTAACAGCCTTCGTACTACTCTTATTCACCTTGGATTCAGATCGCCCTCATATAACTGCACAAAATAATTGACCTGCAATAAGAAAAGTTCTGCCCATGTTATCTTTCCACGTCCATTTCCTTTTATAATTTTAATTGGAACGACGAACTTAACGCTCGGCAATCTTAATCCTACAGATTCTGGCGACGAACCTTACAGCCTATTCCTTATACCTTTAATCAAAATATGGGTTTCAGAAAAAAATGGTGCTTGAAAGAACGCATTTAGAACGCTGTGAGGAACGCCAAGCGCACGCTACAGAGAAAATGACATTCAAGAATTATCAACGTCCCCACGGCCAGTTCCCAAAATCCAGACTCAGTTCAGCTTCCAGAGAACACGAATTGGGTGCACAGACCTCACGTCGTAAGTCAGTTGGGTTGACTCAGGGAGCCTTCCATTGCAAATAGTGGCTGGAAACTTAAAGTTTCAGATGAAATTTGGAAAAATAGACAGTTTCCTTCGCATCGAGAAAACCTGCAGCAAAAATGTTTGTTCGGCCAATGGCGATACTTTCCCTACACTTCGGGTCGAGGAAAGGATAAAACCAAGTCCTAGGTCAGAGCAGAAACTTCACCATCAACTCCTGAATTATCTTGCAGACTAGTAGTAGATCCAAGTTTCCTAAACGTGACCTACTTGAGCAAGAGTTTTCGCAACGAGGTAGTAAAAAGTGTAAATTAATTTTCCACGACGGTTATTCCCCACTGACGCCCGCTCGACCCGGGCACACAAATTGAACTCTATAGCTCTCCCCATACATTTTTGATGCTCCGAGCCAACCCGAAAGAAGACGACAAAAGCTCCAAAGTCTCGGCAAAGTGCAAACTGCAAACGCAATTATTTCCTTCCTCGTGAGTTTTTTGTTGTTGTTTTTGTTTTACAGCGTTCGCGCCTTCGAATTCGACGGTTCCCGTTCGTTTCGAAAGTGGAGAACTGACGCTGGGAGTAGTTCGAATTGAACTACGACGAGGATGTCGCATTCTGGATGAAACTGACTTCTACAGTCTCGAACGGATAAAAGATTCACGAAAAAAAGAAAGAAAAAGGAGAAGAGAAAGCCTTCTTTATTTTTGCTTTCATGTAATAGGAGTACACACTCACTTGAAAGCGCTCGCTGAGCTGCTCCTCGTCTAAAAGCGGCTTGAAGGACCCTTTTCCGCTCACGAAGATCCGAAAGGCGTCGAGGCACATACGGAGATGCGAGTATGACTGAGCCTCTACCCATTAAAAGAAAAAATGTGAGTATCCTTAATCACCAGGCCTTAGCCAGGTTGTTCCTTCTCACTTTACCGTAACTACCTCCGAGGCTCTTCAACATACAACTTCTTCTAATTTACCCTATGTTTTAGGACGCGAGAACTTCAACAAATGATGCGAGTGCGGGTTGAGCCATGTCATTCGCACACCCAATCGTACAACAACGTACCAGAAATGTATTGTCGATGTTAATAAGTTCGAGAACCCTCATCCGTGCATCATAATTGTCCATTTGTACACATCCATTTCGTCGTGCGGTTAAATGAATCCTCTGAAATTAACATCGAGATTCACCACAAAATGGGGGAGATGGGAATCCTCATGAAAGGGACGTGGCACGTTTTTCCCTAACATCTGTCAACTTCCTAGGAGTAGGTAACCGTCTTACCCCGTTTGCAAAGAAAAGAAAAAAGAGGTTCATCTATCCCTTTAACCACCTAAGTAAATATTTAGATCAGGTAGGAAACTAGACTAAGGACTCCTCTCAGATGGTACGGATTCCCCAGGGCCATACATTCGCTTGGTAGTGCATAGGCAACAACTCACATGACAACCTGCCGTACAACCACGAGTTAGGGCTCGGTGGATGCTCTTGCTTTGAGTCATTCCTCTTTATCATCAGGCTAGGTTTTATCTCGTGTATTGATCCTTGTTCGACGCAAAGCGGCAGTTTTTGACCTCGGAATTTCCGCTTCTGCTCGAAGAACCTGTGGCAAGGTCATTGTTTCCCCAAAGGTCGTCGCACCTACGGAAATCCCAGTTTGTCGGTCATTTCCATCGGCAGTTTTCCCACCTTTCCCCTCTCCACCATTTTAAGATTCCTCTACCAACTATCGGCCTAGTGACTTCTAGCTCTCCCATACAGTTTCCCTCGCCAGTTCACGCGTTTCGACAATCGTGCACCCAACAATCCTGAGATAAAGCGTTTGGAATGTTTCACTCCCGCAGTGTCCCAGACAGTCCAAAGCACGGTAGCCCAAGTAGGAAACTGGGACAAAGAGATAGGGGACTCTACGGCTAATGTTGGTAGGATACAAGGCGATGTGTTGGAGATGGCCGTTCTGTACTCGGTAGGTTCGCAAGTACTCTACATTACTGCACTCATTGGTATTCAGTACCACTAGACATAAGGAAAACCCTTATATCTCCATGAAGTCGACGTCTCCTCGGGGAGAGTTGACCCGTATAATTGCCCCGGTTGTGGATTATATTAGAAAATACAGGTGGAAGGTCAATCTTCTCCGCTGAAATAACCTTTCATTTCCAATAAACCGCAAAATAAAGAAACGAGAAAAAACGGCACTGCCAAAGTAAAAAGCGATTTGCGTATGGGTTGATAAAATGTTGAGAGGGCACCAGAACTTGTTGATTTAACTCGCGTCCGCGGACGACTTTGAAAATGAAAAGAAAGTGTACCCGCTTTTAAATAACGAGAAAAGGTTTGTCAGGTCGATCAAGACTGATCAGGAGGCCTTTGGTGTAGCGGAGATAAGCTCCCACTTTTGCCGAGGTACGGTCACTCTCTGCGAATGAGAGTAGCAGTTGTTCTAGGACTGAAATCTAACGCGCGTGTTTTTTATGTGTCAGGTGTGCCTTTTTCGTTTTTATTTCCGTTATCCACAGCGCGGTGTCTATCGAAGGAGTCAGTTAGGGCTTGTTAATTACCGATTAAACTAGCGAGGTTCCCCTCTTGGAACATAACCCCACAGGGCTACGTGTTAATTGGAAGCAGAGACATAATACGATGCTAGGTGCTCACACTTCTGCAGACAACAATCAGTCTAAAGTGATTATTTTTTTAAATTTCGTTTTATTTGGAGACACACTCAGTTGAAGTCTTTCGGTAATCAACATGTCCGTCGTAAGCCAAAAATGCGAGTAAAGTGCAGGTGTTCGAACTATACTTGTACGAGGTTGCAGACCATTGATGGATTAGAAAGGCTCACACAAAATGGGAAACTTGGATGCGTGATCGTTCCCAAAGGCACTACCCTCGTGCCACACAAATGTATTGGCCGATTTAATTCTGTTGACCTCTTTCAAAGACGACCGTGCGGCGTTGGATACCAAATTTGAGACCTACGACGCACGTATAACGTCGTTGCAACATCAAAATATGCCCCCACCCCCTCCAGGCAATCCACGCCACACCATTGCACTCACAGCAGCAATCTAGTCAATTCGGGGTATCTCATCATTTCCATCGAAAACCCCCGAAAGTACCCAAATTATTAAATTTCTGGATAAACTCCATTTGCTGAATGGAATGAGGGATCACAGTTTCAAAGCAATTTCCCAACGAATCGTTGCTTTCCAAGACAATTCAATTTTATTACGTTTAGCAACGTAACCTGTTATTACGTTTAAATCAGTGGCACAAACGTTACTGGATGAGTTGACGACCTCTCATACTAGATTGAATTTACTCCAGGATAAAATTTTGAGAACCCAGTTTCCTAATGAAAGTTTCCGAACTTACGTGGAACGAGTAACTAAATTTAATGATATTCATTCACAGTACAGAGAGGCAGATATTGTGAAGAGTATTTTACAAGGAACGTCAACGAGAACACGCGCTAAATTTCAATTTAACAACCGACCCAAAACCATGGTAGATCTTCTGGTTCTCATGGCTGATGTTGAAAAGTTAGAGATAACTGAACCTTCAAAAAGCAAAATCCAAACAGCAGATGCAGTACATAAAAATTTCTCACTCGTTGACTAACAACAACAAGAATAAAAATCCCAGGGATAAGGAACGACACTAGTTTCATCAATCCTCCGAATTTCGGCCCGTTTCCCCTCAACCAGCGGGCTATCAACAGCCACGCCAAACTGGGCCCTCAGGACGAAATAATCAACGTTCATTCCAGGTAACAACTCGAAGCAGCCCAATAAATCTACACACACGACATCCACCTACGAGCAAAACAAACCTAGTAAACAGACATTTATGTAACCCACGGTGGCCCAGCAGCCACATGGATCCTCTACCCTACGCCACATAACCCCCAATAGGCTACGTGACAGGTTTCTGGAAATCCAGAAATACAGTTTGCATACAGATGCGGTACAACAGTCGCGAAAGAAAGAACAAAACAGAACGAATGAAGAAAATATATAAAAGGATAATGATTTCGCGTTTTAGTCGGGCTTCAAGAATAGCTGCGTTCGCCCAGTCCTTCAAGAGCGACGTTCCAGCGCGCGCCACGTGCCGCCAATTAGTTGGAAGCTCGAACAGCAAACCTCCATCAAATCGAACAGAAAGATGTGCAACTGTGGTGACGAACACGAAACTGTGCATCATTTATGATCTGCACAAATGTTTCATCTGCAAGAGATAAATATGATGAATGTCGCTAGAAGACGCCTCTCTCAACCCGTTGCATACCCTGAAAGTGGTGCATTCAAGATAATATCCTGCGCACCTGGGGATGTGTGCGTTCGTCACGAAAATAAATTTAAAATGCGAATTGATAGGTTTTTTCTCGAATATTGAAATGCAATAAATTTGCTAAAGTTAACGTACCTGTTTGGAGAGTCTGTCTTCTCTGGCTGGTGAGATAAGTAATTTACCTAATGGCGGAACTAACCCAATTACTTTAATACGTAATAAATTTACTTAATGCCTGTTGCTGCCCTCTGCCCCAATGTGTTTTTCAGACAATTACATAACTTTCCTTCCTACTTCTAAAGACTAAAAAAAGTAGAAAAGTTGCCATTTAAGTGGCTAAAACATCCACAAGATACAGATGGAAGTTGATGTCCGTTCCACTAATCCATTTATTCAAACGTGTTTGCGGTTAGCAGCTGAGGGTCATTTGAAACATGAACATCGACAGCACGAGTATAGTCCTGGTGTGTTACCGAACGATTAGATGCGCCCGTCGCTGGCCGTTTGATCGATACTTCAGTACCAACTGTGATTCATCCAATTTTCATTAACACGGCTCAACTGAGATCCGCATCGTTTGATGAAGTTCTCACTTCGGCCAACAACCGTTTAAGCCCCGCCGCTTGTTTTCCAATTAGTTTCCCCGGAACTATTGAAAACAAAAAGCTCGTATTAATTCGAGCCCACGTTGTTTCGGAGCCGCCTCATACCGCAGAGGACAATAGGTTTGAGAGGGAACAAACGCAAAACCTATATCGCGCGACTGAAACGATATACAGCGGTTGCATTTACTCTCGCAAAAGGGGGTAACGTGAGCTAGATCCTAAAGTGGAAGAGTTGATTAAAAAGTACGGTGGATTAATATTGAAGCGAGTTTTCTCTCGTCGCTTGGCTCCGGGCTTATGCCGAAAAATACTAGACGCGACTGACGCGCTAAGCCCCCCCCCCCAACCCATCCACTCCGCACCACTTGTCATTCGACTCATACACAAATGGAATGGAGTGCCTTTGTGGGTTTCTTAATCACGTTCTGTCGAAACCTTGATGTTGCAGTAGCGCAATGCTCTACATTGATCGCATTTATTCAACAGTCCTACGCAGTTTACAGATACAAGAAAATTCGGATGTACTGAACCACTTAAGCAAAGTTCTGAGTACAACTGACGTGATCTGGTGCACTGTCTGTACAGCGTATATTATATTATGGATAGCAGCGAACTGCTCCTCTGAACTTAAGTTTTTTTTCATGATGGAAGAGTTCAAACTTGTGTACTCTCTGCCGAACCAGACTTCAAGCTACTAGACTTGGGAGCCAGTATGAAGATTGTCAACAAGGTACTGGTCAATACGAAGTTCAACGAGACGTTCAGACTTGAGGAGCAGAGCAGGATCCCATTGGTCCCACGGAATTCTCTAAAACTTGAAACGACCCTCCACTCGGATAATACCCCCAAGTTTGCCTAACAGGGAGGAAGAAAGGAGACACTATTTATTGTAGTTCACTTATTAAAATAAACGTACTTCCTCTCTGTTTGCTCTTGTGACTTCTCCACAGAATTAAATTAACCATTTTCCAGCATTATTAGGACTGGTTGAACGAATAACAAAATTTTTCTTTCCGCTTAGTAGACTTCAAGAGGGAGGAGGAATTACCAAAATAATATAGGCTCATGGGAAACTCAGGAGAGTAGTATTGACTGGGGTTAGCGTTGTAATACCAAACAATTAACAATCCTGGTTTCGTGTTGGGGCACCGCTCTTGCGGGATGATCCGTGTAACAAGGAGAAATCGTTAGAGGAGCGAGCTTTCAACCTGCGGCCATGTTCACGTGAGGAGTTGAGGCGCTTCCAACTTTTCATCCTCCAGATAAACTCTAATGACAGCTTCAATTTATAGTGAGGGGGAGCACATTTGCCTTTTGAGGGAAAGTTAGTTGACAAGGAGGATCTTCAGATAATCGGTCTTAGGAATCTTCAAGCGGAGCGGCCCCAAAGAGCGTTTTCCTGCCTATACGATTAACGAGGTGGCGTTAAGCCTCTCAGTAACTTTTTCGTTCCCGGTAGTTGACTGACGCCTGATGGAACTCGGCAAAATAATGAGATAAGTCACGAATTATCCATTATGTTCGTGTTGTATGATACGTTCTCAACATTTTGGGATTCGAGTGCAAATATAGATTTTTTTTATTTTGATACGGATAAGATGATTGTGTTACGTTAACGTTATGGTGCCACTTAGTGCGTGTCGATAATGCGGCCGATGTCGTATGGTATGTCAATTCAAAGAAATTGGTGGCTTTGTCCCAGCGCCTTGCACTCCCTTGGATCACTAAGAGTGTCCTTCACAAGATGAGAACTTTCAGTGAAAAGTATGTAGCCAGATGGGAATCTTTGTCATTACGACGTGACGAACACGCGTTTTTTCCAATATCCGAGGACAAGCTATTTCTACAAAGCACATGACAACTTCTTTTCTCTGGCAAACTCCACAGTTTGAACGTCCACGTTCTGATTCGTTGTACCTTGTGCAGAAGTGAGTGACAATTGTTCAATGAATTCAAACAGTGATGGCCAGTACACAGGAAACAGGGCGACTTGAGCGAATCGTGGCATTTGAGATGCCCAGTCAGTACAAATGCCCCAGACGAGCCACCGCTGAATCGAAGGGTTTGGCTCGTCCCGTTACACCACTCCGCCCTTGATCAAGTGCCTGTCCTCAGGTACTCATGAGCATGCAGTTCAGAGCGTTGCTGTCCACCAAACAAAGGGGAACCTAATCTTGAGCATGGCGAGCGAGAGAGAATTGGGAATAAAGTTCCGAAAGGGTGCCCATGTTTGTGGTGGGAGTATTGAATTTGGAACTAAAAATAAACAGACACCTCACAATGTCTCTGACGTACACATCTTGGGATGTGTGAATCGTACGTCTTCGTCCCACGCAGCTGCGACATCCATGGTTCTGAGAATCGGTCCATCTCAAGGCGAAAGACGATTCTCTGAGTAAGCGAAGTTTCCCTCCTCCTCAGAGAACACCTCCTCAGAGAACACCTGCCCTCAGGTGTTCCAGAAGGGGTAGTGCTGCGTCTATCGTACTTTTGGGAACAAGTGCGGCGTCCTGGCTTATGGGGTGGGGCAGGGTGTGATGCGTGTGTTGACAGCATTCACACGTGTACATTGCGTGGCAGCTCTTGAACATGTGTGAGGCTGCCAGACAATTCGTACACAGATTGTGGACTTCCACGTAGGTTCTTCGAGCCTTCTGGCTGGAGTTGAAGAAACGTGGGCACTTTTTTTAACCCCACGATGTTTGCCAAAGATAGGGCAGGGATGTGGCTCCCGGGACTCGTTGTTTGAGAGGTCGTTCGGGAAGATGTCAGTTTCCACTGACTGGTAGGTTTATGCTGCTGCGATGCTGGATAAGCGTTGACCTTTCCATGTAGATATGCACGAGATGCTGGTAGATCAGTAGCTCCTTTAAATGTGTCCTGCTTTCCTCGGAGCCGCCATCGTCGATGGAACACAAAGCTGTGGTCAACTGTTCGTCAAGAACGGACAACGTTCGAACATTATGACAGGCGAGAGAGTAGGTCACAGCAGTAGGGCAGAAAAGTTGAAGGTGGGGGATCAAGAATTTTCATCGCATTAGAAGAACCTTCAAGTTTTTCTGCATGGCTGGCATCTCGAACTAATATAGGGGAAGTTCGTCCACTAGTCTGGCGCCAATGTTACGGTGGGGATTCATATTGAAAGCGGTATCGCACTTGGTGAGTTTGGAAGTAGTACGATAGAAGCCAAATGCAATTCGAACAAGGAGTTGTATTCGTGAATTAAATTCGTAGATATTTTACCACCACAGACAGGAAACTGAGTGGGAGCGAGCGCAGGCGACACAGCGACAAGGGAACCGGCTCTGTTACAACTGACGGCAGCGAAGTCTCGAACGAATCAGGGCATTTCAGGTGCCCAGTCAGCATAAATGCCCCGGACGAGCCTACGCTGAATCGAAGGGTTCGTCCCGTTACAGTTAGCACTCCTGCCTACAGTTCCTTAGGTGAACAATGGTGTTCAGAAGTTAGTCGATCTTTTTACAAGTCAGTGGAAAGGGTGTTATTCCAATTCACCAAGCGCCTTGCACTTCTCAGGCTGCAGTGCGTCACCCCATTTCTGCTAGCAGCAGATACCAGAAATATTTGTCTACTGTGGTTCGGGTCACCGTGATGACCCATCACCCTACTCGGCCGAGCCACCTTCGTTGATGCCTTGCTGGCCGAGTGAGTGTCGTCGTCAAGGGGAACCAACTAAACTAACAAAACAGTTTCTCATTGCCGTTATAACGAACGGTAATAGGTCAATGTGACCCTAATTGAGATATTTATTAGCAGCTCACTGTAGAAGTTGTGAACAGTTCACCATACTCTACTCTATGGAGGTGACGGTTTTTTATTACTTTCCTTGCTCTACGAAGTAGAAAGGAAAGTTATGTAATCGGCTGAAAAAAAAATTTTTATTACTTTCCTTGCTCTACGAAGTAGAAAGGAAAGTTATGTAATCGGCTGAAAAAAAAATTTTGAGTTCTCTTCAGATCTTTACGTTTCAGACCCCCCTGAGTCCGAAAAACACTATTTGGGAAAATGGTCTGTGTGTCTGTGTGTGTGTCTGTGTGTGTGTCTGTGTGTGTGTCTGTGTGTGTGTGTGTGTATGTGTGTCTGTGAACGATTTTTAGAGAAAACCACCGTACCAAATCACCTCAAACTTGATATCTAGCTCGCAGGTTATCATGGGACGCCAAAATAAGGGTATGAACAAAATCCATCGAAATTTAACTATAGTTATCATAGTGATCAAAACACCAAATATTTTTTTTCTCAAAAACGGCTCTAACGATTTTGATTAAATTTTTTATATTGGTAGCTCCAAATATGGCAACTACACCATAAAATTCCTATCTATGGGAAAATGACGAGAGCAGCACAATAAATTACCAAAACTTTAGACGAAATCGGTTTTAGCGCGGTTTTTAGAGAAAACAACCGTACCAAATCAGCTGAAACTTGATGTCTAGCCTACAGGGTACCATGGGACGCCAAAATAAGGGTATGGACAAAATCCACCGAAATTTAACTATAGTCATCATAGTGATCAAAACACCAAATTTTTTCTCAAAATCGGCTCTAACGATTTTGATTAAATTTTATATAGATAGCTCTCAATAAGGAAATTATACCATAAAATTCCGATTCGTGGGAAAATGACGAGAGCAGCACAATAAATTATCAACATTTTCGACGAAAAGCGTTTTTAGCGCAGTTTTTTTCTTATAAACTCCGGTGGTATTTTTGTAGAATGTTAAAATAAATTAGTATTGTAGTCCAATCCAATACCTAAAGATTGAGTGTTTAAAAACGCTCATGAGGTACATGGGGTTCACACCAGAAATTCCTGAATTTCAACTTTTGCCGTTTCGCTTACTGCCAGTTCTAAACTTTTTACCCAATAACTCTGCAAAAGTAATTACTATCCTTCTCAAAGAAATTTGTGTTTACAGCCTCATTAATTATCTGTGTACCAATTGCTCAATAATGGTCCTGCAATGAGTACGAACAGCACAATAAAATCTGGAACTGTAAGCGCTACCGCTTCCTGCTGCCGTAAAGCGTTGTTTGACCAAGTTCAACTTATCTGATGAGTGAATTTGATTAAATAGAATTAACCATGTACAAAAAGAATTGACGTAGAGCTAAGGAAAGTTGTGTGTTGCTACGCACCAGATATTTTTATTTCTGAGATGATGCCAGTGGGTAGCCCTGAGGAATTTATCCATAGCCACCACGGTTCAATGTCACTCCAGCACCTAAAATGGTTGCTCCTCCGCTACTTTGAGAGTGAAATTAGCACTCAACCCTCTGCCCCACCCCACCACCCCCTCCTCACACCATTCTGCAGAATAAATCGATCCCACTGGTGATACCCATAAAGCAATTTACGTGTTGAGCCAATTAACCTGGAAAACTCTATTATATTTATTTCGTTTCCCTCATAAAAGCAGTTGACAGACTGAGAGGAAAGAAAAAAAGAAGAAAAACGTACCAACCCCAATTTCCCCGTTAAAAGCCGGAGAGGCCGACGCGATAGCATCAAAAGCGGGGCAGAAGTTACGATTCAGGGCGGTATTGGGGTAGGATTGGGTTGAGAGGCTGGTGGCGAGAATTAGGTTTTTCTTTTCCGCACATTGCCGCTTTCCCATAATCCCAACCTCTCAGCCCCCACGAACGAAGCGATACTAAGTAGAGCTCGGCCTTCATTTGCATTCTGTAACTCGCTGCATTTGAATATCAATAGGATTAATATTCCAGTCACCCGAGAGTCACTTTCAAAAGCCGTCTTAATATTAAATTTAACGGCTCTCAGTCGTTGTATGTATTTGACAATGACGGGGGTTGGTATAATGGTAAGAGGGTTAGGGGGGTTTCAAAAGTATAGACGAGGAAGGAGTTAACTATAGTGGCCATTTTCTTTACCGCACTTTGAAAGCGGAAAATGTTCGGAACCATTGAATGGTCCAAAGTGGGAAACAAGTTCTTGGAAGGTTTAACTTGAGCACTTACCGAGAAGAGGAGGGTAATTTTCGCTCTTCCGCGCTATTTGCACGGAGTTATGAGAGCAATTATCACCTTGCAACGCTGTAATAACTTCCGCTCCAAGGTATATATTTATCCGAAACTTTTTTGTGATCGAGCAAGTACGTGATTCATCCTTCAGACGGATCGAGAGTTAATTGCGGATGAAATGAACTTTGTGCGAAATTTTAGTCTGGGGTAGATGAAACAACTTAGGACAGAATTCAGAACCCTTCAACTCCTGACTTGTAAAATGAGGATTAGGTTCCTGAGTTGTGCGTCAATTCAAATTTTGGTCTTCATGCGACCACGTCTATGAGAAGAGCGTTGGCGCGATGCAGACAAGCTATGTACTCGTACTATAATATTACCCATTGTTCAACTATTAATGCTGACTCAACCCTTGTCAACCCGTACTCATATTAGCTGCTAGCCTAGCAATTCCTATCCTATAAAACCTCTCCTTCGAGCTGGTCTCTTCAGTCTCTTCCCGTACTTCCATCTGCCCATTCAATCTGAACGTTGTGTGGTCCGTGTAATAAAGTGTTTTTTTAAAACTATATTCTCGGGGTTGAACTCCTAACTGACATGTACAGTCTAATCATATGCTCAAGCCCTTTGTATGTTTCTCATGGACGTTTTCGAAAAAATCATAGCTTTTTCGCTCAAAAAAATTTTTATTGACATATTTAGATTCACAACTTGAAAGCATTTTAGAAATTCAAGTGTGGAAAATCACATCAGCCAAGTGGCGTCCCTCGTTCGCGATACACTGCTGGAATCTTTCTTGGAAATTTCCGAAAACTCTTTCCAACGCTGCTCTCTCAACTGCGACGATTTCCACGCGAATAGCGTCCTTCAATTCCTCCAATGTTCGGGGCTTGTGCTGGTAAACACGTGCTTTGAGGTGTCCCGACAGCAAAAAGTCACATGTGGACAAATCTGGGGACCGAGGAGGCCAATGAACGACACCGAACCTGGAAATAAGGCGGCCAGGGAAAAGAGGACGAATAACGCTCATTGTTGCCCTAGCTGTGTGAGCGGTTGCCCCATCCTGTTGGAAGCACATACGCTGGATTGCAATACGTTTTTATCTCAATTCAGGTGTAAAGAAGCCGGTTATCATCTCGACATAGCGTTCTGAGTTGACGGTAACAGCAAAGCCATTGTCGTTTTCAGAGAAGTAAGAGCCGATGATGCAAGTTTGGGATATGGCGCACGAAACAGTAACTTTTGGGCTACGCAGCGGTTGTTCGTGTAATTGTCAGGGATTTTCATCAACCCAATAACAACAATTTTGCTGATTCACCATGCCATTGAGGTGGAAGTGAGCCTCATCGCTCATGAACAAAATGAGATCCCCATTTTGTTCAATAAGTGCTTTCATCTCACGGGCGAAGGTCATTCGTAGTGCATAATCCCCAGGGTGTAACTGTTGCACAATGAACAATTTATAGGGGTGAAACCCCAGAAGATACAAAATACGTCTAACCGATCGATCACTGAGGCGAAGTTCAGCAGCATGCAGGCGAGCTGATCGACTCGGGCTGCGAATTAGTGCTTGTCGTACACTTTCAACGTTCTCTGGTGTTCGAACCGATCTTGGAGCTCCTGGTGGTCTGTTCCTCATCAATGAACCTCGTGCGAAGTCATTCAACCCAACGAAGAATGGTGTTTCTAGAGGAAACAGCCCGATTTCGGTGAATATTAAAATGACGACGAAACTCACGCTGGACTGCCGTGACGAACTCGTTATTACGAACGAAACTGTCGTAAGCAAACACGCGGTGCTCTACTGTCCACAGGTCCATGACTTGAACTGGTAAAAAAATGCTAAGACCTCCCGATTACAATGGTCCCTTCCCCACGTTGGTCGACCCATTAGGGGGGAAGTACTGGCCATTTAAAAAAAGTCCGACCTTTATGCCGCACCCTGTATAAAGGTATTCTCTCCTCCAGCGAAGCGCATATCGCTATCAAATACAGCTAATCATTTTTCCGGAACTTGCCTGTCCACCGGACAAGGTGATTTATTTGATTGTCATTGTGTCTACGCCCCATTAGCACACATTTTCATTTCTTCATCATATTCGAGTAGTTCTTTGATTTGTGCAGTATTTCAGCCATCCAGATTTTCATAAGATATCATATATTTTGTTATTTCCAAGGGAGGTACGTGTTATTTTATTTCATTTTGGCACGCGGTAGCACTCCCACTTTCCTGGGCAACGAATTTCATAACTCAAAATGGTCAAATGACTCTTCGAGGGTTATTTCAGTCTAATGTCATGGAAGTTGAGGTTTCGCTACCAAGCAAGAGGCCAGCTACTTGCGCAGCATCCATGGAACCCAGACCTGCAGAGGTCCGACAGGTTTTCATTTAGCCAGTCTCTCGGTGGCAAGAGGTGTACACCTTCTGGAAGGAGTTCTTAATATGGTTTCCCACCTGATCTAACTACTTACTTGAGTGCCAAGTTTCAAAGGGACTGATCGACTGTGACAACGTTTCTTTGCCAGGACTTTCTTCGCGAATTCGACGAAACGGTTGTTGGTGCTCTGTAGCAGTCAATGCTGCCAGGTTTGTCTGATCCTCCAACAACCGTCGCTCACTGTTGTAGAAACTACGGTGGAGCAGCGCATGGTTTCTTTCTAGTTTTGAAAGAAAAGAAGTGGAGCCGCGCATATAATTTACCATGCTCTGTAAGGAACTGGCTCGTCCAGTGCTCTGGCTCAACCCACCGTCTCCCAAGACGTTCTCAGATGTTGGGAGAAAACTCGTCTCTTTGACGAGGATTCCCATCTCACTGTCCTGCAACGTGAGTCTGTGCAGTGTTGTGTCTGGAATATGTTGGTTGTGCATGAAGCCCCTTTAAGGCCGGCTTTTACGGACACACAGGGAATTCTGGACCGTCTACTTCAGGGTGAGCAGTGTGGCGACAGTTACACTGTATTGCTCAACCACAGGGCCTCGTCAGTCGGGATCCAGCGGGGACCGCTTAGAGGTGATGTCATTCTCGCTGAGTTTCAAAATGCACTCGATAGCACACCTGTGAAGCTGTATGTGAACATGCTGTGTCCTAGTAGACCCCGAACTCCATGTCCCACATTTTTATTACATGGTGGCAGAATGTTGTGTATTACTACCCACCAACTTGACCACTTGTTTAACAAGTGGCGTCAACGCGTCAGCCTGGTCGATGTGCCACCGTGTCACCGTCTATCCCCCCTCCCCCCCTGTCAACGATTTTGGGAAAACTAATGTGACATAACCCCTCGTCTGTTGCTACTCCTCTCGATTACGGTTTCTTTATCATACCAGAGCCGGACTGATTTTCAAGGCGTGAACGTCAAGTTAATTATCGGTAGCTGAACATTTTCTTTTGTTGAAGCCTTACGATTTATTTTAATTTTAAAAACAGAGCGTCCTTTTCATTTTATAACCTTTTGTTTTCAATTATATTATTTACCTTTTATTCTATTCCATTATTTTGTTACTCCCCAATAACCATGTATGTATGCGAGCCGTGAGCGCTGATTGTGGCCGGCTGAAGTGACTGATATAATCCTAGTCGAGGGTTTACGTACAGTCATCAAATAAGGGAACAGACCTGTGGCCGGCTGAAGTTCACACCGCTCAACGTGTTTCTACACGACTTCTTTTATAATTTTTATTTTATTATAATTTCTTCGTTATAACTAATATTTTTAAGGTTTATCAACCACTTCAACATGTTCCGATTCCACATACCTTTCTCTCCTTTTATTCCTGGGCGCCCATCTTGACCGGAGATGCCAGGTGCACCATCGATGCCTGCTGGTCCTTGATATCCTCTCTCTCCTTTTGCCCCTTGGCTTCCTGGGAAACCCTGGAACGACACAAAACAACAATCAGTTTCAATACGCAGTGTCCTAATAAAAAAAATTGACTGCACAAAGTGAGCGTCAGGTGAGTTATAATAACCTATGGATGAATACTGCCTAGATATTGACTGATTGGAGCAGTTAAGATAGTCACCCTGCGTCCATCTTTCTATAGTTCAACTGACTTCCTGGCTCCTAATCAATTCATCTTCCAGCTCTAATTCTCCTTCTTCCTCGTACAAACTCTGCATGACTCTACTTTAAATTCGTCATCTATGACGAATCGAATCATTTGAAATGCTGCATCATACACTTTCATGCTCAAGTTAGCTGAACGATTTCCAACATTTTTCGAGTTTTCATAGTGCAAACACGAAACCAGCTCAATCTTTATTTATTTGTACTATATATTTGTAATCGTACATTACACTTTGTATTTTACATCGGTATTTATGTAAATGTATTCCCTTCGTCAATACCTTGTTTGTTGTACAAGTTGTACCTGCGTAACTCTTAAAAAAGCCAGTTGACTTTTTAATAGTTTATTTTGTGTGCTTTGAAAAGAACCAAATAGATAATATGTTTTTAAAAGTAGAGTGGTTAAAACAATTCACAAACCACATATCTACTTGAATATTATGAATAAATGAAGGTTGGAGATGATGGAACCAAAACGCAATTAACAATCAGTCCAATTAACGCATTCAGCTGCTCACCTTGTGCAATTGAAAACGAATAGAAACTGGAAAAACTAGTTTGCTTTGTGCGAGGAGGGACATCCTTAAGAAATGGGAATATTGCACTAGGAGACACGAAAGCATAGATGGATAGTCCACAATGCATACTGAGGTGACGCAAATACACTGTGTGATGTAGGGAGACTGTTACATAGACAATGTGGGACGCAGAGTTTTAAAAAAAAGCTTATACTCAATGGCTGACTCTACCCTGGCATTGTCTCAGCATCATAACTTCTGGGTGGAGCTTTAGCGCCCCCACTCATTCGGCTTACCAGCCACTTTGCTATGACGGAGGAGGGTGGGCGGAGGTCCCCGCTACCTTCTACAGGCTGCAGCGAGGCTCCACCCACCAGGACCTCAACCTTTACCTCACCCTCACTGCTCTATAAGCTTGGCAACAACTAGAAGAGCGTTCAAGAATTCGGCATCACCAATGTACTTTCACACGTATATTTGGATGGAAGGGGTGGACGTAGCTTTGCTAGCTAACGCGAATACGGGTTTTACAGTACCAAATTCGTTTCCCAGCAAAGTGCTAGTGTGAGAGTAACATGAGGTAGGAAATTACCTCAAATTGGCAGGAGTACTGTTCCTATTCGGCATAGACGTAAGATGTGCTGGTACTTGAAGTTTGAAGGAAGTGGAATGCTCATTCGATTTCACTCTCGACTTATTGAATAAACTGCTACCTACATCCCATTCGCCTAAAACAACAAACCGGTATTCACTCGCGTGCAACATCATTTTATCGGCGGCCTCATTGTATTCGCAATATTCAACAAAGAGAATCAGATTGTGAAAACGTCAAGTTGACGAGTTTTCAACGATGAAATCCGATTCGATAAATATTCATCCCGATCAATCGGCCTTTTCCAACTCATTACTGGAGCGAGCCTCGAAGTTGCATGAGGACTTTCTTGAGGACAGGAGCAAAAAAGATGAGGAGGAAGTTGGGGGGGGGGGCTTTCAAGATTAAGAGCCTTTCAGTTCGAAGCCGCGTTCAGACTGAGGGTCGCCAAAGTGGAAGCTTTTCAGTCGTGAAAGAGGGTTGAGCTTATTTTTTTTATTTTTTATTTTTTATTTGAGGGGAAGCCGGAATTTGGGAAGAAAATGAAAGGTTAACCGAGTTGGAACTCCACCCTTCTTTCTATTGAAAACATCAAGGTAATTAATCACGATCAGGGCAAACTTCCAAGTACTCAATGAAAAGTGACAAAGCGCGAGCTGTAGAAGAAAAAAGAAATCGAATTGCTGTAACATTTTAAACAAAGCCAAGTCGTATTTTCCCCCAATCAATGTTGGCAATATGACGTACTTAAAGCTCCACTTAGCTGATGAACTGGTTTATAGCTCAGTTCGTCCATTTTCGCTAATCAGCTTCGAGAGGCTTATTTTGTATAATCCTTACCTTCCTTCGAAGAACCCCACAGAGGCTATGGGAAATTTGCCCTAAACCCCTTTTAATATTTTTCCGTTGTATCGATAATTTATTGACTCCCTGTGAACGACTTTTTTATGGTTCACGCGCCGATGTGCTGGTTTTTTCATTAAAAAGAAGTAGAATGAATTAATGAATAATAACAGATTTTCAACGTAAAATCGTAATAACATGATATTTTCTGTTGTATTTGAGATATATCTCAAATTTCACCATCAAATAGTAAATGGGATGAACTTATTAACGAAACTTGTTCTTGCTTCGTGAAGCTCTTTTGCCTTCAAGCTACGCAGCTTCAGAGCTGTTTTACATTGGTAGTTATGAGTGGATTGCGCTCTGGAATGCTCACTGATAGATTTCATGTCCTTTCTCCTTCGCAAAACGCATCACGTTCGGATTTTCACCAAATTTCACACAGGTTCCGAGTCTTCTTGAGCCCAAATATAAATTGCGGGTTCGCGATCGAGAGCAACACAATCAATTGTAGGACCGTGAGCGCTCTCACTGTCACGAAGAACGTTGTTATAACCAAAATGAAATATCTGGTACGTTGCTACACACAACTTTCCTTAGCTCTACGTCAATTCACTTTCTATATGGCTTTGTCTACTTAATCAATTCATTTACCACTCAGTTAATTTGAACTTGGTCAAACAACACGTCTCGGCAGCAGGAAGCGGTAGCGCCTACAGTTCTGGAATTTATTGTGCTGCTCGCACTCATTCCAGAACCATTACTGAACAACTGGTTCACAGACAATTAATGAGGCTGTAAACGCAAATTTTTTGAAGAAGGATAGTAATTCCTTTTACAGAGTTATTGGGTAATAACTGTTGGTACTGGTAGTAAGCGAAACGGCGGTAGTTGAAACTTGAGAATTTCTGGAGTGAGCCCCATGTATCTCATGAGCATTTTCAAACACTCACCCTATAGGTATTGGATTGGAATACAATACCAATTTTTTTTTTTAACATTCTACCAACATTCCAGCGGAGTTTATAAAGAAAACTGCGCTAAAAACGCTTTTCGTCGAAAATTTTGATGATTTATAGTGCTGCTCTCCCCATTATCCCACAAATGGGAAGTTTATGGTATGATTGCCTTATTTAAAGTTATCAATATAAAAAATTTAATCAAAATCGTTAGAGCCGTTTTTGAAAAACAAGATTTTGTGTTTTGATCACTATGATAACCATAGTTAACTTTCGGTGGATTTCGTTCATACCCTCATTTTGGCGTCCCATGGTAACCTGTAGGCTAGACATCAAGTTTCAGCTGATTTGGTACGGTTGTTTTCTCTAAAAACCGTGCTAAAATCGAATTCGTCGAAAGTTTTGGTAATTTATTGTGCTGCTCTTGTCATTTTCCCGCAAATCGGAATTTTATGGGATAGTTGCCTTATTGGGGGCTACCAATATAAAAAATATATTCAAAATCGTTAGATCCGTTTTCGAAAAAAAAAATAATGGTGTTTTGATTACCTCGATAACTATGGTTAACTTTCGGTGGATTTTGTTCATACCCTTATTTTGGCGTCTCATGGTAACCTGCGGTCGAGTATCAAGCTTGAGCAGATTTGATACGGTCGTTTTCTCTAAAAACCGTTCACAAACACACATACACACACACACAGACCATTTTCCCAAATAGTGTTTTTGTTGTTGTTGTTGTTGTTTGTTTTGTTGTGTGTGACTCAGGAGGGTCTGAAACGTAAAGATCTGAAGAAAACTCAAAAAAAAGTTTTTCAGCTGATTACATAACTTTCCTTCCTACTTCGTACAGCCAAGGAAAGTAAAATAACAGTTTTGATTAGTTTCTAGAGTCATTAGAATCATGAATGCTCATGAGGCCAAGGAAAGTGGTGTGATGCGTCTCACCCGATATTTTCATCCTAAATTTAGAACACGAGCTTTCACGGAAAAAAAAATCAAGAAGGTTGGACTATTGGATTATCAAGTGGTCTATTGGATTATCAAAAGCAACCAGAGAAATTTTAAAACTAATTTTGTCGTGTTTGCGGAACTTTAAACCTGAACATTATGTCGAAGCCACATCATGTATCCATGCGTTCATCGCCCAACAAACGTCGTGGCATAAGTAAAAGCTGCCCAACCAATTCCTTAACAATTAAGCGCCTCCAGTTTCCACGTAAAACATAAAGTTATGAGTGAGAAATGGGGTGGATTAGCTAGGAAAATCGCTGAATTAATGTGAGGCTGAGGACAGTTCCGCAATGCTTCGCACCATAGTCATTTTGAATTCGGAGAATTTGAAACGTAACTCCCTTCAGATGATCATCAACAGCTGTACGATAAGCCGCACCATTTCTGTTATGATGAAATGCTAAGCTATAAAAAGTGTCTCCAGCCTCTTTGGGGAGGTCTAAACCAGTTCGAATGCGTGATTTAGGAGAGCTAAACGCGTATGCGTTAGGGTACGTGCCTCATTTTTTTTTCTTCTAAATTTATCACCTCAGAGGGTGATGTATGATACTTTTTCTGCTCCAGATAATCCTATTTATGAAGATTGGTAGTGAGCAGGGTGGAGGTGGGGAGACTCGCAGGAAGCATGAATTACTTTCGTCCCCAGCGAACCAAGTGACAGTTTTTGACGCCATTCAGTAGTTTACGTGTCTGTGATTCAAGAGGTTGACGTGAACATGCATGAATATTTCGTTCGATCACTAGCGTGCTGTTCGGTAGTAGTTATGTATATCAATCCTAAATCTTGTTCTGCGGCGCACACTCCTCAGTTATCAGGAGCTCAACCCAATTATTGGTGAAGGCTACCCATGTAATTTTAGATTATGAGCCACTGGATTGGCGTTGAGGACCACACGGGACGGAGGTTGTTTGAGTTAATTGCTTTATTTACCAATCAGGGGCGATTAGGACTACTAAGCACTCATTTTGATCGCACCTAAATTTACATACACAATATCTTGCGTTCATTTACGAACTTGAACGAAATACATTATTCTTCTCTACTTCCCTAGTGTTGCGGCCGTTAGGAACAGCTCTACTTCATTCGTTAGGAGTACGCCTAATCAGAGCAGTATAGCCAGTAGTGGCAAGAACTAGTTCGGTTGGTGTTCGACAAAACGCTCCTTCGCCCGCTTTGTCTCCTCGCATCATTAAGTCACATTTCAGTCGTTCAGTTTACCTTGCACAGCGAGTCAGTTTTTGGGCGTACAGTGTTTGGCAAAACGAGTGCAAAGAAGTCGGCAAGGTCGGTTTAAAAAAAAAAAACATTTAAGCCTGCGCCGTCTCGACGTATTCAAGGGGGACATCATCGTTCACAATTCTTGCGGTGTCTTAGTTTGTAGCCTTACCTAGAATTTTTGCATATTCCAACACCAGCCTCTTGATTTTTACCAGCTTGATCTTCACACCACGCGACGTGCACCACTCTAGTACTCGTACAAGATTGACTGCTGAATGTTGTGACCGCCATATTAATCACCTGCACTTCACAGGTCCGGTTAAATGTAGGTGCAACACATCCGTTCCCCCTGATAATATTTACGTGCCCGGGCGTAACTTACAATATGTAGCACAGTTCGGCAAAAACTGAGCCTTGCGGAGTATCAACGTCGAAGGCTTTAAAATGTGACACGGAGCCTTAACAGCCAGTTGTAGTTCTGAAAAATACGACTCGAGCCACTTCCGGTGATCCCAAATGAAGACAGCACTGCACTGCTCTACGTAAGGTGTCAAATGCGGTGGTAAAGTCTACCATAGCCATTATATCGATCCTTCCGCGATCACCGCCGTGCTTCTCGATCTAGTTACTCCGATTGAATTTGATTTTGCGCTGGGCAAACATTCTTTTGTGACGTCTTCAGAACACTCTAAGTTAGAGAGAGGGGCAGACAGACATACAGACAGAGAGAGAGAGAGCGAGAGCGAGACATACTGACTGACTGACTTTCTTTATTGATCAGACAAAACTAGGTGGTCCTCTCTTCCATTTCATCTGAATGCATAGCTAACACACGACGTTCCAGCGTCAAATAAAACAAATCATAATGATCTTCACAAAAGAATAAAAACAGATGACAAAAGAAAAACTTAAACATAGAGAACTGCTTCATGAAATAACTAAGAAATACCTGGTGCGTTGCAACACACAACTTTCCTTAGCTCTACGTCAATTCACTTTCTATATGGCTTTGTCTACTTAATCAATTCATTTACCACTCAGTTCATTTGAACTTGGTCAAACAACACGTCATAGCAGCATGAAGCGGCAGTGCTTATAGTTCCTGACTTTATTGTGCAGGTCGTACTCATTCCAGGACCATTATCAAGCAACTGGTACACAGATAATTAATGAGACTGTAAACAAAAATTGTTTACATTTTTTAGGCATAGTAATTACTTTTACAGAGTTATTGGGTCGTTTTCTCTAAAAACCGCGCTAAAATCGAATTCTTCGAAAGTTTTGGTAATTTATTGTGCTGATCTCGTCATTTTCCAACGAACGAGAATATTATGGTATAGTTGCCATATTGGGAACTATCAATATAAGAAATGTAATCAAATTCGTTACAGCCATTTTTGAAAATAAAAATATTTGGTGTTTTGATCACTATGGTTAACTTTCAGTGGATTTTGCTCATACCCTCATTTTGGCGTCCCATGGTAACCTGAGGGCTGGATATCATGTTTGAATGGATTTGGTACGGTATTTCTCTCTAAAAACCGTTCACAGACACACGGACCATTTTCCCAAATAGCGTTTTTCGGACTCAGGATGTTCTGAAACGTAAAGATCTGAAGAAAACTCAAAATTCTTTTTTCAGCCGATTACATAACTTTTCTTTCTACTTTGTAGAGCCAAGGAGAGTAAAAAGGATGAAAACATTTTAACCTCAATTACACGTCTCCATTAACAGTAATTTGTACAACTTTTTGAATTCATGCACGGAATGGGCAAATATTTCAGGATTCGCGTTATACATTTTTGTGGCTTGCACTATAAATGAGTTACTGAAAGCTGATGTTTTACATTTTGGAACTTGTACGTGACATCTGGTGGTTTAATCACTGACATTTCTCGTGGTTAACCCATTCACTTCTTGTCTCCGGATTATTTTACGTGGTAAATTTGAAGGGGTACGGAGCTTTAAAAATTTCCTTACCAGAACCACCCGAGAGAGTTCGAGTCGCCTCCCTAATCTTTAAATACTTCAATTGTTTGAAATATGGCGTGACCTGATCAGCTGCTTATAAGTTATAAATGAAGCGAATGGCGGCATTTTGTCTAGTATGAAACTTTTTCAATAAGCTCAACGAGTGGTTAGCCGACAATTTACTTGTTTGGAATATTAAAATATAACTAAATATACAGCCATTTCAAGCAAATTGTTAGCGCGATCGTCGAGTGGTAGCGTTACCATCCATACTCATCCCTCCTCCCTCACTGTAGCCTGCTTGTCTTCACCTCTTGAAAGGAGTACGAGTATAGATATTAGGGCGTAATTCTCGACGACAATCTTTCATGGGGAAAACACGTTTTCTGGTTCGTAGACACACCAAGTTGAGCCGCACTTTCTATAATATTAAGAATCGTTACGGCCTCAAGACCTACAACGTCGCTTATTTGTTAACTGTATAACGCACAACACAGTTTTCGAATGGGGGGGGGGGGGGAGTTTATTCTCGCTTCAAAAAGCTATTCCCTTGACAGAAATCAGTCTAAAAATTATGTCCAGCCAGAGCCACAGGTTTCCTTCTGCCGGTCTGTTTGATTTCTACTCTTACTCTGCTGGCAAGAGGTGTTCTTTCATTTCATGATGAGGACTATATTGAAGACCAACGACACCTACGAATCACTCACCACTGTTGGAGCTGATGTTTGTTTTAGACCAATCAGAAGAAATAATTATAAAAGTGGATTTTATCGCTCAATGTCTAGCCTAACGCTCACGACTAATTCCTTCGCCCATAACCCGGTTTTTCCGCCTGTACACGGAACGTTTATTAAGATTACTCACATTGATAATTATTAATCAAGATATAATCGCGCAACTCATGTACTCTACTTCCCCTCCTAACACACTGGTGATTACTGTTGCCAATTATCTTTTCCCTCTGGCGCCTTCCTCTCGTTAAAATCTGCGAATCATTTTTTAATTATTTTGCCTTAATCGTGAATTGCTCGAGAGAGTGGAGCAACTTAGCGGATTCACGCCCAGCTAGGGATTCGAGGTAACATAATCTGGTATGATTCCGCCTCTCTCTCAGGAATTGGCAATAACAATAATATTGAAACGGGCGCGTTCACAATGCATGAAATGAGCGAGTGAAAAAAATGACTGAGGTAGTGTTTAACATTCATCGCCTCCTGTCAGGCCGAGAACGGTTAACCTTATAAACGTATATAATGAAAAAAATACAGGTCTTGGAACTGACACGAATAAGTAGTTAGTACCTCAAACTCTGAACTAAAGCGCTTTGACTTGAATTCTAATGACATTCCATTCCTTACAAAAACAGTCGTGAAGGGAGCGCCCATAATTACTTCGCTTGGTGATACTTATTTTAATATCTTTCTGCTTCCCAAATTACAAGGAAACTTCAGTAATCGACAGTTAAGACGATTGAGTTTTCGTTAGATTTTTACTCATCTTAACGCGGCTTAACTCCGTGGCAAACGCGAATAAAGTTAACGTGTATCGGATTCCTGGGCATAAGGGGATCGTTGGAAATGAGAGGGCGGATCATCTGGCTAGAAGCGGTTCTTCTACTGTACCTATTGGACCACCTCCCCGTTGTGGGATTTGTCTGTCACTAGTCAAGCGAACTGTGGAGGAACTCATCAGACTGCCTGGAATGTTGTGGGAGTGTGGGACTCCAAGCCCTTTACCTCAGATCAAACATATGAGATGAATCAGAGCATTCTGAGGATGGAGAAGAAGGTACTAAGGCAGATTGTGAGGATATGCTAACGCATGTATGTTATAGGCATATACGACACCCCTCGGCACAGATGGGATTAAACATTTATGAGAAAACACTGCGATGCAGACCCCCGGTAACTATAGTTTTTACCAATTCACGATTTTTGAAGCGTTCTGAAATATCTAGTTATTAATACGTTCAGATCCTGATGAAGGGAAAATACTTCGAACCGTTTTCTATTCGAATGAGAACTCAATTTCCCAGTTTCCATTTTTCCTCTCCTTGGTTCAATTTCCAAACGATTTTTACTCGCGTTCACGAGTCCCATGATTTTTAGCTCACACAATGTCCAACAATCAACTGGGTTTTCCTGCGAGTTCGCTCCATTCGCAGACTATTCTCTGTTAAATTTTTATAAAACTCAAGAACATTTTTCTAATCATGTTTCAACTACTGTAATAGATTTTGCACGGTTCTTATTCCATCCTGCCACTATTCTCATTCAATTTCTTTTGGATAAACAATTTTGTCGATTTCCAATTGTTCTTTTTCAGTCTGAGTGCTTCATAAATATATCTGTGAACGAATGTAAATCAATATGAAGCAAAATAGTATTTTTTTAACCTGTTGTTTAGAAACTCGCTCTTAATAATTTTATTGCTGGCCGTTTTTCTCCCCGCTTGACAGACCATTTGCTAAAAGTAGCAACAAATCAAGCATGAGGGTACTGTAGGGGGCAATACCGGGTTCTTTCAGGGCTAAAAGAGCGGATAGATTGAGCTAAACGGAAAGCGGTTATACGATAAGACGATCAAAAGGTTATCTACCTCTTACTTCAAAGATATTCTCGAAATTGTGCATACTACAATATCCAGATACTTACCCGTTCTCCGTTGGCTCCTTTCAAGCCGGCTTCCCCTCTTTGACCCTTTTCGCCTTGAGTGCCAGTGCTCCCCTTAAATCCGGCTTTACCGGCTTGACCTTGCTCTCCCTTCCAGCCCCGAGCTCCCTGTAAACATGATAACAGAAGTGAATAAGTTGGATAGAAGTAACAGAGAGAAAATTAAATTTCCCTGCGTCTTCTGAAAGGTTTGGGGAGTGCAACACGTTTATCAATAAACTTCAATAGAATCAAGTAGACGGTGGGTTCAGCTAAACAATTCTTACTTTCTTAGAACTACGAAGTAGAACAAAAAGTGTGATTGGTGGGTTTATTTTTAGTTTGTTTGTTTCTTTCTTCGTTGTGATCTTGACGTATTAAACGCTTCTGAGCCTGAAAACCATCATGTGGGATAATGGCCCGTGTGTTGGCCAGTGAACGCGATTGAGAGAGAATGGCTGAACCCAATCAGTTCAAGTTTGACATTCAGACAGGTCAACACGCGACGTCAGAATAAGGTTTGAGCGAGATCGATTCGAAACTAACTGTTTGGAGCAAAAGAGGGTGAGATCTGAAGTTCAGTACAGGCGAGAAGAACTAAGTTTAGGAAGAAGATGAGTGAGAGAGAGAGAGAGAGAGAGAGAGAGAGAGAGAGAGAGAGAGAGAGAGAGAGAGAGAGAGAGAGAGAGAGAGAGAGAGAGAGAGAGAGAGAGCGCTACAGTAAAGTATTGTTATACTTGAGACAGGATAAGGATATGAGTATGAGAGAAAGAGTTCACGCGACCCAGGGGCGTATCTGGATAGATGAAAGGGGCGTGTCTGGCTCTGGTTGTGAGCTGACAACCATAGAGTGTAAGTAGCCAAGAGTGGATAGCCAAAATTCAGCAGGAACTGTGAAGTGAGGGCTGGGAAGAGAGATGTAAGGAGTGTGGGTTCGGGTTATTCGTTGTGTCTACAGTTCTTGATACGTCAAAGAAGGATATTAATCGACAAGTGACTCTGGGATTTCGGGATTGAGGGCTTCAGATGAAAGCTGGGGAAGGCACTGAGCTCTGGATCTTCAGTTAGGGCCATTCAGTTGAGATGACCCAAATACTAAATGTACTTATCATGGTGAGCAACACTTTTTAAATTTTCTACCCCTATGAAGTAAGAAGGAAAGTTTCGACAATGGACATTCAGTTTTCTTCAAATATTTGTGTTGAGGGATTCTGAGTCCAAATATGCCATAAAAACGGGAGCTTCATCTTCGTTCAATGCACTCCAACAGAATAGTTTTACAATAACGAAGTTTAGGTACTACTTAGTTGACCACAAAACGGACCCAACCCGTTACAGACGTTTTTGAGAAAATGATAAAAACCAATATTTAGCGTTGGGCAAATATCGGTTATCTATCTGGGCGAACATCTCTGTTCAACGGATAGTTAGTGAAACAGTTGTGGAGAACAAAATACGGGTGAGGCTAGTAGTGTTAATGGGTGAAGACACTCCGTCAGGTGGATCGTTTACTGTGGAAATGTACGATTTTTGACACACTTTGGTAATCTCCGTTCAACGAACTTTGAGAGAAAAGTTACTAGTTAAAATGGAGCCTGTCAATTTGATGTAAATCGATAGAGCAGTTTTTTTCCTTACGAAGTAAACGAAAACCTCATTGTGCTTGAAGGTCGCGCTCGTGGAGAACGAAAGAAGGTGTTTCTCAAGAACGACTTTTGAGAAAAATAAGTAGCAGTCTCGTCCTTGGTACATTTAGTTCCCTCCACCCCCTTTCTGTCAACGAAAACCGCTCATGACCTGGTTTTTGCACATTGAAGAAGGAAGATTACCAAATCAATACGTATTTGGCATTTAGTCTACAACTCAACGCGACTAATAAAATTCGTGGGGAAATAACTGTAAACTATCAAACGTTGGACGTAAACCATCTTTAGTTCTTTTTGCTCTTAAATAACGGCTCAATAAATTTTAAAACATTGAGAAATAACAGTTTGAAACATTACGTCCTACACAGTTCATGTTAACCCAGTTAAAAACGGTGTGCTAGTTGCCAGAGCGATAAATACATACACGACTGAGAACAGTTGTGTGATGCACCCAAACGGATATTCCCACTTGAGAAGGTTAGACCTCGCCCAAAAACTTTGTTCATGAGAGCAGGTTCAGAGTCATTAACTGAGACGTATTTACATAAAGAATGGAAATGTGTATTTAACGACAACGTACAGAAAATATTTACTGGCATATCGCTATGAAAAATAGCCGTCTTCCATTTAGCGGAGTTGATAACAAAATGGCCAGTAAATGTATTGTATTTTATTATTAGAAAATAGTTAATTCTGGTTTTTGAAAATAATAATAAAAATAACCATTAGAGTTATCTCTTGGTGACCTCCTAGTGAACTAATCCTCGAAGTATATTGATAGAATTCAGATCATTCTCCTTTTAGAAGCGTCCTTCGTTTCAGGTTCACGAGCGGCGTTTATTACAACATTGTGACCTTTTACGACGCCATGAAATAAATGATAGGACGCGTCGTGAGAGATCGTAAAAAGCGTTTTAGGTATTTTCAACAGCAAGGCAAGTGAGGACATAAAGAAGCACCTACGACGGAAAGACGATAAATGTTGCAGCTCTGAAACGCAGCCCAGTTTATGAATCGATAATTCAGAAGTGAATAGCTCCATCAGCTAATGAGGGAAAATCGTTCAAAACAGCATCAAACATCCAACGATCGAATTACGAGATGTAAATCATTCAAATTTCAACTATCGACTCATACGTTATTTGAGGTGAATTCGCCGTTCATCTGACTCGTATTAATATTAAACGTGATTAACGGTGAATAATGAATGTAACATAAATCTAACTCACGTCGTAATAGGTTGTCTCGCCACCAGGAGGTCCCGGAGGTCCTGGAGCACCAGGTTCCCCTGGTGGGCCGTCTCTTCCTGGTTCCCCTGTGCAAAACATGAAAAACCATCGTTATTTCGATTGACATACAATAACTTTCTCATTTCCTATTCAAGTAACGCGTTATAAATACGGGTTGCCACTAAACAAATTAATCCGCGATAAAATAAACACACGAATGTAAACTGCTCGTTGACTAAAAGTATACATAACACGCCCATTATAACCAGAATGTGCTTACTTAAGTAGTGAAATCATGGCTCAAATACATCGGTATTACGTTGCCAATGCGCATGTGTAAGTTAGAGGAGGAAATCAGGAGAAGTGGGGCCGCGGAAGAAGCGCAGCTGCGATTATATTTCAATTAACAGCCGCAGGCTATAACAGCCGTATTGTGCCATGTGTGGAATGCCAGTCTAATTTTCTACTCAGAATCACATATAAACTCTTAAGCTCGTTGCATATCTAATTAGCACCATATACCACAATTTTATGAGCCATAAGGGCGGATGGGAGTAGGAAGTATGTAAGCACCCTTTTGACAGAGGGAAGAAAACGTTTTGCCGTACGATGTAAATTACCATACATCTCCCGTGGAAATGCTTTTCCCAAAATGATACTACATCTGCGTTTGGAGATGGTATAAACAATAAGGATGATTAAAGGTTGGAAGAGATGTTGGAGCCAACAACCACCCGATCACATAGTTATATATTGTCAACTAGGCAAACTGACGCTGCTAAATGAAACCAATGGTCGAAATGGGTAATGGAAATGGATGATGTGGGGGTAGGTCAGATTGAGATAGTCATACACGATAGTTAACACGCTGCACAAGAAAAATGGAGGACCTGGCTATAAGTAAATGCAGACAACGATTGGCCGTGCTCCACCACGTCTACTCCCTGACGTGCCAGTGAAGAGCTCATGCTCGCGATTAAGTCTGAACCATTTCACAATACCAAATTTTGTCCAGGCTTTCGTTACAGTTGGCTTTCGACACAACCTAGGTAAGATCCGTCTCTGCGACCTTAGGAAAAGCGAAAGAGCGCTCCCCTTACAACAAATCAGAGACTATTAGACCACGAAAAGTAACCACCTACGACGTTGATCTCAAGCGGTTTTCACCGGCTAGACTGAAGGTAGTTCTGAAACGTATGGAGCGCACCGGGAAACACGTGAAAATAAGTGAGAAAGCTCAATTGCTCGCTCAACTTAGGAATTGGTCACATTATTTCCGCTGCCCCCTGTGAGCAAGGACAGAGCGTATTTGTAAATGAGAATAATAAAAGAGGTACGTGACATTCCACCAGTGCATGTTCGGTAGACGAGGTAAACTGGGTCAGAGTAGAGGGGCAGTTCAAACCCGATTCTGGGCGCAGTCCTTAGGAAACATATGAGTGTTCGATAGGGACGCTGCAAATGGAATTTCAAATTTCGCCTAAGTGAAGCGGCCCACTCAGTTTTTTCTCTTGTACACCACGAATGCACCTGCAATGATGGACTGACGGGGTGGCCTTACGATACCACAGCCAGAGATGGATCACCAGGAAAGATCTTCTAACGTGGCAATATCTTACATTTTTTTAAACTTGCTCTCGTCTTTATTGTGAATTAATTCAAATTAAAGTACTTTAACGAAATCACAGATGGCTCACGATTACAATCACATTATTCACACATAATTATTTATCCAATATAACGAAACTGAATGCCATTGGAACGGTCCGTTTAAAATGAGTCGGATGGTCTTCTCTTCAGAGCTCGACGGTTGGGGGCCTGATTTCGTGGCTAGTGCAATTAATTAATCAATATACGAGATCTCTTACCTTTCGTGCCCTGGATGCCTTCGGGACCGCGTGGACCGCGCTCGCCACGTTCGCCCTTTTCAGCGGTGGGACCGGGGAGCCCCCTTTCTCCGGGTAGTCCTATCACCTGCTGAATAATAAAAGTATAATTAACTCGAATGAATTACTTACAACTCTTCGAACTCGCGGAGTTTTTCTGTTAAAATTTGGCCAAAACTCGTCCATTACTTAGTACCTTTAAGTGCTTTTAAAAGAGGTTCCGGTAGTAAACAAATTTGAAGAAGTCAACCAAAGCGTTATAACGCACCCTTGTAAGCCCCAAGGTTGTTCAGTAATCCGATCGAATGAAACCCATGATAGTTATGGGCAGGAAATGTTGTAAAAATTGGCCAAAAACTAGATTATGGCCGTTTTATCGTAACTACGTCGTGTTTGGTAGCCTTTCTCGTGTATTTTTTGATGTTGAGTCGAATAGGGCGAGTCTCAGAGACGGAAGAGTGCTTTCTTTTTTCTTTTTCTTTTTTGAAACGGTGGATGCAGGCAATACCCTCACTGCAGCCACAAACGGGCCTATTGTAAGGGCGTCCATGACACTCGGATCATGGCCCACCTGCACCACCCCCAGGCCCCACGGCACTGGTCTCACTTGGTGTGACGTCACCTATGCGCCCCCACCACCCCCGCACAAAGCGGAGGGTATCCGCACGTCTGCATTTGCCACCTCTTCGGGCTGAAGAAAGGGCCTCCCAAACACAGAGAGTACATCGCATACGCACAGCACATGCTCGGCCGTCTCTAGCCCTACCTCGTAGAACCTGCATACCTGTACCTCGCAGTTGCCAATATTTGCAAGGTGGTACCTGAGCGGACAGTGACCTGTGAACAGGCCACATATGATCCTCATATCCTTCCTCCCCAGTGCAAGCACCTCCTTGGACCTCTCTCTGGAGAGCCGGATGAAGAGTTTTGACTGTCTAAGACCGGGCAGCGCCTGCCAATGAGCAGCCCTGCACCTGTCCTCCCATTTGCCAACCTCTCTACGTAGGTGGCTCCTGGTAGTCCCAACAAAGGGCTCAGGGTCAATAGGGATCTGCTCTGATCCCTTCTTAGCCAACCTATCAGCCCATTCGTTTCCCTCTATACCCTGATGCCCTGGCACCCAACACAGTGTTACACTGTTGTCCTCTGCCAGGGCCTTCAGTCCAGTCAGACACTCCCACACCTACTGTGATGTGAGACAGTATGAGGCTAAGGCCTTGAGAGTGGCCTGACTGTCCACCATGATGTAGATTCTCTGCCGCTTCAGTCCTCTGTAGCAGCCGCTGCACACAGACTGTCACCGCAGCCACCTCTGCCTGGAACACCGTGGCCGGCTCTGATCGCTGCTCTGATCCTCGGCCCAAAGATGCCTGCCCCTGCAAGGTCACCCTGCACCGAGCCATCAGTGTAGTATACCAGGGCCCCAGCTTCGAAAGCGGGAGCTCCCCCTACCCACCTGGATCGCTCATGAATGAGTATCCGAAAGAGTAGCGCGAAGTTGAACCTCGCGGGCATTGAGTCTACCACATGCACTCCCCCCCCCCCAACCACCTTCACCTTGTCAAGGATCAAGTGGCAGGAACTCCTCCTCCCCCGCATGATCAGACCCAACTCCAACATACGCACAGTCTGGAGGAATGCCATCCTTTTAACATGTATGTGGAGTGGAGCTAAATCTAGCAAGACCTCCAGTGCAGCCGTAGTGCTTCTAGATGGACAACAGTCAAATCACAGTAAAAATGAGCTTATGAGCTGGCAAAGGAAGGATCGGCACAAATCCCTGCCAGTCCTGAGCCCTTTTCTGGGGCCACCTATGAAAACAGGTGGGTAAATAGGATAGGTGCAGGGCTGCCTGTAGGGGGGGGGGGCGCCCAGTCAACAGTCAAACTCTTCATCCAACTCTCCATTGGAGGGCCAAGGATTTGCTCGGACTAGGGAGGAGGGATATGAGGATCATATGTGGCCTGTTTACAGGTCACTGTCCACTGAGAAACCTGTATGCAGGTTCCACGAACCAGAATTGGTGGGTGGTCGTTTTTCAGAGTACCAATATAACAACGTTATGTTCATTATATTTTTCGACGTTGTTCATTGGTTCTAAAGGGTAGATCACAATCATATACGTTTCAAGGCATCACGATCGCAAATCTGCTATGTCTATCCACCATCGTCCGTCATCTGTGTCATTTTTTGTCTTCACCATGGTCTAAAATATCCGTTTATTTGCACGAAACCCCCATTTGGTATCTAGTTGTGACCACATGCTCGACAATCCGATCAGACTAAGCCTGTTATGGGGAAAAAATGGTTACAAACATAGAAACGCAATTACGGCAGTTTTATTGCAATTACGACGTTTTCCAGGTATTATTCGATTCTGGGTCGAATGGAACGAGTCTCAGAGGTGTATGACCTCGTCTAGACCGATATAAGTGAAATCACAGTAATTAGAGTGAGACTACTAACTGAAAAACTCGCGCGACACAGCAAAGTGATCGTTTCACCATTTGGACCCCCCCATCTCACTCCAACCATCCGTCAGTTTGACTTGTCCCATTGCCTACAGACTCGCTGTAGTGTCGTTGGCTTGGCCCAGAGGACATTACAGCTATCTGTACTGCTGGGGTGTAACGCCCCTGTAGGTTGGAGAAGAAGGTTTGCAATTGGGGGTGCTATGCCTCCTATACTCTTCACTCTTGTGCCCCGATGCTTGAGCGATATTGAGTTCACGTATTCGCGCACACACGCACACAGTTTTCTCAAATGGAGTTTTTTGAACTCAAAAGCCCTTGAAACGTAAACACGTAAAGTGAAGAGTGAAACAAGAAGTTCGACCATAAAAGATTTACAACACATTTTCCACGGTTCCTTGGACGATAGTTTTGTAATTAATCCTGTAACACCTGAAACTTGATTTTAATCAGGGGGTACAAATTACGTGCGGCCCCCCGCAGGCTCGAAAACCTTGAAACGCTACATTTTCTTGATCTAGTTGACGGAGTCCCTTGAGAAAATTCATTATCTGCGAATACGATCGATATCATAAATATTTGTTCTTCGGGAGCATATTCAAACACACAAAGGAGGAAGATAAACAAAGAAGGTGTTTCCATCGTATCAACGGCTTCTCCAGTATAAACTCCGCCTGGAAAATTGTGAATAGTTGAGGTCGCTCGTTTTGTTGTTTTTCAGCCACAATAACGAGGTGGAGACAAAACATACCGCACAGGCGACTGTCACGAGTTAAACGTCGTTTGGAGGGCGTAGAGTATATATTTTCAAAGTTGAAACTTCCATACTCGACCTATTATTTGAAGGGCTCGTCGGAATTGGCACTTTTAGTTATTCGACTAAATTAGCCACAACAGATCAGTTTGACCAACGGCAAACTGAACTGGTGATGTAGATGTTCCCCCTCACGAAATTTTTTCTTAAGGGTATTTGGGGGTTCGAAAGTTAGTTTGAAAAGGTAGTGCTTTAAGTATTGAACTGTCAGATCATTAAAAAGCTGTTGAGGCTGGAAGTTTGGAAACGAGCCTACCGAATTTTAAATATCCTCCTTCCTGTCAAAACTTAGGAGGCTTCGTAACTTTTTTGCCTAATTAGTCTCACCCAAACTGTGGAAAAATCAACAACGCCAGATGGACGTTAAAACTTCACGGTCTTTGTAATATATTTTGGGGAGATAGAAGCACATTTAATCGCATAAGAAAGTGAGCACAGTACGAGTCATTAGCATTAGTTGCAACCGCGCCTCTAACACACATTACCTGGGCAATATCCAAATAATTATGAAGTTATTATTGGGCCGATAATTGTTACTACTGCCCGTGTATTATTCAATAAATAAATAAACTAATCGCCTATGCACCGAATACTCAATAATGGTCGTGGCGTAAGTTGGAGCAACTCGATAAACTCCTAAACTTGAGCGCTATAAGTTTCTGTTACGTATTTGTTCCCAGAATAAATGAGGAAAATAAGGTACTACGAAGCGTAAAGTAAGATGAGAGGATCGCAAGATCTCCTCGCGTTTCTTATCTCGCAAGTCTGATCACAAGTAACAGTGTAGCCATCTTATCAGTTTCTATATGGAGCTATGTGCTAGCATGAATGGAAAACAGATTTTACAAGTCGCTAAAGTGATAAAGATCGCCGAATGCACGTGAAATTGTAATTATGTAATGCGTTTGCACTTCGTACTCGGCCCTTTCTTGAGATTTTCCTTTCTCGAGTTATTGCAATTAGGTTCAACCACACTTGGAAAACATTTAAGGTTCATGAGCAGCGGACCTGTGTGTAATTGTGAACTACATCAATTCAATTTAGAAGGAAACTCGTCCATTCTTCTAAATTCGTTCATATCAAATTTTTAGCGTGAAACGTGCTTTAGCCTTCACCTAAGTTCCAAAAACCGATGTTGTGAGGGAACTTCATGTCACGCAATGAGTACATAAGAAACTCGGGCGTCTTCTCCAACATCCACAATCCCTTCTTTGTTCCCACTCAACCCTCTCCTTAAGGAGGCCTAGCACCTTGAGCACCTCCCTTGCGTACGATACCTAAACCTCTTATTCACATACATGTACTACTCCACTTGAGTTGGAACCTTGCCCCAGAAAAGTTCTCATGTTAGCGAAGTTCATACTCAGGCTCTAAGCTGCGTGTATGAAAGACTGGGTGTATTATACGTTGATATCATATCACTCAATAAGCATAAATAATCCCTTTCAAAATGACGTCACTACAAATGTTTAGTAGTATCGTTTTCTGGGAATATAATTCTCTTTACGGGACACCGTCCTTTACGTAGGGGACTCAAATAATTAGCGTGTCATCTGAAGCGTTCGTGGTTGCAGTCACAAACGCCAGCTCGTCCGCAAGGCGTAGATTAGTTGGGTACAACGTGCGAGAATAAGTATGGAGCCTCACAAACGGAAAAAATTTCAGAACGATTGAAGATGAGAAGCATCCAAAAAGCTTCAAGGTAGAAATTTGTATTCAGGAGTGGATTTGTTGGTTTGGATGACTCCTTTTTGAATCTGGCATCTAGCGCGGATGTACTCATCCATAATTACAAGGGATTCAGTAATTGTACTCACTCACCGCATACGACGAAATCTGTTATATACGTGTCATGACTGCCTGAGTTTCATTCTCGTCAGCCTTCTCTCAAGTTTAAGATGAAGGAACGTTTCCATAACGATGCGGACGTTCAATATTCATCACGAGCGCGGTTTCCTTTCCTTTGAAGGATACCATCAAAATTGATCCGAGATCGAATCTGCACACCTAATGAGACGAAGTACGCATTCAACGTAGGTTGACGTGGAGTGGGGGGGGGGAGGTAGTCATCTTTATAAGGGATTGTTAGCTGAAGAAGTTGTACTACAAATGATGTGCAGTGATACGAGCTTTTGGTGCTTTCCCCGACAGACGTGAATTTGGCGGGAATATCGTAGTGTCTGGCGTTTTGAGAAGCAGACGACTGACGTAACTGCCGAGAGAGAGAGTTTCGAAGCGCTTTATATGCAGGTGCTGCTATTTCGCTCAACACATTTCGACGGGAACTTTTACGTACAAAAACATCATACATTTGTTAGCTGAAAGCTGCCTGTGAATTGTAATTAAGTCTTTACTGCCATTTACGAGAAACTAGGAAAAAGTCTACTTTCCGATGTATTTCGGCTTATATCTCCGATCAGTGAATTGGAACAGGAACGCTTATGGGAAGCGTCATGTGAATAAAGGTAATCCATACAACATGTGTGTGATGGGTTTTGGCGTTCATTCAACTTTCGCAGACATTTTTGAAGAACCAAAGTTAGGTATTAAGTGATACAAGATGCTGTAAAGGTTTTTGCCAAATAGTTGAGGATGTTTTTACTTAACGAGTACAGCCCTCACGTTCGCCCCAGTTTGGACCCCAACTACTTTTTCCCATCGGTGAAAAGTGCTCATAACCGTATTTTTACGTCTTCGAAAAATAACGAAGAAATCATTGAAAGGTCGAGCTAATTAGGTTCAGGGAAAATGGCCGATCCAAATCCGTTTCAATTACAGACGTTTCTCACGGTTCTAACCCGAGAATTCCAAAACGGCAAACAAGGTCCTTGAAAAACGAGCGGTGCGTAGCAACACACAACTTTCCGCAATCCCTTTAAGTTCGAACACGACCTACATATGCGGGCGCTATATCTTCATTCAATGCACTTCTACGGAAACATTTATGGAGAACTAAATGTAGGGACTAGTTATCTGGGAGTACTCCGTAAGTTTGATCGAAATCGCTATAGCCGTTTTTCAGAAAATTGGAATACCGATAAATTAGTATTCGACAAATCTCCTTTTCTGAGTCAACTTGGCTTAACTCCGTTCAAAATATATACACAGAAATAATTATGGAGTACGAAATGTGGGTATGGGTGACTAAAAGACATTCTGTAAGATCTATCACGTCTGGTGGAGCAGTTACCCTGTAATTCACGGAAATGTTCGAAAAAACGTTATTTTCGACACATTTTGATTTTTATCTCCCTTCAATGGACAGTCAGAGGAACATTTATTGCGAAAAATATGTAGGTATTAACTATTCGAAAACATCTTGAAAGTTTGGTGATAATCGTTGAAGCCATTTTGCCGAAAAGTGTAAAAAACCTATTTTTGCTTCATAGGCCTATATCACCGTTCACCGTATTTTCATGGAGATATGTATGGAGGGGAAAAGTTACGTATTGATTATTAGAAGATAATTTGAAAGTTTAATCTAAATCGTTAGAGCAATTTTCGAGAAAAATGTGAAAAACCCTAGTTTTTTATACACTTTCGTTCCCATCCCCCTTCCCATCGCCCGCAATCGCCCATAACCTTATTTTGGTGTTTACAAAACGTAAAAAACAAAACAAAAAAAGAACCAGCTCAGTCGAATCAGCCGTTCTCCCTCGAACCGAACTACAGACACACACACACCGCACGCCGAAATTAGGTTTTTTAGACTCAGTAGGCCTCAAAACGTAAAAGTCTGACGAAAACCCAAATTTTTTTTTGGCACCATTACTATACTTTTCTTTTCCTTTGGAGTAGCGGAAAGTAAAAAGGCGTATTGACAGTTATGATTCTGCATTTGGGGATGTCTGGGGGAGTACCAACCGGGTGGCTACCTCCTCCCTCAGACCTCGCAGGTTAAAAATAGAATTTGGGATGGATGTACTACCTTCCAGCGAACCAATGGCCACCGTGATGGTAACGATTTTTTTGACAAGAGTCCTGTTAATTGCTTCGGAATTAACGGGTATACGTTGAAAAATGGTGATAATTTTAACGGGTAACGGTTCCGGATTCCGGCCCTACAAGGAAATATCTGGGGCGTAGCATCACACCTTCATCAACCTTCTGCCATTACCATAAACTCTGCCGTATACGCACACGGACACATTTCTACGGAAACATTCAGTTAAACGCACTTCGTAAGTTTGATCATATCTGCCGTTTTTGAGAAAATTGAAAAAACGATAAAATAATATTCGACAAATCTCTCGTTTTGAGCTATTGTGGCTTATCAAACTTACGGAGTACTCTCAGCTAACTAGTTTCTACATTTTGTTACGTATAAATGTTCCTGTAAAAATGCGTTGAACGAGGATATAGCGCCCAAATATGTAGCTGGTGTTCGAACTTAAAGGGATAGCGGAAAGTTGTGTGTTGCTACGCACCGCTCGTTTCAATTGTACCACGCCAGAGAGTTGTGAATAAATGGATGAATGTGTTGCCATGTTCCCAATCTGCTGATAACGATGCGTTTCGATTTGATATTTGATTAGTTGAATGAATAACTCATGCTCGTGCTTACTGTCCGTATGGCCTGTTGACTTACATCGCGGTAACTAAATTGTATAGGTATAGGACAACCAGAGATATTAATTTTTAAAAATCAATCAACTCACCATTCCGTCTTTTCCTTTAGCCTGCATTTTAGCGGCCAGAGCGGCGATCTCTTGAGTGAAATTGCAAGTGCAGTAACCACCCTGTGAACGAAAAAGTTTGTTAGCATCAAAAACAAATGTTTGAATCACGATAATTTTGGATCATACACACTTCTGTTCTGTTGCTATACGAACTAAACTGTTCAAAGCGTCACTGTCCTGCTTCGCGGTGACTCGTCGACATGTTTGATTTGTTATTCTGATCCCATAAACAGTTTCCTATGCGCAAGTGGCAATAAAATTATTTTATGAAGCTTTTTCCAAACTTCAAGCAGGAAGTTATTTTCTCTCTAACATTTACCATTTTTTTCAACATGTCTCTAAAGTACGGCCCTTTATAACCATTCACGTAACATGTGCTTCACGCTAGATACCGAAAAAATGTTACTAAGAAATGTCTGATTCTCCAAAGGTGTTAAGGCAAATTATGAACGATTTTCAAGTGTCACAACTTGAATTCGAGGTTTACCGACGGTTGCTGGACTATCAAAATTCCAACAGAGTCAAACCATGAGCGGACGCAACTGTTAAGGGACGTAGGTAAAAAGTTGTCCAAGTATCTGGTGAGCCGTCCCACACAACTTTCTGCGCTCCATGTGAATCCATCAAATCGCAGCTGGTAGGTAAGCACTGAGGTTCCCGAATTTATTGAGTTGCTCTCGCTTATGCCAAGACCATCACACACATGATTAATTAAAATGACAGCTGTGACGTACTTGGGGAATTCTTTTACACAATTACCCGCGGACAGGGCACGAGTGAAGTCGTGTCAGGGCCCCAAAAAATAACAAGTTAAATATACTCAATTATACTCACTTGATGTAAGATAAACAAAATAATGCCTCTCAGGAAAGTACTGGGAAATGAAATTATAAACCAACTTGGACCCACTTGAATTTAATCAGGGAAAAATAGAAATGACATGAAATGAACTCCTTTTACAATGAAACAAATAACCTATTCTCGGATTGTAGTGAATGACAAATAAAGGGGCAAAGGAGCTCTGATCGCTTACCTTAATTCACACAAAATAAACGGGAATTTAAATACTTATTAACTGGCTTAAAAATGGCATAAATTCGTGAGCGATGCCAGTAGCCATTCTGCCGAAAATGTGGCTCCTCCGCTTTTATAAACAGCAGCGAACTGCACGGGTGGCGGAAACAGGGTTGTCATCATCGGCAGCCCGCCCCAAACCATTACACAGCTCGATGTGCAAATAAATGGTTGGTATGTTGGTCATCATGATATTTATAATACACTAATTACAGAGTCTCATGGTGACTTGAAGTTGAATATAGAGCTTTGGTTCTACGATTTTCTCTTAGTGGCGCAGTGTTGTATGTATGTAGTCCTTGAAATGTAAAGATCTAAATAAAACTCAAAATTGTATCGTCATTCTATCACATAACTTCCCTTCTAACTCCATAAATCTATAGAAAGTATAACTAAATACAGTAAGGGGCCAACTGCTCACAAGCCAGACCGGCTAGGATTTCCTCAGACTGCATTTCCTGTTATAGAACTACGGGATGTCAAGGCGTGATGTTTTCAAATGGAAAAAAGCTCAATGCGTCCGTCGGCTGCCAGCGGAGATGAATTTCTAACTCATCTGCATGGTAAACCGGATTTCAATTACAGCAAATGCAATCGTCTCCCTCGTATTTACGTAGGGCTGTTGACAAATATTGAAGTCTCGATGTTGAATGTAATTAGACGAATTGTCAGATGAGACTCATTTTGCCAAATCAACCACGGAGGCTTGGCTTAACATCGAAAAAAAATCATTTAGCAGTATATACCCGTAGTCCTTGCAGAACCAACTATATTCCGTTCTATTTTACTGAACGTCGCTGTTTCAACTGATGTACTTAACAGTTCACGTGTCACAGCCACGAAAACACCTCGACATCAATTCAACTGGAAACCTATTACAACTTTGGAAGTTGAGTCGTTTCAGATGTATCGGGAATTGTTCATAAAACGAAGAGGTTCAGCGTTCATCCGGCTGACTACAGATAAAAGCCGTCGTACAAAATCGTTTATTCCTAAGCCGGCGTTTCTTCAGTACGTTTTAGACCGTTGACTTTTACTGCAGGAAAAAGTCGTTTCCGTGGGAAATCTCTTTTTATGCGACTTGGTGTTTCAAAGCTAGTCACGACTTTCACGAGATACTGCGGGAGTTGAGAGCTTGAGATCACATTCGCGCCAACGTTTGTTCGAGGGTTTTGGTTGGCAAAATATCCTGAGCCGAACGTGAGCTTCATCGGCATTAAATACAGTGCCCGAAGAAGTACATGAGCAACTGTAAAAATATTCTAACTTGAATCGCATGCAAGAAATCCGAGAAAAGTGTAAGTTGTGTGTTCAACGAAGGCTTTCAGTGCTCTACATTAGGAACACTCTATTTACTTTTCTTAGCCCATCCTGATACGTAACCCGCTGGAAAAAATTAAGTTATTTGTAGAAGTTCCCGTTTCAAACTGTTTTCAATACAAACAAATAACCCCTGGCCTCTAGGTATCTACGATTGCGCAAACAACCGAACCACTTCACGAAATGATAGCGCAATATTCAGCCTGAATATCAAAATAGTTACCATCGGTGAAAAATCAGGAGTGTAGCAACGTGGAAAAGCGTACTTTTCGTTTGTTAGTCATTCTGAATAATAACTCTATTTTTCCGGCCAGAGAAATTTGTATACACTCCCCTCCCCTTACAAAATTAGAACTTCACGTTTGAAGGCATCGGGATTCCAAATGTCCGTCCGCCGCGCCGTCCGTTTCATGTCCTTAACATGGACTAAAAAAAAACCGTTCTTTCGCACGAAAATCCCTTAGGGTATCTGGTTGTGTCCGCCTGCTCGGCATTTCGATCGGACGAAGCCTATGGTTGTTAAGGGCGAAATACGGTTTACAAATTAACAAACACGCAATTTTGGCCGTTTCAACGCAAATACGCCGTGTTTGGTGTCATTTTCAAGGTATTTTTAGATGCTCGGTCGAACGGAACGAGTATCACATACGACGTGTAATTGAGTGAGTCTAATTCTAATAATTAGAAGGGCAGTGAAAGTAATCGGTTATTCGTCTCCCACCCGTCACTGGTCTCGTAGTGCCAATTGCCTACAGGCGCCTGGAATATGTAATGTTCGTCGTTCCGGTGTAGTCAGGTAAAGTTTTGTATTGTTTAATGGTATTTTTCGATACTTGAATAGAATCGGATGGTGCTCACTGGTGTGAGACTAGGTCAACTGTTCAAGAGAATTATAAACCGTTCTGTTATGATTTGCGTTTTTTTAAAACAACCAGTTAGTACGTAATATCTTGATCTGACACTACTGCTCGTCTCCTTTTTGGAATAAACATTTACTGGTTATATATTGAATTAATTAGTGAATTACATTTCGAAAATACGGGCGTGCGCTAATTATACATGACCTTGCTCTACGTTTTATTTGGAATCTGGTAGTGTTAGTGCTTCTGTTTCTGGAGCTAATCAGGTCATACCTTCATTGAGTAACCATTGCATAGGTAAACTAAGAGAATGTCGAGGTGATTAAAAAAACAGTTGTTGCAATGGAATGTTTAGGCACTCATGCAGGACAGGGCCTCCACAATAAGTTCCTGCTCCTGCCTATATAAACCAGGGATATTTATTTATTTTGTTCAAATATATTTTCTTTTTTTAAATGAATAAAGTAAATACGGTTAAGTTATAGTGAAAGTGGTGTGGTAGAAAACTAGTTAGCCGCGACCAGAGGTATACCGCAGCAGCTATTCCTCGATTTTCGTCTGCCCACGCGACACGATCTGAGCTTTTCTTTTATTTCTACAGCTTGGAATTCTCCGAAGCAGGCTGTTCCAATATCGAAGTATACTACCACAACTATACATTCCTTGCTGGAGCTCTCAAGCGAAGACGATTTCGAAGAATAAAGTTCTACCTCAAGATCTACTCATTTTATCGCCAACGAAAGGTGGGCCCCATATACAGCCGCGGACGCCACAATTCCTCCTTCAGAAGGTCGGACGATTAAATTCATTTTCTTTCATTTTTATTAGCAATTTTATTTTACCAGGAAGGGAATTTATTTTTAAATTATTAAATTTTATGTAAATATAGTTAGGAGCAAAGTAGGGTTGGAGGTTTTATTATTTTACTTTTACTGTCCTCTCAAAGGCCTATTGCTCCTGACAAACATGGTAAAAGAAATGAGCGCAGGCCGAGGAGAAACGATAACTTTCGCTATGTAGTCTCGCACGTTCCTTCACGTAGTAGAATTCGCCCCTCTATATTTACTGTGTTTCACTGTCTGTAGACGCAGTCCTACACTCGTCTTACTCATATCAGCAACGAAAAATATAAAGGAAACGATGCTACTACTAGGTGCCAAATGGAATTTTTTTGGGAAAGAACGGACTGCAGGTAGCGGACTTGGAATCCCCATTCCTTGGAACGTAGTGTCAAATTGTGTGGAAGGTTGCACAAGAAATTTCTTGGTTAAAAACATTCTGACTAATACACCAAAATGTCATCGCAATCGCAAGAGCCGTTTAACACGTTCACTGCGTATCACGCGGCTCCCGCGTGAGGGGGTGTGGGTCTCCCAGGCGGGTCACGCGGCTCCCGCGTCAGGGGCTCCCTTCCATAGTTTTGGTTGTATCCATCGTCAGCCTGCAGGTAGAAACACTTTCTGGTAACGACGCACTCAGTTTGTATCCACTCTCCACTCTGGACAGGCCGTAGGAAGTTTGACGAAGTATTTATCCAAATTCGGGGTTTGGAAGTTGGCGTGTGTGCTCCATCATATTTTGACCAAATCGACTTGAAAATGTAAGTATGATCATCTAGAATTACACATTATATTTACTACTTTTTTCACATTTATTGCGATTAATATCCATCGTTCCGCCAATTAATTTTATTATCATTGTTTATTTTCACAGGTAAAACCGAGCACTGTTTACAACTTCTACAGTTTTTCCACTCGTTTTCTGATTTTTACTGAGTGCTTCTTCATATCTGTTCGACGCAAAGTGTCGGAGTCGATGAACTCTGACTTCCTCGCGTCACTGTCATCGACCCCTAATTGTCTCCAACCATTTTGATACCTGCGCCTGCGGGAATCCCTGAGCCCCCAGCCCCCTTTTCTAGGTTTTCCCTTTCCTTTCTCCCAAGTTCATTATCCTATCGACGACTACCCATTTGGGTGTCTTTTGAAGATTTCCCCTCCCCGGAAGCGTCCGAAAAAAAACATTCACATTTACCTACTCGTTGGTTGTACAACTCATTTTTTGTAATTGCAATCAAATTATATTTTTGAAAAATTTTAATTCTCACTTTCTATTGAATATAATCCCGATGCAATGGTTTGAATTGATTTTTGGCAATAAAAACATGAATAACAGCTGGCATGAATACAGTCACGCGGGAGGCGTGTGACCAGCATGCCAATAGAAAAACACCTCGATCTCAACTTCCAGGCTGGTCACGCGGCTCCCGCGTGACCGACATAATCGCCATAAATATGCATTTGTCAAGGAATATCGGCAAAAATGTTGAGTAACATTAATCAATACCTATCTAAGGAGTTGTATGCAACGAAAAAAAAAATCAGCACGGGGGGTCAACCCAATGATGGTTGATACGCAGTGAACGTGTTAATAATTAAAAAACTTAATGTTTTGATCACTATGGTAATGTTTTGGGCCCCATACAGGGAGTGGTGTCTAAGAGGGGTAAGCAGTTAATAAATGAGATTATCTAGAGAGGACTATATCGCTAGGAAATACTTTGGTTGGCTAAACGCTCACTTGAGGTATGGGACATTGGTATGAGCAAAAGCTGAGAGCAAATGGCAGTGTCTGATTACTTGTAGTGACTGGCAGTAAGAAGGTGGCATAAGGTGTGAGAAGCGTGATAAGAAGGGACACAGGCAAAAGCCAATGAACGTCGCGAAGACTAAATAGAATATTCGTTGTCTGGATATGGCACGCCATTCAACTAAATACCGAACGTTTACCGTAAATTTCAACCAAGTTTATTCAATCTCCTATCTGTTGATCTTCCCATTGGATATCAAATGCTGATTTGGACCACAGGCATAAACTACGTCAGTAGTTAACCTCATGACACTTCTGGGATGAGTGACGTTATCCCCCCCCTCCTCCACACCCAGCTGCTATGTGACGTCAGCCCCCCAACCACACCATATTGTATGTACGTCAGACCCCCCTCTGTATGCATCATCATGTGACGTCATACTCCCTCCAACCTTGTAACTTCTGACAGTAGCTCCCCCCTCACACATCCACACCGACTACATCTGATATCGACTCCCCCTCCTAGTCTACAACATCATGTGACGTGATGCCCCCACAATTGGCGCAACTTCAGAGAGGATCAACCCCCCTAATGTGACGTCGTGCCCACTCAACAAGCGGAACGTCTGAGTGGAACAACCCCCTCGTGTGACGTCACACTACCCTCTACTATAGCTATTTCTAAGTGTAGACGTGACGTCATGCCCCCACAATTGGCGCAACTTTTGAGTGGATCGTGACGTCATGCCCAACCAACTATTGCGCTAACGTCTAAGTACCTCCTACCCAATTTCCCCCAAAGCGCACGTGTTCACGCTAAATGCATCCCGAGCACACGTGAAGCCCTAAAATTAATCGCTACGTATTTGTACTGAGGCATAATTGCGCAAGAAAGTGTCAAAGTACGAGATCCGTAGTAAAAATATCGCGTAGCGTTATTATTGCGAAATAAAGTTGCCCCCTCGAAAATAGGTTTTTAAATAAAGTCTTGAAAATTACGGTTTTATTTTTCCGAAATTAGATCTGTTATACGACGAAAAAGACGTAGGGCATCGTTAAATTTACGCGCTTTTTATTTTTCGAAAAAATATTCAAGACAATAGATAAAACATTGTTTACGCGTTTTGATTTTTCGAAAGTAGATCGGTAATACGACGAATTAGGACGATAAAGTCGTTCAATTTACGCAAGTTGTTCAACTACAAAAAAGAATTAGGGCAATAGATAGACGTAGCAATCCTAAGCTTTTGTAAATTAGCTCCTTACGTATACGCAAGAACTATTAACACAACTCGGGAAATGAAAACCACAAAGCATGGTTGATGAAATGTTTCTTCACACGCTCATTCATAACGTAAAAACAAATCAGCCTTTGGTTGGTTTTGTGGATGCTGACTGGGGGAATTGCTCATTCGATCGCAGATCTTATACTGGAATGGCTTTCGTAATGGCTGGTGCAGCCATTACAAGGGAAACCAGGAAACAAAGAAAAATCAAACGTAGTTATCATTGCGTAAAATTGTGAGGACGGTAATGTATAAATTATAAGTTGTTAGAAGAACTGAGAGGTGGGTTACATTGGATCTCAATGTAATTTCTGAAAGTTCTATAGCATTAGCAAACTGAATTAAACCTTTAGCAAACTGAATTAAACCTTTCGCAATTAGAATTAAACCTTTCGCAATTAGAATTAAACTTTTAGCAAACTGAATTAAACCTTTCACAATTAGAATTAAACCTTTCGCAATTACAATTAAACCTTCACTTCACAATCACGTTCCTCACAAAACCAAAAAAAAAACCTACGAACACTGGTATGACTATAATTGACGGGTAGAGAAGGGTGACGCTACTCGGGGAAGGTCAAAGAAAGTTTGGCAGCCCACGGGGAAGTTATTGACCGTCCACAGACAAGGTATTGTTTTGGGGACTCGACTCATGTCCTCTGATCATGTTTAGTGCAGAGAATTAATTTAATGAAAGGTTCACTTGTATTTGTTAAAGGTTTAATTCAGTTTGCGAAAAGTTTAATTCTAATTGCGAAAGGGTTAATTCTAATTGCGAAAGGGTTAATTCTAATTGTGAAAAGGTTAATTCAGTTTGCTAAAAGGTTAATTCAGTTTGTGAATAGTTTAATTCAGTTTGCTAAAAGTTTAATTCTAATTGCGAAAGGTTTAATTCTAATTGCGAAAGGTTTAATTCAGTTTGCTAAAAGTTTAATTCAGTTTGCTAAAGGTTTAATTCAGTTTGCTAATCCTATATTAACATTTGAGCAGAGATTATAAGAAACGTTCATACGAAAAGTTTTAGTAACACAAACACAAGTACACAACCACGAGGGACATTTTATGTCTTTTATTATTATTTTTTTATTTATTTTTATGCAATTATAACTACGTTTGTTGTGAGGAGGAGGGGGTGACGTCATACATCAGTGGGGGAGGGGGAGGGGGGCTGACGTCACTCATCCCAGGTGTACCATCTACCTAACTACCTTTTGTGCTTGTTGATGGTTTCGATATAATGGCCGCGTCAATTGCAATTGACATCATCACATGGTCACTGAGGTTATTAAAAGGGTGATGTTACCAAGCGTTACATTTTGTAACATACGTTACCAAGCTTATCCAACACAAATATTTCGTGACGCTTCTCCGTTACATCTCCCGCGTTACATTTTTGAGTTAATGTAGCAAAGTAAAGACATAAAATGTCAAAATATTCGCAGAAACCCAGTCCGAGATCGTTAAAATAAAACGTTACGCACTGACAGTGAAGGGTGGAGGGGGAAGGGGAACTGTTGAAGTGCTTGTTTTGACTATCTGAAAGTACTCGGAGATACTTACTTCAAAGAATTATGAGCCAATAGCTTTCATTCTTGTAACGACAATACAAGCAAGAACCTGATTCGGGGGTATAGGGCAGCCACGTGTTTGACGTGGGCCTTTGAAAACACGGAGCTTGTTTGCTTTTCGAATAACAAACGATTGATCGTTGCTCGGGTGAATATTGTAACAATATTCCAATTAAATACAACATCCCTCTTTGTCATTTGCTCCGAGCATGTGATTGTGTGGGCATTCTCCTCTTACGATTAAAAAAATGCTTTCCCCTACCGTAGCAGTAATCAATTGACGTACTCTCGACTTCCAATAAATATTTTCGACAAGTTGCTTCAACATATTAATTTTCGCGATATGATTGATTGGTACGTTTACTGAACTGCTCGGAAATAACTTGACGTGGATTTGGATCGTTCGTCGGCTTAAAATCACTTGCTTCATGAACAGACGCGTCAGATCAAATGAAGCGGACTTGTGATTGACTGAGCGCGTAATCAATAAAGGGGGATAGGCATTTAGTTGACATCAATCACGTAGCACCGCAGGGGCGCAGGATGGTTGAAGTTCTCCACGAGTGCTCACACAAAAGAGAGATATTAAGTGGACGGCGACCGACGTTTGAAACGGATTCATGAGGTAGTTCAAGTACAGTGTTCAGCACAAGTCATTTCCCTCATCAACGAACAAGTTGACTTTTGGTTTATTATTCATTCTGAATAATAACCCTATGTTTTCGGTCACGAAAACTTTTTTACAACCCCCCCCCCCCAAATTTGATAATTTAAGTTTCAAGACATGGAAATTCCAAATTTGCAATGTCCGTCCGCTGTTCCCCGTCCCCTGTCCGCCATCCCCGTCCTCCGTCCGGGCCGTATTGTGCCTTTAACGTGGTCTGAAAAATCCGTTCTCTCGCACAAAAATCCCATTTGGTATCTAGTTGTGCCCGCCATCTCTGCAATCCGATCGGACGAAGCCCATGGTTGTTATGGACAAAAATTGGTTTAAAAAAATTAACGAAACGCAGTATAATCGCAAATAAGCCGTCTTTCGTATCGTTTTCAAGGTATTTTTACATCCTGGGTCGAATGGAATGAGTATCAGACTAGTAAAACTGCGTATAGGGAAATTACAGTAATTATTAGAGTCAACTTGACTCGAGAACTCGTGGGAACTACAGCGAAAGTCAACGTTTCGTCGTTCGTACTCCCTCCTGTCTCATCAAACCACCCGCCCGCTCGACTCGCAATGTCGTGCCAATTGCCGAGGGTTCGCTGGAAGTCCCCGTCCCAGTTTCCCGACTCTTTTTGCTTGACGGGGCGGAGGAAGATTAGGGCCGATGTGGCTGGCACTTCCTCCGCACACCTCTCCATCGGATCATAAACGACTACAGACGTTTACGGGTGCCTGGCGCCGGGAGAATATTTAGTTTCTGTAGTTCCATTGTAGCCATGTCATGTTTCGTATGGTTTACTAGTATTCGATGCTGAATTGAATGAGATGGGTCTCGGAGCAGTAATACTAGGTCAAGCTGTTCATGAGAATAATAAACCGTTGTGTAATAATTTGCAGGATATGTTTTTGTTTTTTCAAACTTTTTAAACCCAGTTTTCGTCACAGTAGCCAATTGAAGATTTTGGTGAGGATCGGGGAGGGTGCATGGTACAAATACTTGATTGGTCACCGCTTGACTGTAATACGCGGGAATAAATAAGCCGAAACAGCTGTAAATAAAAGTAAAGTGCGTACACTGCAATGAAGTTGAGGCGTAGGCCATTTGGCTCTAATCTCATCAAACCTCCTTAGGTCTCACTCCCTTAGCTGAAACAGGTGGGAGGGAATCCTACATTGGATGACATCACCAGAGCTACACTCTGGACGTATAATATCAGTTTTACAAAGGCACTGTATTTTTCTTGACCCCTTTGTAACAAACCATTACCTCAGAGAATAACCCACTTCCTGGATTACCTTATTAGACAAATTCCGCCTTCCAGAAAGCCTCTAACAAAATGAGTTCTCGGTGTAACAACGTATGCGATTTGTTGATGTGATGCGAACGAATATTGGTTGTGTTGTGCCCTCAATGCTTGCTTTTCTTATTACATTTGGGCGTTCTTTGTCCTCTTCGTACATCGGTCCGTTCTACCATCCTAGTGCTTTTTATTACTTCGACTACCTCATTGTTGATTTGACTTAAGCCCGTAAAATATAAACACGAACGAACGACTGAACGTTTTGCAGTGTGAAGACCGAACGCGTGTGTGTACTTCAATGAACACCTCTCAGATCTGTTCTTACTTGTGAATTTGTTTGTATACGGATGGCTTCGTACATTGTGAAGTGGAAAAAAGGGAAGATGGTTCTTCAGTGGAGCTTTATTAAGGCTCCTTTTGTACTGGAATCGTCGAACTAGGCAAAACGACTGACAACACACGAAAGTAATTAGAATCTACTTCAGTGGAGTGATTGCGAGCCGCGTTTAGGCGTAGAACTCAATGACGTCAGTTGAGTCTTTTTAATCACACCGGTTGCGATTTTTCTCTTTCTATAAACTAAACTAGTCTTCAATCTCTGAAGTTCAAGTTGTACACTAGTACTGATACTGATCAGCTCATTTAGTGAATTGAACAGCACCCAGCAATGTGGAATAACGGCACCGTTCCCTTCAAGGATCGGCTGAAAAACGACAAAGCTTGGTGTTCAGGTAGTGAAAAATTATAAAAATATTAGGACACAATCGTGAAATATTTAAATCCACTAGACAGAATTGATGACACTGTAAACTCAACGATTTATGACAAGGTTTTGATCTACCAGTAAGTGGATTGAACGTTTAGAATATTCTATTAGATTATATAACGGTTGAGTTTTCCTCATTTACATTTCATGAATCGAAAGCGATTGATTTGGTATTTCAAAATTCAATTTGCGTGTTCCGTTGTCTCGAAGTTTACGTTGTTTGAACGATATCACGTTCGTCTACCATAGCTCGCGTTACGTTTTCTTGCCGTATCGAAATAACAAAAAAAAAGTAACCCCCGCTAAAGTTCTCAATTATTACCTGGTTCCTTTCTTCCGAAACCAAGATCTTCCAATGAAACTTTCTCGCAGTAACCCAAAAACTTGGGGTTGTATTAGGCAGAGCGCAAACCACCGTCAAACTTTCGCCACGACAAAGTTCTTCACGTTTTGACAACTTGTCAAACAGGAGCTCAGATAACCGTTCATTTCGAGGGAAGCATCTTCAACCGTCCGCGTAAAAGTTGTTGAATAAATTTGCTAAGCTTTCAAGACGCGAGAGTTCAATCACGTCGCGCAACTTACACACGAAACTCTCAAGTTGCGTCGTTTGACCTTGTTCTCGTGATTGAAAACGCGCAGAATTTTAATAACCGGTTGTAAGTTATGGTATCACCTCGGAATTACTTGAGGGGTTTCTTTGACAAAACTCTGAACTCCCCGATTTTATTACAACTTTGGTGGTTGTGTTATGGAGTTAGTAATAAATATATTTTTAGGTGCGTAAACGCAATTTCTAAAATATTACCATTTGAATATTGTTTGGCTCAGAAGCTAGGAAAAGTTAAGTTCTCATTAAATTGTATCCTTTTGAAATCTGTTAAATACAGATCTCAATGCGTGGTTAATGTGTCTACTTCAACACGATGTTATTCAATCATAAAGCATCGACACGTCTTTCTTTCCTAACGCCTTTAAAACGAACTCTCTAACTCCTGAACGTTTACCAATTCTGGTTCTCACAGGGTTTCTTTCCTTTGATTCGCCAAATTCTTGTCACCTTATTCAACCCCACGATGTGGAAAGAAAAGTAATAAACGCGCCAATTGCCCAGTGTCCACGAGAAAAGGTCAATTTTCGTTGTTCAGTCAGGTCATGTTTCGTATCGTTTATTGGTATTGTTCGGTGCTGAATCGAACGAGATGGTCTCGAAGGCGTGAGACTGCGTCATGCATAGTGTGAACCTATTTGCGTTCATCAGATAATCGAGACCCACTGCGTCACCTCAGTTTTCACAAGTTAACACCGACCTCAACCCGATCATCTATCCACCGGTTTCTGAATGATAGTTAGGGCGTGAGTATGAGCAACTGAATAAACTGCAAAATTTTAAAACAAATGCGCTACCAGTGTTATGTACTGCCAAGCACTTGTAGACTTAATGATAAACAGATTTGATTAGTTACCGTAAAACGGGGTGAGTATAGTACGGGGGTGAGTGTGGTACAGTTGGTACATACGGTACATTATACGCTTAGCGCTGGAGTTGGGGAGTGCAACATGCGGTTCTATAACCTCTCAACTTGGTTATTATGAGGTTCTATACAGTTTGGAGTGACACGAAGATTTTCGGCGATTTTGTTTTGGCGAGAAAAACCTCTTGAACGCACAATCTTCCTCATGCAATAGGCGGCTGGTAAGTGTAGCATTCTACTATCGTATTATTTGAGAGAGGTTTGCGCGAAAAGATGTCTCTGTGAGACTGGTTTTACCGGAGCTATGAGCTGAAAACCAAAAAATGAGGAATCGGGGGGTGAGAGTGGTACACACCAAATTTTGACTTTTTTGCTTTTTATCGACATCCTGTGATTCTAATTTTACAACAACATGCCTACGAAATATACAAGGAAGCTAGGTGGTCAAACCTACCGCAACTATTTGGATGACACATTGAGTGCAGCACTTCAAGAGCTGGATGCAGGAGTAATATCTTTCAGAAAAGCTTCAACAAAGTGAGTCAACTTTAAATTAGTGCTACCATGGCAGTTCCCTCGTTGGCATTAATGGGTTATTTAATCATAATCATGTAATATAGGTACCTCCGTATATTTTTTTCAGGTATGGAACACCCTCGTGAAAAATTTGAAGTGGAGGAAGAAAGGTGAAATCAAGCGCAAAACTGGTGGGCAGAGCGTGTTTTCTGAGGACGAAGAGCAGTTGATTTGTTCCCATGTTATTGCTTAGGCTACGTACGGCTTCCCTGTTACCACCTACGACTTCCGTCTGCTTATCAAAGGATATCTCGATCGCTGTGGACGCAATGAAAAAAGGTTCTCGGGCAACTTGCCAGGGAATGAATGAGCCAAACCCTTTTTGAAAAGACACAAGAACAAGTAGAGCGCTCGAATGTCCCAGTGCATATCTCGATATCGAGCAGCACTTGATGAAACCAAGATCGCGGAATATTTTGATAACTTGACCGAAGTTTTGGAAGGAGCCCCCCCCACAGAATATATGGAATTACGACGAGTCAAATCTGCAGGATAACCCTGGATCGAAGAAAGTCATTGTGAAAAGAGGGGCCAAACATCCTGATGTTATTCAAAATTCAACTAAAGCCTCAAATTCGTTCATGATGTGCGCCAATGCTGTGGGGGAGTTGGCTCCAATTTACATCGCTTACAAGGCTGAATATCTATCCTTCTTGGATTGAGGGAGGTCCTGATGGTGCTCGCTACAACCGGAGCGGGTGGTTCGACAAGAAGATCTTTGGAGACTGGTTCGAATTCACAATGCTGCCCATACTACGAAGGCAAATTGGTGTGAAGGTGTTGATTGGTGACAACCTTAGTTCGCATATGAGTGCCTATGTGTTGTCTCTTTGTGATACGCATGACATCAGATTCGTTGCTCTTCCTCCGCACTCCACACACCTCCTTCAGCCACTCGATGTTGTTTTTTCTCGGCCGTTTAAACGAGCCTGGCGTGAAGTCTTGGACTCATGGAAGAAAACACCTGAGGGGTTAAAGGCACCAACTGTTTTCAATATAGTCAGTCTCTCGCAGTCTGGTTAAGAAGCTAATGGATCTACTGGAACCAACACGGATTTCTTTAATGGAGGAAGACTTCAAGGCTTGTGGGATCTACTCCCTCAACAGAGACGAGGTTTTATAAAGATTGCCCAAGAGAATATTCGACGAAACCGATCATGGGGTACACATCCAAAATGTGTCATCAGCGTTCATTGACGCTTTGGTCGCTCGAAGATAGGACGTCACTGAGAGAAAACAAGTGAAGCGAGGAAAGGAGGTGAATGTAGCGCAGGGTAAAGGCATCACGTATGAAAACTTCATGAATGCCACCGCAACAAAAACTAAACCTCCTGCAAAAGAAGAGGCTGCAAAGAGGAGATTTGTTGGGCTTTAAGGTCGCAAGGGCCCTGCCGAGGTCGCTTGTTGTCCACAATGGGATGTCTGGCTCATTCGGAGGGTCCATGATCAGCTCCCTTGCTGCCCTCTGGGCTTCAGTGTCTCGAGCTAGTTGGTCATCTGGGAACGCCTTCTCAAGGAGGGTTTCCAGTGAACTTTCGATGCTGCAGGCCCAGCCTGACTCATTTTGCATCGCGGCTAAGACCTGCTCTACATTTGCTTTTCCTATGGAGGACTTGTAGTGTCTGCCCCAGGGGTTCTCAGAGCTCTCCGCTTCCACAAAATTTCGCCAGCCTTGCCGTTTGGCTCGTTTGATGGCGCGGTGGAAGGCCTTCTTCTCTTGGATGAAGGCAGTTCGGAGTGTTGCTCTGGCATCAGGGTCACGAGTGTTTTGGTACATCCTTCTGGCTCTATTTGCACTATGCTTGAGGGGATTAAGTTCCTCAGTCCACCATGGGACTTTGATCGCCCTGTGCTTCTGTTGGCCAAGTACAGAGAGCCCAGCAGAGTGCAGTGCTGTGGTAAATGTGTCCACTTTGCTGTCCACCTCTTCAGGTGTGGATGCTTGCGCTATTAGGTCGGTGTCTGCGGCACGCAGTTCACCTTCCAGTACCCTACAGAATTGTGGCCAGTCAGCATTTTTTGTGCGGAATCGCTTTTCACGCGTGTCTTTGCAGAGGATGTTGTCATCTGTGATGGCAAAGTCAATAACCATGTGATCGCTCTGCGTTGCACCTGGTACGACTCGCCAACCTTGCAATTTGAGTAGCAGGGTGTGAGACACGGCTGTGACGTCTATACACGACCTTCCTCCCGGACCATCATAGGTCGCCTCAGTCATGGTGTCGTTGGCAACAACTAAGTTGTACCTGGTGAGCAGCTCTATATACGCCTCGCCCGCCCCATCAATGGTTGGGGATTCCCACAATGGTGATCTGGCGTTTGCATCAGCACAAACTATGCAGGGTCGTCCTGATAGGCCTGCTAGAGCCCACTCAAGTGGTTGAAGGCTGTTTGCAACTGGTGCGCCGAATTGCCTGTAGAATGATATTACAACCAGCTCAAAGCCACCGGCTCGGATGAGCACAGCGGCCAAGTGCTGGCTGTTCAGGTGAGTGAGTGCGAGCATGTCCATGGACGGGTCAATGCAGGCCACTGCTGCCTTGGCTCCCGTTCTTGCTCCAGCCACCACTCGTGCCTGCGAAATCCAGAGTTTTGGATCCTATGTATGGTTCCTGTATGGCGAGAACACTGCAGCGTTTCTTGAGTGCATTTTGCAGCAACTCAGCCATAACTGGGCAACTCTTATTTGTGTTGTGCTGAAGGATTCGAACTGTTTTTGACTCATTCATAATCCACTCGTGACTCCTGGAGGGCAATCGCTCGCTGACGAATGGTACAGCGTGCGTCTCGTGTAGAGTGTGCGACCTGTTGGATTTTGTGTTCGACGCAATTGGCACACTTGAGGGGAGCGTCGCGCTTGCATTCCTTACTCAGATGTGGCAAGGCGCACCAGGCGCAGACAACAGGTCTTGTACAGGCCACTGCCAGGTGGCCAAAGCGCTGGCATTTGTAGCACTGAGTGGGGGCTTGGTACTTTCGTATGGCGCACCGCTGCCAGGCTATTTGGAGGTGCCTTGCCCCCTCTAGTTTTTTGTATAGGCTGGGTGATACCTCAATCACCCAATCCTTCTGTCTGCCACGCTTTTTGGTGAAGAGAGGCCTGACGTCCTGCGGCTGCAAGCCTAACGCAGGGTTGTGTTCAACAACTTGTTGGGCCAAGTCCTCTTTTTGTAGGTCAGTCCGCACGTCGCACAATAGCAGGCGTGGGAAACGACCTAGAGGGGCTGACGCTTGGAGCTTCAATTCCTTTTTTGTGGAAATGTGGCTCGTGAGCGCCTTGGCCATTTCTGGCGTTTCCGTCACAATGACGGCGCCACCTCCTACTGCGGTGCGGATGTCTAGCACTCGGACGCTTAGAGCTTGGAGGTCCGTAGCAGGGACACCCCGCATCAGTGCTTCCATTGTATCAGGGTTGGAGGGACCAGCCTCTCCTTCCTCACATGTCCGCCTAACCACTACCACGTTTTGTCGTGGGTTTTTAGGGGGGAGCTTGGCAAGCGGTGGAGGCTTTTTATTTTTGTTTTTGTTTTTATTTTTGCCCTTGTTTTTGGGCGGAGGCGTAGGCGAGGCGCTGCCCTCGGCCTGCACGTCCTGCTTAGTTGGGGTCTGTTTCTGCTTCCCCCTGCGCTTCCTGGCCCTGGCAGACTGCCATTCCGCCTCAGCTCCATGAGGGGGGGAGGAAGGCGCAGTAGCGGCTACTGCCGCATATGAGGGGCCTGGGGTGCTACCCTGGCTCGTTGAAGCTCCTTGAGTTTGGGGGGCTGGTGGCACTGGCTGCTGGGCAATTGCCCTACGCAGCTCTTCCCTCACAACAGCCGCCACAGTTTCCCGCAGGGGGGGGAATGGCAGGGGGCGATGTCGTTGGGGGGGCATTAGCTTTTATAGCCAGCTTCGAAATTTGGAAGAGGCAACTAGTGACGAGGTCCCGCATAGGTCCTGTCGCGTTGACCCTCATCCGTGCCAGCTGGCCGTGGATGATTTGGACATATGCACAAATCTGCTCCATGTCCGACAGATTAGGGTCCATGGTGTGTCGTGTGCTTGTAGTAGCCGGGTTGCCCGGGCTACTAGGGGGAGAAGGGGGAGATGAACGCGGTTTGCCCGGTTCATTCCGCCCTTGTTTGTTTGGACGACGAGTAGATTGCTCATCGTCCGAAGAGGGAGGGGTCGAGCTTGGCGAGCCCGAGGAAGAGGCGCAGGTGGCGTTTTTATTACCTGCTGAAGTTTTAGTTGACTTTGTCATTTTATTTTTTTACTAATATGGGGGGGGGGATTAAAGATGCAGACTGGTGTAGTGTATCCTTGTGAGTTCATTTGTTGTGTGTTTTAGTGGTATGAGCGAGAGGTGCTCGAGGCAGTGTCCTGGAAGCTCCCCCTCAGGCATATTGATTCTAGCCCCTTTCGCTGGTCCGTTGAGGGTCAAAGGGAGGCCCCCACATGCGCCGCAGCTGCCAGTCCGGCCACCCACCGGGACTAAGACGCATGAGGGATTTTTCGGCTGCTGCTCAGAGTCAGCCCTCAGCCACTAGTGATGTGGTGAGCGGGACACACGCTATCAGCCGCCCCAGGAACGCTCAAACCTGGTTTTCCCCCTCCTCATTCCGAAGGCCGCACCTATATAGGGGATCGCTCAAAGGTGTTAGTGAGCTACTTCCAGGACTGTCTTTCGCTCATTATGAGTGTTTCAAGTCAATGTGTTCTGCCACGCAAGCCGTTGCAGTGTATTTTGTATCTGGAATATGTTGTGTATGTCAGTGTCGTGAGCTTTAAGCCCCTTTAAGGCCGGATTTAACGGCCATGCAGAGGATACGGCAGGAGAATTCTGTCCCCCTTCCTGCGGGGGGTGTGTTCTGCGATCCCAGCTGAAGGTACGGGGTTCCCAGTGTGTCATGTATGTGAATGAAGTGTAAGTTGTGTCCCTTTTAGTCCGGCTTATACGAACACGCAGGGAGTACGGCAGTGGAATTCTGGACCCCCTACTGCAGGGTGAGCACAGTGTGGCGACAGAGTACACTGTGACGCCCAGCCACAGTTAAGCCTCGTTGGATGTAATCCTGCGGGGACCTCATAGAGGTGAGGTTGTCTTTCAAGCTGGGCCCACCCGGCTGTCCCTTTTAGTCGGCTCATACGACACGCAGGGAATACGTCAGCGGTATTCTGGACCCCCGACTGCAGGGTGAACAGTCACACACACACACACACACACACACACACACGGACCACGCGCCGAAATTAGGTTTTTAGACTCAGTAGGTCTCAAAACGTAAAGATCTGAAGAAAACCCAAATTTTTTTTTTTTGGGCCGATTACTATACTTTCCTTCCCTTCGGGTAGTGGAAAGTAAAAAGGAGGTGTACTACTCTCACCACCAGAATGGTACAGTGAAAAACGAATTTTCCCTCTTTCCCCTGACGATATAGAAACATTTTCTCTTCGGGAATGAAAAGCTGAGATATGGACCGTTGTTGTGTAAAAATGTCAGCCCTTTGGTACTGTTAGCAACGCCGGCACAAGAAGAAATGAGACAAAACTGTACCATTCTCACCCCGTTTTACGGTACTGCTGTGGTCTAAATTGCTAATGTGCTAAGAAAAGTTACGCGATGTGTCTGACCAGATATTTGAAGAGAGTAATCACTAAAGAACGTGACGACGGTTAATTCTGCTTCAAGGCTTGATGTAACCGTAGAATGGGTTCAGGTGGGGAACATACTTCGGTGGCGTCACTTGTAAATTAGGACTGGCCGAAGTGACGAAGTCTTTGAAACACCTCTCAATGGTGACTGATGTCACCCCATTAAAGGCGATTTAGCGTTTTAAAAGTAATAAAAACGGTGTCTCGTTCGTAGTTCCAAGATTTAACTAACCATCTTGTCTGGCTGCTCTAACATTCTATTCACAGACCTCATTCAAACAAACCTAAACCATATTGTTGAAGCTTTTAACAATCAATCTGGACGATGTTTTACTTTGTGTTGTTCCATTACACCGTGACGAACAATAATCAACAGCGATTGCACGTTAAGCATTCTAATATGTCAGGTGGTTAAAACTTAAGGAACTTATACATTATTTATAAATATTTCTGCAAAATATGAACACGAAATAGGAGTGAAGAGAAATTTTGAAAAGTACAAAACTGAATATTTAAATGTGACAGGAAAAATACAATCTCTGGGGGTATTTGCAGATTTTCCTCCCCCAAAAATGTGTAATAAACAAAATGAAAAGTGAATTAATGAAGTCGAACCGAAACATACTAAACCGTCCGTGTCGCTTTTTGATGACAATCGAGGCAATACCTTCACGATTCGGAAGTTCAGATTTAATTTACCGTACTATACGGAGCAGGAAGTGCGAAAAACATAACAAAAAAGGGCTATTTCAAGCGTTAAAAATGGCAGAAACTCTCTAAGAGTTTGGGTCAGAGGTAATTTACAGTATAACTCCCGAAACTGATGAGACAGTGAATCCACCCCTGAACCCTTGCCACCCAATGAACTTTTGAACTCTAACAAACCACTTTGATTTCGTAGTTCAGCAGTTAAACACGCCGTCGGGAAATCTCTTTTTAGCCCGCCGCTTCTTCACAATTGAATTCGCCCTCTCGGTTTTTGAAACTGGAATTTTTAAACCCGCGTTATTAACGATTGTACACGACTGAGCGCTGAAATGCGAGAAACGACTCAAAGAAGATGTAATTGGAAAAGTAGTGCGCCGTACATCCTCTGAACATACTGACTTTTTCGGAATCGGATTGGTTTGTTATTGGCCACCTCTTGTCACGAGTTCTATCCCGGCGTCACCGAAATTCGTTGCTCAATTATCATGAACACGCAAGAATTGGTACAACGGGTCCTTCTAAAACAGAGCACACACGCGCTCTTCTGTGTGAAGATCTGGTATGTTCATCATCAGAGGATCATCCGTCATAGCACATCCGATTTTCTCCATTCGCTCGGCCTCCTACTTATATTTCTCCGCCAAAAGTACCAAGTGCATGAAAATCATATTCACAGTCGTGTGAAACTTATACGAGATTATTAGGGGTCCAGTGTACATACTTCTGTATATTTAATCAAACTCCCGAGTTTTGACATCGGAACCCTTAAACGATGAGTATTTACTTCCCATTGTATGAGTAGCGTATTTCACTGACTTAAAGAACGCTAGCGAGTGGCGTATGGCGAGATTTATAAGAACGAAACTGTATCAAATAGGTAAGTCAACTGTGGTAGTAGACTGTAGTTCTAAGGAAAGTTCATTTATAAATAATCCTCACGACTGTACTGCACGGAGAGGACAATCAATCGCCTGGACAATGATTACCTAACAAGGTTAATATCGAAAAGAAACACTTGGCGTAGAAAAATGGTGGATGGATTCATAGGAAATGACGATGTATGAACTTTGCCGAGTAGGATTTAGATCACTGATTGGGTATATCTAGTCCTGATAGGATGTTCGAGGTGAACGAAATTACTTAAAGGATTGACATTTCGTATTATGGGGCTATTTTGCATAGAATAAGTAGGCTTTTGGAAAGACGGAGTATTAGGGTGGGTTATAAAACGAAACACAGCGTAAAGTCAATAATTAGAAACTGTTTACGCCTCACCACTGCTGCCGGGGAGATATGAAGGAGTCGAACACGGACTCGATTGTCGACACCACTTACCATCCCTGAGCCCTTTCTCTTGGATGTGGCGCAAAATCGGCTTGATAGGTGGCAAATTGTGAAGTACATGTCCCAGTACTTTTGGGACAGGTGGCACATTACAGTATCTCAACATGCTTCAAGTGCGGCCCAAGTGGAACGAAGACCCACCTAACATCAAAGTTGGGGACTTAGTATTCCTAAAGGATGAAAGGCAGTCAGTTCTTCAGTGGTCCCGAGAGAGAGCGAGTAACTGCAGTCCACCCAGGCAAGGATGGAAGTGTTAGAGTCGTAACGGGCAAAACCGCTAAATCTTCGTTTACTCGTGCAGTGGCCAAGCTTGTACCTTTGTTTACTACTGATCAGAATCATGCCACAAGCAATAACACACATTTCCATAACTAGTCCACACGTTACTGTCATAGAGTGTCTTTCTATAGTGGTTTATTATCCTATTTATCACTTTTCCCATACCATTTCCTCATCTTTTCCGAAGCAATACAATTTTACTGAAAAAAAAAACTGCTTTCCTTTTTTTTGGCGGGCGGAATGTTAACGCCTAACCACTGCTGCCGGGGAGATGTGAAGGAGTCGAACACAGACTCGATTGTCGGACAGGAGTCGGTGACTCATCAACCCCCCTGCCGAAGCTGGCCAGTTGCAAGGGAGCGCTCGTCCAAGATTTTGCCTTCTTTGGGTCACATCATCCAACTACCTTTTCTTTGGACCGTCAGCATACCAATTATTTCGACCATTGGTGCACCACTCCTACCACCAAGTGAAGTTTTTTCTACATTCAGCGGAAGGAAGAATTATCACCTCCATCAGCATCACGGTCACTTTTTTTTTGGTTCAATTTTTTCTCGTCAAGGCCGAACTATTAATTTTCTCGTGGAAGAAGTGTTTGATATATTGAGTGCGTTCGTTTGTCCAGTTATTTTCTCTCTCAGTTACAAAGTTCTTTTATCCCAAATCTCTTCTATTTTTGTCTCAATTTTAATTGAACAACTTAACTAGGTTCAACTTTATTCTTTTTATGCTTCTCTACCTTTTCAAGAACAGGAACAGTAAAGGGTAGGACAAGAAATGAGTACAAGAATGGTGTATATAAATTAAAATTTAATTGTGGGGCGGAATGCGGGGAGAAGTTGAACATAAAATTGGCGGCGGTCAATCACCGTTTGGAGATCATTTAATAGAGATTGGGCATTACGATAGTTTTGATCTGAATGATAGGTAGCAGGCCAAGTTTCTTCATTTTTGCGGTAAAGGATCGAGATCAAAGGTACTTCGAAAATTTCGACGTTCTCAAAAGCAGCAGAGTGGGAGTACGTTTACATGAGCACATTCCAGATAGGTCCTTATAGTCCAGGAGCCGAGGGCTAAAAACGTTGACTGGTTACTATTTTTTCTGATAGTTCCCTCAATGTTTGGTAAAACCAAGGTTCTCTGCTCTCTCTGAAGTATGGACTAAGAAAATGGCGGCTCATCAAAAAAGTCAAAATTTGACTTATTAGTTGATAGTTACAATATTTACCGCAGTCGAGGAATTGACTTGTACTTTCCGAATTCACAACTCCGCCACCTCCCATGCTTGGCCATTGAGTTGCAGAACCAAATTTTGACTTATTAGTTGACATCGGAAATTTGCATGGTGGATTCGCATCAAACCCGAAAAACCCAACTCTGCCACAACAGTTTCGTGGACTTCGACTTGCTGACAAAATGAAAATTTGACTAAATTTTGGACCAAAATTGACTTAAGGAGTGGAAACTTGAAATTTATGTTACGAATAGGTGAAGTGGAGTACTCCAGAAATGACCATGCCTGCTTTCCTCATTTTGAGGACTCTTTCGAGCTGCCAAAATTTGATGAATTTGATGGCACTAAAATTGACTTATTAGTTAATACTTGCAAACGACGTGAATAAGTTCCACATCCATATAAAATGTTATCTGACACCTCAAAAACGTGTCATTTTCAAAGCAGAGTCGCTGAAATAGATCAGTATTAAAAAAATAAATAAAAACTGAATAGTTGACAGCTGAAAATGACGTGAATCGCATCTACAGCCATTCAGTAAACTATCAAGTAGTATCGGCTACCTTCAAAATGTTGTGTTCATACAGCAGATCTGGGCTATAATTACTAATTATATATTTGAAGTATATTCTGTCTCGATGGCCCATAAAAAGAATATTACATAATCGCCTCGGTATTCCTATATGCCTTTAGTGGATGGGGAATAAAACCCATTAGTACGCATATAATATGAATCTGTTCTGAGCCCTACTGAGTTCGAAAAACCTCATTTCCGCGCGTGGCTGTTGTTCGTTAAAGAAAGGCTGAACCGATTAAGCTGGTTCTTATTTTGTTTTGTTTGTTATTTCGTGCAGACGCGAAAAATTAGGTTTTGCGCGATTTCGGTCGATGGGAAAGGGGAACGGGGGAGGAAAATGTACCGAAAATAATAATAATTTCCGAATACTTCAAAAACGGCTGTAACGATTAAAATCAAACTTACCAAGTACTCTCAACTAAGTAGTACCTACATTTTGTTCTCCATAAATATACCCGTAAAACCGCGTTAAACGAAGATATAGCGCCCGCATATGTAGCAGGTCGTTGGATTTACGGGGCTGCGGAAAGTTGTGTGTTACTACGGACCAGTTATTTCATGAACTCGTTTTGTTAAAATCAGGAATAAAATGTTATAATGCATATTATATGCGTACCCAATCGATGAGCACTTTTACTTTAGTATTTAAGATGTTTTCACGGTGCACGGTGTAAGAGGCTCAGTTCAGTTTTACAATTGTTCTGATGATGGCTTAACTGGCGAAACCGGTTTCCATCTTACTAAAACTACTGGAAAAGGGGAGTTTTATCTCAAGAACGGGGTTGGGAAGAAAATCAATTTCAATAGTTCAAGATTAAGAAATTTTGAGCAGTTTTTGGGTAAAACATTAAAATTGGCCTATTTTTACTGAACAGACTGCATTGAGTAGTGTGGACAGCCATCCCTTTTTGGTTTATTATTCATTCTGAATAATAACCCTATGTTTTCGGTCACGAAAATTTTTTACAATCCCCCCTCAAAATTTGATATTTTACGTTTCAAGACACGGGGATTCCAAATTTGCAATGTCCGTCCGCCGTCCGGGCCGTTTTGAAAAAATTCGTTCTTTCGCACAAAAATCCCACTTGGTATCTAGTTGTACCCACCATCACGGCAATCCGATCGAACGAAGCCCATGGTTGTTATAGACAAAAAATGGTTAAACAAATTAACGAAACACAGTATAATCGCAAATAAGCCGTGTTTCGTATCATTTTCGAGGTATTTTCACATCCTGGGTCGAATGGAATGCGTATCAGACGTGTACGAATGCGTATAGGGAAATTACAGTAATTATCAGAGTCAACTAATAGCAAGAACTCGCGGGAACTACAGCGGAAGTCAACGTTTCGTCGTTAGTACTCCCACACTCCCTCCCGTCTCATTAAAACCACCGCCCGCTCGCCTCGCATCACCCGCTCGACTCGCAACGTCGTGTCAATTGCCGAGGATTCGCTGGAAGTCCCCGTCCCAATTTCCCCGACTCTTTTTGCCCGGCAGGGCGGAGGAAGGTTAGGGCCACTTCCTCCGCACACCCCTACATCAGATCATAAATGCGTGCAGATTTTTACGGGCGCCTGGGGAATATTTAGTTTCCGTAGTTCCTTTGTAGTCAGGTCATGTTTCGTATGGTTTACTAGTATTGTTCGATGCTGAATCGAATGGGATGGGTCTCGAGGGTGTGAGGCTAGGTCGAGCTGTTCATGAGAATAATAAACCACTGTGTTTTTAATTTGCAGGGTTTTTTTAAGCGTTTTCAGTCCCAAGTCCCACACAAAAATAAGTGTGCAAATGAACGATGTGTACACGTTGTTCTGAAATACAGAAGATGGTAGGTGAGTACAATTTCATTGTAGGCGATGGATGACTATGAACCCAATATCGTCTGTCCCCGACATGAACGCTTCTAAAATAGGAAGAGATGGGCCTGAAATTCTCCGTGGGCCCTCTTGTATGGAGCGAACTGAGACCACTCGTGTACGTTCCGTTTCGTTTTCATCTCCACCATCGACACGCATTAGGCGCCAAATTGCCCAGATTGAGTTATAAATCTTCATGAATAACGCTATTGTGGGGTGTCATTTATCCCAAGATGATCGAAAGAATCCCAAACAACTTTGCATTCAGAAATGAATCATGATATGCAACACAATATTATAATGTTGCCTTCCGCACTGAAAGTTAAGGCTACTAGCTTGCTGTCGCTCATGTACGCAAAGTACTACTCAACAGCAAGCATTTGCTAGCAGTGGATGTGAGAAAAGGCGTTTTTTAGAAAAAATAACGTAATCGAGTGGTGTTGTAGGAAAGAAAGGTGAGCTGAGTGAAAGAAAGACGTTACGAAACCGTTGGTCCACGTATTCCCATGCCCCCTCTTCCACAACCTAGCAAATTTAGATTTAGTTATAAACATATGCGGGTTTGCCTAGTTTTGCTTTGCACTCAGCTGGAAAACTGCGGAACTTGGAGCACAACGACCGCACTGCGCTGATTGAGAGCAATTCGAGTTAAGACTACAGCAAGGCACACCAGTCTGAAGACTGAGAATTCTTTTGATATACTGGCTGACAATACATTATCACCCGCATTGTGCTCCTTGAAGAACTGTAAAGAACGGTAAGAACGAGACAACTAGAATGCAAACTGCGACTCACCCCAACTGCGCCGGGAGCTCCTGGCGGTCCGGGTACTGACTCTCCAGGTGGCCCCTGTGAAAAGGAATAAAAGCAATCAAAACTTACACTAATAATCTCACGACATTCATCTACTTATTCAATTTTCTTCTAGTCACTGTGACAAAAATGAAGTGATTACAAAATGTGACTGGGACAGTTAACATTTTAGCCCTGATTAACTCGAGATTTAAACACAATGTTATGTTAAGAGCGTTGGTTTATAGATTACTTTTTTTAAATGTGATGCAACTGGAAAAACCCCCATTGTGGCCTCGACGCGGCTCATAGTGTGGGCGTACGTGAGCCATCTCATATACTCCCAGCTCCCGTGGAGCTGATGTTCCCTGATGCGACCTCCTCAATACGTCCCCACCTTTTCCTCGCAAAACGCAAGACACCCTTGAGGTTTATCCTTGCAACCTCATTCGGCTGCAGCTGAGGGGCCCCACGTATTCTGAGGTGCGCTCTGGTGCTTCGTCTTTAAGAATCTACAACTCAGTACATCTGGCCTACCAATCTTGGCCAGGTGGTACCTCAGTGCACGGTGACCTGTAAATAAGCCCTCTTTATACTTTCCCTAGGATCTCTCTTGTTCGCTCCCTGGAGAGTTTAATAAACAATCTTGAACGCCTTTGGCCTGGCACATCTTGTCAATTGGTAGCCCTGCACTTTTCATCTCACACTATTGAGACCCTACAAAGTGATCAAGTTCCACTAGAAGAAGGGGAGATTTCGACCTCCTCATTCTGTAACACGGCACTCAACACAGTGTTAATGTGTTTTCCCTTGCCAAGGTCTTCAGGCCAGTCAGGCACGCCCAAACAAGCCCCGACGAGGTGGTATAGGAAGCCAGGACCTGATGTGCAGCCTGATTGACATAATGTATGTCCTTTTCCGTTTCAGACCCCAGCACAGGAGGTGCTGCAGGCAGACCATCACTGCAAAGAGCTCTGCCTGGAAGACAGTGGCCAGCAGACCCAGTGCTATCACTGTCTGGATCTCTACCCCATAATCCTCACCAACTGCCAGACCAACTATCACTGGTTCGTATGTATATTATACCAGCGGGACCATCCTCTTTCCTTATGGATCTAACGTGAATTTGTTCCTGAAGAGAGCTCGAAATTATACTTCATTCGTACAAGCCCTTGACATGAGAAGCAGGCCCCTCCACACACATCCTGTCCAATATCAAGCGGTGCAGGGCATTTCTATCCCACCTGACAAGACCCAGTTCCAGCACCTCTAAGTAGGCTGCTTTCTCCACACGGTCTGTAGGGCTGAAACGCCCTCTAAGTTATCAGGACGAGCCACTAACTCACTCTGACCATCTAACGGCACAGAAACATAGTTAAATCGCTTCACATCAATTTAAAAGCGAACTGACGACAAGTTCATTCGGAACTCGCTTTGTCTCTCATGTTCCAATTGACTAGTAGGAAGAGAGTCGGCTATTGACAGACCGAAATGAAATGTTCCGCTGGAGTTCCTCGGACCGCTCTTCCGTGGTCACCAAATCAGTGTTTCCAAAGCAGGCCCTACACAAAGGTAAATCAATAGTTCATTATTGATAGGAAGAGCCTACTGTCAGGCTCCGCCGACCTCCCCCGTTTTCCGTCAAATAGATGTAATGAACCGAAAAATTGAGTTTACTCACCCTTGGTCCTCTTTCGCCCTTCTCTCCCTTGAAATGCCGAAACGCTGGATCTGAAAGGAACAAAACCGAAGCGATCTCATTATGACGTTTCACAGTAAATTTCTATTATTGATAAAAAGAAAGGAACATTTCTTAATTAAGGAGAAGTGGGGCAAGTGGGTCCCTAAACACCCGATCGTTAGATATTCTTCAAAAGTTATTCACGAAAATGAGCCAACCAGAGGCATTTACTTCTTTCGTCTTTCCTACTCGCTCTCTAATAATCAATAGAAGTCCGTTTTTTGCTGAGAACCACCTATACCGGGGACATCACAACTGCTGCCTCAATCGGCACTTTATGGAGCCCTGGTCACATTAAGTTAGGTTCACACGCCAACAAATCTTGTCAAATGCATCGAACAGTAGTCTCTTCTAGAGGCAGATCCTTTCTGGTTACTGATCTTTCTGAAAGGATGCCTTCCTGGACGATCCAAGCCGCAGCCCAAGCATTAGAATAAAGGGAAACCCAATCGAAACTCGATTGACTGTTTTGCTTCTGTTTGGGCCTCGTTGCGAGACGGCCAGCACGGCGTCCAGAGTCTTGTTCCTTCTTGCCCATCGTCTTCCCCCGCCATATCCATCCAAATTTCCTGCCGCGCGAGACAGAAGCTATTGCTTTCCGTGTTTTCTTCCACCCTGGACCTACGCCATTTCCTTTTTTTGATACTGGCGCATTACGTTATTCTCACAATATCTATACTATTTTCCTTTCTCGCAACACATTTTACAGTCCACCTGGTTGTCGCTTCACACGACCACATAGCTTCTGTTGTTGTACTCAATGTCTCCCGACAACATTTGAATAGTTACAAATTGATATAACTGCATGATGGTTTCAAATGATAGAACTATCTACCAATTCATTAACCCCTATTTTTTGTTAAATCACTTGCAATTCCATGGACAAACTGTGTATATTAGGTACTCGCCATATTATATTCAGAACCACTACTTTGGGCCGTCAACCAGCAAAAATTCCCTTTCACAAAACCATAAACCCAAAATTATATTGTATGACGCGAATGTTGCACTCTCGGATGTTACGCAGCTCTCACCAATTCAAGAAGGTAACTGGCCTCACGCATGACTAATAGGACAGGTGCGCTCTCATTTTATAACTTGATCTAACTCAATAGTTCTCTATTAATGCTAGGGGTTTAAAAAAAAACTTCAGCCTCTTTTATCAATTTTGTTTGGCACAATCCTTAAATTTCAGATGTCTAAGAGCGTGTTTCGCACCAGAATTTTCATTAGTTACCTTCGTTTTTAAAAATAATTCAGCGCTGATAATTCACTTTCTCCAGCTCGTTCCTTGGTAATGTTCTGCACAACCCAGCTCGCAATTAGCAGATTAATCGCAATAATTGGCGTTACCATGTTGACAGAGAGATTCAATCAACCCTACGCTCTCTGCGGTGTCGAATGGTCTTCAGCCTAAACGTTTCCGGTGTTGAATCAGTTGTAATGCGAACCTGGCGGGAATGTGAAAGGCTAAAACTGAAGCAATTTCCCATCTGTACCTGAATGCATTCCACTGCGGCTGACACTTTCGTCAAATCGTACGTTACAGCCATCTCTGGATGTATGACGCAAACACAAAAATGAACTCACTCACATCTTAATTTCTTGAAACGTAAGAGGGTCCCTAGATATTTCCATCTGGATAATGAACACATTTCTGAGATAACGTCAATACTCTATAGAATTTTCGCAGCGACGCACAGCACAACTTCCCTCAGCCAGTCTGAGAGATTTTTATCTTTCTACCGAGTAATACCATCTGTTTCTCATTCGTTCACACTGACGCGGTGGAACATAAAGTACTACACGTACTATACCCCGAATAATCCGGGATATGTGTAGGACTTTCAACGCGGCATTCTTAAGAAATCCCGCGTTTAATGTGTCACCAGTTACATAAATGTGGTATGCAATTATTTGATCTTTGTTAAAGTAATGTTCTCACCATCAGGTGAAGGGTACGCAAGCGAGTTAGAGCTCCAACTTCTGGATTTATCTGCATCTTCGGGTAGGTTCTGAAATAAAAATGGGAGTCGTTACTAAAAATATAGGCATATATGCGTTATTATAAATATCGGCATACATATATTAGTAGGCGTATACAGGGATCCTGAGCATATGTATACATTCACAGTGTGAACAATTTATCGAAAATACAGAGATGATTTACTTAACAGTGATTACTTATTTGAGACTTCATGGAATTTGGCGGATGATTATGTATAGTAGAGTGCAATTTAAATAAGTCTGCCAGCACGTTGAATGTGTGCTTCTAGAAGGGGTGAGCTGGAACATAGTTTTATTCATTCTATCGCGTATTGACACAAATATTTCATCGTAATTGTTTTGTTTTGTAGATACCTGTTCAACTAAGTAGGTTATAAGTTGATTTCCTCTTTTTCGTGGATTCTACAGGTGATTTCAAGATCATCTAGAAGTAGCAGCAATAACGAGAAATGACAAGCTTCGCAATTCTTTTATTTCCCTGCTCCTTTCTTCTCACCCAGCTTTTGCTCACGACTAATTGAACAACTTTTGAATAGATAGTCGGTTTGGCTCAAGCCAAAAATCAATGTCAGGGGCATGTTTTCAATGCGAGTTGTCACTCTGATCCGGGTAGCTAAAATCCCTGCCAGTCGCCCTTTATTCGTTAAATAACTGAAATTACTCCAGTTTCATTAGCAACCAACGTATTTGGAAAATCTATTAGTACACATTCGAGTGATTGCCAAACTTCTCTGAACTTTTGTACCAGTCATTTCTTTAGATATAGGAAATTTTGAGTTATAAGATATAATATACAACTGCTATTGCTGCTTGTTTAGAGAGGAACTAATATGTTCGGATTCGCTAAACATGGATTGTACAAATTACTACCATATTGTCATCTCACTCAGCTCTTCATCTCATTTGTCTCTTATCAACTATAATTCTTGTGCTGTCGCAATCCAACTGATCTCCGAATAGTTTACCCTGTTCAGTTAAAATTTTAAGAACTTCGTTTGGAAGTATTTATGAAGTAAGTTCCTTCCTGTACTGACCAATCAGCTGGATTAGACTTGTCAACAACTTATTCTTACCGCCTTTCCATCTCTTAAGAAGCCGATGATCAGATGGTTTTGACATTCGTCATAAACTGAGTTTTGTCTCTTATCATATGTCTCTTATAACTGTCATCCTGATTACCGCTTCCCTCACTCCCTCGAAGACTTCAAGATTTACGAGGCTTGCAAATTATTGGGTATTTCTGACGTTGCTTTGGTGGTTATTATTAACGGCCTTCCCCAACGGACCTTCTGGATCATTTTTCACGGCTCGTCTCAGAAAAGGGAGAGGAAAAAAAGGTCTTCGTCGTAATTCTGACAGTGACGAACAAATTGTCATTCGTCACAGTCATTTCGCGATGATTATCGCGGTTCACCCCCCCCCCATCACTAACCATTACTCCTCCCACCGCCAGCAATCAGGAACGAAGTCGCCGCCTCAGCGAATTTTACTCCTGCTTTTGTAATAAGGTTCAACAAACTGTCGTTTTCCCTTTGGAATCGGGTCAACGAGAGCTCGTTCCCTCCGTCCGGATCCGATAAACTTGTGATGTCAGACGAGAAGAGTCTTTTATGCCAAAAGGTTGGGTCAACTGTTGAGAACGTACAACTAGAAATGAGCTGGAAAGGTGGCCACGTTGTAGGTAGACGCGCTCAATGTGCTGACGGCAGGAATTTACTGCTCGATCTAAAGTATTGACTCTCCCCGGTCGGAAAACCACGTCTTATTCCGTAGGAGGGAAAGAGCGGAATATTGCGGAGCGGAGCCTCCCTGTCGTATATCAAACACAAGAAGATAAACGACTCACCCTACACTTGACGTGTTCCAGCTCTTCTAATACCCCGAATTCCCTTCCAGCCCAAACGGAAACTCTTGATTATTAACTCGCTACATAATTACTCAGCTCCTTCGGGCGAGATATTGTCGATTTATGGCCCAGATATTTGACATTTAGCGCATCGCTAACCCCAATTCGACCTTCAATGTGATAAGCTACTAAGGAATAATCTGTAACCGTAAAACTGTGTGAATTATTCACATGAATCTTCATGATGACTTCATTAGGCTGAAGAGTGAACGATATTACCATGTTGAATTATTGAATAAAATTAGCCACCTCTGAGCGTGGACTATGAAAATAAAACACAAACGGCCGTGTAATGACTGACCTTTCCATAAATAATAGCCGAATCGGCGATTTTACGCTTTAGCCGATCGAAACAGGAATCATACGAAACAGTTTAAATTTATGATGTGAGTAATAATGAGGGGGGGGGGGGGTTGATGGATTGTGAAAAAACCAAACTTTTTTCTACAACACAATAAGATGACACCGCCAAATGGGGACAATTTTCAAGCACAAACGGTGATTAGGCGCGCTTATAACTGTAGGTCTGGCAGCCCGGGGTTCATCAGTGGCAACCATTTCAACTTTCCAAAACTCGTGAAGTACTTGTAGACAGCTGAAATTTGTGTAGGAGTTCCTACAAACCACATGAGTACAGAAAAAACACGTCTGCCGCTCGTTCACAGGCGTAGAGTATTGACACGTAAAATCAAATAGCAGTGTTTTGTACTACATAGAAACTTGCTGTAAATAGATGAAATTTTGGTCACTGCAACTGCTAGAAATGAGCGTCGAATGAACGTAGTCTGCCACGCCAAACTTGGTGTGATAAAGGAAATAATGTGTTTCCTTCATTACATCGGGCTGTCGTTTTATGAGTTCGATGAATTTGCGTTAGTTGATGTCATATGAGGGCGATTGATGCAATATTCCAACCCCCACGTAATTTCAAGGCGTAGTAAGTGGTGTTTATTGAGTCATTTTCAAGATTCCAAACTGTTCCACGAAAATATGCAACATGAGTTGATTGATCCTTTAATGTCTGTTCAGAAGCTTCCCACCTGCAAATGCTTGCTGCTGCTTAGGACGGATCGAAGGCCAATCGAGTCGCCGTCGTCGTTGTCATTGTAAGTTTCTCAAAATAATTTCATTTTATTTAGCCCGTCGACTGGTACATGCTTCAGCACACTGATTTATGGCGAATTTGACAACAGCCGTCAGACAGTCATACTACTATCGTGACCTAGATAGTCGACGCCGGCAAAACCGAAGCGCCGAACATTTTCCAAAAAGGATTTCATCCGACGAAGACTAATGAGTGTGCCCAAAAGGGAGAAAAGTCAGGAAGTTCCTTGTATTCTCCATTTTCATTTATTCTTTTCCCATTTCTTTTTTCAGTTTCCAGTTAAGTATTATTTATACCATTTTGATGATCCCAGAACATAATAGGTAGGGCGTCACGTGTACTAAAGCAGCGTCTTTAGAATTTAAAAAAAAAAACAAAAAAAAAAACTAGTTATTCCTAAGTCTAGAAAACCACGGTTAATTGGTCATTGAGACTCTCACGCCGTACCTGGTTCTAACAATGCTTGACCTCGTTTTCAACTTTTTAATGTACAAAGCTGGTGCTTAGGGAAATATTTTCAAAGAGTCATTCAATTTGTCAACACGAAAGTGAGCCGAACATCGATTTTTAATGAAAGCCTGCTGTTTTTCATCACTTGCCAGGTATTCCAGAATTCTACATTGACTTCAGAGCTTTCAACTGTTTGTGAGTTTCTTACATTCTATATGATATATTGAGCTTGACGGCATCCACGTGTACGGCATACGTGTGTGTACGGATATCCTACCAACTCTTCTTGTCGTCACGTTAATAAAACCCTGCAAATTATTACACAATGGTTTATTATTCTCATAAAAAGCTTGACCTAGTATTACTGCTACGGAAACTAAATATTCCCCCGGCGCCAGGCGCCCGAAAACGTCTGTTCCTCTGTCGTGCAAAAAGAGTCGGGGAAGGAAATTGGGACAGGGGCTTCCATCCAGCGAACCCTCGCTCGGCAATTGGCAGGACTTTCTGAGTCGAGCGGTCCTTGAAAACGATACGAAACACGGCTTATTTGCGATTATACTGCGTTTCGTTAATTTTTCTAACCATTTTTTGCCCATAACGACCATGGGCTTCGTCCGATCGGATTGCCGAGATGGCGAGCACAACTAGATACCAAATGGGATTTTTGTGCGCAAGAACGAATTTTTTAGACCACGTTAAAGGCACAAAACGGCCCTGACGGGGGATGGGGGACGGCGGACGGACATTGCAGATTTGAAATCTCCATGTCTTGAAAAACGTAAAGTATCAAATTTTGAGGGGGGGTTGTAAAAAATGTTTCGTGACCGAAAACATAGGGTTATTATTCAGAATGAATAATAAACCAAAAACAGTACGACACACCGAGGAACTCAACTCCTACGATGTTTTCATGCAATTTAAAGAAAGACTAGTATTAAATATTAGCCACGGCGCAACAAACAACTCGTTTCAGTCCTCGGTAATTATTCGCCGCTGTATCTACTAATTCTATCTATTGTTCACTCAGTTCATACGAACTTGGCAAAACATTTAAAACGTTTCACTTTCAAACTGGGGGGCTTTCAAAATGTTCGCAAATTTATTGAGCTGCCTCTAATTAGACCAGGTCACTTATGAACTTATTGATGATTGATAGTACAGTTAACCTGATTTTTGGTGATGTTCTGGAATAATAGGGAAAACACGCGAAAAACACATCACCAAAACGACGCTTGTTTTAATTTTGACGTTGTTGATATTGCTCTTGGGTCTCGCATGAGTATTATTAAACTTTTACCGCGCAAACAGCCCCCACTTTGATTTTTCTGAGAACGGCACATGGCCGAGGTGATAAGAAAAACTGCATGTGATCAGATTTCTTCGAAGCTATTGTGCTGCTAGAATGAAATTTTTGTATTATCAATCGGAATCGTTAGAGCCTTTTTTTTTAAAGGAAATAGCTATAGTTAATTGTGAAAAGAGAGAGAGAGAGAGAGAGAGAGAGAGAGAGAGAGAGAGAGAGAGAGCGGTTATCATTTAAAACAAAAATGCATTCTACAGAACTGTGGAGAAAAAAAATCACCAGTCAAATGAAACGATTTCTTCTAATACAAGGGAAATGAAAAATTGGAAGTGGATCAAGTTGAGTCATCGTACGTCTTGGGGGGTTTTTCTATAAAAGTTTCGGAAACTTTTGGCAGAAATTTTGGGATCATAGCGGTCGGCGTTGTCATTATAAAACTTGATGGATTAGGAAGGATTTGCCAAATAAATTAGTTCTATGGGACGGAATTTGTAGAGTGGATGAGGCATGGCGAGTATTAACATCATGAATATTGCATTGAAAGATGTATTGCTCGAATAAATACTTCGGTGTCCTGAATTTGAGAATTTTAAATAGCATAGTAGCCGCTGCGAAGACCCTTACTCCAATTTCTCTCCTTGATTTTAGGCCAGCCAAGCTTCGCAAAGTACGGAGTTGTGTGGGTATCAGGCCGAAGGCGGAACACAAATCTTACGATCGAATTGAGGGGTCTTCGCAGCGTCGTGATCTGACCCGCACTAAGATCGCAGTAGGCGAGGGAGGCGTAATCGAAGAGTGGTAGCAGAAGTGCTTGCGCTAACCGTGCTCTTACGTACGAATTGAGAGAGAGAGAGAGAGAGAGAGAGAGAGAGAGAGAGAGAGAGAGAGAGAGAGAGAGAGAGAGAGATTGATTGATTGATTGATAACGTCTTTATTATTGAATCTGGCGAGGTTTGGCCATACATGGCCATTCTTCCACCTAACCAGAACTTTTCAGTCAACAAGTTACGAGCACAGATTGGCACAAGGCGACATTACATGGCAATCAATTTTGTGTTACAAAATTCTCCAGCTTTGTGTTCAAGAAAAAAACTACTACTACTAATAAAAATAAAAAAAGATAAATAAAAGTAAATAAATGTCTTCTTTACTGCATTCCACATAGGTAATTACGTCCTTCATTTTTCATTCAGTATAAAAAGATAATAAGTATTCCTTCAGATGTTTCTTGAAAGCAGAATAACTGGTCAATTTCTTGAGGTCAGGTGAAAGTCCGTTGTAATATGAAGTGCTCTGCATAAGGAATGACTGGCGATAGGCTGTAGTGCGGCACGGCGGCAGCCGGTAACATATATCCTTATTCCGGGTTTCAATTTGGGAAAACATCTGATATCTGTCAGCGAGGTACCTGGGCCTTCTTGATGAGGTTATTCTAAACATCGTGATTAGAACCATGTACTGGATAAGCTCATCAACTTTCAGGATTTGGAGATGTCGATATTTGTCGTACACCCTGTCGTCGTATTTAAGATTTAAAATGTACCTAATACAGGTATTTAAAGCTCTCTGCATTTTGAGCCGACATACAGAGTCCAGATCGCAGGCGACTGCAGCACCATACATGAAGTAAGGTAGGATCAATGTCCTGAACAAGGTCGTTCTAAGGCTTACCGATTTACAGAAAACTAAGTTCCTGAAAGCGTAGAGCAATGAGTGAACCTTCCCCACAGTGGCATCAGTTTGAGAAGTCCAAGACAGATCATCGTTCAATATAATCCCTAGGCATTTCATTTGCTTTACATAGGCAATCTGTACATTTTCAACCGCCAATTTTGGGATTCCACTGAGGGAGAAATTGCCAAGCAATCTGGCATGCCCCATAATCATGGCACTACACTTGTTCGGATTCAGCACAAGGCCATGTCCACTGAACCACCCTGAAAGATTCTCCAGGTCCCGATTGACAGCGCTGACAGCCTCATAAAGTTCCTCCCGTTTGCATGATAGGTATATGTTCAGATCATCGGCATACATCCCCCTTTCACAGATAGATAGATAGATAGATAGATAGATAGATAGATAGATAGATAGATAGATAGATAGAGAGAGAGAGAGAGAGAGAGAGAGAGAGAGAGAGAGAGAGAGGGAGACAGAGAGAGAGAGAGAGAGGGAGAGAGAGAGAGAGGGAGAGAGAGAGAGAGAGAGAGAGAGAGAGAGAGAGATTTAGAAGAGGAATCTAAAATTGAGGGGGTGGGAAATCCGTTGTCACTTAGGAATAACTGAGGAGATGGGCTTTCCACAGGAACAAACAAAAGGATTGAGTGTAACGTTAGGTGCAAGCGCGGATATTCTGAAGATTAAAGACCCAGCTAATGCAGCCAGCTAACATCAATAATAACTGAAAATTAGTCAAACTGAGGGAAGGATACTCAGTATTTTCACAAGTTAACCATGTCTTGCAAAACATTATTTTTTCGCGAAGTTCGTTTCGGAATGTTCGAACGAAAATACTTAAGGAATTGGAGGGGTCTTCGTAATTGTAGCGGCCGGATGAAGGGGTCCTAGGGAGAATTTTGTCGGGAATCCCTGGTCCAATCGAGCATATACAGTAGCCTGGTCAGTTGCAATCTCAAGAAGACTTAGGGCGCGGAGAAGTTCGTCTATGGTGGTTTCCTACGGGAAGTGATCACTCGCATTAAGGAAGGTCATTGTCACAAAAGAAACGAGGGGTCTCTCCCCTCGCCACCACGTGAGAAAGAGCTGTTCTCGTGTTATGAGAAAACACCACACAATCATTCACAATGTGCACATAATGCGTTTCGGATTAACGAGGTTTTCGGGGGTGAGTTCGCGTGAAAAGAACTGGTTTGTGTGCTGTGTGAAGTGAGCGCTCCGTGTGTAGGTACGGGGGCAGATGTTACCTTTCTCGTGCTGGAAGAAGAAGAAAGCTCGGGTTTCAGACGGTCGACGGCAGCGGGTGGGATAAAACGAGAGAAATTTCATATTTCCGATTCCTTTCTGCGAGATCTCCCGTCATCTTTCCAACACGGCACCTTTTGTATCCGAGCGAGCCGTTCATACTCAACTCAATCCCTTACCCGGTTCGACGTCAGTGCACGCGTCGCTTTTAATCTTCGAGATCTCGGGATCGAGAGGAGGAAAGGAAAAGAGGAACGTGCGCCCCTGCCAGTGATAGAACCTCTGCCGAAACCGCTTCGAGGCTTTTCCAAGCTTTTCTTCTTCCCTTTTCCGCGAGAGGAGCGAGAGCGGTGGAAATACGGACTCGGAGAAAAGGATATTGGATTGCGAGATTCCAGGTTTCCCAGGGTATCAGATTTACAGTAAATAACAAGCTCAATTCCGAGGCGAAAACAAGAAACAGTCACATCCGATACTGTAAATTGCCAAAAAACGTTTGTCGCACGATGATTGATTTCTGAGTCTTTGAGAGAGGGCGAGAGAAAGAGAAAGAGAGAGAGAGAGGAAGAGTGCGAGTGAGAGAGAGAGATTGAAATCTTTTATTTAACAAGCAGGGATGATTAGGGTCACTGGGCCCTCTCTTCCACCATCCCTGAACAATTTCACAAATATTGATCAGTTGCGTTCATTAACAAATTAAATTAAAATAATTTTCTTCTACATATAACTTCACAATCAACATAAATTCTTCAATATTCCTTAATTAACATTTCTATAAATTTTTCTTTGAAACAGTCTACCTTTTTACTCAAGTCAAACATATCGATGTGATCGTTATATAATTTGGATGCCTGTACCACAAAGGATCTTGAATATGTCGAGGAACGGTGCGCCGGAATTTTTAAAAGTTTGTTTTTTGATCGGGTGTCTCTTTGGTTGAAAAACTGCAATTTGTTATAGGTATACAGTGGATTTTAGGTTTAAAATATCATAAATAGCGTTGCAACTATCTGAAGCAATGTTCTCTCCCTAATTTTTAGCCAACCAAGGCGTCGGTAGTTTGGGGTTACATAGTCTTCGGGACGCAGTCTCAAAGCAAGTCGGAGTGCCGCATTTTGTGCTTTCTGCAGACGACTGATTTCGCAGCTCTTGAGATCACATAGCGCGGAGGTAGCGTAATCAAAGTGCGGCATTATTAGTGTTTGCACTAATTGTTTGCGCACGTGTGGGAAAATCCGTGGCAATTTGCCGAAGTTGGTAGATGCTGCGGAAGGCCTTATTGCAGATCGACAAGGTTTGAAGATCCCAAGATAAATTATTGTGAATTGAGATTCCCAAGATCAACGCAGGCTGGACGTATTCAAGAGGGGTATCGTCGTGGGTGATGTTTGGGATTCCTAAATTCTTTGCTCTATTGAGCATTTTTGTATATCCCAATACCATCGCCTTGGTTTTTCGCAGGTTAATTTGCATACCATGCGATACGCACCACTCAGCAACTCGTGTGAGATCACTACTGAGTGTTTTGACTGCTCCATCAATTTCGTCCACATCGCACGCCCGGTAGAACTGGAGATCATCCGCATAGGCAGTATATTCTGTCCCCTCTGAGAAAGTTTGTGGTAAAGTTGTTACATATAGTATGTAGCATAGTGCAGACAAAACCGATCCTTGTGGTGTGCCTACTTCTACGTCTTTCCAAGATTACAAGCAGCAATCATCTTCCTTGATAGCCAATTGTCGTTCTCGTAATAAGACTCGAACCACAGTAGCGCACTTCCTGTGATTCCAACCGAAGACAGTACTGCACACAAAAAATCTCTCTGGATGAGATCAAATGCAGAGGAGAAATCGACCATAACCATTATAGAGACTTTTTTACGATCCATTGCTCCTCTCACGTAGTCCAGAACGCTAATCAACGCAGTTTCTGTGCTAAAACCTGAACGGTAGGCTGATTGTTTTGGATCAAGAAGGTTGTGCTTCTCGACAAAGTCACGTATTTGCCAGTATACGATCTTAGAGAGAAGAGAGAGAGAGAGAGAGAGAGAGAGAGAGAGAGAGAGAGAGAGAGAGAGAGCATAAGTATGTTTGTAGCTCTACATGTATTACATACCTTCATAATACATGTCAGTTTATTTGTTCGATCTGACCTATAACGTTGTCACACCATATATAAACAGTACATACCGGATTGGTATATACCGAATAAGTATCTGACAAAACAAAACAAAATTATATTATTGCGGTGGTTGTTGATGAGTTTGAATTTTTAATACCAGAATCAGCGTGGGATTTGCTATAGGAGGATATCCGGATCAAAATGTACTTGAAAAAAGTAAAAAATGCGATTTGGCTGGAACATTTAGGTAAAGATATCGAGTTTGATGGAGACAAATATGGGTTGGGTTCATTCGGAATCAGCCCGAAATTTTCTATAAGTTAAGTCCGGCGTTGACCTTTTTAGGTACAATTACCATCTCGCTAAAAATAAAAAGACACGCACACCAATTTTGTTGACCAGTGTCATTAGTGGCCGAATCCTCAAAACTGTCTATAGTTCCGCATGACTTCTGTTAAGTTTTCCAACTATTTAAGTTACGAGAAGATATTTGCGTAGTAGGTAACTTTTAACCCGAAGATTCTCGGGATTAAAATACTAGCTCAGCAGTATCCACCCCCCTACGAGGTGTCCTTAGACATTCAGCACTTGAGAAACTTCACTTTTGTGTTAGCCGTTTCCAAACAATTGTACCCTTTGTAAACCACGTAATTCCGTAATAAAGTTTTGAAGTTTTTTTAAAACTCAGTTTCCCTTCGGGAAAACATAATTTTTATATATTATATCATTGTGGTATTTATTATTAATATTACATCATATTTATATCCGATTTATCAACTGTATTAACTAATTTTCCCCTTAAAATTACTATAGTTTGTAATTATTTTATGACACTGTGTGATATCACACAAATTGAGTTGAAGCAGATTTGAACAAATTTCAATAATTGATGTTTGAAGAGAAATGAACAGCGTAATAGGACGGCGTTAGAGTCGTGATGCTCAATGTGAGCAGACACGCCGACAATGTTGTTCGCAGAGTGCTACAAGTAACTTCCCTCCGAAATTAGCCCCGTGGCTTCTGAAATGCCAACTCTGAGGATAGGGAGTAGGAGGAGATCATAATCCTCTGAGATTTGGAAATAATTCAGTGTTATTTCCTTCAGTAGAAAGTTCGGCTAATCCAGCGGGTTCTGCGTAATTGAATTTAAGCTTTCGAGTTTTGAGGGCCCCACAACTATTGAGCAATTCATCAACACGCCAACTTGTCAACGATAGGCCCGGCCCGACTGCACCCGACGCAGCTACAATGGGCTTCACTAACAATCATCCTCGTGTTTGTCGTACGTATAATAGGTTCCTAATTATTTTCCAAGCGTCTCTAGGGAGAAATCCGGATTGCTTACAATATCCGTTACGATTCAAGGGTAAGGCCGTTAATTAAAGGGCCCCGGCCTTAGTCGAGCCCTGAACTTCCTTGATAAGCAACAACTTAAAGGTGAGCCTCAGACCGTGTTTCGAGTAGCCTATTACAGAAGCTCGGCTCGCTGTTGTCTGCAAGGATATTCTATTTCCTTCGGGGTGATGACACTGCGCCGTTGACTAACGATATTAACTAGAGGGAGAAGTCCGACTGGCTCAGCTCGAAATTAAATATCGGTGAGGGATTTTCAATTGAAGTAACATTGCGATTGCGATTCATGGCCTGTTAAACCTGATCCCCACGAATGAGCAGGAGGGGATTTCGAGACGATAAAACTGTAAAGTCGCGCGCAATAGTTCATTATCGTGTGTTGGCAGTTCTTTCATACGAATCTGTTTACCTACAATTTTGGAGATTGCGCATTACAGAGTTGGGCGAAACCAAGAGAAGCTCACCATCGCATTAAATTTGTCACTATTTACTGGTGTTGTGTACGTGGTTCAAGATCTTGTGGTTTACGGCATAAAATCTCCAACAGTGCCAATAGCCCATAAAAAAAAGTGTGGACTAAATCAATATTCACAACCTGAGTGGTGAGCAACTCGCAATTGTTGGGGAAAGGGGCTGTATACGCGTTATGCAGGTTTAAACAAATTTGAGAACAAGAAAAAGTACGAAATAGGAAGAAAGTAGCTGAAAAGTATCTAAATTTATGTGGATTTGGTGGGAAGAGAGCGTGGGTAACGGAAACCAAAAGTGTGGGCTTGAGCATAATGTACTAGGGTGAGGTAATTGTACATGGTGAAAGGCATGGAGGTAGTGTTGAAGACATGCAGCTTAATTCATAAAAAGCGGCGGTTGTTGACGTCGGGAATACCAGTGCAGCTTAACTGAACCGTTCAAAAGGAATACGGAAATGTTTTTAGTCGAACATCTTCTTCCCAGGAGCTTTAATGTGCTTGCAGTGTGGTATTAAAAGGATATTGTTGACCATTAATCGTGTATCAAACAGTTATTGTTGGCCATAAATGAACTTGAGACTGGAAATAATCACAATCATCCAATCATCTATGAACTCCTAAGCGAGCCATACCGAGGTATGATCTCTGACGCCTTATTGAGTTCCTCGTTGTATCCTGTTTCCAGGGTTGGTCCTATCCAAACACAGGACCAGTCACAGCGTGTGCGACATTCCACATAGAGGCTTTCAGAACAAAAAGACGCTAATAACACAGGAAAAAAAACTGACTTCATGTCCGTGCAAAAGACTGGAAAGGCTCACAGCAGAGCAGAACATTCTTTCTCCAGTTATCGACTTCCTTATGAAAGCCCACAGGTCGGTTTCGGGAGCTCGTACACCCAGTGGAGGCGTGGCATTGGTATAAACTTTCCAAAGACTACCGCCGAGGCCCGGCCAAGCTCACAGTCGAATAGGCTGACGCAAGAAGCTGGATTTCGTGGTACTTCCAGGCCAAACAACAACTGGAACGCACCAATGACGGAACCTGTCTCCAAGAACATGCTGCTTTCAAGCAGTTACGTAATTTTTCTTCCAACTTTCTTGCCGAGTGGGAAATAAACTGTTTCTGTTCTTCCATAAAAAGATAATGTGGCGTTACAGTTGTGCACCGACTAACTGTAATAATCAAGTTTGAACATTCAAATAATTTTGTGCTCAGCTCCTAAAATATATTTCAGCCACCAGGTTAGCTAAAATACTTCCCCATAACGACGGCATCAAACAAGCCACTCGCTAGATTAAGCATCTCTTACACCCCCTTGTGTCTCATGCTCCCCTCATATCTTGTTAAAGTGCAGGTAGTACTTCATCTTCAGAACGAGGGAAGCACTCCGAGGATATTAAGGGCAGTTTCACGTGAGCCTGCACTGCAGGCGGAGCCCCGATTTTAATCCTAATTAACGCTTTCCTCAGAAACTTCTGTAATTCAATGAAGAGTTACGACTAGTGGTCGCTATTATTATTTTAACTTACGCTGAGGGGAATGGATTACGGAATTTGTTCTCCCACTTTATATTCCGCAAGACGAGGATAAATTCATTTTGGTTATAACTTCATCATCTCGTAAAGAAACGAGGGGGACGCCAACGTGTTTCTCCTCCGTCTTTTGAATGGAGTTAGCACGGCGAAAGCGTTCGTTTACTTTGGGCGGTTTCACAGTAATGAGCAACTTGTATTTGATATCATTGGGGGGATATGATTTATGTTAAAAGCTGTGTTTGTGTTTGAAACTGTCCACGCGACAAATTGTTTCAAAACCACGTCCAACATTTTCAGAAAAATAAAATTTGGCGTATCGGTATTATTGCAGCGTCCCACGTTGATCTCCTACTGATTGAATGTCAAATTTGAGTTTATTTGATCCCGCCGCTCCAACTCCACACGTGGGAACAACACACCCCATTTTTTAATTGGTATTTTACATAAAAACGCAGGGCTACGAGAAATGAAAATACAGGAGTAAATTGTTAACTCAACTCTAACACAAGGTGGAGCAGTGACGCAGCTGAATGAATGAACGGTTGCGTAAAATGACGTGGGAAGAAGTAAAGTTGAACGATGGAAAGAAAGAAGAAAATGAGGTGCTACGCATCACGCAACTTTCCTCAGTCCCACGTACACCCGGCGATTTCTATCGTTCTAGCTGCTGATCATAAATACTTTTTCAGTTTACACGAAAAACTGTTGGTATTTAACGATCCAGAATTTATTGAGTTGCTCCTACTCACGTAACGACGCTTATTGGGTAACTAACGTTTAGGTAATTTATGGGATTCTCAACAGGATTTCTTCAAAAGGTTAGTGTTTTTTCCAATTAACTTAAATAAAAATATGAGTCACTGTGAAATACCTGGTGCGACGCATCATGCTAATTCCCTCAGCCTTACGTACATTCAACGTTTTTCATGGGTTCTGCAACTAATCCAACATATTTTTCATTACGTTCACATCAACTTTATAAAACTTAACTTCGCGCCTACGTGGAAACCGGTAGCGCCTGAAGTTCCAGAATTTATTGCACAAACATATACGAAAAAATTCTTAAAATGGCGAAAGTTTGAACTCCGGTAATTGGAAGTTTGGTCACTTACGGTGCCCGAGTTTGGTGCACCAGGACTGATAAAAAGATTGTGCAACAACAGTTGAATAAACTGCAGCACTGGGCCTGCGAGGCTGTGACGGGTTGTATGCAGACAGCCCCAACGGCTGCGCTAGAGGTCTTGCTGGGTCTTGCACCTCTCTACGTACAGGTGGAGAAAGCTGCCTACGTATTGGCGGCTCGTATGCTGGAATTGGGTCTTGTCAGGCGGGAGAGAAAGGCGCCGCACCACTTGATTTTGGATAAGGTGCGTGTGGAGGAGCCTGCCTTGCAAGTCAGGGACTCGATACAGACGAAGTTTGGGGTACAAATCCATGGAAGATCCAGTTGGGTAGCGGGTGGTCGCTCTCTCGAGGTTGAAGCCATGGTATATTAAACAGTCGACTCAGTGATGGGGGGCCTAGCAGGTGCAGGCATCTGTGGGCCAGGAGTCCGAATAGCGATACAACTGGGTACACTGGTGACAGTTTTCCAAGGAGAGCTTTTCGCTGTGACAGTGTGCGTGCAGCACGTTCTGCGTAGGGGCCTGAAGCGGAAAATAATAAACATTATGTCGGACAGGCAGGCTGCACTTAAGGCTCTGGCTTGCTATAACGTCACGTCAGAGCTTTGAGAGTTCCTGACTAGCTTGAAGACCATGGCAAAGGAAAACATACTAACACTGTGTTGGGTACCAGGTCATGGAAAAGAGAACGAAAAGGCCGATAAACTGGCAAGAAAGGGATCTGCGCTTCCCCCGGTGGGACCTGAGCCCTTTTTCTGTACTTTGGCATTTAGGTTTATTGGATTGTTGGAGAATTATTTATTGAAGCCAACGTACTGTCTGATAGAACACGTTTATGCAAGACGGAAAAGGATAACGAAGCGCGAGAATAGTTAGGGGTAAAACGAGAATTGCACAAAGTGACGTTGGATATTTAGTATGGCTTCCAGTTACGTGATTCGTGGTCGAATAATGTTCACTATATTGCGCATGAATATTAAACGTGGGCGTACGCCAATGTAGTAATAAAATCATTAAGCTCATTAGCAACAAACATACGAAATGAAAGTGTTGCGGTTTGGTGATTTAGGTAGCTCTCAAACATTAACCGTTCAAAATATATTCAGTTTGTACCTCATTTCGTGCACACCGTTTCGCTTCTATTTGTACGAAAACGTTAATCCTCTTGATGAAGGAAGGAGAAAAGGAAAACTAGTTATGCTTGTGATTTCAAATCCGACCTTCCCGCTTGGTTACTCAAAGTCCTCAGAAACCTTTGCCGACGATGAGCTCTAATTTGGAAACGGAACAAGTGTTTGAAGTAAAGCTCGAACTGAATTGAAGTAAAGGGAGCAGTAACTTGATGTTTTCCCAGACGTAACGAGACAAATACACAACTTCTGAGCCCAAGAACTCGCTCTATGGCCAAATGAAGAAAATTTAATTTTCAGAATCACGCGCTGCTGAGTAATTGCTACATCACTCGGAGCGATTCACAATTGACATTGTGAACGAGACATTCAACTCTATTCCCAACACTCAAACAAAATTAAAATTATTTACGTGAAATAAGCAACGTCTCCAGAATACAAATAAGTAGCGTGCACACGATAAGAGAGCAAGAATCGAAATTACGAACATTAAAAAATGCTAAACCGGTACAACTACGCATTTATTTTCGCAGAGTACGGTGGAAACAAATAGAGAATATAATGTATTTTTGAAAAAATTGTTCCTCGAGGATTAATGTTTGGAGGCCATTTAATCGTCTGATACAGATCCTGTTTGTTACCTTGACATTTTAAGTTGGAATGGCCACACTCGAGGGTTGGTATTTTGGGAGTTTTGAAAGTTTTCCGCTTGATGGAGCTAACAACCACTTAGAAGGGCGGTCTCCACCCGATTACAGCAACACCGCAAAAGGACGACTGCCGTCCAAAGAGAGAAAAGAGGGTTGGGGTGTAATCGAATGTAAGCACAAGAAATGTAAATGAGGAAAGAGCGCGCTATAACTAGTGACGGAGTCGTTGACTAAATTGATGTGAGTATGTGTTAAGAGCGTTACAGAACGAGCTTCAAAAGAAGAGGGAGGTGGAGAAGCACAGAAATATCTTGGAGTGATTAGAATTCAAGAGATCAATTAAAGTTCGGGTAAATACTTCTTCTTTTCTTTGTTTTCTTACTAAACAATAGCTCAAGAAAGCGCTACATCCAGATAAGTGTTGTTTTTCTAATTTCCGTGAATAATATTACCCAAGTGTGAGCAAAGGCGGTATTATTGAGCAAGAGCCGTTCAGTGGAGAACGCCACATCTCTGCTACACAAACGCACACGTATAACGATGCTGTTAAGTAACACAATTTAATGTAAGTATGCATTTTGACGCTGCTTTTGTAGAGTTTCTGTTCTATCCTGTTAACTTTTGTGCTCACAAACAAGTACGTTAGTTCTTTCACCGATTAGTTGATTTTTGTTCTGTTCACATTATCTGATGCAATATATTGCTATTCCCCTACATCTTCATGATTCACATTCATTGTTCATTCAATTTTATCAGTAGAAAGACACATGACTAAACTTCCAAATTAGCCTACACCGATTGATCGAATCTGCTCCTCTCTAATGTTAATTATCCAACAGTACACTTTTTGTACTTTGTCCTCGCCCTTTCATGACCATTCGCTTTATCGTAAGCACCTTGGCTTCAACGAATGCTTCGGAAATAGACTCTTCAATATTCCTTTCTGCAGTACTTCGTGCCATTCCAGAACCGTAGTCAAGCATCAATATCTCATACTGTAACATCGGCTGTTATAGGGAAACATAGATTTGTTCCAGCCTAGACGCTTCCAATATGCTTCGTAAGTTTCTCACTAAGCGCATGAACATACGTGGCTTCTCATAAAGAAAATCTGCAGGCAAGGAATGGATGAGGTTTGTTTGCGTGTATCGCACTATCTTGGAGCAGGCTGTCATAGCGGGAATCATCCCATCTACTTGCTGGCTACAGAACACTACAGCCTACACAGTGACGCGAGAAATTCGAATCTGGCAAGATCGATAGGAGAATGAAGAAAGAGGTTGGTAAATTGCTATGTCGATCCGAAGGGGTGCAGATTGATTGAGGGAAGAATGCACTGGGAAGTTAAATAATTCCTCATCCAGTTCCTAACGACAAATGCCTATCTCCACAGGATTGCGACCTTTCGGTCCATAGCGCGAGGATGGCATCGTGGACGACGCAGAACCTACCTTCTTTTTCTGACACAGATATGCCTCCAGGAAGTGGTTCTGCGGGGGAGCATGGATACCATAACTAGTACGTTAAATAGCGACATTTTCCAGAGACAAAAAACGTTGACATGATAGGAAGATTAATAAGTTAAGAGATTAATCGATTGGCGATCCTGCTGTAATACTTGGTGGTGTTTGAGTGACTATTGATAAGGAAATACTGCCCTCCCGATCTGTAGATTTTTGTAGCTGCTTCATTGGTTAACCTGCTACTGAGTCATGAAATACGCTTTCATTCGATCTCCAAGCTCAACAAACAGTGCAGCGTACAATGCGACGGAAGGATTATCACATTCACCGAATCTGAATAGTTAACGAGTTAGTAATGAGTCGAAAAGAAGTCATTGAGTAACGTAAAGTATTGTATCGATCGCAGCTTATTCGAGTTTGAAGAGGGATATTTTTTCGAAAAGAAAACGAATCTTATATTCCCTTCTTGTTTCAGCTTGATTTTAAGACGATCCGACGATAAACGAATTAACGCGATTCAAGGCGATTTTTGATTGACGTATTTAATTCAGGACGAAAGGAAAGGAAAGTGTTGGAAAATGGTCAGGAACTTTTCAAGGCCTCTGAAGTATCAAAAGAGCCTCATAAACATTCTGGAGGCTTGGCATTTTGAAACTAAATTAGACTGCAGAGACTTCCCTTTCCCAAACTCGAAAGAGCGAAGGGAGGAACGAAAAAGGTCTTGGAAAAACTCGAGAAAACTTACCTTGAAGTTTCTCCGCTTTCCTCAGTCACAATATCCATTTACACCTTTTGTTATTCGGTTTTTATGTTCTTGGCTTACTTTCAAAGTTTGCACTATTGCGAAAGGAGGGCACTTCTGACAGTCGGTCATTTGCTTTCTTCTTAACGTCTGTTGCCGTTGGAGCGAGAAATATACTGGCTGTCATTTCTTGAGTTCCCGTGAGACCGCGAAACGCTTCAGTCTACTGTCCTTCGTCTTTTAATTTTTTTACACCAGTATCGCATCAAAATTCAACGCAGAAGAGAAAAGCGACGAATTATGCGTCACACAACAACAAAATATTTGTTAACTATACATCATTTTGTAGTTTCGTGAAAACGTGGGAGCAATAACTGTCTAAGGAGAAATACATTTTTTGACAAGTCAACACGAAGAGAAACATGAGCACTTTGGAGAAGTTTAAGGGGGAAAAACGATCTTTAGATCTGCCAGCACTCATTTAAAAATATTTGGTGCGGCGCCTCAGACAACGTCCTCACAACCACAAGATTCCCAAGTTTTTTTCAGATCTTTGAGACTTCTGACGTCGAAAACACCATTTCTGTGAACCTGAGCGTGCGATTGAGAGAGAACAGCTGAACAAAATTGCCGCAAGTTTGTTATTTGGCCTGCAGGCCGACAAATACGCCAAAACAAACGAAATTAGTCTCAAACTAACTATGGTAATTAGAGCAATCAACCCTGTCGACGTCACGACTCTCCAAGCTCCCGCTTTCCCACACCCCAGATGCAACCTTCGGCTGTTTGCTTCTAAGTAGTACTCAGGAATTACTCCTGCCAAAACAAAGTGAGCGGGTTGGAGACAGTCCTGTATGCATTGGACACAGTCAAAGCACCTGGTCTTTGCTTTGCTGATACCACTCTCCTATGTGAGCCATATTGCAGAGCGAGTCCTCATATTTTCGGTCTGCAAAGAATTACGGAGTTGAAAATGGCCATGAGCGATTTCCTCCTGCTCAGCTTCAAGCTACCAGCTGGTTCCTGCTTAGGAATCATATCACCACGTCTGCTCCCCGTCGCTCAGTTTTGCAACCATGAGATCACATCTTCGCCTTTAACCACATGAGGTACGATTGTGGAAATTCTTTTTCTCGTGAGGACCACAACCTCACTCTTCTGCAGAGCGACCCTGAGGCCCGTCATGCCTATCACTGCAGAGCCAGCCGATATCGTCTGATCCAACACAATCTGGTTAGTCCGTGGGATGCTCACAGGGCATGGACCATTCTGTACGTACCTTCACTGTGCAATGAATGCAGAGAAAGACAACGCGGAGCCAACATCCTTCGACCGTGGGAGAAGTAGATACAGCGTTTCACAGACAGTGTTGGGCGGATCAGTCTTGACAGGGGTATACGCGGTGGAATGAATCGGAGTGAAGTAATCAGAGAAACATTTGCCAGTGACATAATGTGATGGGGCGATTTCACGTCAGTTTGCTCCAGGTCAAGGGTGGGTTCCCAAAAAGAAAAAAATCATGCTAATCAGAACACCCAACTTTTTTGCCGTTTACTTTAAATTGTTTGTGTTATCAGAACCTGGCGACGCCCCAATAAACTATCTATACACTGGTCATAGGCAATCAGCTCATTGAAAAATCTTAGTCCTCAGTTATCGTTTACTGATTAACTTGGTTGACGGTGTTTCTCCTTTTATTCCAGTACGCACTTACTTTTTCAAAGAAAAAAAAATCATGCTGACGGTCACAATAAAACTATGTACACGTTGGTTGTTCAGCTAAGATCAAACATGAGTAGCAGCTCAATAAATTCAGGAACTGCAAGAACGTCATATTTTACAACAGTCATGTCAAAGATATGGCCCGAGATCGCAATGTGCTATAGAAAGAATCATGTTTTTTAGAGAATCACTGGATTCCTCTACGGGTCTTTTGAAATTCGCACACTTCATTTAGCCGAAGACTAAATCACTTACATTTCAGGAAGTTTTTACAAGATTTGGACGAAAACTTTCTGATGTACCTAACTTCACCTACGTACGTTGCCCCAGTCGAGGAGTAGTTAGTTACTGGTATTTTTCTATACTGATTTGAATGGGATGGGCCTCGGAGCTGTGAGACCCCGTCAAGCCGTTCAAGATAATAATAAACCATTGTGTAATAATGCAGGGTTTTTTAATTTGAGGCCGGCTCGCCTAAACATTATTCTGTAAAATTGAGTTTGACTCCCCCTGTTCATGAGAAGGTAGAGTAGCCGAAAATGAGTCAAACGTAAAGCAATCTTGTAAAAGAGCTGGCTGGTTAAAGGCAATCTATACGTGTAGTGTAAATCGGCGCCATCGTTGATCGTTGTATTTTCACTGCCGCGTTTACAAGATGCGAAAGATCGAGACTTATTAAACCGTACGTTGCCGATCCGTTACGGCTGCCACAAAGCAAAACGCAAAAAAACTCGTTTTTGACACTTTCGTTAACCGAGCCATTGGCATCACCTCCTTTTGGTTAAACTTTTTCAACGAAGATGAAAATACGCAGACCATGAGCCGAAATTAGTTTTTCCGATTCACGAGAACTCGAAATAAACATCTGCCGAAAACACATCTTTTTTTGGGGGCGATACGATTTCTTTCCTCATCCTTTGAGTTGAGGAGAGTAAAACATATTTATTCGCTGGTTAGGGGAGGGGGGGTAGGGCGATGAACCTTACGAAAGTCCTGTTTGAACCAAAGGCAATAATTTATCGTATCGGGCGCGGGACTTGGAAATTCGGCTAGAACACATTCGTTCTCTCGTGTCAGATATAAACGAGTTTACAAGATACCACCAGTAATCCTCCCGTAATTCTACTTCTTCATTTTTAGTTCTGTTGTTCAAAATATTTCTGCCGATGTCGATGTGGTTTAATATTATTTTGAATTGTCAATTACTCTACTAAAATGCTAATCTTCGGATGCTGCAGGTAGGAAATGGTGTCAGTCTAAGGACGTACGAGAGATATTGAGCGATCGGCCAATCTGAAGCCAAAATAGAGTGGATAGGTCGTTAGAGCAACACAACGCTCCAAATAATCAGAGAGAGCGAGAGAGAGAATTTTGATTAAAGTTCCAAAAGGGTGCCCACGTTTGTGGTGGGAGTATTGGATTAAGTACTACAAATAAACAGTCACCTCACAATGTCTCTGACGTACACATCTTCATTGGATCGTACGTCTTCGTCCCACACAGCTGCGACATCCATGACTCAGAGAATCTATCCATCTCTTGGGGCGAAAGACGTTTCTCTCAGTAAGTAAGGGGAGTCGGAGTTTCCCTCCTCCTCAGAGGACACCTGCCCTCAGGTGTTCCAGAAGGGGCAGTGCAGAGCGAAGATGCTGCGTCTACCCTGCACTGGATAGTTGCACTTTTGGAAACAAGCGGCGTCCTGGCTCATGGGGTGTGGCAGGGTGTGAGGCCTGTGTTTACAGCATTCACACGTGTACATTGTGTGGCAGCTGTTGAGCGTGTGTGAGGCTGCCAGACAATTCGTACACAGATTGTGCACTTCCACGTAGGTTCCTCGAGCCTCCTGGCTGGAGTTGAGGAAACGAGGACACTTTTTTTTACCCCATGATGTTTGCCGCAGATACGCAGGGATGAGGCTCTGGCGATGGAGTTTTGTCTTCACCAGGCCTTTTTGAAGGCGTTTGGTTTCCCCGGACTCATTGATGTTGTTCGGGAGAACAGATACGCGAGAAGACGTCAATGTTGATGCAGGATGGGGGATTGAGTGGTTGTGAGGTGTACAGTCGGCTGCTGCAATGCTAGGTAAGACGTGCGAGAGATCTTTATTGGCGAGGAGCTTCTCAACATTTGCCCTGCTTTGCTCGAAGCAGCCGTCGTCGATTGAACACGAAGCTGTGTTCAACTGATCGTCAACAAGGAACAACGTTCGAACATAATGACGGGCGAGAGAGTAAGTCGCAGCAGGACAGAAAATTTGAAGGGTGAGGGTCAAAAATTCCCACCGCATAAGATGAAGTTAACGTACCTGTTAGGTGAGTCCGTCTCCTCTGGCTTGTGAGTTACTGTGGGCAAGCGCTTTCGATGTAAAGACATCATCGTCTGGCCGTTTAGTCAGTACTGGAGTCAGTCAGTTGGTCGTGGTCTTTATATACAAAGAGAAAGGTGAAGGGAGTGATGGAGCGTTGGGGAAGGGGCGGGGAGAGGTCTTGTTGGTCAGTCTTGTTAGTAGTACCTTAGCCGGACTGGCTGTGTTAGGTATTAAAGAAATTGGGTTGTGTCCGCCAGTAGGCAAATACTAAAGTTAACGTACCTGTTAGGTGAGTCCGTCTCCTCTGGCTTGTGAGTTACTGTGGGCAAGCGCTTTCGATGTAAAGACATCATCGTCTGGCCGTTTAGTCAGTACTGGAGTCAGTCAGTTGGTCGTGGTCTTTATATACAAAGAGAAAGGTGAAAGGAGTGATGGAGCGTTGGGGAAGGGGCGGGGAGATGTATATAAAGACCACGACCAACTGACTGACTCCAGTACTGACTAAACGGCCAGACGATGATGTCTTTACATCGAAAGCGCTTGCCCACAGTAACTCACAAGCCAGAGGAGACGGACTCACCTAACAGGTACGTTAACTTTAGTATTTGCCTACTGGCGGACACAACCCAATTTCTTTAATGCATAAGATGAACCTTCAAGTTTTTCTGCGTGGCCGGAAGCTCGAACGAATGTAGGGGAAGTTCGACCATCACAAACAGGTAAACGAAGTGGGTGGGAGCAAATGCGAGGGCGGACGACACGGCAACGAGGGAACCGGCTCGGTTTCAACTGACGGCAGCGAATCGTGGCATTTGAGGTGCCCAGTCAGCACAAATGCCCCGGACGAGTCACCGCTGACGGGAGGGTTTGGTTCGTCCCGGTACATCACTCCGCCCTTGATGAAGTGCCTGTCCTATCAGCATCGAAAAATGTTGGCGAGCGATGGTGCGACAATAGAACAACGAAAACGGACAATTACTAGGCGGCGCTAGACGAGTCAATCTGTACGTAGTCCGAGAAATGAGCGCTCTCGCTATAATGTTCCGAGAGTTCCTTTAAGTAGTAGAACTCGCCTCACTATATTTACTGTGATTTCACGGTTTTCCATCTAGTCGTAGTCCTAGGCCCTCGAGACTCGTCTTACTCGTTGAATACCGACGAAACGATATCAAACACGACGAGATTGTGATACTACTTCCAATAACTCCGTGTCTTAATAATTTTTAAACCATTTACTCCAATAACAGCTATAGGTTTCGTCCGAGCGGGGAGTGCAATAAACTAGAGGCGTAGTTCATTTAGCTGCCGTTCTGATCTATCTATTATCAGACTTCTCTTCGCCTCGCGCCAAAATTCTAGCTATACTCATTCAACCTGCAGAAGATTAAGGTGGTTAAAAATCATTGATGAGGAGGGAAAATACCGTGAAAAACGCAAATAATCACACAACCTAATTAGTCTCTTGCACAGCTTGACGTTGTCTCACACCACCGAAACCCATCCAATTCAATTCTGCATTCAAAAGTACCAGTAAACTATACGAAATATGACCTGACTATAACGTAACGACGAAAACTGCCATTTTCTAGGTGACGCTAGGCAATTGGTAAGACGCGATGAGTCGAACTGGCAGGTGATAGGAAAGAGACGGTATTACAACAGATGAAACGATTACCTTCGCTATTTTGTTCTGCACGTCCTTTCATAAATAAACGTTGTATCACCATAATTACAGTGATTTCACGGTTTTCGGGCTGGCATCGACATTGAATTTATTTATTTTTTAGTATTGATTTCCATTAGAAAATACACAAATAAATACAAACGTAAACATGTTGGGCGATACAAAATTAAATAAAAAAGGAAAGAATGTCTGCATATTTAGAAAAGGAAATTGTTGGAAACTATATCCCCACTTTAGGTAAAAACACGAGTGTGGGGAATAGTCTAGACCACCAAAACAAACTAATTATTCCTTATTTACAAAAATAATAAAAATACTATAAAATACAAAGAAATACAGAAATCAACGTACAGATACAAAGAAATAAGAAAGCTTCGTGGTGATTAGGAAAATTCTTCTGAAAGTAAAAGAAATATTCGATAAAAGAACAAAATTTACTGAATATCTGTGGGATATTAGCGAAGCTCCTTCAACATACTAGAAAACAAATTCTTGTCACACTCACTGTCTATAAACTTTTTTAAACAAACGCCCTGCGGTAACTTGACTTTCGTAGCGAGATCTTGATAGCTTCAGAGAGAACATTATAGAATTTAGCACCGAGGTTCATAACTTGCCGTATTCCCGCAGTCTTACACCTCCTAGGGGTGGGAATTAAAGACCCAGACTAAATGGGAATTAAATTGACTCAGATTAAAAAACCTAGGAAACGATACCAAACGCGACGTAACTACAATAAGAGCATTTTTTGCCCAACCGTGGCAAAATAGGGCCTGGACGGCGGACGTACATTCCTGATTTGGAATACCCGAGCCTTGAAAGACAAATACGTGAAGTGACAAATTTTGAAGGGCGGTTGTGAAACTCACAGAATGAATAATAAACCGAAAGCAGCGCTAAAATTGATTTAGTTGAAATATTCAATAATTTATTGTGCTGCTATCATAATTTTATCGTGGATAAAAATCGTCTAATCATTGGATCTTCCCACAAAAAACAGTCGTAAATAGTTAAGTGGAGTTTTTAGGTAAGAAAAAGTTAGGTGGTTTGATCATTATGATAACTATGGTTAGCTCTAAACCAATTTTGCTCATAACCTTACTTAAGCGCCTATAAACTTTGCGAAGATTTAGTTCAGTCGTTCTCTGTCAGTGGAATCATTTCTCAGGGCGTGGAAAGAAAAAGAAGTGCCCAAGTCAACGCGCCTGAGGAACTGGCTTGCCCAATGGTCTCACTAAACATATGTTCCTCCAAGGTCGTAATCCGTACGCCCCCCGGACATTCGTGAGTGCTACTGTACCTTTAGACATCTCACACACCCAAGTGGTTAAACATATCACTTTTAAGTGACGGTTTGCGTCTCTACTGCCCACACGCAACAAGGCATTAATATCTGTGTGATGTAAAACTATTTTTGTTAAGCGAAATGAAAAAGCTGCAAATTGATACACAAAGGATTATTATTTTCGTATATCTTAACGTAGCAAGCAATTGTGTAAGCTAGAAAAAGTCAATTTTTGTAATTACGTTGTAGTGGTCCTGTTCCGTATGGTTTATTAGTATTTTTGAATCGAATGAAATTGGTACTAGAGGTGTGAGATAACGTCAAGCTGCGCAATCGGAATAGTAAACCGTTGCGTAACAATTTGCAGCGTTTTTCTTCGAATAGCGCCATTGTTTTCGGTTTAATATCATTCCCTCGATTTGGTTGAATATGAATAGAATTTATAACTCGTGAGCCGTAAAAGTGCTACGCGACGCGACGGATATTTTGAAAACAACTCACGCCGCGTATAGTTGTCTCTCGTGAATGAGCAACAGCAACAGCCTCATTGATCCGTTTCTTGAGCCACTAAATTCGAACAATTCGTCTTACCCTATTTCCATTTACACGGGGCAGAGCTTTTCATTTTATTTCCTCTCATCCCCTGCCACGGCCACTTATTTCAAACCTTACAAGAGCAATTTCGAATCTACGGCGGTCTGGGCTCTGGAATCTCCCAGGGAAAAAAACGAAAAAAAAAAAAACTTCTTCACCATGCAGGAATGTTTTCATGAATAAATTTCCCTAGCTTTTTAACGAGTTTCCAAATGTGTCTTCTGGTCCGTTCCCGGATCCTCTCTCTTAGGTCCATTGCCGCTCCGCTTTTCGCGTCTCTCCTGCTTTCTTCGTAAATAAACGGCGAAAGGAGCCACAATAGAAAGCAATTTTCTTTTCATTGAAATGACCCTTTTCTTCACTTCGTCCACTTCAGCCAGGTGGCCTAGGCTCGAGCAGTGGCAAATCAACTTCGAGAAAAGGGACGTTTCAATTCTGAGAAATCTTAATTGAACAGACTGAAAAAGTGAGCTAATGTTATTGTTGAAAAAAACGTTTCAGTTCCCCTCCAAGATTTCCATTCGAGCCAACTGTATTGGGGAATGACTCGTGTAAAAAATGTCAATAATCAGTGTGGACTATAGTTGTCGAATTTAATTGAAAAATGGAACTTACTCCCTAGGCGTTGTAACACACAACTTTCCTTAGCTCTACGTCAATTCCCTTTCTACATGGCTTTTTCTACTTACTCAATTCATTTATCGCTCAGTTCATTTGAACGTGGTCAAACAACACTTCACAGCAGCAGAAAGCGGTAGCGCTTCCGGAATTTATTCTGCTGCTCGTTCCCGGATCATTATTGAGCAATTAGTACACCGCTAATTAATGAGGCAGTAAACACTACTTTTTTGAAGTCACTTTTGGAGAGTCATTGGGTAAAAACGTTTAGAACTGGTAGTAACCGAAATAGTGGTAGTTGAAATTCAGGAATTTCTGGAGTGAACCCCTTGTATCTCATGGGCGTTTTTAAACACTCACCCTTTAGGTATTGGATTGGACTACAATATCAATTTTTGTTGACATTCTACTAACATTTCAGCGGAGTTTATAAGGAAAAAACTGCGCTAAAAACGCTTTTCGTCGAAAGTTTTGATAATTTATTGTGCTGGTCCCGTCATTTTCCCACGAATGGGAATTTTATCGTACAATTGCCTTAATGAGAGCTTTAAACATGATAAATTTATTCAAAATCGTTAGAACCGTTTTTGAGACAAAAATTTGGTGTTTGGATCACTATGATAACTATACTTAACTTTCGATGGATTTTTCTCATTCCCTTATTTTCCCCTACGAGCTAGATATCAAGTTTGAGCTGATTGGTACGGTCGTTTTCTCTAAAAATCGTTCCCAGACACACATACACACACACCATTATCCCAAACAGTGTTTTTTGGATTCAGTAGAGTCTGAAAGGTAAATCTAATCTGAAGAAAACTCGAAACATTGTTTTGAGCCAATTCCTTCGTAGAGCCAAGGAAAGTAAAAACGTGCAATACTTTAACTTCAGCAGTCAGTTCATCGACTTCAGCCGGTTTTTCTTCAGGCCAAAATTTGACTGTATCCGTCCTGATCGAACTTTTGGACGTCGAGGTTTCTGACCTGAGCCTTCGTGAACTCGAAACCGCAAGAAACTCCAGTCAATTAACCTCTTTCTTTTTATAAGCTATTGGGCTGGTGAACACGAGGTACTCTTTGTTTGCGTTTATATACTTCCGTTCAAACTGATATCGTTATTCCATCAAGTGTAATACAGTCCTCCCCCACGCTCACCAAGTTCATTTATTTCTTAATTCAAGCTCCTCCATTTGTCCACGCAACACAGTCGCGGGGTAAGTAAGAGCAAATAGTTAAATTCTGGAACGTTTAACACCACCTGTTTGGGTGCAATGAAAAACGTAGTTATTAGCTGGATGATGTTGGGATAACGAATGTTTTGTGATGTGCTGCCTATAAAACGGAAAAGCTTATAGAAACTCAAAATATTTTAGCTGTCCCGCTTTTTAGGGCTAAGGAGGGTAAAAGTTGGAAGATGAAACTCGACGGAGTTAATTTCATGTCCATAGTGCGGACTATTGACAATTTTCAACTTTGTGACAGGGAGGCTTATGTCTTAGTCTCGTAGAAATCATTCGCGTTGAGTCTTTGGTGTAGGAATCTACAATTGATAGGGTTCATAACGGAATCTGGGACAAAACAAATATTCACTGGTCGAGGGGAAGATGAATTTGTGAAGGACTACAAAGGGCCTACTATCTTAAGAAGAAATTATAAACTGACACAAAAAGCATTGTGAAGTCTTGTATTAAAGTTGGTCGAAGAGTTGTAATATTTTGAGGTAAATAGTCCCGTGGCAGACTGCGGACTTTTGAAGTGAAACTACGTTCATCGAAACGGCCCTACGAGCGACTGAAGTGGAGGTTAAACTGCTCTGTCGACTCTAAGCTGGGCTTTGACAACTATTTTAATCATTTCTCCATTTATAAAGCTACACATAGAAAGAGTGGCTTTGGAACCCCTTTAATCTGTATCGTGATTGGAAGAGATTGCTTTCTACGTACTCGACGTAGGTGTGCGCTTGCGTCAGCCCAAACCGGGAGTAACTAAACAATCCTGGTCAACTAACAAGAACAAATCTAATGATTAATCTGTCGTTGAAACGGGTTTTCAACCTCAAGGCTACTTTGACATGGAAAATTAATTAACCACCCCGGAAGGACCGTGAACCACGAAGATTCGAAGACAATTCGATTTCACTCCCCATAAACGTTCGACCAACCATTGAATATGTGCTCTCGAAAATCATTTCTCGGCAATAAATTGGGAGGATGATTTAGCGGTACGGCAGATCCAATCGAATCATTTGGCTTCCAGTGGGTTTGAACCTGAGCTTCGGAATTGGAGGCAAAGTGGATTACCGGACCGTGGAGATAAAACGAGAATTCGTTGATCAAACCTGCGGTAATAAAAGGGAACAACTATCCAAGTCTTTCCCCGTTGATTGATGGGCTCTGTAGCTGCAGTCAGTCAGGGATTTCGCGTAGGTGCGCTTTCTACATTTTTGGAGACGACGTTTTTGTGAAAATACGGAAATACGTTCTTTTTATTTCGCGGGTGTGAAAACGGCTTGGTCCGAAACGCCCTTCGTATTATGCGTATTTTTGATGAACAACAAATAGTAAGTAGTCTTTTATACACACAATAAAAGTATGTGAGTCTAACCGTGAACGCATCAGGCAGAATATGGAAATTATTATTATTAAATCAACTGATATGAGAACATTGATGACCAGATCGTTACGTTGCAAAAGTTTCTTTGAATGTAGACCTAGTTATATAAAATAAAGAAATGTGTGACAGTCACACATGATAGAAGTGAAACTTTAACGTGTAAAACCGAATCGCAACGGACAAGTGGAAAAACGAATCACAACGGACAAGTGGAAAAACGCATCGCAAAAACATTTTTACTCGAAGTTTTACGGGCAGGTTTTCAAATTCGACAACTACATTAACAATCTGCCCGTAAAACTTCGAGTAAAAATGTTTTTGTGATGCGTTTTTCCACTTTTCCGTTGTTTTTCCACTTGTCCGTTGCGATTCGGTTTTGCACGTTAAAGTTTCACTTCTATATGTGTGACTGTCACACATTTCTTTACTCACAGGTTTACTGCAAATTATGATTTGGTTAGGGTAGGTAAATTGTAACGAATGCATTTTTTATATTATTTAAACATATTTTATTTTATTAAACAAGAAAACAGAATTCAATCCGAGAAAATAAATCTAGTTCCCTGATGTATGTTGGTTTATAATTCCGTTCAATGCTACAGAAATAGTTGCGGGTCCATAAATGACGATATATGTTACTGGAATTCGGCCGGTTGATCAAATTCAGACTTGCACTTGTTTTATTGTTCAAACAAAGAAAAGTTCAAGGAAAAAAAGATACTAATAGCACGCGGTGTTCCCAGGCGGTCACCCATCCACGCCCGTCGTTACTTAACTTCGGTGATCACACGAGACCCGGTATGTTCGTCCTGCCATTCAAATTCCATATTCCCAATAGCTTATTGTCATGAAATTTACATTTAATAATAATTAAATCACATACTATAGCTAATTAACAATATCAGCATATGGCTGCCTCTCTTGCGTAAACATAAGGGGTATATGGGTCACAGTCATTAATTATTATACATTTAACATAACACTAGCTAGAACACTTTAATGGCGAAAACCTAGAATCTTAAGTTATGTTTGCTTACAACTAAATATTTACACACACACATCATTCACCCCTTAAATACATTCGACCATTCACAGTTTGACAATATGTACAATATTTACAATTATTTACAAGAGCGGCTCAGATCCGCCGCCCTCGCCTTGCGCTCCTCCATTGAGGTCTCCTAAGCGTGTTTAGGTTTCTTACTAGTGGGTTGGGGTGTGAGGCAAGTTTGTCAGTGTATGATTGTGTGATGCGTGTGATGCGATCTGATATGTGTTCCATGTTGTGGAGTTCGTGTAGTCGTAATGTGTTTGTGCGGAAAGGGCTGTTTGTGGCGATCCATAGGCATTTGTCTGTGTTACTTGTAGCTTGTGTGTGTTCCTCACCAACTTGGCATTCCCAGCTTCCATCAGTTCAAAGTCGGCAATCGGATGGAGCCTCGTTTGAGATTCTCCTCGCCAACACATGCAGAAGGAGTCCTGAATGATGGGGAATTTCTCAAAATATAAAACGCGGACCAGTTATGACCTTCAATGACAGAGATATCTTATGCAACTGTGGCGACTTGACTGTGTTGATCCGTGCACAGTCGATCGACGTAGACAATCATCACGTGGTACGAATCACACGCCAATGGCGTGAGCATGACAAGTTGCAGATGGCTAAGGAAAAGTTTATTTTGTCTTTCTTTCTCCCATTTCCTCAGCCCTTACTCTGAAAGGGAAAATTAAATAGGCATCTATCAAAGGCACTGCCCTCGTCAAGGGGTGTGTGTTTGCAATCAAAGGAATGGTCCTATTCCGAAGAACATCGAAGCCTACAAGAGATCATCCACTGAAGCACTCCAAGTGATCACTGGCCAGTTAACCATTGACTTGGCTACTAATTCCACCATCGACAAGTGGAGAGTGGAAAGCGAGCTTCACTGCTTCGAGCCAAACTCTGTATGGGCTCCAGTGGGCGTTTACTCCCATTGCTGCTTTTATCGCAGCCTTCTAAGCTTATCATATTAAGAAAGTACGCGGGGTCTTCGTGGCAAGAGTGACCTCGTTCTCAGGCCTGTCACCTTATATCTAGGCCTCGCGTTCGCTCAGGACTAACAATACAGAAGCCATCCGCCAGACAGAAGGCTGAGGCCAGGATTCTACCAATTTACTGTCTCACATTTTAAGAGGTTCTCTAATAGGCGATGCGATGAGAGTTTCCTAATTTCAGAAGTTAATTATAAGCCTCCTAAGAAATTACGACTTTCAAACGATTGCCGTTTAATTATCTACCCAATATATTCAATTTTCTCCCGATAACTCCTTCAAGCTAAGCACAAACGCCCTAAAATTGCGTTGACAGTATCACAAATGACATGTGATAACTAAATTAAGGTCGTTGAATAATCAAGAGAAAGTCAATAAATTCCGGAATATTCAGCGCTAACACTTCCTGTGTAGAAATATTAAAATAGGTGAATGTACTGGCGGATGAGGAAAGTAATCGGTCTCACTATGTATTGGATTCTAAGTGACACCAACCCAATGCATCGCAATTTTCTTCGGGCATCGACTCTTGCCATGTGCGATATGGAAACTACACAGTATTTGTGAGTAGAATATTCATAATATTACGCTTTCTACAATGGGACACCGAAGTCAAATGCCGTGGTCATTGAAAACTATTTTCATTAGATTTTCGTGATGTCATAAAAAGTTTGTTTTTTAGCCATTGGGCCGTTTATTTTTTCAACTCGCTGAATATTAAGTTTACAGATGATTTTCCAACACAAAAGTTCACGAAAGAAATGAATAAATAACATTCCTTCACAAGCACTCAACTAATTATCCAGAAGATAGAAACGTTTATAGAGTTCTCGAAATAAATAAAATTACGTCTTGACCAGTCGTCTGAATTCACATGGCCGAGGATGTGCTGTATCGGGCACAGATTCAACTGCTCAGGATTCAGACACACCTTAGACATTTCTTTAAAATGCATTAGCTAAAATAGTTTTTAACTAGGAAAAATAATTCATATTCACAGGCCTATCTAAGAAAGATCTAAGCTAAGAACACTTTCGCCAAGGTTGAAATGAGAGGGAATGGAAACGGACAGCGGACTGTGGCAGCAAAGCAACGGTCTTGGTATCGATAGTTCAAGCAGGACAATGAGATTAATGATCTCTCAAAGGTATTGGAATGGACCTGAACCATATTCATGGGACATAACAGCATGTGTTGTCTTACCAGTAAAATTGACTGGTTTTAATAATTTGTAGCGGTTTTAACGACGAGAGTCTCCGGTTGGGAAGGTAGTCCCTGAGTTCTTCGATAAACTCTCCGTCATTGTTCAGATGAAAGCTTCCAGCCTTCTCTCGGAGTCCCCCAACCAAAAAGTCTGAAACTCAATTCTCACCTCTTGTTTCTTTGAGTGTAGCGGGTGCCCGCCAAAGACAGTTGAAAATCTGTTTGGGGAGAAGGTCACGGACTGGATTAATCTGGCAGTTAAATCGGAGCAACTCCGAAGGCTTTTCAGCGGTTTGTTCCCCGCCAATAAACTTCCACGCGGCGTCAACGCGGAACAGAGGAAGCCTCCGCTTTATCAACTTTGGAAGGTAACAAGTGAGATGGTTCTCTCATTTGTTTTGAAACCTCTCTGGCCGACAGAGAACTTTACTCGTTTCCACTTTCAGTTGTTCACAGTTCATTCGACTCGATACCGCGGGGAGCTGAGCTTCAAAACCCGGACTATTCCATAAAAATCGCCGTCATGAATCTGAAACGTGACGTGAGCTGCCAGCCCCAACGCCAACATCTCACCGCGTCAATTGCTCGCCAAAGTTTCACAGTTCCGTAGTTTATAACCTGTACATCGTTAGAAAGTACGTTGAAATGATAACTTCGCTCTCTCACGAACCCGATAGAACTTGACAATCTTCGTAGAAACCGTTTGCGCTTAACACTTCGAAACTCGTCGAATTGCCCCTTCTTCGTTGAATAACCGTCGTCTAGATAATTTATGGAGCGGTCAACACGACTTTTTCGGGAAGGGGCCATAGTATTTGAATTAAAAGGAAGAAAAACTCAGTGAGCAGTAATATCCCTGAAGTCATAAGATCGGAATTCGTAGTGAAAAATTCGTTGCAAATTATTACACACTGTTCATTATTCACATGCACTACACCATTACACAGCTTAATGCAGTAACACCTCCGAGATCCTTTTTTTTCTCACTGCAGCCACAAACGAGCCTATTGTAAGGGCGTTCATGATCCTCAGATCATGGGCCCCCTGCACCACCTCCAGGCCCCACGGCACTGGTCTCACTTGGTGAGACGTCACCCTTGCGCCCCCACCACAAAGCGGAGGATATCCACAAGTTCTGCATTTGCCACCTCTTCTGGTTGAAGAAAGGGCCTCACAAACATACAACGCGAGTTCATCGCTTATGCACAGTGCATGCTCTGCCGTCTCTAGCCCTACCCCGCAGAACCTGCATACCTGTACCTCGCACTCGCCAATATTTGCAAGGTGGTCCCTCAGCAGACAGTGACCTGTTAACAGGCCACATATGATAGTCATATCCTTCCTCCCCAGTGCAAGCACCCCCTTGGACCTCTCTCTGGAAAGCCGGATGAAGAGTTTTGACTGTCTAAAGCTGGGCAGCCCCTGCCAATGAGCAGCCCTGCACCTGTCCTCCCAATTGCCAACCTCTACGTAGGTGGCTCCTAGTAGTCCCAACAAAGGGCTCAGATCCCTTCTTAGAGAACCTATCAGCCCGTTCGTTTCCCTATATACCCTGATACCCAAGCCAGTGTTACACTGTTGTCCTCGGCCGGGCCTTCAGTCCAGTCAGACACTCCCACACCTGCTGTGATGTGAGACAGTATGAGGCTAAGGCCTTGAGAGTGGCCTGACTGTCCACCATGATGTAGACTCTCTGCCGCTTCAGTCCCCTCTGCAGCAGCCGCTGCGCACAGACCGTCACCGCAGCCACCTCTGCCAGGAACACTGTGGCCAGCGACCCCAATGGGATTGCTGCCCTGACTCTCGGCCCAAAGATGCCTGCCCCTGCAAGGCCACCCTGCACCGAGCCATCAGTGTAGTATACCAAGGCCCCAGCTTCGAAAGCGGGAACTCCCCCTTCCCACCTGCATCACTCACGAATGAGTATCCGAAAGGGTAGCATGAAGTTGAACCTCACGGGCATTGAGTCTACCACATGCAGTTCATGCTCCCCCCACCTTCACCTTGTCAAGGATAAAGTGGCAGGAACTCCTCCTCCCCTGCATGATCAGACCCAACTCCTCCATACGCACAGCCTGGGGAAACGCCATCTTTTTAACGTGTATGTGGAGTGGAGCTAAATCTAGCAAGACCTCCAGCGCAGCCTTAGGGCATGTTGTCATACAGCCTGTAATGGCCAGACTCGCCCTACGCTGCAGTTCATTTAGCTGCAACTGAACTGTTTTGTGTATTTTGTTTTCCACCCTAGTCCACCAGACCAGGGCTCCATGACCTAACAACCGCAGTGTCCCAGGCCTCAGCCCCCATGTCTTCCCCATCATTCTCTGAGCCGCCCACAGATCCGTTCCCACGCTAGTAAACGGTACGGAACAACATGACCACAAATTTTCTAGGAAATGCCAGACAATAGGTACAGCATGAGGCGAACTGACGGGTCGTTGGAGTGAGACGGTAGACAATGCGGGAAATGAGGCCGAGGAGAAACGATAACTTTCGACGTATTGTCCCTTGAGTTTCTTCAAGTAGTAGAATTTTCCTCACTATATTAAAGGAGATTTCACTATTTTCTTTCCAGATGCAGTCCTTCACCTCTGAAACCTGTGTTATTGGACTCAGCAACTAGTGGGTAGACATAATTAGATCCCAAATAGGATTCTTGGGAAGAATCAATTTTTTAGACCATTTGGCCTGAACGGCAGACTATGGTAAATGGCCGTAGGAGGTTTGGAATTGCAATGCCTTGAAATGTAATGTGTCAAATTCTGAGGGAGGGTTGTAAAAAAATGTTTCTGAAGGGGAGGTGCACTGTACAGAATGAATAATAAACCAAAACATCTTGTACTGTGACCGTCACGTCCCTTCCTAACAGATGAAAACTTTCGGTTATCGTTTAGTTCCTTGGAATTGCCTGAACTCAAAATTGTTATTGTTTTTCTGGGGAAAACAAATGTATTTAAAAATTGGAAACTGCTCACGACTGAAATTTCAAATTTGAAGCAAAAAAGTCACACTTTTACAGACACGTGTCCTTACATATACACGGCGTGTTCTTCTACTTTCCGTAGCTCTACAGAACACGACAAAAGTTACGTAATCAGCTGCAAGAGAGTTTTCTTCGTATTTGCATGCGTTGTTGGGAATATGGTCTGTGTATGTGGTCAATCGGAAGGAGTGCAGCTGTGGATTAGTTAGACCAGGCAAACCTAGTACCACCAACCCTCGTGAGGGTCGATGCTTACATCCTACAAAATACGGGACCACTATTAAGACAACGTTGAGGCATGGGCCCCCTGCCATGAGTGAGTAAAACAACTCCCTCAGATTCAATGCCTGCCCATTTGCGCCCAGGGTTTTCCAGAAGGAGCACAAGGCCGTCAGCCTCCTCTTCCTTCCCATCTGTTCGTCTTGTTCCTTCCTTGTACCTTCCTTCCATTAACGCGACCGCCAGTGCCATTACTGTGGCCAGACGTTCAAAAATGCCAGAAGCATCATGTCGGAAGGAATTATCTTGTTGAAAGCACGAGAGTAGAGTCAGGTCACATCATGGTTGGAGCATTCACTGTCCTACGGAGCGACGTGGGAGCTTAGTTGTGAGCGCACTTAAATGCTCGTTGGGTGGAAAAATTAATGGTAAGCAAAGGAGTCAGTTGCAGGCAGGGCATACTCCTCGATGCCCACGGCTGAGTGTTCCTTACTTGCTCGCCAAAAATGAGCAGAAATTATTTCCCCATGACAGTGGCATTCACAGCGCACTTCGTGTTTGCCACATAAGTATTTTCTACCAGAATCGTACTTTCTCCTCCCAACTTTCTTCATTCATGAACTTCTACTATCCATGCGTGCTATCCTAAAAAGCCCGTAGGGTGCCTTGAGCCAACCGCAGTCCTATATATATGGCCAGACATTTTAATCGTTCCTTCGTCGTGTTGTTATTATACATATATCCTGTACGAATACTACTATGCTAGTTGTCTGTGCAAATAATCAAAATAATGACGTACGAAGCATTGGTCCAGAGTAGCAATTAGTGGGAAGAGGTTACAACATACGATGTTTTGGCGATAAAAGTTAGAGTGGGGGTTACCGTTAGAATTCGGTAGGCGTCAGATTATTCAAATAAAGATAACGAGCTGGAATTAAACCAACAAATGATGTCCCTTTTACGGCTCAATCGCTGCTATAATCCTTTATTCGACTCCCGGTTTCTCTAAAATTATGTGAATATTTTCTGAAAGAGCAGCGAACGAGAAGAATATCCTCAAAATAGGATTTTGTTAACACTTTCAACTCACGAATTCGGATCTTTCTACAGGTCAGACCATTCTCCAGCGAATAAACCGAGGAGTGAAGGTGAAGTGAAATTGCAGCTTGAAAGTTAATCCTATTTACTTTTCGATGGTCGAAGGGAAAAAGGTTTGCCGGCTTCCCAAAGTAAGAAGTTGTACGCAGGGGTTGACGAAGCTATCGGATTTCTCTCCTCAAGTTTCCAGCCTTACATGGTGATACATTCAAATAGCCGATGCGAATGACGGCGCTCAACTTTCGTACAGGTTCAATAAAACTTCTCCTGCTTCGATGGAAAAAAGCTTTTTTAGAAGTTGGAAGTACGCCGTAACGGAGAGCTCTGAAGGTTTCTTGGAAACCGTTACTTTTTGTTATTTGCCAACCCATTTGAGAGAATTTGTCAGGATTCGAAGGAACACGGTGACGACAATCAGACTGGAAAGTCCTAGTACTAGTGAGCAGTATCGGGGAGGAATAATACTTCAATTAGTTATGTATGTTTGGTGCATAACTGAACAATCGCGAAAAGTTGTCTATTTTTTCCTAAGACGAGGGTTTTCTACAATCAGTCGGGACGCCACACTTCTTACTCGTTGATCCTTGATCGTTGATTCAGCACCCTGGGAAGTCTGTAGTCGGCCGAACGTTTCATCAAACGACTATAATTGCCGACGAAGGCGCCGTGAACCAATATCTATAACTTGGGTAGAACCTAAAACCCGAACATCTTTCCTTCATCGACCAGCTGGATTCCCCTTTCCAACCATTCGCTCCAAAATCGAACTCGTCTCAGACCGTTTGTTCTCAACACCGCGTTCATTATTTACAGTTCAGACTCTGTCACTTATTTCCACTGAGCAATTCTGGAGAGACACAATGTGCGCCACGTGTGATTGCGAACTCCAACTCTCTCATCCCTATCTAATGATGAGTGCACCAAGTCAATTGTTATTCCCATGTTATTACAAACCACTTGGCTCTTCTCTACTTCGTCTCCCGGGATTCACAAAATATAATTAAGTTCAGTTTTTACCACCCTGAGCGCCGGGGGAGGTCTCCTAAATCATATAACTGCCACTTGGGTGCCCTAATACGTTTCCATCATCATCCATCAGGCTTCCCAAAATACATCCCTCACCCTCGTTCACCCATTTGCCCTGAGATTGGACTAGTCTGGCAGCTCCTTCTCGAACGTACGTTCATTACTTACAAGTTCAGTCCCGTTAACAGTTCGCACAGATTAATTCTGGGGAGAAAACTCAGAGTAAGTGTTGCATGTTATTCTGAACTATCTCTCCACCTGAAGTTAATCGTTATTTTGCAATTACGTGGTGTTTGGTATCGTTTCCTTGTTATTTTCTGATGCTGAATCGAATACAACTGTCTTCAGAGGTGTAGGACTGCGTCTAGATAGAGAAGAGTGAAATCATAGTAAATATAGTGAGGACAATTCTGCTGCTTGAAGGAACTTAATGGTCAATATAGCCAAAGTGATATTTCTCTGGCCTACTCTTATTTCCCACGCTGCCTCCATTTTCACTGCCCATCAGTTCTACTCATCCCGTCGTACCAATCGTAAAATTATATTAGAGGACATCTATAATTTCTCATACGCCCTGCGAAACGGTACCAAAGCTTATGTTGGGAGAGAACTGTAGAATTCTCACCATGTTTTTACTTCTAAGCTTAGTTCGGAAGAGGACGGATAATACTAACGGCCTACGGTTGGTTCCAAACGTAAGTTCTACATAGTAATCGATCGAAAAAGTAGACCTCAACGTTTTGAGACTCACTCAATCGGAAAACTTTCGATGTGTGGTTCATGCGTACGACTCTTTGAAGTACGACTTGTGAAAAAAAAGGAGAAACGATTGAACTCGTTTCTTCTGTTCTTTACGGCATTTCCTTCTTTTTTTGGGGTGGTAGGAAGTGCGAAAGAACCAAGAATGATGGGTTTTCATATTTTCCTCACAGCATATCTCTCTTAATCAATACTTACGGATTGTCATCATAATCGGCGCGAAAATACGGTGAATGGAGGAACATGTCCATGAGACAAACAGCGGGTTTTAATACTTTTTAGAAATACGGCTTAACGGTTTAGATCAAACTCATAAAGACTTTCAGGTAACTAGGTCATTTCAGATCCTTCCAACAGTTCCGGTATCAAACGAAATACCTCATGAAAATACATTTTTCCGACCCACTTTCATACATTTACAACACTCAGCACTCAAGAAATTTTAAAGTTGCTAGTCCAGAAGTTGACAACTTGGAAAATAAATCATGAAACGACTGAATACGGGGGGGGAAATTAAAATGGAACCAAAACCCATTTTTTATTTCCAAATTTCAGAAGGTGAAATATTCGAAAATTTATCTAGGGCGACGATGAAAGGTTTTTAAACATCCACTTCTTCGTCTACTTGTTACATATTTATAGGACCGTTCATGAAACTACAGCCTGCAAAGAAAATTCTTCAACCCTGTGCTTGTGGAAGATTAGAATAAATTATGCAAAGTCATGATAATTCGCGTGACTCCTGTATGTCGTCTTCGCTGAGTGGCAGAGCGCTGAAACTCAAGTTTGGCGCCCACCGGCGCAGCAGCGTCGCATTTGCATTTCGTTTGGGCTCCTTTCGGATTTCGCATCGAACGATTTATTTTCTATTTGATTGTGATTGTTTTCTTCTTCATGAATCCGCGAAGGAGGAGGAGGAGGGGGGGAGGCTAAGAGCAAGATCAGCAAGTCAAATCTTGGATGAATTGTTTGTCTAACCACCGGAAGGTAAGAGGTTAGTGATATTTCAGTGTTTTGTCAGGCCCTCAGTGTTACTGTCAGGAGGTTGGAGGGCATTATGTTATGATAATTTAAGAATAACGTAGCGCCAGATGGTACATGTGATGGTTTCGTTCATGTACGACATGATAGAATTGAAATTTAATAGATTTCGTAATGCCCTTTTTTTATAGATGCGAAAGACGTGTAACATACCTACTTGATGTCGACACATTACTGAGCACTAACAACCTTCATCGGCTGCTATACGTCAAATTAGTGTTCTACCAATTAACAACTGTCACTGAAAAAGGGCACTGAAAAGACAGAAATTTCCATTCTCACGCAGTGCAGGTTTCTCTTGTGTGCCGTATCAACCTTCAATTTCAACTGACCTACGAGCACGACTGAGGGAAATCACTTTTTCGCGCAAGAAAAGGTTGTTTTTCTTCAACTTTTATTTGTTTTGATTACGGCTTTCCACAATTTATCCATAAGCGATTTAAATGGTGATCTGTGAGTTCCTCCAAACGCTCAAACGACTCAGTGCCTCAATGACCTTTTGTTTAACTAGATGCGAGGCTCACGCAAAACGTCGGATGGTTTCTACCTGTACTGAACCCCTCATAGTTGTCGCCAAAGGCCTCCAGGACTCGCCTGGCGCTTCCACGAGCCGACGCTCGTTTTATTCTGACCGGAGCAGAACTACAAAACTTCAGCTATGGACTCGACTCACTATTGTGTGTGTTACAATGGAACGACGAAAATGATATATTCCAGACTTCTGTGAGCGCCTGTACAACCTGCTAAATAAAAACGAGGAATACATCTCGCTATACCACATATACTCTCGGTTGAAACCTCCCCCGTAGCCTCTGGACCTGAAAGACCATAGCTGCGGTGCCGTGTTTTAAAACAGATTGAAAGCACGATGTTTTGGTTATGTATATTGAGTGGATTATCAGACGTACACAGTGAACGATAACTACGTATCGACTAGTTGAAGACACGGAGTGGGTTGTATGAGAATAGTGATAACCGTTTTTCTAAAACGCTAAAAAAAATTTCACCATTTTGTTTCATATTCCAATAACTCCGTTCAGTGACTTTTCATCGATAAACCGTTTTTCCGGTACATCTCCCCTCTCGCCACACATCGATGGAAATTACTCATGACTATATTATTATTACCTTCACAAAATCACGAACAAATAAAAATCGATCCACCCGCGATTTAGGGCTGCAGACTCAACCACACACATATCACGCATCGAAACATGATTTTTCGTTGTTTTTTTTTTCTGCATTATGCACGTAAAGATCTGAAGGAAACTCAATTCTAAAGCAATTGGGTCCGTCAGTAGGCAAATTACTAAAGTTAGTTGACGTACCTGTTAGGTGAGTCCGTCTCCTCTGGCTGGTGAGTTACTGTGGGCAAGCGCTTTCGATGTAAAGACATCGTCGTCTGGCCATTAAGTCAGAACTAGAGTCAGTCAGTTGGTCGTGGTCTTCATAAACGAAGTGAAAAGGTACAAGGTGGAGCATCGGTGAATGGAGGGGGGAAGGAAGGAGATCACGCATCTCTGGGGAAACCCACTAGAGGTGAAGGGAAAGGAATGTACTGTTCATCTTAAATAGTCTCTCGGTTGTCGATTCCAAGTCTTTTTTGTATTGGGCGGTCTGTAAATCCGTCAGTTGGTTGTTTTCATTTGTGTAGTATCTTGAGTGGTGTGAATATGGTGTCGCATTTTGTGCTGATTTGTTCGTTTATGATCTGTCCATTGAAGTTTTTATGTTTATAAACTTCCATGTTTTCTAATATGTTCAGTTTTCGTCCTTTGTATTGTTTATGTATTAAGGTGGGGCAGTCCTGTATTTTGGTAGGTTCATGTCCAGTTGTCTTGAGGTGGTTTGTTCTGAATATCTGGTCCGTAGTGTTGGAATTAGTGGAAGTCGTTTGTCCGAGTCTCAGTTTGGTGAGGTTGGTAACATTTCTAGTAGTTGTCGTGTCTATTTGTCTTAGTTTGGTTTGTACTACGTCAAGGGTTTCTTTTATCGGTATGAAGGGGTATAAGCTTTTTATATCAAATGATACGAGTCTAGTGTTTGGAGCTATAGTCACGTCTTTTAATCTAGTGGTTTCGTTTCCGCCTCATAGACCTATTTCTCCGCTCAGAGTATTTTTACAGAGATCTTTAATGCGTACGAAAGTGAGGTATGATTTGCAGAGATTGCTAAATTGAAATCGAAACCCCTGGAGCCATTTTTGTGAAGCGGAGGAAACCAATTCATTTTTCTTACTTTTGGGCCCGTACCTCCTCATTTCTTCTCATTGATTGACTCCTCATTAATTTATTTTCTCGTATATAAAAAGTAACGAGCTAAATAACAACGCTGCAAATTATTGAACATCTTGAACAGCTTGACGCAGTCCACACCTCCGAGATTCAGCGTTGTGAAATACTAATAGGCGATATTTTCGACATTTTTCAGGCGGCGCGAATTGATACGACGTGACGTCTCGAAATGACGGGTGGTTGGAGTGAGACGGGAGACATCGTAGTAAATGAGCGCAGACCGTGGGGTACGCTATATTGCCCCGCGAGTTCCTTCGAGTAGTAGAATTAGCCTCACTAAATTTACTGTGAATTGATTGTTTACGATCAAGGCCTCCAATTCATCATGAAAAAATACCTAAGATACAATATCAAACTGCCACCATTTCCTAACGCCAAGTAGTCCGGCACAATTTGATTCCTAAATAGCATTTTTGTGCGAATGGACGGATCGTTTGGACCATGCCGTGGCCTGAACGGTCTCTGCCCCACGATGTTGTTGTGTTATTCAGAATAACTAATAAACCAGAAGCAAAAGTTCTCCCAGTTCAGGCGTTCTATCGAAAATTGTACAACGGACACATACCCACAGACCAAGCGCTGACGTTAGGGGTTTCGGATTCAGTTCTGATGAAATCTAAACTTTCAATACAATACTTACATTTACTTTGGTAGCGTTGAGGATATTGATCAGCTTCAGTTTACCACCCTATCGCCTCGGTTTTTGCAAAGCTTGGCCCAATTAACTTTTGTTTCTCACGAAACGTAATATTCTAATCAATATCTCTATTCTATTTAATTGTTGCGGCAGAAGTTTGTCCCTCGGTACGTATTTTTTGTCGTCATCAGACGCCCTTTTTCGTATTGGCAGCTCCAAAAAGCTCAGCATTCAATTATTTGGCGAGCTCTACTTCTCGACGAGAGGCCGTTATTTGTTCGTAAAACATAAATATTGTCGAAAGAAAAACGACGGTTTCCAGGTACGAAAGTAAAGTTGCGGACGGGGGATGCAGAGCTCGTGGTTGGCTAAATAAACCTTTTGTCCCCCCGTAATTCAGGTCGCGAAATAACTCCTCTCTTTCATTTCGGCGGCTGGTTTTTGTTGAACTTTAATTTAGAACTTGGACGGGAGACATTTTTGTTGTCGAAGGGATTCAAATTGAGACCAAACGCGCGTCGAGTGGACGAAATTGAGTGCATCCAATGTGATTTCGAGTGTTCAAAGCATCAATTGAGAGGCGTTATTTTGATAGAGAGGATTACACTGAAAATTATTGAGCTGTCGCGTGTTGCTCGTATAACCGGGTTTCAGAAAGGTGGAACATAATTCCCTTTGCAGGATAAAATAATTACTTAAATGTTATCAGCGTTTCAAATCGCCCGCTATCGGGAAAGCGCCAGTGAACTTCACTCACAAAGTGATTATTTAACACTTCGAAGGTTGGGCCCTAAAGTTTAAAAGTATGGTCACGCTGTACCTGCGAAATCCATTTCAAAGTTTTCCACCCTAAGTGCAAAATTTATCTAATTCTGCGGTGAGAAAGTTAGTTTAAAACTAAATACATGCTCATTGTTCGGAACAGAATGTTAATTAAAAACTAACCATGCCTTCAGCTCGCCAGCAAGGGCCAGGTATCTTCCTTACAAAATATCAGGTTTATATGAATTTGACAAAATGTAACTCAACTTGCTACATAATCGTAAGTGGCACCTGAGATTGCGGAATTTATTGTGTCGCTTCTACCACTCCTACAACGATTAAGGAGTAATAAGTTCATATGTCTTGAGACTGTCAACTTGATTTATCGGAGGAAGAACGATTTTACAATTTTCGGATACAAAGTGTGAGAATGCGAATACGTGACACGGTGAAGAACTTCCAAGGTTGCTGCTGGACAGTACTCGCCGTCATCACACAGTTTCTAACCTTATTTTTACGACGCTAGTATCATATGAGTGGGACTTGTAAGGCCTAAACTATGCAAATTTACCAATAGTTTATTATAATCTAGCTAAGTATGATTGGGGTATATACTGTTCAATACAAGCTCGAAAAATATTAAGAATATAACGTGGTTAAAACAACAATCCAGTTAACGACAACTCACGTGTTCAACTACATATGAAATTGATGTTTCAACCGATGCTTCCAATTATTTCCTGGTTATCCAACTCGACGCATCCTCACACCTCCGTAACCGATTCCATTCAAGTCAGCAACGAAAAATCCTAGTAATCGATAAGGAACGTTATCCAACTTCAACGGAATGGGTAGTTGGAGACAGACGGGAGGCAGCGTAGAAAATGAGCACAGAACGCTATATTGTCTCTTGAATTCCTTCAAGTAGTAGAAATTGCCCTTTTATATTTACTGTTATTTCACTGCTATCCTTCCAGGGGGAGCCCTGCACCTCTGAAACCCGTACTATTCCACTCAGCACCTAAAAATATCTGGAAAACGATACCAAACGACGTAGTTGCTATAAAACTGCCAAATTACACTTTTCGCTAATTCTGTTTGATAATTTATCGCTTTTCTCTCCTCTCTCATAGTTGAGAATTGCACTTTAAACCTTCCATACAAAAATTGTATTCGAAATCGTTAGAGCGGTTTTTAGGATAAAAAAAGTTTTTGTTTTCATCACTGTCATTTCACTGATAATGCTCATGCTTTCATTGCGGCGTCCCATATTGATCTACTGGGAAATTATAAATATTTGGTGCGTAGCAACGCACAACTTTCCGCAACCCCCGTAAATTCGACGACCTGCTACATATACGAGCGCTATACCTTCGTTCAATTCCTTTCTACAGGAACATTTATGGGGAACAAAATGTAGATACTAGTTAGGCGAGAGTACTAAAGATTGAAATCGTTATAGTCTGAGATGGTGATTTTCTGAGAAAATTGGAAAACCGACAAATTAATAATCGACAAATCTCGATTTCCGAGGTAACACGCCATATATTTTTGTTCAACGGATATATACAGAAATTATCACGGAAAACAATGAGGGTACTGGTTGCTAAAAGGGACTAAAGGGAGATTGATGAAATCCAGTGACGCCGTTTCTCGGGAAATTACAAAAATGTTCAGAAAAACATCTTTATTCAATGGACTTTCGAAGGAACATTTATAGGGCACAATATATAGGTATTCACTATTCGATAACTTCCTGTGAGTTTGGAGAAAATCATTCAAGCCGTTTTACAAAAAAGTGAAAAACTAACTATTTTTGCTTATCAGTCCTGTATCTCCATTCACCGTATTTTCGTGGTGATAATAATAGAGAAGATGAGTTAGGTAATAATTATTGGAAGATAATTACGTTAATCAATATCGTGAAGCCGTTTTTAATATATATGCGAAAAATCCTAGATTTTGGTACATTTTGGTTTCCCACACTTTTCCCCATCGACCGAAATTCGGATTTAGTGAGCCTCAAAACGTGAAGATCGAAGAGAGCCCAACTATTTTTTTGACACGATTACAATACTTTCCTTACCCTTTGATTACATTTATTGCTACAATTTGGGTGTAATTGTTGATTTAGAGGTCGTCGCAAAGGTATTGAAAAAAAGTCAGAATCGACGAAATTTGAAGCTAATGATTGAAAGAAGTGGGACATTCATTTCAAACTGAAGTTTCGACACTCCATTCGAGAAACTTCATTAACAGAACATCGACAGCAGGGACAGATTGAGACGCGTTTGAAAGCAATGAATAGACAGAAAAAAAATCTTCTTATTTCGTCCGAAATGCGGCGCTCTCGAATGGAAGTTTTTGGTCGAAATTGGTGAAAACGAATTTCAAAGTCGTCACCATTGAGTTTCCAACTTTGGCAAACAACTCGAAGAAAACTCGGAGGAGCGTTCGTAGGGTTTGACGAGGGGGAAAAGCTCGTGTTTTCACCACCAATTAACTATTGTCAATTTCTGCCTCTGGAATCATAACATTATTAACAGCTGCTCGCTCATTCCACCCCTCACAGTTAACGAAAAACTTCCTTTTGCCGTTCTGCAAACCGTTTCCGGCGCTCCGTCCTGGGGTTCGTTAATAATTGAAGTTAAATTCGCTCGTTCATTTTCATGGGCTTATGAATACGAAGGGGACAGACGGGGAACATCCAGAAAACATAATGGGGTGACGAAGAAGTGGAGTGAGGGGTGTTGGCCGTTCATTAAATGTGAAGTCCAACTCGACTGATGAAATCACTTAACTTTTCTCGTAATTTATTTTCAACTGACTCGTCACTATTTGGGCCTTTTGGATGGAACGATCAACATTCATGAAGGATCATCCAAACACCAAACTGCGACGAAGAATGAATTTCACTTGAGTCGTTCTCGAGACTTCTTTCTTTTCATAAAAAATCCCCAGATCTTGCAAAAAGATCAATAATCTATTCTATTTCTCCACTACACGCAAAATTACTGTAAAACATCAAGTTCACCTTAGGCAGCGTGCATCAAGCGGAGGTGCGGGCTGATATACTGAGCGTTGTCTACCACAGGATTCTCAGGAGACCGTGTTGGTGGTTGTAGTGAGCTAGTTACCAGCGACACTACTGTTATTATTATTACACCACAGCTGATTGCTCGTCGTCTGCTGGGTTGTAGATTAAAAATATAGATTCATTCTGTGTTTTAACGAATTGATGTGTAGTCATTTTATATTAATTTACATTAATATGCACAAGATACTACAGTGGTAGCTGGTGTTATCACGGCAGACAACTGGAAAGAGCTACCCATTAAGAGAGCAACTAAGGTATGGGTGCCAAAAGGACAGAAGAAGGGCTGTGACCCTTGGGAGAGCGGCAAGACGAGTGAGACACAGCCCAGAAAGTTGATTCCAGCTCTTGAGTGGACTGCTATCTTATACAGTTCCTCACAGGGCGTGGAGCATTTCGGTGGTAATCTGCACTGAATTGTTGAAGTTACAAGCCAAAACTGCCGGTCCATCAGCAGAGCAATGGTGGATGTTGCTTCTCGCGCCATTTTCTCTTGCCAAAGGTCAAAGGAGGATGAAGCTCGCTCATGTGACGCGATTATCTCGGAGACTAACGAAAACATGTAGGAACTGCTGAGCTGATTGATGGGGATGGCGGCCAGATGCAAAATTCTCGTGAGGGTGAAGAGGACACGAACGAACAGCTGCCATCGCAGAAAGGCGTTGATACAATGTGTTGAATGGTTCCAGGCAGGTTCTCAATACGCACGAGTAAATTCATAGGACTACTAGAAGCAAACCCTCTCTCCCACGCCCCAAAAACAACTCTCAACCAGCTAATCAGTACTTTTCATACAGACTGCACGCTCCTACTTCTCAAAAAACTCAATGATCCGTGTCAAGAGTAGGAGCAAGCCGAAAATTTCCCGAACGTTAAGCGCTACCTGCTTGTGTGAAGAACTGTATGTTCTACCGAGTTCATATTAACTGAGTTGTATTAGTTTTCTTTCACTGCAAACACCGATGAATGCACGTGGGGCGAAGAGAAGTTGGAAATGGGTTGGACCTGAGTTTTATGTCACCGTTCAGATGTTTAGAAATATTCGGAGTTTTGAGTCCTATGATAACTGTGGTTGGAGTTGGATTTGTTCGTCTCACAGCCACATTTAAGTAACCAAGTTTTTGAACGCAACACAAGTTTGAACTTCTAGGTTGACCCTATTGCTGGCACATTTCAAGGGCCAGGAGTCTGAATAGAGAACTCTGCAAGCAAGCGGATGGTTTCGCCAGAGGAGTTCAGTTGGAGTCACTCCACAGCTTTGCATCACAATAGAGCGCAATCTCAGCAGCACGAATGGCGGGGCTGAAACCCAGTCATCTGAGAGTTGTGCTTTCAGTGCTGATTTCAAACGCCTGTGCCACCTTTCGATCGCGCCGTTTGACACTGGATTCCTACGCCATAAAAACGGAATTTTAATAGAAACTCGCGCTACTTCTCTTTAGATGCTGCAGTCTCCCGAGTTGGAAGCCCCTGTATCTCCAAGGGAGGCCATCAGATCATCGCTACTATGGTCAGAAAATCATCTGATGGAAAACTTCGTACGGTACCGACAAACTCGCAAAAAGAAAGAAGCGGTTATTCGCGAAAAACTTTCGAGTTTGGGGAATTCCTCGGATACTTCGAACAGGTTTATGGGACGAGATCACGTCGGGGTCACCACTTTAGTACTGAAGATACAGGAGGAAAGCATTGGACGCGAGAGAACGAAGTGGTTTTATCAACAAAAAGTTAAAACGGGAAAAACGAGAGTGCAATTAAGAGGAGGACAAGTTGAGAGCCACATCATGCATAACAACCAGACAACATCTTCAGCTGTTATGAGATTGTATCTCCACAGCCCCAATGATTTCATAACCGTTTACAGTCGTCCAAACTATAGCTGCGTTATCATACTACTGTGTTTTCGGTTATGTGGGGAAATGTAGATTCTAAGGCTCCAAATCTATGAATATTAACCCCACAAGTCATGAAAATGTGTGGACTGTATGTAGGATGGGGAAATGCGAATAAATTATGGGAAAACAGTTAACAATAAATAATTTACTTTATAAAAACTAGAACACGGAACGTTTATTTGGCGGTTGAAAGGGATGGTTGCTGAGAAGTTGTAGCAGATAGTAGAAAAAATGGATCGGACTGACCTGGAATCCAGACAGATGTCAGAATGTGGACCTTTGTAAACTTTGTGAAACACGGGCTACGGAGTTAATTTGCTCAGCAAATAGTTGTTCGAAAGTCGAAACTAGCGGTTGGAATACCCGAGAACAGCAGTGGCCACCAAAAAACTCGAAAAAAAGGAGAATTGGGAGAACATCTCGAACTGTTCGTCAATGGCAGTGAATCACAACTGGTCACTAGTTTGTCCGCGATCAGCCACAATCACAGACCCTTGGTCGATGCAAGTAGATCGGCGATAATGATGCGCGATAAGTTCCTCAGTCAACACATGGCAAGGGGGTTGGTGAGTCTCCTTTTACTTTTGGGCGAGCGTGTGACCCCTGACTCTGCCACCTTTGTCGAACCTTAAGATAATTCAACAGTATACTAGTAGTCGACTGGAAACTTGTATTTTAGAAATTTAGTTTGAAAAAAGCGAAAACCCCTGATTGTATACATCTTCATCTCTCCGTCTGTGTACTGTGAATCCAATGGTTTAAAGACTAGTTAGAAACTATTTCGCCTTCAGACATCACAACCTAAACCAATGAAGGAGGAGCTCAACCGGCAGTTCTGACTGCAGACCACGGGCCCGAATGAAATTTTTGGAATTCAGGTTCCCTCATAATGTGAAGACCTGCAAGTGAGCCTTTAGAAACCGCCTCGGAAATTAGGGAATTCAAACTGACGTCACCTGTTTTGACTTTGTTCCCATAGTTTCTATGTAATTCCAGAACTGTAGACACGAACTACGCCAAAAAAAGCGTTGAGAGTACATTGATTTTTAAATTTTAATGAGATTGCATAAGTAGTAGCTGCCCAATAACTCCCGGACGTTTAAAATCAAGCAAGAGAAAATACGATCAAAGCAAGAATGGTGTTTGTCTCAGGACATTCCTTCATTCGCGCAGATGTGAAGACCTTCGACGTCGTCGATAATATTAGTCAGAAAATCCCGCTAGTCGCTCAATTTGGATGATGTTTGACCGAACAGGGGCTGACGTTCTTTACCATTTCTTGATTATGGAGGGGGAAGATGCAGTAAAACTCTCACCTCGTCACTGACCTAGCCCACAAAACGGCTTCATAAATATGACAATCACGCTTTGGAGCCGCGGAAAATTCTCCCAATTCCACGCAAACTTCTTCCCCGCCCTAAAAGTCAAAGAGTTGAAAATGTTTCTTTCGGAAGCTACTGCCGCTCGGCTCCAACATTTTAATGCATTCGTCGAGCGAGCAGCTGCCTTATCAAAACCCTTCGGTCTTTTGTGAAAATCGCCGCTTTTGAGAAAAGTTGTCGAAGGGAGAGCAAAAAGGGAAGAACGGGCCGTGAGCGAGGGGGAAGGGGCGAATATTTACGAAATCCGTTCATTCACAGTTCTGCCAAATGTGCTCCGCTCCTTCGGAACCTGCCAACCTCCTTCGCCCATTTTCCCCATTTAAGTTTCCACTTTGAAACTTTTCCACGGCCCTCTATCCAGTTAACTCTTTCCACCTCGAGCTCGGTAAGTTTTATAATGTCTTTGCCGTCGGTAGTAGAGAGGGAAAAGTTTTTTTTTTATTTATTCTCGAAGGCATTTGCCGAAATAACTGCCGCAAATTTCCTGGGACCGTTTTAGACTTAACTTTCCCCACAAAAAGTTTTTCTTGGGGCCTCTTTGATCTGCGACGGGAGGAGTCTCTTCTGACCGAACAACTATTGTTGTTTGCGTTTAAGGGGAGCACTTCAAAATAAAAACCATTGCATTTTAGATCACGTGAAGACGAAAGTTCTCACTTAGTCTTTCTCTTTTTGCCTTCTAGCTTTTCCATTCTAATAATTGCGCTCATACCGATAGCACCCTTTCTTGGACTGAATGGAACCAGTTGGATTTCATTAAACAAGTTCCCTTCTAATACCCTGCAATCGTATTTAACTGAACAGTTTTGTACAGGGGTTTTAAAATGATGAAAATCGGGAACCAAAAAGGAAACAGCAAGAGCTGGAATGAGAGAGAGAGATAGAGAGAGGAGAGAGAGAGAGAGAGAGACAGAGATTTTGATTCGATTTTTAGTTTATTTAATCAGCAGGGTACAAATAGGGCTATAAAGCCCTCTCTTCCTTTGACCCTGGAAGAGCTATTACAGGTTTATCCTCATATTAATAAAAATAAATACATAAAACTAACATATTCGTGCATGAACTTCATAAAGTACTGAGGTTTTACAATATTTACATCTACAAAGTCAAAATAAATAAATGAATTGAAAACGAACAAATAAATAAAATGAAAACACACCATTGGACTCATTAAAAGAACAAAGGAACAAGGTGACCTAATCTTCTACATATTCAGTAAGTAAATGGTCTTTGTAATTGGTCTTAAATGCTTTAACTGATAAAGTGGTGTTGAAGAATTCGGGGTTATCATTATATAATCGGATGCTGTTTGCTGTAAAGGATTTATTATAGATACTTGTTCGGTGAAGAGGGATTTGAAAATGGTGCCTGGCATTACGGGTACTACGTAAATGGATGTCACCCATTGTGACATAGAAGTTTCTAGGATAAGTTGGTGTGGAAAATTTTAGAATTTTAAATAACAGTACTGCGGTCCCCAGTTTAATACGCTCAGCAATTTTCAACCACTTCAATTTTACATAAAAAGGTGAGACGTGTTGGTCAAGCTTCAAGCGATACACAAATCTAATCACAGCATTTCGCGCTTTTTGTAATGTGTGGATCTGTTCCTTACTGATGTCGCAAAAAGCAGAGGTTGCGTAGTCAAAATTGTGCATCACTAAGGCTTGAACTAGTTGCAGGCGAGACTTGAAGGGAAAATCAATTGCCATTCTAATGAGTTGATACAGACTTCTGTATACATTTTTGCAAATGATTGTAACATGAACCGACCATATCAAGTTCTGAGTCATAAGTATACCTAAATTTTTGACCTCTTTCACATATTCCAAATTCACATTGTTGATCCTGATCTTAGGTAAGCTATCTAAATTGACATTTGACAGAAGTCTGGAATAGCCCATTACTAACGCCTTACATTTCAGTTCATTGACTTTCATACGATGCCTATCACACCAATTAGCCACTTTTGTCATTTCACCGTTTATTACTCCAACCGCACTTTCTACGTCGTTCAACTCACAAGCTAGGTAGACCTGCAAATCGTCCGCATATAGCATATAAGAACTTTTCTCAAGGACGAGAGGCAGTGGATTAATCGCAAATGAGAAGATCAGAGCGGACAACGCGCTTCCCTGGGCCGTTCCGACCTTTACCTCCAGCCAATCTGACGATCTACCATCTGGAGTCCTGCCCGTCAGGTAAGATCTGAACCACGCGACCAGTCTATTCGCCAAGCCCAATGAGCGCAACATGGCCAACAATAAATCATGCTGCACACGGTCAAAAGCGCGGGAAAAATCTACCATGACTAAAATAGCCAACTTCCGCTGACCCACGTTCCTTCTAATGTCGTCACACACCTTCACCAGTGCTGTTTCTGTACTGTAACCTTTTCTATATGCTGATTGGTGCTCATTTATTATTTTCTTTTCATTTATGTAGTTCATTACTTCACGATACACTATTTTATCAAACACTTTTCCGGCGGAACATAGAATATTAATGCTCCTAAAGTCGGAAACTTGAGCCGGTTTATCGCACTTTTTTAACGGCAACACTAGAGATTCTTTCCAGAGAGAGAGAGAGAGAGATTTTTATTTGACAGTCAGGGATGAGTTAGGGCCATTAGGCCTTCTCTTCCACTCTCTCTGAAAACATATTTACCATTTTAAAAGTTCTCTTGTAACATAAAATAAACTATTGCTTTAACTAGATCTCGCTAAAACAGACAAAAACAGTTCAACTGAAACAAATAAATCAAAATCTATTTCACTTCAAAGTTTCTCTTGTACGAAAACACCTCCATTTAATATAGCCTCAACAGTTTATTTTTAACTTTCTCCCTAAACTCTACCACTTTTTCCTTCAAATTAAACCACTCAACATTGTCATTATAGAGCTTGCACCCCTGAACCTCGAAAGAACGTGCAAACATTTCGGTTCGATGCTGAGGCACCCGAAGCACTCTATTTTGGTTCCGTGTGTCTCTTGATGGCAGGAACTCAAATTTGCAGCGAAGATATGCCGGTTTGCTGTTTATCACTATTTTAAACATCATTGTGGCCACGTGCAGTCTCTTCCTTTCGCTCATTTTCAACCAGCCAATCCGACGATAGTGAGGGGTGACGTGATCGTCCATTTTTAGCCCCAACGCGAAACGGAGTGCTGCATTTTGGGCCTTCTGTAACCGACTCAGTTCCTCGCTCTTCAAAGCACACAATACAGCAGCAGCGTAGTCCAAATGGAGCATTATGAGGCATTGAACAAGCTGGACCCTTACATGCTGTGGAAAGTCTGCAGCAGTTCTCCTTAGTTGGTAGATGGTGGTAAATGCTGTGTTGCATGTGGCTGTCACCTGATTATCCCAGCACAAGTTGCTTTGCATCATGATTCCAAGACTCTTTGTTACGTTTACATATTCTATCTCCACGCTACCACAGGTAACTCCAGGGATCGTACTCATATCTATTCTGGACAAAATCTTCGGGTACCCAAGCAACATTGCCTTCGCCTTAATGGGATTAATTTCCACTCCATGATTTCGGCACCAGACTTCCACTCTTTCAAGATCTTCGTTCAGCTTACCAATTGTGCTACACAGGTTTTCCACATTGCAAGCTCGGTAAAACTGTAAGTCATCTGCGTATGAAATGTGTCTTGCTGCTTCTGCGAAAACTTTGGGTAATGCGGTTACATACAAAATCCTTGTGATATGCCGACAGGTACCGTTCTCCAGGACGATAGTTCACCATTATTACCTTTAACCGACTCAAACCAAGCCAGAACACTGTCTATGACACCGGCTGACTCAAGAATCGCCAACAGTACGTCTTTTCGAACGAAATCGAATGCTGCTGAAAAATCTACCATGATCATAACAGTCACTGATCCATTGCTCTTCATCCAGGAGGCTGATGAGAACCGTCTCGGTGCCAAAGGAGGAGCGGTACGCAGACTGCTTGGCATCCAAAATGTTATGCCTATCGACGTAATCTCGCAGCTCATTGTGGACGGTTTTATCCAAGACCTTTCCCATTACGCACAACAGGGAGATTGCGCGGAAATCTCTAAGTGAAGTGGGCGTTATAGATTTTGGGAGTGGTTTCACAACTGCTTTCTTCCATATCTGTGGGTATTCTCCAGTTTGTAACGACACAATAAAGATGTGAGTCAACACGGGCAGCATTGCGTCGGCAAGTAGGTGAAGTACCTCAATTGATATCTCGTCTACTCCTATTGATTTGGACTTTACGCTAAACAGGGACTTATGGATTACTTCACATAGCGGAGGTATGTAGAAAGGTTCGTACAAAGGTCTAGACTTGCGGTATCTTCCTATTACCTCTGGAAAAGACGAGAGAGAGAGAAAGAAAGAGAGAGAGAGAGAGGGGGGGGGAGTACATTGAAACTACAACAACACAAAATGAATAAACCTGTCAGCTCGTCTTCAGGCATAGCTTGCTTTAACGCGTTAAAGCGGCCATTGACAGCGTACTAATACTGCACATTCAAAAATATCTTTTGTGATCAGTACTACAAGCATTCAACGATTTTTTGAACTGAAGCAACAAATTCATTCAGTTTATATAAATGTGCTGACTGACTCCTATCAAAGGCAAGCGGTTCATCGTGGTCTTGCGGTAAGACGGTCGATTCATAATTCTCGACGTTAGTTGAGGGTTGTGGATCGAATCCCCGGCGCGATTGCCGTAATTTTTGCCTTAGTCAGCAGCTCTTCAAAAGCATCTCCAAATCTCTTCGTCACAAATGGCGCCCAACGTGGGGCGCCATTGTTACGGGGGGAAGGAAATTTGGAGATGCTTTTTGAAGAGCTGCTGACTAAAGGCAAAAATTACGGCAATCGCGCCGGGGATTCGATCCACAAACCTCAACTACCTTCGAGAATTATGAATCGACCGTCTTACCGCAAGACCACGATGAACCACTTGCCTTTGATAGGAGTCAGTCAGCACATAAACTCGGTAGCTCAACGACGGCGCTAAAGGTTCCGGAATATCGAGCAGCTCCTATTTAGACCACTACCATTGTTGCGTGATCAGTACATAGGCCACTAGTAAGACCGTTTTCGAATTGCCGAGTGAAGACTGTAAGAAATGGTAGTAAAGGTAGTTTATTGGACCATAATTTGAATTTTTGTGGGAACTTTACAATCACATTAGCGAGATTTATACGAGGGAAAAAAACCACCCTCATGCCGCTTTTAGTCGAAAAGTTTGGTGAGTTATTGTGGTGCTATTGCCACTCAAAAATGTGATCAAAACCGTTCAGGCAATATTTGGTTTCTCTAATAGTGTTTTGGAACTCCCTTAAAGCCTTCAAAACTCGGAAATGTGGAGAAATCGATTTTTTTCTCAGCCGGTCACATAATTTCAGCAAGGGATCGCAGAGCGACAAAAATCGCTTAGCGTACTCGGGGATAAAGAAAGTTGTATTTCGCGCAGCTAAGTATACTTTGATTAGTATTGCGAAAAACAACGGAGGAACGACGTTCCCTTTTACCTCAGGCCTAGTGCATTATTAACGGTATGAGTAGCTACCAAGATGGAAAATGTTTCTTTTGTGGAAAGCCCTGGTTTCGCTCATAAAGAAGGGAATCGCCTCACTTAGAGGAGGAAGGAGGGCAATTAAAATTTAACGGGATTCCGCTAAATAAAGGGAAAACCTCCGCAGCAGTTTTCGCATCTTGGGAACAATGGGAACGAGGTGCAGGGTGACCCACAGTTTCTCTTCTATTCTTATCACAGCGGCGCGCGGTATAAGCCGCAGCGGTTACTTTGTAAGTTTTAATCCTCCGGTATTCGCGGGAGGATCTACTCGTCGAATTATAAACACACAAGAAGGTTGGCCCAGATTAGAACGAGCGGAATAATTAGGAGTAAATCTCTTTGGATGTAAATCAAAATGAAACAAGAGCCGCAAGAACCTGAAATAACTAGATATTTCGTTTATTATATAACCCCACACTTACGGCTCTGTGAAGCAAACAAATAAGAAAACCCCTTTCGAAATTTAAAAATTCGAATTTTTCAGGGGACACAAGAAGCTCTCAACACGTGAGGGGAATATTCTGACCAATAAAAGAAACTCAGAACATCATTCTACTAACTCGTTTTTTATTCACTCAATTTACGCAAACATAAGACTTTGACTTAAAATTGTACGTAGACACCGGTAGTGGTTACGAATTCGGAAGTCATTGGATTGTTATTGATTGTTGAGTTATCAGGGTTAATGGAATTATGAACATTATTTATTACTTCTCATGCAGACTCGAAAGGATAGTTGTATAACCGGCGAAAAAAGACTCTTTGCACTCATTCAAAATTGTTTGCGTTTCAAGTAGGTGCGAATACTGAAAACAGTTCAATCTTCTAACGGATGAATTTAGCTGTAAGTTTGGGATTTTTGAAGAGAGTCGGTAGGGGGCTAGGTCCAGTGCTTAGAGTACCGGATTCGGCAACTCTAGTTGTCCAGAAAAACGTTTTTTGAAGCTGCTACCGTTTTATCACTGGCAACGACTCTTAGGGGTTGGACGGAATACACGACTGCCCAATCGTTATAGGAGCAGCGGGGGGGGGGGAGTGCACCAGATCGCGCAAAGTTTCGTAAAGCTGATTCAGGTACTAAGATACTTCGAATACTCAATTCACAACAACAATAGATTCTGATGCAGCATCCTGCATGCTCTTTCTTAACAAATTCCATACGAACAAACATAGGCCACACAATGCTATATCCAAAATAACTACCAACATACAATACAATTGCAACTCACTTCTAAGTAGCTCCCAGCTCTAATTACGCATTACTTCTAACGAACCACAAATTTCAATTCGATGAGGTCAATGTTTTTATGCTATCGATCAAACAAATTTAAACTAGAGCCAAATGAAACGATCCTTCTTAACAAACAAAACCCCCGAAATTTCCCAACTACCATCTTTTCGCTCCAGAAAGTTAATACCTTTTCGCCACTTCCCGTTTCTCAATGGTCGGCAACTTTTTAATCACTTTGTCGCCCCTTCTCAAACAGGAAAACCACACATTTGAACCCTCATAACTGTTGAGATCAGGAACATCGAAGGGGTAGTGCCCAATTCATCATGGTCAGTAAATGTGGCTGCTTGGATATTAAAATAATTTGGGTTAGTTCCGCCAGTAGGTAAATTACTAAAGTTAACGTACCTGTTTGGTGGGTTCGTCTTTTCCAGTTGGTGAGATACAGTGGGCGAGCGCTTTCAATGTAAAGACATCATTGTCGTTAAGTCAGTCAACCAGACGATGATGCTTTATATCGAAAGCGCCCACAGTATCTCACCAGCCAGAGATGTACTAAACAAACAGTTACGTTAACTTCAGTGGCTTGGATTTGATAAGTACCTCGCTCATATACGTTAAATTATCATAGTGACATGTTTCAAACGCTTTCAAGATGGAACGTCCCTTTGTCTAACCACCAGAAAATGTCACATCCGGGGGGAATGAAATCAAGTTCCTCCTTCCAATGCTCCCCCATCAATCACAGCCCTCCCATCTGAGGCCTTTTTTCTTGAAGTTAACGTAGCTGTTTGGACGGGTCCGTCTTCTCTGGCTGGTGAGAGAGCTCGGACCCACAAAACAGGTACGATAGCTTCAATAATTAACCTACTGGCGGAATTAACGCAAAGCCTTTTTTCTTTTGAAGCGGTTATAGTTATCTCATGTTATGTTTCCACGTATACGTTCTCATGTAGATCCCATATTATGTTTCCATATCTGTAGGCGTTGAGAATGTTTGTGATGTACATCAACCAGTTAGTATAGACAACAATTACATAGACAAGAATTATTTATGTCAAACAATTGATTATTAATATGATGCATTAGTCAAGGAATCGTAATAAACATCGGTTCTACTATTTTAGGGCCTCATCACAACCTACAAAGCGTGGTGAATGGGGAGGATTTGACACAACTGCTGAGAATTTTTGAAAATTTCCTAAAGGGATGTTCGAATTTAAAAATGTTACTTGTCAACGACCCAACGTGTAACACTCATTCACTTTGTAACGAAATCAAGTTTTTCAAATCGTTGCAATACATGTTGGTTATCGTCAAAACCCAAAATAAAATCGTACTTTCTTTTGTAGTTTATCACTTTTACTTCTGGACATGTCGGTAAACACGCGAGGGTCATAGTCAAAATATGGAAGAATTAATGACTAGAGAAAACCGGCGTTTAATAAATTGCGGGAAATGGGATGCTTTATATATAATGAGATCTTATATAATACTTCGAATGTTTTCTTATGAAACTGAGAGAGAGAAGAGAACGGGAGAGAAAGATATCATGAGGTTGAATTAGGTTAGATTCGTTTATTTAACTCCCACATGGCTCTACTCCCTCCAAAAACTTAAACATTGTGCTAATCTTCATCCAGCCTGAAAGCTATTCTTAATTTGTAAAACAAAACATTATCTTCGTTTGTCGTACAGCTCCCGTTTATACATGCTTTTGCTTCATATGTACATTTTACTGGGAGCATTCTACCCGCAGTTATTAATTAATACAAAGAAAAGTCTACCTATATCTCTCTGTTATAACTCTACGCTTAAATGCATTGAAGTTTCCCTCCTCGCGTATAATTATACTTTCTGCAGCAAGAAAAGTAAGGAAATGATTGCAGCCGGTGGAAAGAAAAATTTGGATTTCGTTAGGTCTCATGTATCACAAAACTCCAATTTCGGCGCAAGGTCTCAGCGTGTCTTTTATTCCTTCATACTTTCCTTAGCCCCGAAAAGTAGGAAGGAGAGTTTTGTGTACGCTGCAGAAAATATCAAAGTAAGCGTATTTTTATTCCGAGCCCCACAACAATAATCAGGAAATTTGTGTGAATGTTAGTTTCCAGTAGAACTTTGAAAGGCGGAATCAGCTCGAATTTAATATCCAACCTCCATATTAACGTGGGACGAATTTTTCGTGTTGATAGACCCGGATAACATGGCAATAATATAATATTTTGGTCAGTGAAGAAATGAAGAAAGAAGCATATATATCGACAAAGCAGTATTTTATTAACGATTATGAATAATTAGGGACATCCGAAGAACTCTTTGACCAACTTTTTTAAGTGTGTTCGACTCAGCACAAGCCAATTCAGTTCAGTGCCCTTGCCTCTAACGAAAGATCCCGAGATCTGGGCATTCCCCAACTTTCAACATTAGCAGGCTAAATCTGTTGTCCTCGTGCCCCCTGTCAATCAACTCGTTGACATTTCAAGCACCACCCAACAATTTTATGACTCGAACCGACAACGCATTTTCCGTCGCTCTGTTCCCTCCCCCTCACTCCTCAGCATTTACTTCCAAGCTCTTGCCAATATTTAACTTTCAGATCTCTCCCTGTTAGCTACACTCACTATCAGTTCTCGTCAGCAACCCACTACACCTATCCAGATACTACCTCGTGAATTTTATGTCCCTCATGCTCTATTCTTTCTTATTTTGTAAAAATATATGCCTCTCTCTCTCTTTTTTTGTTTTTCTCTGGTATTGCACTTGTTGAAAATATAGCTCTAAAAATAACGTAGAGGAGAAGTAACAGCAGTTTAACAACGAAAAATGTTGGAGCCCCCCGCCCTTCAAGTTCCCATACTTTAGAACGTCATGTTTCAGTAACTCATTCATTGTACAAGCCACTAAATCGCATAACGTGAGTTCTGAAATATTTTCTCAGTCTATAACTTTAAAATATGTGCAAATAGCAGTTAATTGTGAGATGTAAGTTTCTTTTTATTCGGTAATCTTATGAGATTTCAACGTCAGCTGTATAAGTTGTTTTGTGTAAGTTTTTTTTTTTGTTATCTGTTTCATTCTTTTGAAGAGACCATTACAATTATTATTATTACTACGTTGCAATGTCGAGTGCAAATTATGAATTCAGATAAAATGTAAGATATTTCAGATAAAAGGACCTAATGTGGTTTGAACAATAAAAAAATCTCTCTCTCTCTTTTGAAAATCCCTGCACAGTGTTCATTTGTGGTGCATGGATCCAAATTACACAACGAACACATCAATATGTTTGACATGAGTGAATGGATAGTTAGTAGAAGAAAATTATTTTTAACTTAATTTGTAAATGAACACAACTAATCTTACTACTTGGGAAGTTTGTTGAAGTTATGGAAGAGAGGGCCCAATGGCCCTAATCGTCGCTGATTGGTAAATGAAAGCTTTGAATATCTCACTCTCTCCCTCCACTGCGTATCTCACAACCTCTTTCACATGTATTGAAGGTCCCTTGTAAGTGTTTATGTACTTCGGGTATGGCTATTCTGTAATACCACGTTCACTTATTTCGCAGTTTCAAGCTCCCCCATTCGTGCGCCCAACAGTTGAGTTGAATGTGACTGATGAGTCCATCATTCCTGAAGTACTTGATACCAAGCTTTACACGTTCACATTGAAGCCATTTTCATAAAGCTGTGGTGATGGTTTTAGCTCAGCCAAGGGTCCAAGGCCACCACCACTCTCTCCCTCTCTCTCTCTCTCTCTCTCGCTCTCTCTCGTACTCATTCGTACTCTCATCAATAGTTTCCATACGATGTGCTAAGTGGACGCAAAGTTACTGAATGGAAAATGGGATTTGATTAAGTGGTAGAGTGATAAAAATTGTTGAAAAAAGGTACGATGAGACCTGCCAGATATTTTTGTTCGGTAAATATACGGTTCTGAGTATTTACGTGAAATATAAGGATGAGGGGGCGACAACGACAAGGGTGAAAACTTCATCAATGCGCAATTTTCGTTTATAATAATCACCTCCGCGAAATTATGTTCAGAGGCCTAAAAAGCAACCACGAAGCAAGCTGATTACGTTTTGTGACCCAGATGGTGGAATAATTAACAGCCACTCAATAAATCCTAGAGCTTTAAGAGCTCAGTCAAGAATGTTATACCAAGTTCATATGAACTAAGTGAAAAATTAGATCGGATTAGTAGCTATAGCCATGAAAATCGCTGAATAGACGTGTGGCTGAGGAATGTTGTGCGATGCGTCGCATTAGATTTTGTACAGCTTGTGAACGGAGGGAATGCGTTTTATCGAACTCGCAATGTAATCTCACCTAACCAGTGCATTTCGTTACTCGCGACGACGTTTTATGTGGAGTCGCGTTGAACAGATATAGCGCGTGGATTCATGGCGTACGCTGCCTTTACATCGGAAAAGTTACGTGATGGCTCAACCCAGATATTTCTCACGTACTTCCCGCATTTTGTCAACGAACAAATTAAGCTCGGGCTGTTTTAACTAATTGACAGCAGCTGGGACACAATCCCTACGAACCCCGAACGTATTTAAAGAGCTCTCCTATAGTCTCCTAATTATTTCATTCCTCTCCCCTTACTGCTGTTCAACACACCATGAATATAAATGAAATGCAACTCACGTGTTAGTAGCGACTAACTGATGTCCTTTCAACGTATGTTTTACCTGAAAAAAAAAAATTATTTTGAAACGCTAGTAAAATTTGGCAAGAACGCGTAAGGTTTGAATTGTCATCTTCACAGTATTTGACTTGGTCCACATTTGCGCTATAGTGCACACATATTACTTACCAGAACATTAACTGAAGCATTTACCTGACAGTGGAATACATTTAGTTCCGCACAAATCATGGCCAAGGAAGAGAAATTTTCATGCGCGTCACTTCAAGCTGATGAAAATCGAAAAAATCGACTTGACAACTGCGCAACTCATCCAACGGAAAAGAAACTCATTTGCGGAAACGTATTAGTTGAATTTATGTCACCAATCCAGTCCTGGGACCGAGGTGTCATAGAAAATGTTAAGACTGTTTATAAATGTGGACTCGACGAAAAGTTGATTGCAGCGTCCAGACTTCTGCGAAAGTTTCAATATCAAAGACGCAATGTTGCAAATTGTACTCTCTCGACCCCGAGTGGAGGTTGAGATGCAGCGAACATCTTGAAATGAACCCCAGGTGTGATAGACGAAGTGCCGTAACTAGAAAGTCCTCCAGCACTTGAATATTATGAAACCAATTTACAAAAAATCCCTTCCTCCACTTCCTCAACATTATCCCCGAGAGTATTCAGACAACAGCACCTTGATCGACATCACCGAGTACAGAGGAGTACTTTTAAGACAGTTGTTAGGATTTCATCTCTCTTTTATCGAAGGGTTATTAGAGCTGTGGAGCGTTTATTCTCCCAGGGATGATCACGCAGCTCAAGTTTTGCCCTCCAACTACGACTCCTTTTCCAACGCCTCTTTTATTACGAGTTTCGAAAATCTAGAGATACTGAACAAAGACAAGGTGCTCTTTGAAAATGCTCGCTCTATCTACACTTCACCGTGCTTCCCTTAAACGTGTCACAGGATTATCTTATTACTTTCTTTTTCCCTGCAGAGTAGGAAAAAAGTGATGTAATCGGCAAAAAAAAAGAAAAACTCATTCATAAGAACACCATTTGAGAAAATGGTTTACTCGTCTGTTTGGATGTTTACCGTCGGAATGTTGCCAACGATCCACAGAATCCTTCTTCCAAACGTACTTGTTCCCGAAATTGGCTCATGGGCCGGTTTTTGGGAGGTCGACCATTCTGAAGGCTAATAAGTCTCAATATAATGGTTTGTCCGCTGTGCGTGCTTGGCACGGTCTCCTACATATCAAATCATGTGTGTAGATTCACTATCCAGTTCGATCTAGAAGAATCTGGGTTCCATCTTTACCAGTATTCCGTTTTTGCACGGTAAGGACCTGCTTGCTGCTTGATCTGGCTGGGATGTCGCACGACCTGTGGCTGGTCTTGGATCCGTTGAGGGTCAGCTGCAGTGGTGTGACGTGGCGACTCCCCCTGCTCGGTACGGCTGGTTCGGTTGACTCAGGCAGTACCTCAATTCCCCCTAATCTTCGAAGTGGGCGTAGTGAGCTTCAGAAGGTATCCATGGAAGATACTATCATCATTTTCACGCCGTTCGTGTGGCGTTACTGCCTACAATGGTGAGTGACTTGTTGCACCTTGTGGACGCTCACTGTGTGGTAAGTTTCGGCCACTGAATCTTGTAGTGCAGGTGGGTCAGCGTACTCAGGTGGCTACAAGCAGGTTGCTGATGCATTGTCATCTGATGGCTGGGCAGTACGGAGAGAGCGGCACTACCAGCTTGTATCTGAACAAGGACTGAGGCCAGACACCGTCGTCGTTGGTCCCAACCGGTCGGTAGTGATCCCGACTGTCCAAGTATCTGGCGGCCAGCAACTAACACTAACGTGGCAAGTCAAGAGGCGTACATATGACAGGATGGATCTTCGTATGACGGCTGCAACGAAAGTGCTGAGGAAATGGTTTTGCTTGGGTCGATCATGGAACATCCTAATATTTTATTGAGGTAGTCTGCGCACCCTTCCCATTTCCTCAATTATCATCAATTTAGTTTCCATTTTGAGTACTAGCGACCGTTCTATTTATTGTGAGCTTTGAAAACTACAAAAAAATGAATGCATTTTGTGAGAGAACTACTTCAGCTCCAATCCTTTCAGGTCAACGAGGGACTCCGTTAACTAAAAGGTAGGAGTTAGTAGATTGCGTCATTTAATAGCATATACATAAGAAGTGCTGTGGACTTGTGAGCTATCGTCGGAGCAGCCTGGACCGAGCGCAATTCTGTGGTCTAAGCAGATCTCAAAATAAGGTAATGAACAGAATCGAGCCAAAATTCAATACAGTTATCGAAACACTCACAACAAAGCAGCTCTGAAACGAAAAAGTTTCAATTCGTGGGAAAATGACAAAAGTGGCACAGTAATTTACGGGCAACGTCGAATAAAATCGACTGTTGTACGGATAAATTTCATTATTCCCGCTCTTCAAACAACTAACGTTTAACGTTGGTCGTAAGGTATCCATGAGCAACCCAATAAAGTCCGATAATCAAACTACGGTCAAGCGAACGACTAACTGTTTACCCGATCACTCCAGAAAAAAACGAGCAGTGCGTAGCAACACACAACTTTCTGCAATCCCTTCAAGTTCGAACACCAGCTACATACGCGTGCGCTATATGTTCGTTCAACGCATTTTTACAGGAACATTTTCGGAGAACCAAAATGTAGGGACTAGGTAGCTGAGAGTACTCCGTAAATTTGATCGAAATTTTTTGAGCCGTTTTTGGGAAAAGTGGAATACCGATAAATTAATATTCGACAAATCTCCTTTTCTGAGTTAACTTGGCTTATATCTCCGTTCAACATACATATACAGATAATAATTATGGAGAACGAAATGTGGGTATGGGTGACTAAAAGACACTCTGTAAGATTGATCTCATCTGGTGAAACAGTTACCCTGGAATTTACGGAAACGTTCGAAAAAACGTTATTTTCGACACATTTTCATTTTTATCACTGTTCAATGAGTTCCAAAGTCCCTGTTCAAAGAGGAACATTTATTGAGACCAATATGTAGGTATCATATATTCGAAAATATCTTGAAAGTTTGATGATAATCGTTGGAGCCATTCTGCCAAAAAGCATAAAAGCCTATTTTTGCTTCATGTGCCTGTATCTCCGTTATATATTGATTAGCAAAAGATAATTTGAAAGTTTAATCGAAATCGTTACAGCCGTTTTCGAGAAAAATGCGAAAAACACTAGTTGTTGGTACATTTTCCTCCCCCACCCCCTCTTCCCATCGACCGAAATCATCCATAACCTTATTTTGGTGTCTAAAAAAAATAAAAACAAAACAAAAAAGAACCAACTCATTGGGTCAGCCGTTCTCCTGCAAATCGAACTACAGACATACAGGTCTGTTTCCTTATATGATGACTGTACCTAAACCCTCGACGAGGGTTATATCAGTCATGGAAGTTGCGGTTTCGCTAATATGCAAGAGGCCGGCCTCTGCAGCATCCGCCGAGCTCAGACCTGCGGAGGTACGGCAGGTATTTGGTCGTTAGCCAGTCTCCCAGTAGAGAGCTGTTGCCCGTGTGTTACCGCGCGGAAGTGACCCACCTAAGGAACCACGGTCCAGGAGAACACCATGGGAATCCCGTACCCTCGGGGAGGAGTTCTTAATCTGGTTTCCAACCTGATCTAAATATTTACTTGAGTAGCAAGTTTCAAAAGGACAGATCAACTATGACCACGTTACTTAGCCCCTTAACCTTCTTCGCGAACTCTGCAAAATGGTTATAGGCTTGCTTTGTAGCAGTCAATGCTGCTAAGTTCGTTCCTCCCAACAACCGTCGCCCACTGTTGTAGAAACTACAGTGGAGCAGCAATACAGGAACGCTTTACATATAACCTTGTGAACCAAGTAACCTAGTTGCTCTATCAAGTTCAAATGAGGGAGGAGCCAATTTACTAGTTTTAAGCGCGAATAGGAATTTAATTAATCGAACTACGTCGGCTGGTTAATTAAATAGAAAAATGAATGTTTAAAATACCTAATTTGATCGTAATTTATACCTCAAATATTTTTAAATAACTAAAAAAACTTTATCGTGTCAAGTAAATTATCATTTTAAATTTAAATTTGTCAGTAATAATTTAGAATTCAGTAAAATAGTATTCGTAAATAATTTCAATATTATTTCTAATTAATTCATAATATAAAATAATTCCATTTTGGAAGGACTGGAGCACCTTTGTTAACGTTCGGCTCGAATGCATTCATTGTTCCTATCTCATATTGATTACCGTTTCTTCTTTTGTCTCGAAAGCCGTAGTAACACGGCTTTCTTACACTCACTCACAACTGATGCAGGCAAGTTTTTCATTAGGAAGGGCAATCTAAGGTGCCACGTAGTGCACATCAGCCTAGTAAGTATAGTAAAGGGCTAAAGTAAAGTTAACGTACCTGTTAGGTGAGTTACTGTGGGCAAGCGCTTTCGATGTAAAGACGTCTTGCCGTTAAGTCGTGGTCTTTATATACAAAGAGAAAGGTAAACGGGATGATGATGGAGCGTCAGAGAAGGGCGGGGGGAGGAGGTCATGCACCTCTGGGGGGAAACCCCCTAGAGGTGAATGGAACGTCTTGAGTGATCTGTCAATTGTGGAATCTACGTCTTTTTTGAATAGTAAAGGGCTACAGCCTGTATACTAAAACGAACATTATGTGTGGCACTGCGTATAGATGAGAACGTTTTAAGGCGCTTGTTGTAGAACGTTCTATTTTCATACAGCTCATTTTCAGCTCGCGTTCAGACGAGTTGCGGGTCACTATGCACAAACGGCGTTCAACTGCCCCAGGCGAGTCAAAGGTTCGAACTTTCTTAGCAAATTGCTTACAATTCCTCTCTACCTTCAAGAGCTAAGGAAAGGTATGCACACATAAAGTGGCGATTGTTCCTCATAGCTCCATGTTCGTATACCACACCATAAACCATAAAAACAGTTGAATCATTTCAGTTGAAGGGATGATTTTGATGTAGACCAACGTTATTTTAAATGACTTATGAAACCGTTCAGCGAGCTTGCTTTGTGCAACAATTGATGAACAGGAAGCGATTCGAAAGAAATTATGACGCGAAATTTATCACCAGCTCCCTTCCGAAAGAGATGCAGCACTTACGTAAGGGGGATTTAGGCTCGGGCCGTAATAGGAAATTGAACAGAGAGGTTTATCGAGATACATTACTAGGCATTTCGGGCGGAAACTGCTTGTTCGGGATCTCGGTCAGCCTTCTCCTCTCGATTCAGCGGCTTCAATACCAACCAACCTGTTGCCTCCGGTCAATCCTACCGCCCTTGCGGAAATATTTAGGAAGGTGTAGGGGCGAAAAAGAAAGTTTGGATAAAGAGGCTTTTCTTTTTTCAGGTCCTCTTTTGTTAAAGATGTATGAGTCCAATTCCAAGTTTACATAAAGGGACACTGCTCAGAGACAAGAAGTAATCCTAGCAGTAACTCTAAGTGAGGGATATCTTCTCAAATACGAATAACACGGATTGAGCCTTTTTATCTCTCACGACCCGCAGAGAAAGTATAATCACGCTACTTTCTTCAGCTCAACGCACATTAAACGTTTTTCGTGGATTTGCCTACCAACCAAATATGTTCTCCACCGAGTTAACCTGAACTTGGTTAACTTCACATTTTACGTTGAAACTGGGAGCAATTAACGTTCTGAAATTTATTGGGATGCTGCAACTCATGCTACAACCTTTATTGAGTGGGCAACTCATTGGTAATTGGCGTGACTGTCAGAAGAAGTAAGAAAAAAAAGACGTTACTTTGGTATTGGTTTTTGTATCACTGTTATAAAACATTCAATGTCAGGTGCGCCCTAATTAAGTACGCCCAATCACACAATGTTCAACTCAACGTACATTCACTGGTAATCACGGCTTCTACTCCTAATTCAATTTATTTGTCACTGATTTCATGGGAAATAAGTAAAACACCACTTCACAGTGGCAAAAACCGGTAGAGTTTAAGATTCCGAAATTTATAGTGTTGACCATCATCTGCTTGATGATTGCTTATCAGTGCACAGGAAATTAATGAAGCTGTAAACACGACTTTTTCGTTGGTAGGATAATGATCATCAGAATTTTCGGGTTAAACACTATGAGAAATGGCAGCAAATGAAACGCTTGCAGTTGAAAGTCAGGAATTTCTGGAGTCTTAAGAGCGTTATTGTATACCTTCGTACGTCGTATAGTATCGTACCTCATCGTATAGGTACAATATTGGACTACTATGTCAATTTTTCTGAAGGTCCTACAACATTTTCAGAGAAGTTAATAAGAAAATATCTGGTGAGTTGCAACACAAAAATTTCCTTAGCTCTACGTCAATTCACTCGGGTACATGGCCTTTTTTCTATTTACTCAATTCATTTATCACTCAGTTAATTTTATCTTGGTCAAACAACGCTTTACGCTAGCAGGAAGCGCCCAGTCCAGCGCCCGCTTTCAGTTCCGGAATTTTAGGGCTGCACGTACTCATTTCCGAACGAGTACGACATCCATGCACCCGAGTGAATTGACGTATAGCTAAGGAAAGTTGTGTGTTGCAACGCACCAGATATTTCTTTAAACATTCTAGTAACATTAAGGCGAATTTTGAAAGAAAAAAAACCACGCTAAAACGTAGTTTTTCGTAGAAAATGTTCATAATTTATTGTGCTGCTCTCGTCATTTTCCCACGAATGGGAGTTTTATGGTATAATTGCCTTATTGATACCTAGAAATATAAAAAATTTAATCAAAATCGTTAGAGCCGTTTTGGAGAAAAAAAATTGGTTTTTGATCACTATGATAACTATAGTTAACTTTCGATGGATTTTGTTCATACCCTTATTTTGGCGTCCCATGATAACCTTCGGGCTAGATATCAAGTTTCAGCTGATTTGGTACGGTTGTTTTCTCTATAACCGCGCTAAAATCGAATTCGTTGAAAGTTTTGGTAATTTATTGTGCTGCTCTCGTCATTTTCCCACGAATGATGATTTTTGTATCACCATTATGATTTATGGGAACACTATTGTCATATGTGCGAGATTTATGATGAAAAAACTGCACTACGATTTCCTTTCGTAGTCATTGTTGATAATTTACAAGACAGTTAAAAAATAACGAAGCAAACTAAAAAAAGGCTGTGAATTGATACACAAAGTTTCATTATTTCCTTGTAAACTTTGCATCGAAAAATACTACGATACGGAACATAACCTGACAACAATGGAACATCCAACATTGACATTTCCTAGACAACGCTAGACAATTAGGACGCCGTGACGAGTCGAACTGAAGGCCGATTGAAGCGAGACCGGGAGGCAGACTCACAGGCAGTACATGGAACGGAAATTAGAAGCAAACCGAGCAAAAAATCGAGTTGTTTAATCGTTCCTGAATTGTTTACACCAGTGCACTGAGTTTTATCAACGTGACGCGGTATTTTGGCAATGCATACTCGCTTTTGTTCCATTCTACGATTTCTGAAACTACCCGTTGCCCTTGGCCAGAGAGTGAACCCAAAGTACAACAGAACATGAGATTTGTGGAACATTGAATTATTATTATCGAGAAACAGCTGCAACGATTTTGATAGAACGTGTCACTACTTTTAACTAACGCATACATTTTGTGGTCGTGAGCACGTCAGCGAATTTTCAGGGGCTGAGGAGTGTTGCGCGAGGTTACGCACTAGAAATTTTAAAAATGCGACAAGCCAAACGAACATAACTCGCACACACTAGTGAAATCTGTATTTCCCAAATAACGTTAGGGCCATAAAAACTCCTACGTATCTTGCACTAGCAACTATTAATTAAAGGGCACGTTCAGGTGAGTTGGCCGATCTGATCTCCTTCGGTTGATTACCTTTTTCGGTACCTTAAGGCAATAAACTCAACAGTATTCCAAATTCTGAGAGAGATAATTCGACGGTGCCCTTCCCTAATTTTCGTCAACGCCGCGAGCTATACACTCAGTACCAATTTCGAGTTACACGCATTTAGATGGAACACGTTTCGAGTCTCATAATTACTATTCGCTTCTAGCGACTCTACGGATGTAATTAGGGAATAGTCCACAGCTCCGTGCCAACTGGGTTCTACGTCGACTTCACTTCATCACTCCGCTAGCACCCACTAGCACGCTCGACTGCGAACATTATCGTTTCGTTGTCATTTTTATTCTCCAAAGACGCCGCACTCCTTCTAATGTCAACAGTATAACTGGGACTCGCTTTGCATCCGAATCGTTGATGCGTAAATGCGATGCGACTATGTCGCTCCGACGTGTTGATGTTTCTGAACCCGATGCGAGGAGAATTTCACGAGCAGCGGGAATATCGGATATTCGAACGATAAGGACGTTTTGTTGCCCGTTCGCCGGGATATTTTCCATGCGGCAGAGAGGTGAGGAGGTATCGTGGTGAGTAGGGAGGTGTAGAGGGGAGATGCAACTTGAATGGAAATGAGTTCGCTGAACGGGAATCAACTTCAAAATGGAGGTTTGGAAAAGCATGATGCTCGACGTCAGAAGCATTTAGATTAGGTGGACTAAAATCACTGTCAGAACAAAGCCCCTCATCGAATAAGTGACTTCAAAACACGCTCGAATAATATGCTCGCATTTCATTTCAGTTAACCAATGAGTGGCATAACCAGTCGGCACGCTTGTAAGTATCTCTACGCAAAACTGAACAAAAGTTTTCGCAGAAGAAAGAAGACTTTTATACGCTGCTACTGGATTTTGTGTAATAGACAAAACACAAATCAATGTTACGAGGACGTCCCATAGGCTGATAACAGGTCACTCCATAATTTTCTGCAAATTTGTGACGAGCTTATGTGAGCACGGCAGTACTGCTGTCGGTTGTTGTGCATAACCAAGGAGCGCAGAACTACTGAATTAAACGCCAAAAATATAAATTAACGGACCACAACCCAAGAATTATCTATTTTCAACTCCATTAAGTCACAACACACCCCGAAAACCTCGGTCAATTATCCAGGTTTTAACCCGCATGTTTAAAGTAATTCTCCGTTAGCGTTTTCGCACGGACTCCAGGTATATATATGGACTCTCTTTACCGCCCTTGAATCGCACATGCGCATGAGTCTCCCTGCATCTGCAGGCTGGCCTCCCATCCTTCTCGTTTAGAACCTCCGGGATGGCAACCGCGGGGGAGGGGTTTTAATCGGTAAAAATCCGACACTACCCATTTGGGTGTCTTTTGAAGATTTCCCCTCCCCGGAAGCGTCTGGGGGAAAAAAAACAAAACAAAAAACGCCCTTGAATCATTCGCCGTGCACTACGTCAGTTCGACGAACCTGGGTCTCTTCCGAATTTACCCTCGTGTATCAGCACGGTGAAACGTGGCGCGTCTCCGTTCCCCAGTGCCTTCATTCTGAGCTTTCTACACCGTGATCTCAAGTATTTTACTTGTTCATCTATTAATATGTGCAACTTCGAACATGACAGTCTTCTACAGTGTCCCCAATAATTATTACGTGATGAAAACCAAGTGTATGTTTGTTGGTGGGGGCAGCATCCCTGACGTTCGTGGGCTGAGAATCCATTCGTGCCATGATCCTGCTGGCTGTGATTGCGCGGTGCTCGAAGTAGTGCCACAGTACAAGTACCTAGGGGTAATTGTGGAGAATTCTCTCACTTGGGAAAAGCATATCTGTCATCTTTGCACCAAGCTCCGCAAATTCCTTTATGTTTTCTACCATGTGAGGCCTCTCCTATCGGTCGATCGTCTGAAATTGGTGTACACGTCACTTGTTCAGTCCTTGCTCCAGTATGGGATTGTGGCGTGGGGGGGGGGTGCATTCCCGACCCATATGAGTAAATTGGTGACCTTACAAAAAGGAATTCTAAAGGTGATGCTTACCAAACCAAGAAGGTTCTCAAGTTCCGAGAGGCCAAGGTATTTTCGATACGTCAGCTCTTCGTCAAGGCCATAGGTCCTTTTCTTCTATGCCAACCGTTGGGCCGTCGAGAGACCGTACGTAAACCACCATCCGACTAAATTCCAGTTCCTCCGGCGTGTCGTTCACCCTAAGATCAACTTGTCCCTTACCTCTAGAAGTCCGCAATACCTCATCTACCTAGTTTATAATTATCTTCCGGCTTCTCTTACGGACCCTTCTACTCACTCCCGGTCCTCCTATAAAAAATGTATATACTCCTGGCTTATTGCCCTAGGGTCAAACGGCGTAGAGGATCTCCTAACGAGCCCTTACGTCTAGAACCCTCCATTTTTTCAGATTTTTCAGATTGATATGAGTGAATCATAGCACACGAAACATGCGTAGTCACTTGCTAGGCACTGTAATAATGTTTTATAGGTACATAAAACCTATTGAGTTCGTGTTTGAGTTTGTGTTTGGCATTATTTTTATTTATTTTTCAATGTGATTTGGTATCAATAAGGAATTTGATTGTGTCAGTTATGGGAATGGTGGGAAAATATCGGAACTTATGGAATTTATTATGATATTGGAGCTACTCTGGCCCGTCAATACAGGTTTACCTACAGACGGGCCACACTATTCAGCGCGTAATTCTGTTTTTTTCCTGTCTTCAAGAATATTTCTGTTTCGAATAAAGTTTTATTCTATTCTATTCTATTGCATTCCCTCATATTCACCTCTTTCTCTCTCCGTTTTGCATTAAACAACAAGAACATAAATTTATACAAGAAATTGGGTTGTGTCCGCCAGTAGGCAAATACTAAAGTTAACGTACCTGTTAGGTGAGTCCGTCTCCTCTGGCTTGTGAGTTACTGTGGGCAAGCGCTTTCGATGTAAAGACATCATCGTAACCTACAGGTACGTTAACTTTAGTATTTGCCTACTGGCGGACACAACCCAATTTCTTTAATACCTAACACAGCCAGTCCGGCTAAGGTACTACTAACAAGACTGACCAACAAGACCTCTCCCCGCCCCTTCCCCAACGCTCCATCACTCCCTTCACCTTTCTCTTTGTATATAAAGACCACGACCAACTGACTGACTCCAGTACTGACTAAACGGCCAGACGATGATGTCTTTACATCGAAAGCGCTTGCCCACAGTAACTCACAAGCCAGAGGAGACGGACTCACCTAACAGGTACGTTAACTTTTATAAATTTATACAGTCTTCTGCCAAATGAGACCAACACCTGAACAGAACGAAAAATCAGCAAATTATTACTCAAATTATCATACCAAACATGACCCGACAATAACGGAACAAGGAAAATTGACGTTCTATAGTCGACGCCAATTGGCTGACGGGTAGTTGGAGCTAGACGGATGGCAGCGTGGGGAATGAGTGCAGGTCGGTGAAAAACGATGAGTTTCGCTATATTGTCCCGCAAAGTCATTCAAGTGGTACAATTTGCTACACTGTATGTACTGTGATTATTCTTTTTTCCATCTAGACGCAATTCTACACCTCTGAGATCTGCCGTATTAGACTCAACATCGAAAAATACCAAGGAAACAATACTACAACACGACGTAACTGCAATAAAACAACCATAATTTCGGTTTTGGCCAATTTCTTGAACCATTTGTTACCCATAACGATCGTTTCGATCGATTGTGTGTACACAAATTTTCTGAGCGTGTACATAAGTGTATTATTCAGAATAGCGATTGAGAAATATTCCACTGGCTCAAAAGATTTGTCACACTCGTTTTAAAATTTATTTTCGAATCAAACTCCCCAGGAGAGCGTTACTCTCAATTTCAACTGAATAAAACGAAAATTAAGAAAATGGGAATTGCGTTCTGACTACCCTACGCCAGCTCAAGAGATAACAGGATAGATTGGTGGGGGTAGGGGGGATCCTCAGCACTGAGAGCTTTATAATGGTCAAAAAATAATCGAGCGTAACCACACAAAAAAGTAAATTGGCGTTATTTTGTTGACAACATTTTGACATTTTATGTCTTTACTTTGCTACATAAACTCGAAAATGCAACGGCCAACCGTCACGAAATTTAACCTTGAGGCCGAGTGGACAAGGCAACGTTTCAACCCGAGTTGCAACCACAGCCCCTGCGGCGTAATGCATAAGGCATCGGTCTCCTAAACCGGGGGTTGTGGGTTCGAGTCCCACCAGGGTGACGATTGTTTTTTTGACACTTTATGTCTTTGGTTTGCTACATAAACTAAATTTGTGTGGGGTTAAGTGCATGGTAACGTCTGTTACAAAATCTAACGCTTGGTAACATCAGTGACTAAGTGATGATGTCAATTGCAATTGACGCGGCCATAATATCGAAACCATCCACGAGCACAATCACACGTAGTTATCATTGCATAAAAGAGATAGGATGTTCCTAGTGGTTGCGTACTTGTACGAAAGCTGTACCCACCGTTTGTGTAAAGGTTTCTTTCGCGCCCGCCAGCCTCAACGTTTCCAATCACACAAAAATTGACTCGGATATTTTGTGCATGTTCTACATTACAAATTATGCACGTAATCACTAACGAGAGCTTCCATCGAAGTTTAAACGTCAAGAAGTTGACGTCTTTCGCCTTCTCAGTCTTCCGGAAACGGGTTTAGGAAGTTTGAAAATAGGTGTGTAGTTCCAGACGGGTGTACTTCCGCGAGTGCCCTGGGACGAATAACGAATGAAAGGGGTATGACAATGTTATTTACAGATGAACCATGAACCAGTCCAACTCACAGAACGTCAAACCGCGAATTTTCGAAAATTTGCACTAATATCTGTTTCATAACATTCTTTAACGAAGCCCTTAAATTAACATTTAGCAAATGTATATATGCGCGTACAAAAAATACTTATAACTGTACCTATAATATAAATATCTGGTGCGTAGCACCCCCGTAAATTCGACGACCTACTACAAACGGGCGCTATATCTTCGTTCAACGCATTTCTACGGATAACTTTACTGAGAATAAAATGTAGGTACTAGTTAGTTGAGAGAACTCCGCAAGTTTGATCGAAATCGTTAGTTTTCTCTGTGTTCCTACAATTCCAGAACTGCAAGCACCAACAGCTAAAAAAATTATGTTGACAGCTCTTTTAATCGCCCGTACGTTGAATTTTCGATGAAGGCCGAGGCGTGAGTAGCAGATGCGCAATAAATTCTGGAACAGTTAGGACAACCAGTTCCTATCCAAGAAATTTAAGTTGAGTTCTAACTCGGTCACATTAATTGAGAGAAAAACGTAATGGTTGCTGGAGTGGTTTAAATTGCTGAGGAAGTATTTCTGCAAACCTATTAAAGCTCCATTTCTACTAAGCCAAAACTCATCAAAAATCAAATTGGTTCGAAAACTGGAAATTCTTTCTATTTTTTTCTAAAGCGTTAACTAGTGTATGAGCAAGCTCATATGAACTGAGTGGAAAATAAATTCGTCTAGTAGCTAAAAGGTTGCAGAGAAAAGCTGCGCGATACGTCGCATAAGACAGTTTAACGAACTTATTCGGAATGTTTCTTTTTTAATCCTAGAACTCTAGACCACGGCCGTGAAACAAACATGAAAGTACCAGCTCCAATAATTAGCTATACGGTGGTTTCCAACTAAGGGTGCGGTCGAAGTAGCAGCTGCCCAATAAATTTCGGAGAGTAAGGCGCTCACACATTCTGCCCCGAACGTTGTTTTGCGAGTGCGTGTGAACTGATTGACAAATAGATTGGATTAGTACAAAGTTATCTCGTTTCTCACTCCACTCACTGGAAGAGAATTGTTCTGATTATCGATAAGAACAATTCTCTTCCAGTGAGTGGAGTCAAATCTATCGGGTTTGACCAACACTCGCGTCGCAGGTGACAGCGCTGCTCTACCGAATTGCCTTCGGACTTCAACCCGAGACCTGTGCAGCGCTTTCTATTCACTGTTTTGTCTGCAAAAATGTTCATAATTGAGTGGTGCTATGGCTACATTGGGTCAGACATTGGAGACAGGGTGATTTTTGGAGCCTCGGCATAGCTAAGTAGCAGCAGCCCAATAAATTTCGGAGTTATTCGCTAACACATTCTATTCGTTGTTTTAAGAGTTCAAAAGAGATTGGATTAGTGGCCAAGGCTATTGAAATCGTTGAATATACGTGGGCCTGAGGAAAGATGTGTGATGCTTCCCAATAGATATACAATGGCAAGTTATTACTGGGATCCGATCGGCAGTTATAAAGTACATCACGCTACGTAATGCGCAAAAAATAATATCAACTTCGTTCTTTGGAAGCGGCAAAGCGGCGGCAGATGTCGCAAATCGAGCAAAGAGTTAGAGCTAAGCCGCTCCTACGACGACAGAAAGCAAATGGCAAACGAAATCTAAGTGTCGGCGGTAGTTGTTAAGGTAGTTTGAATAGAGTGGCGACAGAGAGGAAGGGAGCCGTTCTCTCGTTCTCTTGCGGGGTTTATGATTTATAATTCTACGTGGTAAGTCGGTAAATTATTCCGTGCCCGGGTAAAACAATGTCGCCTTCACCCTTTTCCACAATACGAGTACAACCCCAACCCCAAACCCAACCCCAACCCTGACATTACCGAGCTCTACTTTACTCGTTTCCATCTTGAGAGTTACACCTTGAATTTGCTGAGTGTAGCCACGCTGTACTTCATCATCCCCTCCACGTCCACCCATTTCACTCGCACTCGTCTACCGCCAGCTCCATATTCATTTCTCCTTCTTTTCTTCCCTTTTCTCATTTGTCGCCCGCAAAACCTCTGTTTTTCTCATCTACGAGTTATTAACGTTCTTTATTTTAGGGAATGATTCTGGCAGCCTTTTTGTTCGCGCCCTGATGATGTCCTTAAGGAAGATAGTGTCAGCAATTAGAAGAATAACCTCGCTTCCTGTCTTAATACGGACGCTTTTTGAATGATATCAGCTCCGCATTATGTAATTTGCCACGGTGCTTGTGACAACCTCAACCTTAATCTCTTCCGGAATAATAACGCCGATCCTTTCCTGTGAGAAACATCAGGTGCAAGGCATTGCACGACTTGAATTACTGTTTGCCAAATTTTTCGACATGATTTCTCTTATCTCGATTGAAAGGACATTGACTGAAAAAATATCTGGTGCGTTGCAACACACAACTTTCCTTAGCTCTACGTCAATTCACTTTGTACATGGCTAATTCTATTTAATCAATTCATTTATCACTCAGTTCCTTTGAACTTGGTCAACAACACTTCACAGCAGCAGGAAGCTGTAGCGCCTACAGTTATGGAATTTATTGTGCCGCTCGTACACATTGCAAGACCATTATTGAGCAATTGGTATACAGAAAATTAATGAGGCTGTAAACACAAATTTTTTGAAGAAGGATAGTAATTACTTTTGCAGAGTTATTGGGTAAAAACTTTTAGAACTGGCAGTAAGCGAAACGGCGGTAGTTGAAATTTAGGAATTTCTGGAGTGAGCCCCATGTATCTCATGAGCGTTTTTAAACACTCACCCTATAGGTATTGGATTGGACTGGTATTGGAGCCATTTTTGAGAAAAAAAATATTTGGTGTTTTGATCACTATGATAACTATAGTCAACTTTCGATGGATTTTGTTCAAACCCTTATTTTGGTGTCCCATGGTAACCAGCAATCGAGATATCGAATTTGAATGGATTCGGTACGATGGTTCTCTCTAAAAATCGTTCACAGACACACATACACACAGACCATTTTCCTAAATAGTGTTTTTTGGACTCAGGGGGGTCTGAAACGTATAGATCTGAAGAGAACTCAAAATTTCTTTTTCAGCCGATTACATAACTTTCATTTCTACTTCGTAGGGCCAAGGAAAGTAAAAAACTGTGGGTTTTAGAAGATATTTCCCGTACGGTTGGTCAAAATCAACGAGACATTTTCGTATTCGAATGTCCAATCTAATCGAACGATGAAATAAAATGAATGAAACCATGTTCTAGCACACGCCCACTAGAAGCACACGATCAGCGTTCTTACAGACTTATTTAAATTATTATTTCAACTTTTACTTTTACATAACCATCCGCTAAATTTCGTGAATTGTACAAGTAACATCTACTATTGTACAAAGTGAATCATCTCTGTATTTGAAAACATGTTCACACAGTGGATGTATATTTATGCTCAGGGCCTGGTATACGCCTAATAATATATGTATGCCGATATTTATCATACCGTGTATATGCCTATATTTGTAGTGACGGCTCCCATTGTTATTTCAGAACGTACTCGAAGATGCAGATAAATCCAGAAGTTGGAGCTCAAACTCGCTTGCCTACCCTTCACCTGATGGTCAGAACATTACTTCAATAACGTTCAGATTAGTAAGTACACTCTACGTCCACGTAATTCCTGAACATTACACACAGGCTTCCTAAAGAATATCTCGTATACGAGATATTACTCGTGGTATAAACCACTAAACGTGTAGCACGTTGTATTCCACTGCGTCAGTGTGAACGAATGGAAAACAGATCGCGAAACGCTGCGAATTATCACACAATGGTTTATTATTCTCTGGAACCGCTTGACGGAGTCTCACAGCTCCGAGAGGCATCCTCTTCGATTCAGCATCGAAAAAAACCAGTAAACCACGCGAAACATGACCTGACTACAACGGAACGACAAAAATCGAATTATTTCAAATAGTACACTTTGGCTCCCTATAATTACTGTAATTTAACTATACGCTGTTGTTCACGTCTGTTACACATTCGATTCGATCCAGGATGTAAAAATACCTTGAAAACAATACTGAACACGGCGTATTTGCGATTAAACTGAGCTTTGTTAATTTTTGTAACCATTTTTTGCCCATGTTATGGGGGCCATTCATATTGAAGCAGTACCGCACTAGGTGAGTCGGGAGTATGATAGAAGCCGAATGCAATTCGAACGAGGAGTTTTATTCGTGAATTACTTTTGGACATGTTTTACCACCACAGACAGGGAACTGAGTGGGGGCGAACGCAAGCGCTGAGGGAACCGGCTCTGTTACAACTGACAATAGCGAAGTCTCGAGCGAATCAGGGCATTTGGGGTGCCCAGTCAGCATAAATGCCCCGGACGAGCCTCAGCTGAATCGAAGGGTATGGTTCGTCCCGTTACACCCATAACAACCATGGGCGTCGTCCGATCTGATTGTCGAGTACGGGGGCACAACTAGATACCAAGTGGAATTTTTGTGCGAAAGAACGGATTTTTTAGATCACGTTAAAGGGACAAAACGGCCTGAACGGCGGACATTGCAGGTTTGGAATCCCGCTGTCTTGGAACGTAAAGTATCAAATTTTGAGGGGGGTGTGGTGTAAAAACAATGTTCTCGACCGAAAACAGGTGAATCATAAATAATAAATAATAAACCAACATTAAAAACCGTTCAATTTAAGTGTTTATTACATAAGTATTTTTCACTAAGCGAGAAGTTTTCGACAAACGTCTTCGAACCGGCGTCGTATTTTTAACCCCAAGCTTAAAACAAGGCGCGTGATATACTTCTTGTTGGCACACTTCAGGGGATACGCTAACACATAACGGTGACTACAGCAAATAAAGTAATCTTTTCAGATTGAAGGCACTCGAATACAAATTGAGAGGCACGAGATTTTCCAAAGTTAACCCCGTCGAGTGAGGTCGTAAAGGTCATCCGATTTTTTGCGTAATGACCCTCGAAAAGACAGGCATCGCTTTTTTGTGAGTCTCTCATCCCTAAAAACTTTTATCGGAGGCTATCCATTGCATTTCTCTGGTTCGTATTGACGTATGATTGAACAAAACCTGTAGGGCGGGCTTGAATAATATATTTTCTCTCATAGTGGGGATGGTTGTGCGGCGGAATGAGGGGAGGAATGGGCGGAGGGGAACTCTCGAAAGTTTTTTTTTACAGCTGACTGCTTTTCCACTTGAAATTCCAACCCCAGATTCTCTGAAAAGAAGGGGCGATATAAAACAAAAACCCCAAGTCCGGTGACCGTGAAATTGTCACAACACGCAGAGGTCGTATCGCCTGTCAAGTCGAGTTTAGTGTTGTTTTAAATGGGAAGTATTGAACATAGAATGAGGAAACTGAGTTTTGACAGTGATTTTACGTTTTTCAGAACGAGTTTTCAAATTAATGTCAGAGAATTGTTGGAGCTTTGAACGGTTCCATTCCATTGAACTGGCCGATTTCATTACTGTGTTTATAACTCCCCCTCCAACGACTGTCAAAAACAGCCTTCAAGAACTGCTGAAGTGCTGCATAACAGGAGAGGTGTAAGGGAGAAGAATCCCCCCCAGCTAGAGAGAACATGTAGTTCAACATACCAAGAGATATAAAATGTACCGAAAACATGAGGGACTGTAGCGAATCATAATGGGAAACAGTTAATCATCACAGATGTCTCAAAAAAAATCTGCATCAGCGTATTACCTTGATTATGCGCGGTGAGGAGAAATGAGTTTTTAACAAGTAAAAGTTGTGAGTTAATTCCAGTTAACACATTTCTAATTATTTTTCCAAAATCTTTCTTTAAATAGGTTCTGAGCTCAGCCGAATACAAGGATCAGTATTTCCAAAGCTGACAGCTCATCTCCCTATCACCTCTTGCTTTGCTACTGCCTAGTCCATTCCACAATTCATATAGTTCAGTATTTCTCGCTGTGCTCACACCAGTCAACTATCTAGAGATTTATATCTGTAAGTCTGACGTGTCTTGGCCGTGCTAGAGCTTCCATGAAACTTTAGCTGCGTCATTTTCTTACTCCGCCGCTCACAATGCCGCCGCGCCCCTACTGCTGAAGTCCTTCCTTTAGTTTCTCGACTTTTATTTTTTGCTTTTTGGGACTTCCCCCTCCCATCTGCTTCTGCTTCACGTGCTTTAATTTTAACTACAAAATAAAGTCTCAGTCACAGCCCGTCCCTATGTATGCTAAAATCTTTAAAACTATGTAACGGATCATGAAGCGGTATTTTTTAAAAATAAATTGAGTTATATGTATAATACATAATATTGTTGAGAACCACTGATTTAGAGACGTTTTTAATGAGATGTCGTTGTTCGACGCAAAGTGTCAAATTGGATAGTCTTTGACCTCGGACTTCCCCAGTCATTGTCTCCGTCGATTTCAATACCCGCCCAATGGGTCGCATCTGTCGCAAAGTCATTGTTTCTCCAAAGGCCTTCGCACCTTACAGAAATCCCACTCGCGTGGATATTTCCAATGGTGGTTTTTTCCACCTTTCCCCTCTCCTCCTTTTTCAGATCCACGACTGAGCACTTCCAAATCATTCCGCCTTCAACTCTCGGCCTAGTAACTTCTCGCTCTCCAATACTGTTTCCCACATCAGTTCACGCCTTCCGAGTACTAGCTTTGTGTCGCCCTATTGTTCAAGATCTCAGCTCAAAGCTAACTCAACTCAATTCCGCCAAATTCCCTCAGTCGTAAATAAACACATTTTTTTGCGCTTTCATTGCAAACGCTGACTGAACCACACGAGATAATAAAAATAATGTAGTACCTCAAAAACGTTGACAAAAAAGTGCGCGTTGGAAGGATAACCCACAATAACCGTTTTCTATCCTTTACATTTTACGGGGAAAAATGGCTTATTCACGAAGCCATTACATAGCATTAATCCTTATTCAATGAAGTACCTTAAATGCATTGTCCATTTAATTTGGATCAATATGATCCTGTGCAGCACGTAATTTAAATAAATATTTTCGAAGATATTACAGATTTAAAATGCGGGGACTTAGCGACGTGCCTATACATTGAGCATGGAAGGCCGGGCTTCGCCCTATAGCAGTTTATAGCTGCCATCGGATTGAAAAGATAATTATCGAAAACTGTAGTTAAGTTACAAAAATTACTGAATAGAATAGTAATTTTTGTTGTGGTTGATAATACAATTATTGATTACCTTTCGTTTTTAGTCGAAAGAATAGTAAGCGAAATATTTCTGACTGCAGCACTTAAATTACTAATAATTTGCGCAATTTATTCATAACCATACGTATAGTTTTAAGGTGTTCGAACATAGGTAGTAGTACAGTGAACGCCAGAAGAACGACCCCCGGCGTAAAAATAGAGCCGAGAACGTTTAAATAACTCTCGAGCAATGAATCAACAATTGATGCCGCGTATCTTAAGAAAATATTTGTATGTAATAACTGGAGAACTACTGAACTTATACATTTAATTATCTTTATTTATTCCACTTTTTTTTTCTTTTTCAACCGTGCAAAGCCGGAACGGGCCACTAATTCAGTATAAATTAGTTAATTGATTCCCATCCATTTAGAATCTTTCTAACATTGAGCCATACATAGTTTTTCTAAGAAATGTATTAGTTTTAATACAAACTTTCTAAAGCAATTACTTTTCTTATACTTTTGCTTCTGTTGAAGATGTTGATGTCAACACGAATTTCGGCAGAATTGGCACGTTTCACAACAAACTTACGAGGTGAGGACTCCGAGAAATATCGCGAGTTGCAACCAACGAGAAACTTCAGAAACACCACCTCAACTTTTCACATTTTGAGATCCGCAGTAACGCGATTGTAACAATGTTCCGCCTTTGGTCGGTATTTCCGGTTCATTTATAAATGTCACGCTGAGTTTTCGTTATTCCCACAATTAGCCTTCGAAGCCGGAGAAACCAATACTTGAGACATGCTCCGAATCAAGTTGAATATCCGTGGAACGAGGATTTTATTGGACGGCTGCTTGAGGTTAAAGTCGCGGCCAACTTTGTAAATAGCTAGAACTCAGAAGCGAGGGATTTGATTGTGATTGACTGAAGGCCGATCGCTTAGTTTTTGCGCTTCGTTGCTTTGCTTCTGCTTCATCTGAAGAGAGAGAAAAAACCCTACAAATTATTACACAATGGTTTATTATTCTCATGAACAGCTTGACCTAGTATTACTGCTCCGAGAACCATCCCATTGGATTCAGCATCAAATACTAGCAAACCATACGAAACATGACCTGACTACAATGTGTGCCTGTAGTCAGGTCCTGTTTCGTATGGTACTCACATATATTTATATATTAATCACTTGAGTCCAGTAAGTCAGGTGCTCTTTTTCTTTTAAGCCGTATGGGCTGATGTATTCCCCAAAGTGACAGCAGGTTTTGAAACATACTGGAGTTGGATGGTTGGATATGGTGGCATGTTGGTGGTTGATGGTTGATTTGATAACCTCAGCAACTTCTGGGATATCGAGATCTTGGTGTAAAAAGTCGTTTCTCACGTACCATAGTGCAATAGTTATTATCCTCAATACTCTATTCTATTGAATTTGGATGCTTTTAATTTCAGTCATGCTGGCCAAACCCCAGATAAAACGGCCATATTGCCATATTGGTCTTATTAAAGATACAACAAACGTTTGGTGTTGAGGGATAGAGGTGGCGTGCGTCCCAGCAGGGGTTTGGGGAGACTTACTATGGAACGCAATCGCTTGATCAACTCTCCAATGTGGTGATTGTACGTGAGTCGTTGTTGTAGGAGGAAACCTAAAGTATCGAACTACACCAACACTTGGGATTTGGTTTCTATTCAGCGTCAGCGGATCTGTTAGGAAATTTCTCTTTAGAGTAGTCCGTTTATGGCAATTCTCCATTCTTTCGTCCATTGTTCGATCTCGTTGAGGTGCAGCTGGATGTTGTGAGTTGTCACTATACCAGATGGGTTGTGAGATAAAATGGCATGGTCGTCAGCGAACATGGCGGAGGTTGTGTTAGGCGATACTGGTACGTCACACACAAAAATGAGGTATAGTATGGGTCCCCAGACACTCCCTTGAGGCACTCATGCGCTGGTGCTTTTGCAAGAGGATTGTGAGGTGTCGCACCTGACGTGGAATGTGCGATTCGATACGAAGGATAGAATGAGCCGATAGTAAGTATCCGGTAGCAGTTGTTTTATTTTGAACAACAAACCGAGATGCCTGACGCGGTCGAAGGCTTTTACCGTGTCGATGAAGAGCCCTTAGCACACTTCTTGGTTTTCGAACATTGCGAGAATCTCTTCTACAACCCTATAGAGCTGCTGTTGGCAGAAACGACGAGATCGAAATCCAAACTGGAAATCCGGTAGAGTAGGCGTTAGGTACGAGAAGTTTAGGCAGCATAAGTCTCTCGAATATCTTCGAGAAGATTGAAAGGAGACTTATAGGGCGATAGCTTTTAGCTATCGTTGGCTGGTCTTTGTGGTTTCCTGATCATTATTATTTCAGCGCGTGTTTCCAACGGGACGGGAAACGGGTAGTACGGAGCATGGCGTTATATATTTGCGTTGGTTGAACGAAGGTTTTGCGTGGAAGGTTTTTGAGAACTTGCTGAGTTATACGGTTAGCACATGGTGAATTCTTTGGTGGTGATTTGGAAATTGCGTATCTAACTTGATTGCGTGAGAAGTACGTTTGATGGTGTGGTAAAATAGCGATAACGATTTTCATCGAACTCACAGGGTGTCTGCAATTAATTTCTCCAGTAACTGCAAGAACAACTTTTGGTCCACCAGAAAGCCCCTTCTGGCAATCGATTTCCTCATTATGTTCACAGCAAATATTTCCGTGACTATCAGTTCAATGCAGTTAGTTCATATAAAGGGAGTGAAAAACAGATTGGACTAACTTATAGATTGGTAAAAACAGCTGAGTGAATTGAGGAAAGTGGTGCGTCACATCGCACTTGTGCAAGTATTTATTTTGTTTACAACGAGATATTAATCGAAACTGCAATAATTTGTAGTCGCGTGAGGAAGTAGAAAGAACCATATGGACCTGAGCAAAATTGATCGTAACGTAAATCAATATCTGCGTGTCTCACGGCCGTTATACGTAAAAGAACGGGCTTGCACTCCGTGATTTTCTTGGTGTCTCATTGAGTCAACACTTAAAGGCTCGTTAAATAGTAATTTTAAGGAACGCGTATTGAAAACTGCAAAAAATGGTTTTTTTACCTATAGCAGTGACTAATGCCAGGAACATCTCGTATTTGAACACCCGGTTCAGAGTCGGTATGACGAGCGACGTTATTCCTGTAACGTTAGCTACTTTGAGTAGGAGCGGCGTTACTGTCATCTTTCGGCATTTAAGGTCCTCTGGTTGATAGTTCATTAGTAAATATAATTTAGGAAATCGGCAAACATCTAATTGCCACATATTATTATCAACCGAGACAAGACTGTAACAGCTCCGTCACATTTACTCAGGTGCACTGTCGACGCAGTATATAACGCTATCATTTTTAACAAGTTTGGCATCTATCATGAAGGTTCTGGTGATATTTCTTGGCGTTCTGGCGGTCATCGCCTTGCCCAGTAAGTTCTAAAGAAGAAAGCTTGTTTATTATTGATTTTTTTACTCAGCGCCACACGCTCTTGTACTAACCGTTGAATCGTTTCCGTCGAACAGAGAAAATACTTTACGCGCTTATTGAAGATGAAGTGGTGGTTTTCAACGGGAGTTGGTGGGAATGGGGCTTTGGACTGTGACTGGTGGACTTAGCGGTTCACCTCGCGAAACGACGGGCAAAGGAATATTTTCATTTGATATAACGTCCCTCTAAATGGAGTCTGATGGCGGTCTACCCCATTTTATGAAGTTGAGGGCTTTAGAATGTAAAAGCAAGAGAGTGTGACTGTTTGGAAGTCTCAAAACAACCAACCGTCGGGTTAATTCCTTGTGGCAAGAGTCACGTTAAATAATCCATTCTCTTTTATTTCTAACCAAAATATAAATTTTTTGAAGTAACGTTTCCAATAATGAAATATGGCATTTATTTTTAAAAAAACACGCGAAAAGCCCCTCTAAAATTTTTAACTCAAGGTCATGATTTTGGATGAACAACCGAAAGCGGTGTGCTGTATTTCATCTTCATTTCCTCAGGAATGAGCAATGAACGGAATAAATTCCGAATTGGCTTTCAATGTGAGATCTTTTAACAATTCCTAGAAAAGCGATGACACATCACGCTTCACCGCCTAGTGATTAATGTGAATCACTGTTTTAGGTGTGCTGTATTTCATCTTCATTTCCTCAGGAATGAGCAATGAACGGAATACATTCCGAATTGGCTTTCAATGTGAGATCTTTTAACAATTACTAGAAAAGCTATGACACATCACGCTTCACCGCCTAGTGATTAATGTGAATCACTGTTTTAGGCGGCGTTCGTCACAGCATTTCTGCCAGTTTCTAGTGTTTTTGTTGCCACTGTTGATGATACCCTAGCGGCAATTAAGTATGTGAACCGTGCGTTTTTGAGAGAACTACCTGAGGAAGACGTCGGATGGATACGACAAAAGTAATTTGGTTGTATCATTTATAAAACCATGGTACAATGAAGGCCTTTGGCCATCTCTTGCGTTGCCCGTGGGAAACCACACACAAAACACAAATGCGAACAGTTTGTAGAGGAAAGTTTAAATTACGAACGACAAAAACATTATTAGAAAACAAAAAGTAAAAATCTGATGCGCGCCAAACACTCAACTTCCCTCAATCTACATATATCTCAACATATAGGGGACACATAATGAAGTTATTAGTTGGTTGGCAGTACGGAGTAAGTTTGAGCCACATTGCTTCATCCTTTTCTGAGAAAATTGAAATATCTGGTGCGTTGCAACACACAACTTTCCTTAGCTCTACGTCAATTCATTTTGTACATGGCTAATTCTATTTAATCAATTCATTTATCGCTCAGTTAATTTGAACTTGGTCAAACAACGCTTTACGGCAGCAGAAAGCAGTAGCGCTTACAGTTCCGGAATTTATTGTGCAACTCGCACTCATTCCAGAACCATTATTGAGATATTTGCACACAGATAATTAATGAGACTGTAAACACGAATTTTTTCAAGAAGGATAGTAATCACTTTTGCAGAGTTATTGGGTAAAAACTGTTAGAACTGGTAGTAAGCGAAACGGCGGTAGTTGAAACTCAAGAATTTCTGGAGTGAGCCCCATGTATCTCATGAGCGTTTTTAAACACTCACCCTTTAGGTATTGGATTGGACTACAATACCAATTTACTTTAACTTACCAATAACATTTCAGCGGAGTTTATAAGGAAAAAACCGCGCTAAAAACGCTTTTGGTCGAAAATTTTGATAATTTATTGTGCTGCTCTCATCATTTTCCCACGAATGAGAATTTTATAGTATCATTGCCTGATTGAGAGCTATCAATATAAAAAATGTAATTAAAATCGTTAGAGCCGTTTTTGAGAAAAAAATTTGGTGTTTTGATCACTAAGATGACTATAGTTAAGTTTCGGTGGATTTTGCCCATACCCTCATTATTGCGTCCCATGGTAACCTGTAGGCTAGACATCAAGTTTCGGCTGATTTGGTACGGTGGTTTTCTCTAAAATCTGCGCTAAAGTCGATTTCTTCGAAAGTTTTGGTAATTTATTGTGCTGCTTTCGTCATTTTCCCACGAATGGGAATTTCATGGTATAATTGCCTTATTGAGAGCTATCAATATAAACAATTTAACCAAAATCGTTAGAGCCGTTTTTGAGAAAAAAAAAAATTTGGTGTTTTGATCACTATGATAACTATAGTTAAATTTCGGTGAATTTTGTTCATACCCTTATTTTGGCGTCCCATGATGACCTCCAGGCGAGATATGAAGTTTGAGCTGATTTGGTTCGGTGGTTTTCTCTAAAAATCGTATACAGACACACATACACACAGACCATTTTCCCTAATAGTGTTTTTCGGACTCAGGAGGGTCTGAAACGTAAAAATCTGAAGAAAACTCAAAATTTTTTTTTCAGCCGATTACATAACTTTCCTTTCTACTTCGTAGAGCCAAGGAAAGTAAAAAACGATCTTTGAAGGGTTGGTCAAGCTCTAACTTTCCGATGCTAGCTGTTAAGAGGTTGGTTTCAGAATAAATTTGGCTGTCAGAGAACGCGTTTATGGAAACTGGTGGACTGAATTTTATCGAAAATGCGCAATAGGTAACGAGAAAGGGGTTCGGTCCATGCGATGCTTTGAGGTTTGTCTCTCGATTGTGCAAACATGTGATGGGCGAGCCAAATGAACGGTGGGAATGGAAGAGAATTGACTCATAGGCTCAGAGATTAGGCCACTGGCAAAAGAGTAGTGTGAGAGACGTCATAAGTTATCCCACTGGACGATCGAATGACTTTTTTAGAACCCAAGCGATAGTTGTAAGGTTCTATCCAACAAATGTGTGGCCCCTGTTGGTTCTCCGAAGAATATCTTGGAAAGGCAGTATTCGTCTTGTACCCAGAAAATCAACAATTCAGGTTATAGAAATCTCCCCCGCATCTGTACTCTTCCTTTGACAAGTGTACCTGTGTATCAACGATGTGCCCCAAAAAAACATGCTTCCTTTCAAATTTGTGTGAGGTTTGCTCGTAGATGAAGGATCCGGTTAAGAAGATGCTTCGGATCTTATCGAGGGAGTTGTTGTGCGAGAATTCAAAATGATCACCCACTCACTCAGCCACCTTCGGTCACGCCTCCACAAAACTATAGTGAACTCGAATCAAACGGAAATGATTCCTTCAACTCTCAAAACATCAGCAGTTCGGAAGATTTACATCACGAGGGCGTTTACATGAAAAATATTTACAAACAAAGGGGCAAATGCGAGTTCATTAATGCGTTTATCGGAAGACACCAATGGAAGAGAACTTCGTTAAAGTACATTTTCGCGTAGACAGCCCAAAATTCGTCAGAAAATTGTTCCATTTTCCAAGAACAGTGTTGGGTGCACGAGGGAAAGATGATGATTCAGTATGGGCAACATGTATGAGATAAGAAGACAACGAGAGACAAGAGAAAGTGAGGACTGTATTATTACGATGTTAATGACACTAGTTAATCATTTGAGCCACGATAGAGATTAAGTTCAATATGAAGTAAGAAAGTATGTCACAGGGGGCCTATGTATAAGTGAACTGGTATCCACCAGGATGGGAGCTGACAACCAGTGTATAATTGTCCAATTTCTAGAGCTGAGTATCATGAGGAAATGGGACGAAGGGGAGGGGGGATGGGATTATGAAAGAGGGTGAGAAAAATCCCAACTAGAGAAACCATAAGCGGAACAATATATTGTCGGATAGGGTCAGAAAATTAGCAGAGAAAAGAAAACGATTGAACAGGTAGGTAGAACGGAGCAATCCAATTCCTCACCAGGGTGAGGCCTGGAAGAGCTGGAAAATGCGCTTGCATGCGAATTGTGGTGGTCGTGGAAGGTAGTTAGTCCCACCCCAATTTATTTTTAACCTGTGGGGTCTGAGGGAGGTGGGGACCAACTGGGCGATACTCCCCCAGACAATCCCTAAAACAGAATCGTAACTGTCAACATATACATTCAACGTACCAGTGACAATGATAGCCCCAAAATGAGCTCTGAGCGGTTGCAAATGCGACGTTCATTGGAATTTTCCTTGTGTTGGTAGCAATTAACATACAGTAAATAAATCCCCAGGATGGGCAATTCTGCAATGTGTGATGTGCCTGCTACGGTTGAAAATCCTCATACCTGTTTTAAGATGAGCCAGCACGTCAGAATTGGAACTTTTTATGAAATGAATTTTATTAAATGACGCCCCTACCCAGGTTTGTTTGCATCTGAGGGAACAAGTAACAAGTAAACTTCACTACAATAAAAGTCTGCGTTATCGAGTGGGCAGCTCGCCATAATAAGGACGCCAGATCATGGGGTTTAAATGATTTGTGAAGGCTCAAAGATTTCCGATCTGAGAAAACAAACTTCAACAAGAATGAATACCCAAACAATAAATGTGTGTCTGGCAGAAAAACCACAAATTGGAGAAAAACGTAATTTCATCAACCAGAGCGTCTCCTACCACGATTATTTCTCTAGGCGTCTGTTGTACCAAAACGCAGCTAAAATATATTAGAAAAAGATAGAACAGTTCGTACTAAAATATTCCTAGTTGAATACTTTCAGCTAACTATTCGTTCCTGCCTACGTTGCTTATCACAAAGTATACAGGGTTTTATGAAAGTTATGTGATGTTTTGTGTCGTGAATATCGTTTGCGTAATATCTTTATGCCATTCGTGGTGTATTAGCGTAACGATAATGCGACAACCGCTGTTTGTTCATGTTATAAAAATCAGACAACAAAGAGCACCTGCCCGCCACTCGTACGCTAAATTAACCAAAATTTGTTCGCTATTAACCCTCCAAAACTAAACATTTCGAATCACCAGTCAGACTGAGTAAGCAATGGCGTGATCAAACATTGTCCTTCCATCGCTGTATCGTCTCATTTAATTTCAAAGTTATGGCCATTAACACGCGTATGCAAACATTACTGCCATTTCGAGAGGGTGCGACTTGAAATGAACTCCCTCGCGTCACATTTACTCGGTCGGGGCAAGAAAACAACCATTAGCTGTAAGTGTGCTCGTGAAGTGCTAGCTCATGTAGGGCTCTGGCGAAACGCGCAGCGGGAAGGACTGGGGAGATGGGAAAAGTTGGTCGAAGGGTGACAGGTGATAAACTAAACTAATGAAATAAATTCAGTGACGGAGACATCTTTCGAGCAATTTATACATTAGAGCATTTCGTTGATCAACCCCCCCCCCCATCATTTATGTTTACTTAGATTTTGAAAAAAGAAAATAACATTGTACATTCCAGTTTCTAACATTATAGAAAAGAAAAAACTAAAGAAGCTAAAACTCAAACTGTAAGACTAGTTACAGCTCCCAGGGAAATTGATTCAGTAAAGAGCGCTAGGGAAGAATATGGCTGGCGCTGAAAAGGTCTGGTGATGTAATGTCCTAAGTCATGTTCATACATGCTAGCTCAAAAGAAGTGCTTCGCGTGAAATAAGAGGAAGAACCAGTAGGTGAGGGAGAAGTTGGGTGAGCACGAGAGAAAAGAATGTTCACTCCACTATTAACTCAGGCTAATTCAAAACATAAGGTCTACTAGAACAGTACGAATTGGACACAAAAGAAAGGAGCAGAATGAAGATGGAATGCCCTCCCCCTGTGCATTCGCGGTCACTCAAAGAGAAACTACATTTGAAACTGGCAGGCAGAAGAAAATACCGAGGGTAGCAATAAATGAGGGTAACGTAACAGAAAAGCGTTACATCTACTTCTTCCACTATAATTAAAGTAAAAGTGCTTTGCTCGAGAGTAATGGGCAGAGGAGGAAGTAGTGTAAAAGTACGAAAAGGATGAAATTGAAAGGAAACAGTAACTGTCTGAGAAAACAATGGTCAGAAAAATGAAGGGAGAGAGTTGTTGCAGAACCAAATGGAATCCAAGCAGAGCTGAATGCTCATTGGTAGATAGATTTGGCTTGAGAGAGGGAGTGTACAATGTAGAATAAATATCTTGGCTCTGCACGCCTTTTTCAGTTCTTCGCTTCCATCATTAGTTAAACCTTAATATACATTTTATTTATATTGAGCGATAAGATAATGTACCTTTAAATAGGAAAGAAGCAGCCCTTAGCGTGCCCAGCAGATGCATTTTCTGCTCCGTCAAACGCTTATTATGCAAAACGAGAAAAAGCAAAGTGTTCACACGGGGGTGAGGTTTATCCTGGAAATATGGCCAATTGCCAGTGCCTGCTGACGTCAATTATTTAATGTATGGTACAGTTTTTGCTACCAAGCTCAGGGCTTGTAGCCACATGCGTTGCCAGACTTGGAGGTGTCAATCATGAAATCTCTTCCCTCGTGAATATGAGAGAGATGTGGTATGTACGCATCCATTGGACGGTCAAACTCTCAGTGAGACGATTCAGGAATCTATACAATGGTTTGCGGTTCCTTGGGGTTTTCCATAGTCATTCCCTGTTGTTAGAGAAGTAATACATCGAAACTTCCCACTGTGTATTTCACCTCTATTGATGTGGCCAGTGTGCAATCCCATACAGTAACTTATATTGTTACTCGTTCCTTATTGGTTTATCCGTTTGTTGTTCACGATTACATGACTCAAACATGAAGATATGTTAAGAACAAAAAACGAAAGCTTGCAAATTGCTTGTTAATTAAGTTAATGAGATAAAATACCGAGGGATCATTCAAAACCCTCATGCTTCTAAAAGAGTGTCTGGGTGAGAGGATTGATAACATTATGGAGAGTCCATCCATAGATCAACTATCTCACTTTTCACAAGAATACTCCCAGTATATTTTGTGAAAATTTCTAGTTGTCTATGACCGTCTCCTACTGAGACACTATTCTTGTGTACAAGGCATGTTCACATTCAATGGTAACAAATAAGTTGCTTGAACCCTGTGAGCTTTGCATTTCTGATTCATTTTGCTGGGATCAAATCATGAATTGCCACAGATCGACAAATCCTTAGTTTTACGCATTATTTTTACCACATCAAACTTTAATTCGTTTTCTTTTGTTAAAACTACAGGTAGGGCTCAAGGTCGACAAATCCATAAGCCAAAAAAAGAACTGGAAGTTCCATCCACCGAAATCCAGGAAGACGATGGAACCGCAGTCTCAAGCTCAGAACCCGATGATCTCGTTACGCTAGACATCGAACAACCTCCAGCAGTCGTTCCGGCACCAGTCAAAAGCAAGAAGTCGAAGGCTCCGAAAAAACCCAAAAAGAAGGAGGACGATAGCCAAGAAGATGAAAATAGCGAAGAAGATGATAGTAGGGAACAAGAAAAACCCTCAAAACCTCACAAGGGAGGCAAAAATAGGAAAGACAAAAGCGACAGAAAGAAGCCTTCATCCACAAACAAGAAAGAAGTAAATAGCGACGAAGATGATAGCAGTGAAGAGAGAAAAAAACCTTCCAAGAATCACAAGGGAAATAAAGGAGATGAAGATAAAAAAGACAAAAGCGACGAAGATCAGTCTAACGAATTGAAAGAAGATGATAGCAAAGAAGATGATAGTGAAGAGCAAAAAAATCCCTCAAAACCCCATAAGGGCAAGAAAGGAGACAAAGGTAAAAAAGATCAAAGCGACGAAGATCAGTCCAACGAGTCCAATGAGTCGAAAGAAGATGAAAGTGGTGAGCAAAGAAAACCCTCAAAACCCCATAAGGGTAAGAAAGGAGACAAAGGTAAAAAGGATCAAAGTGATGAAGATCAGTCGAACGAGTCGGAAGAAGATGATAGTGAAGAGCAAAAAAAACCCTCAAAACCCCATAAGGGCAAGAAAGGAGACAAAGGTAAAAAAGACAAAAGTAAGAAAAAGAGTCCAGACAGCAAACAGACCCTAGAAAAAAGTGAAACAAGCCCGTCTGGTAAACCTGTTAGCAAGGCCGCCCCTCACAGAGAACGTAGACGCCCTCGTAACTTGAGATCACTTGACGACCCTGAGACAGATCCAGCTTCACCATCAGAGCCTCCAGCAACTCCCAGAACTCCTAACACAAGTCGACCTCATTGGCGCCCTGCGGAAAGTGGGGCTGGAGCTAGTAGATTGCGCCCAAGAATAGGCGCACCCCCAAGACGCAGACCCAAAGTTTCCAATGAGACAGCTACAACCAGCGGAAATTCAACAGCCTAAGGAGAATCAGTTCCAATAAACAAGTTCCCAACATGGAATCTCCAAGAACAATGTTTGTTCACCGTATTTCAATTGCTATTCCTTAACTCCTACTGTGACAACTAATTTCAAGTTCAAGAGTGCACCACAAGGTAGGTACCACGTACAACCGGTTTACTATTCTTTTGCACCACTGACCCATCCTATTCGATTCAGCATCGAAAAATACTAGTAAACCATACGAAACATAACCTGACTTCAACGGAACGACGCGAATTACATATTCCAGGCGCCCTAGGCCAACAGGCGCCTATAGGCAATTGGCTCAACGTGCCGCTTTGAGCTGATGGGTGATTGAGTGAGACCGTGAAACGATTACTTTCGACGTATCGTCCAGCGAATTCTTTTAATTAGTAGACTTATGCCCACTATAATTACTGCGGTTTCACTGTTTCCTGCAATCGTACACCTGTGCGACTCATTCTATTCGACCCAGCATCAAAAATACCTTGAAAACGATACCAAACGCGGCGCAAAATATCTGGTGCGTAGCAACACACAACTTTCCGCCACCCCCGTAATTTGGAACACCACCTACATATGCGGGCGCTATATCTTCGTTCAACGCATTTTTACAGGAACATTTATGGAGAACATAATGTAGGGACTAGTTAGCTGAGAGTACTCCGTAAGTTTGATCGAAATCGTTAGAGCCGTTTTTGAGAAAATTGGAAAACCAATAAATTAATCTTCGACAAATCTCCTTTTCTGAGTAAACTTGGCTTATATCTCCGTTCAACATATATATACAGAAATAATTACTGGGAACGAAATGTGGGTATGGGTGACTAAAAGACACTCCATTAGAATTTATCACATCTGGTGAAGCAATTACTCTGGAATTTACGAAAATGTTTGAAAAAACGTTATTTTCGACACATTTTGATTTTTATCTCTGTTCAATGGACAGTCAGAGCAACATTTATGGAGAACAATATGTAGGTATTAATTATTTGAAAACACCCTGTGAGTTAGGTGAAAATCGCTGAAGTCGTTTTGCCAAAAAGCGTAAAAAACCTATTTTTGCTTCATAGGCCTATATCTCCGTTCACCGTATTTTCACGGAGGTAAGTATAGAGAAGAAAAGTTGGTTCTATTGATTAGTAGAAGATCATTTGAAAGTTTAATCAAAATCGTTAGAGCCGTTTTCGAGAAAAATGCGAAAAACCTCAGTTTTTGGTACATTTTCGTCCCCACACCCGGCCGAAATCGTCCATAACCTTATTTTGGTGTCAACAAAAAATAACGAACAAAACAAAAAAAGAACCAGCTCAATCGGATCAGCCGTTCTCCCGCAAATCGAACTACAGACACACACACGGACCACGCGCCGAAATTAGGTTTTTTAGACTCAGTAGGCCTCAAAACGTAAAGATCTGAAGAAAACCCAATTTTTTTTTTTGGGCCGATTACTATACTTTCCTTCCCTTCGGGTAGCGGAAAGTGAAAATTGCGTTTTTGTTAACTTCTAAACCACTTTTTGCCCATAACAAGCAGCCGGGCGCAACTAGACACCAAAAGGAATTTTTGTGCGAAAGAACGATTTTTACTTTCCTTGGCTCTACAAAGTGAAAAGGAAAGTTATGTAATCGGCTGAAAATTTTTTTTGAGTTCTCTTCAGATCTTTACGTTTCAGACCCCCCTGAGTCCGAAAAACACTATTTGGGAAAATGGTATGTGTGTCTGTGAACAGTTTTTAGAGAAAACCACCGTATCAAATCAGCTCAAACCTGATATCTCGCCTGCGGGTTACCATGGAACGCCAAAATAAGGGTATGAGCAAAATCCACCGAAAGTTACCTATAGTTATCATAGTGATCAAAACACCAAATATTTTTTTTTCTCTAAAACGGCTCTAACGATTTTGATTAAATTTTTTATATTGATACCTCCCAACAAGGCAACTATGCCATAGAATTACCATGTGTGGGAAAATGACGAGAGCAGCACAATAAATTACCAAACTTTTAGACGTAATCGATTTTAGAGTGGTTTTTAGAGAAAACGGCCGAACCAAATCCCCTCAAACTTGATATCTAGCCCGCAGGTTACCACGGGAAGGCGAAATAAGGGTATGAGCAAAATCCACCGAAAGTTACCTATAGTTATCATAGTGATCAAAACACCAATTTTTTTTCTAAAAATGGCTCTAACGATTTTGATTGAATTTTTTATATTTATAACTCTCAATAAGGCAATTGCACTATAAAATTCCCATTCGTGAGAAAATGACGAGAACAGCACAATAAATAATCAAACTTTTCGACGATAAGCGTTTCTAGCGCGGTTTTTGGTTTATTATTCATTCTGAATAATAACCCTATGTTTTCAGTCACGAAGAATTTTTTACAACCCCCCCCCCCCAAAATTTGATACTTTACGTTTCAAGACATGGAGATTCCAAATTTGCAATGTCCGTCCGCCGTCCGCTGTCCCCTGTCCCCTGTCCGCCGTCCGGGCCGTTTTGTGCCTTTAACGTGGTCTAAAAAATTTGTTCTTTCGCCCAAAAATCCGATTTGGTATCTAGTTGTGCCCGCCATCTCGGCAATCCGATCGGATGAAGCCCGTGGTTGTGATGGGCAAAAAACGGTTAAAAAAATTAACGAAACGCAGTACAACGCGGGAGCTACAGCGTTTCGTCGTTTGAACTCTCTCCCGTCCCGCCCGTCTCGTTAAAAAAGCAAACCCCGCCCGCAAAGCAGCCCGCTCGCTTCCCTCCCACTCAACTCCCCTTTCGCCTTTCGCTTCTAGCGCCCCCGTTCCAATTTCCCCGACGTTTTGGTTTTAATACGATTCAATTTTTTTAGATTCTTTCGTTTCATTCTCATTTTGGTTTTTTCATCGATTTTTGATTAAATTTTGATATTAGTATTTAGCGTGCATGTTTTCATATTAAAATTCAGTTTTTTCTAGATACTTTCGTTTTTTTTATATTTTTATTTTAATATTACGATTCAGTTCTTTTCGACCTTTTTTTGGGTTTCATTATGATATTTTTCGATGCTGAATCGAACAGGATGGGTCTCGGAGCATTAATGCTAGGTCAAGCTGATTATCCGAATAATAAACCGTTGTGTAATAATTTTCAGGGTTTTTCCTTATAAACTCCGCTGAAATGTTAGTGGAAAGTTAAAGTAAATTGGTATTGTAGTCCAATCCAATACCTAAAGGGTGAGTGGTGAGTGTTTAAAAACGCTCATGAGATACATGGGGCTCACTCCAGAAATTCTTGAGTTTCAACTACCGCCGTTTCGCTTACTACCAGTTCTAACAGTTTTTACCCAATAACTCTGCAAAAGTGATTACTATCCTTCTTCAAAAAATTCGTGTTTACAGCCACATTAATTTTCTGTGTCCCAATTGCTCAACAATGGTCCTGCAATGAGTATGAGCAGCACAATAAATTCCATAACTGTAGGCGCTACCGCTTCCTGCTGCTGTTACGCGTTGTTTGACCAAGTTCAAAGGAACTGAGTGATAAATGAATTGGTTTAAATAGAATTAGCAATGTACAAAGTGAATTGACGTAGAGCTAAGGAAAGTTGTGTGTTGCAACGCACCAGATATTTTTGATCACGTTAAAGGCCCAGGCGGCGGACTACGGCGAACGGACATCGCAGGTATGAAATACCGATGCCTTGAAACGTAACGTGCCAAATTTTCACGGGGAGTGGTATGGTGGCTTTTTGTGAATATTTAGATTAGGAGCCGGGGAATTGTGATGTTTGTAACATCATGCGGGAAACCCCAATTTTGTGCGAAACCGAACATATATTAGTTAATAGTGAGCCGAGCGTGGCATGTGATAAATACAGTCTGACTTGAGAGTTCTCTAGAATTGGGTAAACTGCTTTATTCGGTAACAACTTACTTTTCAAGTTTCTTAGCTCTCTGGATTTCATCCTATGGCCCTAGGTCTCAGTTGGTTCCCATTAATTCCCTATTCTCCTCATAACTTGTTGTTTTCTTCCGAAATCAACTTAACCAGTACTTGGAACGACCAAACACCCACGTTGCATTTTACGCGTCATACTTGGCTACTACGTCCAACCCATAGCAATGATGTACGTCCCCCCAATCCTACATTTTCTTCCCTTCTCTCCTTTGGACATTATTCGTGCACTGTACCAAATCCGCCACCCTAGACTGCCGACTCAGCTCCTTAATCTCTAAGGCACAAACCTGAAAAGTCAGGAAGAATTTCTTCGCAAATATTCCTTGGTAACTTATTAATGGTTAAGTCGAGCATTGACGTCACTAAACCGTCTATCCTAAAGTCAATAGTGGCTTCTTCTCGCACCAGAAATTCGCTGGAGTCCTTCAATATTTCCCCACCTCCCTCATTGCATCTGTCACACGCCACGTCAGTTCTGCTCAGTATGTTACCTAGACGCGCATACCCTACTTTACACCAGTTTCTGGCGTTCAGTACTGTTTAGCAAGTGTTAACAACCTGTTCACTATTTTATACAGGTTTCTTGTTATGAAACTCAAACAATTTTTCTGAACTATACATTTCCGTCCCAACTCTCTACTGAACTGAACATTTTCAGAACTGTTTAACCACTTAGCTTCGCCCTATAAGATAAAAAAGGAAACGATATAATCGGTCGATAATAACTGCTGCGACGCATCACACAACTTTCATGCATTCATGATTTTTAACACTCAAGCGACTGATCAACTCAGTTTTTCATTTTAATGAACATGGGAGAAAGTTCCTCAACGTTCTACATAGAAATGGTTGTACGGGTAGGGTTCTAAAATTAATAAAATTTCCCCTAACTTATCTTACGAACGTTATTAAATTTTAGGATTACCACTTTGAGCTGGACTTATAAAGATAAAACTGAGCTGAAATTGATTTTCTTCAACGCATTTCATAATTTATTGTAATGCTCTCATCATTTTCCCACAAATGAAAAGTTCTGTTACGGGGGGGATTAATATTGTAAGCGGTATCGCACAGGGTGAGTCGGGAAGTTAGTACGATATCAAGCCAAATGCTATTCGAGCACAGAGTTTTATTCTCGAATTACACTCCGGGAAGTTTTACCACCACAAACTGGGAACTGGGTGGGAGCGAACGCGAGCGCGGAAGACACGACAACGAGGGAACCGAGGCAACTCATGGCAGGGAAGTCTCGAGCGAATCGGGGCATTTGAGGTGCCCAGTCAGCTTAAATGCCCCGGACGAGCCTCCACTGAATCGAAGGGTTTGGTTACAGTTCACTTGTGTGATTCCCTCCTGCGGAGACAAAAAATTTCAGTATCGTTTATGTCGTCTTCGAGGAAAAAATTTTATGTTTTGATTACTTTAATACCACTATTTTGGCGTTCAATCTTGATCTGCAAATCAAATTTGAGCTGAGTAGGTTCCTGTTCGCTCTCAAACGAGTAATCAGGCACGCGCTGACTTTCAAGGAACTAGGGAAAGCTTAAATAAATTTTTTGCTCGATTACGCAGCTTTTCTCCTTACTCCTTAGGGCTAAGGAAAGTAAAATAATCAAATATAGAAAGAACTTTTTCGGAGCCAATAGTTCACTTATACGGGAAACACGGTTGAAAGATCTAGCGATTTTTGACAGCTGTGAAGATGTGGTTTGGGTGATGTATGTACAGTATGGTTACTACACTGTGAACCAGTTTAAATTATTAACTCCTGAGACACAAGTAAAGGAACGATATTTATTATCAAATTGAAGGGTAAGAACAGATAATTAGATCAAATTGAATATCATGGAAGGACACGTAAGATAAAAAGACAATCTGTCGGTCAGCTGGTAACCCAGGTGTTGGCCATGGTGTTAAATGTCAAGTAGTAGCCACAACAGCAAGTGATAAGAAATAATTGTGATGGGCTCATCAAGGTACGTCCCAGGTATGTTTCCTTATAAATACGACAAGTATTGTCAATTTCCACTGGTATAGCTAGAGGTTGGTGCAGTCCCAGTCCTAGCAACGACCATCTCAACAACTCTCGAAGCGATTCCGATTCAACCACTTATTGCTATGAAGTACGCTTCCAGCTCTCCTCAAGCGCAATACCCTATGAGATCGATCCTGAAGTAACCTTGCGGATGCTTCTAGGAAGTTCCCCCAAGGCCTTGGGAAGCAGCAAGCACCGCTACATCGCTCCTTTTAGATTTGCCTCATTTTTCTTGGCATCACCTACCACCCAAATGCACCTTCATTTTTGAACTTCCGACCAGAGAGGCTCCTTCCCCCCCACACCTTGACCGTTAGTCAGTTCTGAATTCCCCATGTTTTATTCTTACGGTGATGTGTTGCTGCTTGCTCCTACGTTCGACCACTCCAACGTGTGACTTCACGTTAAGGTACTGTTAGTATCTTCAGCACCTTTACTGAAGTTGAATGTGAACAGAATCGAAAAAGAGGAGGCAGCAGTACTCGATGGGTAAGGAATGGAGCAGGGGGTTGCACCGCATATCCAAGAATCACACGACTTTCAGAATATCTCGAATCACACAGCATCACACAATATACACAGCACCAGAGAAGTGTAGCAGCCTGGCAGAAGTACAAAGGTTGGGGTGAGTACAAATAGCGGGGGTGATGAAAACCACACCTAGCAGCACCATAGGGAAAACCTTTGACCTTGATATAGTTGTTGTTGGGTGCACGAAAGGTGAAGCTGAGGATCGCAATAAAACTGAAACTCGGTGAGCATGAGGAGGACTGTATTATACGTGCGTACGGAATTGAGTAGAATTAAAACTGAGGTGAGATGGAGTACAAATGGCAACACAAGGGCACTCCGAACATGTGAACTGGCACGAGCAACAGTATGAGAGAGTGAGAAGTTACTGGGGCGATAGTTGGAAACAAAATGAATTTGGAAGAGATCTGTCGTTGATAGGAAAATGGAGTTGGGAGAAAGAAATAAAGAAAGGGGAAACCCTAGAAAAGGGGGCTGGGGGCCTCGCGGCTGAGGGATTCCCGCAGGTGAGGGGCAGGTATTGAAATAGTTGGAGACAATTAGACGGTGGGAGACAATGACGCGGAGAAGTCCGAGGTCAAAGACTCTGACCACTTCGACGCTTTGCGTGGAAAAGTTGTCAAGGCAGAAGCGATGAAGGTGGGGTTCAGACTCACCAGGCTTGGAATAGCTAAGGTGCCACGAGCGAATAATGGGCACCGGGCTATATTTAAGAAACTGGAAACCTTCACGGAGCTCGACTTGGTCACTGTGCCCAGTCGCTCACATGGTAGTCTACATCCATGAATTCGATAGGAAATACAACGTACACTCAGAACAGCGAACACCATTGGTGTCTGCCTCCTAATGGTATCAACGTGTCCCAGTTCAACGGGTTTTCGAACAGAGATTTATGCTATCATTGCCCCCCCCCCCCCATCAAAATGCATGAAAAAGGCTATAGCAATAAAACTATCTATATAATGACTGATAGTCAAGCGATTCTTGCTAGGCGCTGAAGAATTACTGCACAACGTCAAAACACACACGAAGTTAACGCTTATTGGATTCCTCGGCATAAAAGGGTCATTGGAAATGAGAGCTAGACTTGGTTCACCTACTGTATTTGTAGTGTGTGACTTCTCTGTCTCTAGTCATGAGGACTATGGGAGAACATGCCAGGAAAATGCATTACATTATCTGGAAGTGAGGCACCCCAAATGTTTTATCTCAGGGCAAACACATGAGATAAGATCCTCCTGTTAATTGAGAGGAAGGACTTAAGGCAAATCGCCCTAATCACCAGGCACTGCAAAATGAACAAACACATGCATTTTATGGGCATAGTCGACACCCCGCGATGTAGGTGGCGTGGTACAGATGAGGAGATTCCCAACCAAGTCCTGGCCCAGTGCCAGAGGCTTGAGAGGGAGCGGTTCCTGGTCTTTGCCAGGCAATGGTAAGTCTCTCGTATCGCTCCTAGGGTGGACACTAAAGAAGACCCTTGCATTCCTTAGAAAGCTAGGCGTGTACCTGTGAGACATTAAGACTGACACGATATAGGTCTTGAGACCGCAGTACTCATCCCAATTTTGGGACAGTCAGCTAATACTCAGCACAACTCTTGCAAACTGTACACGCGATGAGCCGTATTTCGAAAGAACGCCTTCACTTCTGTCTACCGAACGCCCTTTTATAAGCCAAGGCGATCGAAAATTGACTTTTAAAAATTCATGAATCGTTCAAATCTTCTTTCTGTTCGCCATTAAAGAGTCGCCGCATAATTCAACCAACAAAGCGGACTCCTGATTGCCTCCCACAACTTCGACGGGGGCTGCGATTTTTTCCCCCTTCTCGTCCTCCGCAGTTGAAATTTGCATGACACACAATCCGCCAGCAGATATTTTATGTCACGATCTCCGCGAATAGCTTTGGAGAGCTTTAAAACCAGTGCGGTCTTCCGTCATTGCAGAGTGGCGCACCCCCCCTCCACCCACCACATCCACGCTGCCAAACCGCCCCCGACTTCCTTCCCACCACTGCTTCATCGTTGAATATTGAACAATTTCCAGAGTTTTAGATTTTTGCTATCTCGTTGTTTGTTCAGTTGCCGATGCATTCGATTTATGCCTTCAATCAAAAGTTCACGGACCATTTTCACAACGTCAACTCTCGAATTTCATGTCCACTCGTGGAAGGGCTCAACACGACTTGTGGTCGAACTGAAGGATAATGAATACGAATTTAAAAGTAGCCCACGAAAAATGGCTTCCTCAATAAAGTACCTAATTTGAATATGCGTACTAAGTTACATATACTACCCAGTGCGAGAACGCCTAGGCCCTTTCCACCTATCGCCTTGATACAACACCAGCACCACATCGGATCTACTCTCAATTGGCCTGTTCTGGACTAAGCCAGCTATTCACAATCCGATCAGTAGTACTACAGGTGGGATTCTAGTGTCCACCCACGCTCCTACAAGACGTTCTAGGACTCTCCTACGAATGTTCCAGTGATCGATGGATTCAGTTCTGCGATGATATTCGCGCGCTTAGTATCGTTATTGGGTTATGTGGTGACTATAATAGTACTGGCTTTACATTCGAGAAGTGGTATTGCTATGTGCTTACTTATTTCTGTAGAGCGAAAAAATCTCGAGTGCCCCACGTACATTGCACAATTTTCATGTCTTTAAATTACTAATTCATTATATCTATAATTCAGTTCATTTGAACTCGGTCAAACGTATCAGGACGTTTTACGAGTAAGGTGATTTTATGCTTTGGAATTTATTGGTGTATAATGATTTATTTCTCCCTCTCATACTACGTACTCTAATGATGAATACGATTTTTTGGAATTATCCGAATTCAGTTTCTAAGGTATCTAATTATATCTCATATAGTAGTTATTGAACTCTCACCGTATAGGTCGTTTATTGGACTACCGTTTTGGTTTTTCTGAGAAGTTTAGCATAATAATATATATAATTGCACTACTGTATTCAATAAATCACTCCGGAGAAATCAGGTGGGTAGTCCCATCAACCACCTAAACGTTGGTCGTAGAACCTACGTGGTAGCATTAGTACGAGCGCTACCAGCTTCAACGTTGACAGTATAGTTACGTTCCGCCAAGTTGATATAAAATCGGAGATAAACACAACATTTTACTCGTTCGATAGTGATAACAATTGCTGAATGCACGTGGACCTGAAGAAAGTTGGGTGATGCGTCGTACCAGAAGAGTTTTGCTCCGACAATTTAGACTAATTTTAATTTACTATTGTAATTTATCATGCTCACCCAATTCCCTGTTGTTTCCACAATTTATACGTTTTCTAACCGATTTTGGGTCATTATTCATTCTAACTAATACACCTATGTTTTCGATCAGGAACATTTTAATACAAACCCCCCCCCCCTTCGACAAATTGGGCACTAAACGTTTCAAGGCATATTTGCAATGTCCGTCGTCCACGCTCCTGGCCGTTTGTGCCTTCAACGCAGTCTGAAAAATCCGTTCTCCCTCCCCAAAATCCCATTTGGTATTTAGTTGTGCCCGCTCTTCGGCAATCCGATTGGACGTAGCCTGTGGTTAAATAATTAATAATGCCTAATGGTGGAATGAAAAAATTTGAGAAGCGTATGACTGCGTCTAGAGGGAAAATAGTGATATCACAGTAATTATAGAGGGACAAATTCTTAAAATTGAAAGAACAATGCAGCGGAAGTGCTCGTTTCATCATTTGTGCTCCCTACCGTATCGTTAAAACCACCTGCCAGCACGACTCCTCATGCCGCGCCAATTGCCTACTGGCGCCTGGAATATTTAGTTCTCCTCAATCCGTTGTAGTCAGGTCCTGTTTCGTATGGTTTAAACCATTGTGTTTATTCGTATTATTTAACCCATTTGCAGCATTTTTACTTTCCGCTACCTGGATGATGGTAAAAATATCTGGTGCGTTGCAACACACAACTTTCCTTAGCTCTACAACAATTCACTTTCTATATGGCTAATTCTATTTAAACCAATTCATTTATCACTTAGTTCCTTTGAACTTGGTCAAACAACGCGTAACAGCAGCAGGAAGCGGTAGCGCCTACAGTTATGGAATTTATTGTGCTGCTCATACTCATTGCAGGACCATTGTTGAGCAATTAATACACAGAAAATTAATGAGGCCGTAAACACGAATTTTTTGAAGAAGGATGGTAATCACTTTTGCAGAGTTATTGGGTAGAAACGTTTAGAACTGGTAGTAAGCGAAACGGCGGTAGTTGAAATTCAGGAATTTCTGGAGTAAGCCCCATGTATCTCATGAGCGTTTTTAAACACTCGCCCTTTAGGTATTGGATTCGACTAGAATACCAATTTTTTTTAACATTCTACAAAAATTCCAGCGGAGTTTATAAGGAAAAAACTGCGCTAAAAACGCTTTTCGTCGAAAATTTTGATAACTTATTGTGCTGCTCTCGTCATTTTCCCATGAATGGGAGTTTTATTGTATAGTTGCCTTATTGAGAGATATCAATATAAAAAATTTATTCACAATCGTTAGAGCTGTTTTTGAGAAAAAAGTTTGGTGTTTTGATCACTATAGTTAACTTTCGGTGGATTTTGCCCATACCCTTATTTCGGCGTTCCATAACCTGCGGGCGAGATATGAAATTTGAGCTGATTTGGTACAGTGGTTTTCTCTAAAAATCGTTCACAGACACACATACCATTTTCCCAAATAGTGTTTTTCGGACTCAGGAGGGTCTGAAACTTGAAGATCTGAAGAAAACTCAAAGTTTTCAGCCGATTACATAACTTTCCTTTGTACTTTGTAGAGCCAAGGAAAGCAAAAATATTTTGGTTCTACACATTTTCACAGAAACATTTATGGGAGACATTCCAGAACGACTGAAAATGACGTATGTTGAGCCAAGCCACTGGACGAGCCAAATCTCTACGAGATACGGCGACTGCAACGATCAAGCCCACTTCTTTTCTCTCGAAGAATCTTCTTCCTGCACGTCTTGCACCTCCAGTGCAAAGGAAACAAGAAACCACGCGCTGCTCCACTGTACTTCCTACAACAGCGAGCGATGGGTTTTGGAAAAGCAGACCCTACCAGGATTGACTGCTAGAAAGCAAGCTTAAAACCGTTTCGACGAGTTTGTGAAATAGGTCAAGGCGAATAAACGTTGTCACAGTTGATCTGTCCCTTTGAAACTTGCCACCCAAGGAAATAGTTAGATCAGGTGGGAAACCGTATTAACAACTCCTTACAGATGGTACGAGATTCCCAAGTGGTCGTAACCTTTGTGCAGTTAACCCGCCAAGAGACTAGTGAAGACCACAGGTCTGGGTTCGGTGGATGCTGAGCGAGTGGCCACAACCTCCATGACCGAGGTTTCAGGTGCATTATGATAAAGAAGCAGCCCTGTGTACGTTTTCGTAGTTCGATTTTCGGGAGTATGGCTGAACCGTAAATGCTGATTCTTTTTTAGTTTTGTTCATGATTTTTTGTCGACTCGAAAATGAGGTTATGGGCGATTAAGATCGATGTAAAGGGGAGTGGGAACCAAAAGGTGCCAAAAATCAGGGTTTTTCGCATTCTCCTTGGATTCTAGAAGTCAGTACCTAACTTTCCTCCCCCAAAAATATCTCCATGAAAACATGGTGAACGAAGATATAGGCCTATGAAGCAAAAATAGGGTTTTCACGCTTTTTTCCAAAACCGCTTCAACAATTTTTACCAAACTCACAGGAGGTTTTCGAATAGTTAATACCTATGTATCGTTCTCAATAAATGTCCCTCTGACAGTCCATTGTAACATTTTCGTAATTTCGAGAGTAACTGCTTCACTGGATTGGATCTATGTTACAGAGTGTCTTCTAACAATCTATACCCACATTTTGTTCTCCGTAATTATTTCTGCATCCTTCTGTTGAACGGAGACATAAGCCCTGGTAGCTCCGAAGAAGAGATTTTTCGAATAATGATTCATCATTTTCCCAATTTTATCAAAACGGCTCTAATCATTTCGATCAAACTTACTGAGAGCTCTAAACTTACTAGTACCTACATTTTCCCCAATGAATGTTCCTGTAGAAATGCGTTGAATGAAGATATAGCGCTCGTATTTGTAGTCGAGCGTCGAGTTTACGGGGTTTGCGGAAAGTTGTTGGTTGCTACACACCAGATATTTAGTTCATATTTCAAGGCATTTTGTTTCATTTCAAAATTAATTGTGCTCTGCTCTGCTCTGCAACAATTGGTTTCTTCACTACACCACAATTTCTGCCATTTTTCTATTTTCGGGTTTGCCTACGAATTTATCTGAATTTTCAAATTATTTATCCTGGGTTTCCAAACTATTTTCCACGGTTTCTAAACATTTGATGTTTCAAAACTTGGATAACGTCTCGCAGCCATTTTACTGTCGTTTCTAGACATCGTTCAACCTATTCTATAAAATGTTGTATAGTTCCTATTTTGAACGGATTGACTGAGTGTTATTCGGGCAACTTGATCAACTTCTCAGCTCTCCAGCTATTTTACTCCATTTAATAAATTTGAGACTATATAAATAAAAAACCCTGCAAATAATTACACAACGGTTTATTATTCTCATGACCAGCTGGACCTGGTATTACTGCTCCGAGACCCATCCCATTCGATTCAGCTTCGAAAAATACTAGTAAACCATACGAAACATGACCTGACTACAATGGAACTATGAAAACTAAATATTCCCCTGGCGCCAGGCGCCTGTAAACGCCTGTAGGCAATTGGCACGACGTTGCGAGTCTAGCGGGCGGGTGGTTTTGATGAGACAGGAGGGAGGGAGTGCAAACGACGAAATGTTAACTTCCACAGTAGTTCCCGCCAGTTCTTTCAATTAGTTGACCTTGGCTCACTATAATTACTGTAATTTCACTATACGCAGTTGTACACGTCTGATACTCATTCCATTCAACCCAGAATGCAAAAATATGTTGAAAACAATACGAAACACGGCGTATTTGCGATTATACTGCATTTTGTTACTTTTGCTAACCATTTTTTGTCCATAACAATGCACTGAGGAAGTTTGGAGATGCTTTTGAAGAGCTGCTGACTCAGGCAAAAATAACGGCAATCGCGCCGGAGATGTCACGTCGAGAATTAGGAATCAACTGTCTTAACCACTAGACCACGATCAACCGAGTGCCTATAGTCGGAGTCAGTCAGCACATCGACCGATGGGCATTTTTTGTCCGATGGGCTTCGTCCGATCGGATTGCTGAGATGACGGGCACAACTAGATAACAAATGGCATTTTTGTGCGAAAGAACGGATTTTTTAGACCACGTTAAAGGCACCAAACGGTCGGGACATTGCAGATTTGTAATCCCCGTGTCTTGAAACGTAAAGGATCAAATTTTGAGGGGGGGGGGGGGGGTTGTAAAAAATGTTTGAGCCCACGTAATACAGTGACGTATCACTAGCCTATCTACAAATCACCATAATACACCAATCTTCTGACCTGCCCCAATCACCAAGTTTAGTGACAAGAGAAATTGAGTCGGTACGCATGGACATGTCTAAAGGTAACTTCTGACCTTCATTACAGCGAACATCCCTATCATTCGTTATTTTTGTTCCGTTCAATTCCGCGTGTAACATAATGGCACCACTATAAAAACAAAATCTGTTGTGCACGTTTGTCGGACTGCTATTATTGCAGCGCCTTCCTATTGACATATATATGATCGTCTAACAAAAGAGAACAACCAACAAAACCAGCTAACAATCGCGATACCTTCGTAGTTTTATGTAAAGAAGGAAAATGAATACGGAAATATCACGTAACTTTCATCAGCCTGACGCACATTCGGCGATTTTGACGTACCAATCCAATCTGTTTTTTAGTCGGTTTCTATGAGTCTGGTCAACTTAACACAACGTTCCTTGTAAAAACTAAAAGTGATAAACGTTTCAGTATTTATTGACCACCAATTTTGTGCTTCATTGGGTACACTGCGTGTGTTAATAACCAAGTCTCGTGGATTGTTTGGATATTCCTTAAGGAGGAACTGAAACACACTCAGGTACCTTGCCGTAGCAGAAAGCTTCAAGAACACCTCGACATGCTAATAATGTGGACAGTATACTACGAGTAGCGGTGACTGGTGGAGTCAAGGAGAGTCCATGATAATCCCGAGGAGGACATAGCTAATTCCTTCCCCACCCCCTTTAGCTTCAGTCAAACCTCACCTCAAAACACATACGTAAGGACGATGGTGGATTATATATGGGCGAGGGATCTAATAATGAGACGGATAGTAGACTGATCAGTGGATTTAAATGACTATGACGAGCATGGGGAGCGGAAGCGGGTTTTTGTCCAAACAATGGGCGTAGAGGGATTTCCATTCGTGACTCGCAATGTACCTCTTCCACGCTCGTAGTTTTCAACAGGCAGCATAGCCCAGCAGTTACGTTACTGCCAATGGATCCAGAGGTGCAATAATCGAAGCCAGTCAGTGGTACGAGGGTTTTCAATCAAACCATTTTCAATACATTGACGAGGGGACGGCTTGTACGAGTTGGTGAGGGATGGGGTGGTACTTGAAGTAGAACTTGGGGGAGTTTAAATTATACTTAGCGGCTTGGACGTACTACGTTGTTTGGTAGGAAGGGGGAGGGGGGGGCTTAATAAAAGTGGAGGCCGAGTCCTTTCTGCAGCACAGGAGGGACTTAATTTGACCTCACTCTGCTGTACAACAAATCAAGTCCCCTCCTTATGGACCGTGCCCTGAAGTCAACTCGCGTGCCCTACTTACATACTTCATGTATTGCAAATGGTGGTCCATTTTGTCCAAATTGTCCAATTTTAAATAATGCAAGAAGAACGAACAAACAGGAAACAAGTTTGTTCAGCAAGTAATGACGCCGTACAGAGCGGTGATGGGATTCACCAGACCATCAAACACACACGGTACTCACATGCATGATGAGCGAATTGTACCACTAGCCTCCAGCTTTTCTGATCATCCAGCAGGACGAAAATCTTCTCAGTGCTTGCGGACATATCCCTCGGAAAAAGCGTTTTGGAACGTGCCAATAAAACAAGTGATGATTTTGTTCTTCTTCCTGTTGCATATTGACACACAGCATCCTTTGGCTGTCCGATTTCATATCTGTACCATTATTTAGGGTGAACACAGCACCCCTAAGCCTAAGATCGAGCGACAAACCCATTAAGCATGCACGTTGTCAACCATAAGACCCTCCGGTTACACATTCCAACATAATAGCAGTGTACTGACTGACTCCTGTTAAAGACACCGGGCGAACGTGGTCTAGTAGTTAAGACATTGGTTCATAATTCTCGACGTAAGTCGGGGATTGTGGATCGAAGCTCCCCGCAGTAGCTTTTCAAAAGCATCTCCAAACAACCTCAGTACAGCAGGTATAGGGGGTTTTGGGCAATCCCCCTCCCTCTAACGCTTCCAAAGCTTCCTTCCTCCCATAAACACACCCAGACCAAGGAATGCCTGTAGAGGGGCATCCTTAGTGCATTAAAAACACACTGACTGGCAAGGGCCACAGTATGGCCAAAGGTAAGCCCTTGCTCCAGTCTGTAAGTAAATGAAATAGTTGGAGTTGTTCCTTGGCAGACCCAATATCAGCCTGATGAAGTACCTGACCGCCTGCTCAGGCGGAGTGGACATCATGTAATCCGTGATTGGTGCCGAAGCATAGACGAGGAGCCCCCACCTCCCACCCCACCCCGCCCCACCGCTGTTAGGTAGAAGCTGGCAACAGGAGATACTTCTGTACACAGTATTATTTTCAATTCGGCTGCAATCACTCTCTCAGAGCCTTGCCTTCTGAAGTCCTGAAGACAAAATACAAAAATGCACCTATACTGCTAAAATGTGAACAGAATCACTCGTTGTAAACCGAATGTGATAATTCCACAGAAAAACAACCTTATCTAACTTCGTGAGCCTCAGACTCGAATAGGAGTTTCAGCGAGGGTTGAGAGTTTTAGTATTTGCAGTGCAGGTAGTAAATCCGCGTCATTTCAGGTTCCCAGCTATTCACGAGGAGAATCGCATCAAACAAAGTTGGAATAACCCGCGCAGACAATTGAGCCTGTCGAGGTCGAGAATTACACCAACTATTCCCCCACCCCCAACTCTCCCCCCACGATACCAACGTGACAGCACCGATTGCAGTTTCAGTTTTAGAACTAGCGGAGAGAGGGATCAAGGGACTTACGGAAGCTCGGACATTTTAGTGTGGGTTCTGCTGATTGAATGTCTGTGTCGCAGTCTGCCGGAAGCCACGGGATGTAAAACGGAAAATCCTCGCGCTACGACGCAACGCCAGTTCTAAATATCAGGCGCTACGTATTGCACAACTTTCTTCGCTCGTGTAGCTAATTCGAATATATTAACAAGAAGATGCTAACATGGAATACGCTGAGTTTTATTATAAACCTTTATAGCTTAGTAAATCTTGGAACTAATGTTATAACACCACAAAACTGACAGCGTCTGATTTATTTTGACTCACATAACTCTTCTGCTGATCCTTGGAGAAAGCTTTCTTCTCTAATTCCTCCCTCTTGAGTAGCTGTTGCTAAGATGATCTAGTAAAACGTTAGCCGGTCGACAGTATCCCAACTTGCACCAAAATGTTGTTATCAGTAAGCATTTACACATCTCGCCAGTGAAAGCTTCATCACAGTTCTTGGCACCACCGCTTGCTGTTCGTAATTCGACTTTCTGGTCAAATTTGAAATGCCATTGTACAGGGGTTATGAGGAAGGCATTACTGGTATTCTTCCAATTATGATTGGCGTCGTCTTTTCCTACATTGGGCACTGTTCCACAATATGGGAAGGCGATTGTCAAACTCTGATGGCTCAACGAGGGTCTAGATTTTCTCCAACTTCTTTTCGATTTATGTCTGACACGATCTGGAGGAATGAATGATTACCCAGAAACGATGGGCACGAATTCAATACTTTCCAGGTTGTTGAGGGCGTTCTTGGTCAACCAATACTATAACACGACCATAATCGTAGCATTTTTATTTTGACCACCACCGCCGTCAAATCACTCTGAAGCTATTTCATTGCATCACACTCTCAGGTGTGGGTAGGTTTGAAGGTCAACAAAAACAGGATTTGGCCGGATTTTCAGATGATCGTGATTTTCAAAAACAATTTCAACAGGGATTTGACGAGTTCTCTTAGTTCTGGTGGATAGATCATGTATTTTAGGTCTCATAAAAGATACAACCTGCTTTTCGAAAAATTGAGGAGTGTGCCGGGTTTGGAATCGGACTACAAATTTGATGATTTAACCTGCAAATCACGACGCGCCTCCAAAATCAGCCGCAACTCCCGATCGGACCCAACTAACTATGGTGATTATAGTGATCAAAACAACATTTTCTTCTTAAACTACCACGAGTTCATTCGCGCGTAAAATGGCGAGAGTGGCACAAGTTTGTTGTGCCGCGCAATTAATTAACAAAACTTTTCATGAAAATGGTTTCTGGCTCGGGTTTTTCCCAATAAACTACTTAAGAGGTGTGGAGTTAGTAACGTTCATCAGACAACGAGTAGCAACTCCAGAAATCCTGAAATTAGAATCACCGTCGTTTCACTTGCTAACATTTCTCAGTATATCCATCAGATAATTCCAAGACAGTAAACACGATTCCTCTAGAAAAATCATGTTTGGATTTGCAAGGAGGAAGGGAAGGGAAGAAAGGGAGGTGGTGTTGAATTGGAGTGCGGTATGAATAGAGATGGTGGTACCTGAGTTGGCGTTCTCGGTTGGTTGCTCCTGGACAGGAGGGATGCGATGATTCCAGCACAAACCCAGTATATGCACCGCACTGTTGAAAATAATGTTCGCGTCTGCACAGTGTTCGCGTACACGGAAAAACCGCGCGGAAAACGTGAAAATAGTAAGTATTTAGGTATAAAAGGAACGGGTGTTGATAGCTAATACAAAACGGGGGATAATAATAATTGTGATAAGTGGAGATAGTGATTAGAGTAAAAAAAGGCGGTAAGAGGTCTCAAGTGAGAAGGCAGCAGAGGCTCTCCCAAGGTCACTATCCTTGCCATCTCTGTGTCCGACTCGAACTCAACAGGGAATAAATAATAGGTGAACAGATAACAATAAACAAGGAAATAAAAAGGGTTAACAGAAAGGAGGGACATGGCATAAGGAAGAAAGTGTGGTGTAAATTTTCTGACTCAAACAAATCATGATGGCACTCATGAATCCGTGGTTCACTGATTTCTCGAAAATGATCGCCTTTCTATCAATTCTTGAACTTTAACCACCAGCAGTTTCGTTTCTTTATAAAACAGTGAGTAAAAAACAGAGTGAAGAAAATTATAAGTAGCACCAAGTTTCTATAGAAATAGTTGACAGTTTACTGCGCCATGTTCCTCATGATCAGGGTAGACTTGAACGAATGACGGAGACGGGTTTACTGTAGCGTGAAACTTGTAATTTGGAGAGTTGGGGGATCCCAACAAAATTGGAACACTTACATGTACAAAGAAGAAGTGACTAGAACTGGATATGAGTTTGAGTATACAAGCAAGAACAAGGGGGCTCTGAAGGAGCGAAACTGGTTGTGTGGGGAAGGAGAGAGGAATCTGAATACGATTTCGAGGAGAAGTGAAACGAGTAGCTGTCACGAGAACTTGGGGACAAATATCTGTTGGGAGAACTGGGAGACGACTGACTTTCGTGTGAACTAGTAGATGTCCAAGTTTGGGTGAAGAAGAATTTAAATTGAGGAGAGGGAAAAGGATATTTTGGAAAGTCCAGAAGAAGAGAAAATCTATTGTCGCTCGGAAATAACCGAAGAGCTGGCCTACGCCAAACATTTTGAGTAACTCAATAAATCCCGGTTCATATAAACTGTATGCAAAACACATTTCGTTAGTTGCAAGAGTCATTCAAGTCGCTGTATGAATGCAAAGTTGTGCGATGAGTCGCATCAGATATTTTATTTATGTGCTATCCACTAATATTTCAGTCACGGCTTCTCTACTGAATCGTTTATTTCATTTTAATTCCTTACGAAGATTTGCTTCGTAGCAAACTATTTAAACGTGATACGAGAAGGAGCTCCTTTATCGTACATTTTATTTATTTTGCGACATTGCTCGTTGGACATTGAATAAAAACTGATGTTTCGCCTAATCGGCAATTGAGCCTTGCGTTTCATTAGCAGCACAGGTTCTTCCAATAGTGAAGTTTCCACGAAATTATGCGTGTATCTCTATCTAAACTTGTATTCCTGTAAAGCCTCGTAATAATCGTAGTCCTATTCTAGTTCGCCTGAGCGTACCGGAGTGGAACAAGATTGATTTGGAAAATATCACCAGAATTTTTTCGCTCGTGCACTTGTCAGCGCCGCGTATTTTCAGCCAAAATGAAAGAAGATTTTTCGGCGTAAATTAACATTAGAGAAGCTTTAAATAGTTTTTTTGTGGTTTTTGATTATTACTTCTTTCGAGTTTATTTTTTACTATGTGATATTATGTCATATTGTGAGTGGGGTACTTTGTTACTAAAGTTAACGTACCTGTTAGGTGAACCTCCTTAAAGCCAAGACGTGATGTAGGTTTAAACCAGTCATTATTCATGAGATAAATTGTGAAGTTGCTATTTTTGCTAACAGTGACGAGGGCAGGTTCTTTGTGCTACCTTATGAAGAGTAATAGTGTGGCCATGTGGAGGTAGCATCTGGGGAATCCCATACCGTCAATTTTGTAATTTCTGGTTTCTGGTTGTCCGTCCGATCTAATTGTATAATTTCATGGCCCGTCTTTATAAGGGCTTACCAGTTGCCACATTATACATTGTATAAGTCTGAGAAATTAACGGCGTCCGAGGTGGCTGGCACACCCAACAACTGTTGCTCGTTATCGTAAAAGCTGCAACGGAGCTGGAAGTTATTTATTGTGTGGACAACGAGCAGACAAGAGACTATTTCATGGAAGAGAATAGAAGCTACCCGTTAAAGTCGCCGTGTGCCGCAAGGAACTGGCTCATCCAATGGTCCAGATCCTCTCATAGACGTTATCCCATGTTCATAAAGCGTCGATTCCAACGCTGCTGATTTATTGCAAATGGAGAGCCTGTTATGAAATTCAGATCATAATGTGGGTTATTTCCTTTTCGCTCTCCACTTTTCCCCCATGCACTCAATAGGCGAGTCTCTTCAACGACCATTCGTACTGTGCGGCATAGCCATCATGTTGTAATTGCTCCAATACGGCAGAGCGGGGGTTGAGTGGGATCATTAGCCACGAAGGTGAAGGAAAGTGTGCATGACACAAACACATTAAAAGACATAGAAACACATGTGTAATTAACAAAAAGGCAACCTGCTTTCTCGGGGGAATGACGTTAGGAACCGAAACCGTTGGTGTCTGAGGCGCGAAGGTCTTTTGATGGCGAGTTAATGGCACTCCATCCGAGTCAATCCCACCATCGGCCACACAATGCTCGTTTGAATTTCAGGTTGGTGTCGTGCGCCAGATAAACTGCGTGGTACTGAGGAAACCATAGTGAATACTCCTCCACACAACAGGAACGTAGCAGCTTCTTATCAATCCTTTCAAATCGGTCGTAGAGGGCTCCCCGGGGTAAATTTAGTACGATCCCTGCACGACCGTGAAGGTAAAAGTCTGCTTTTGCCTGCGTCAAGTGACAACATTAGAGAGAAGGCACAGATGTGGTGAGGTCATTCCAAGGAAGATCAACTACCAAATATAGCTAACAACCTGTGGCATATGTTTGGCCTGGGGTGACTGATGCAGTTCTGATGATTCGCAAGTAACCGGTATCCTTACTATAAGTAATTTTGCAACTACATTAAGCCAAAATGGAGACGGAAGCAGGAGCGTTAGTTGGATTGGTACAATATGTGTAAGTATACATCACCATTTCGATATAGATTTGATCACGTACAAGTGACGGAAAAATTAAAACATGTGGTAGAAATGTCAAAGGCAAAAGTAAAAACTAAGCAATAAGAGGTGTAACAGAATTATGATGAGATGTACAAAAGTGGAAATAAGAACAGAGGTGTGTACAGCAGTACATAGCACATTACAAAGATTAATAGTTCATCTTATATTACTTCCCTCAATGCTCAAGCGGTTGGAAGGAAAAGGTATCCAAGGAAGACGCACTGTGAGTAGCTCAAACACGAAGGAAATGGAATTAGTTGGCATGCACACAATCATTCACCCGCCGTTCCCTGGCTCTTCGCCTGTACTCAGTGATTAAGTACCGTACACACAGATGACTAGTATGTCACTGACTGCTAGTAAGCGGTAAGACTTGAGCACCTGCGTGCTAGTAAGTGTCACTGACCATCAAGCTATCTAATACTTATTGCCAAATTCTACAAACTATTTTCGTTGAACTACATTAAAGTCATCTTACTTATTTGCGTACTGCGACAATATTTATCACCCCTGTAACATATTGTTGTGCGTTAAAGGTCGTCAAACTTATAATGCTCTCCAGGAATTGAAAGCTACGCGCTGATAGAGAATCAATAAAAGCTCGATCTGGATATGTGCCAGTGCTACTACTCAGTGGCTCTGAGTAAATCAATCAGAAGAGCATTGACCGATAACCTGTGAACAAACGTAGGATCTGGTAAAGCAAGTAGGGAATCACGCATCCTAATAACGGATACTCGTGCCAAATCTATCATCAACAAAATAGTATTATACAAACACAAACATATGCGAATCTCAACTATGCTCCGAGGTCATATCAATTTGCTCAGGAGGTAGGCATTATACTTCGCCCATAATAAGATAAAGCATGATACTCTTACATGTGCTCATGATAGTGTCTTCCTGTGAATCCCTGGACAAAATAAAAAACGGATTAATCGAGCAGGAAACGAACAAGATATGGGAATGCAAACAACGATCATTTGTCTGGACCTTATACTGCAGAACAACGAACATTAATTTATTAAATTAATTGAAGAATCGACCAGCAATTCAAGGAACCAAGTTCATTCTTGGGCACATGATACATAACTTGTGTGATAACCCATTTCTCCATGAGCGTAGAAATAGTGGAAATTAAACAAATTTGATGGAACAAGATTTCAACATGTATAGCCTTTTTCGGAAAAAGGGTACTGGTAGTAAAGGTATGCTCCCTCATAGGACTTAGGCGTCCTCAAAAAACTTTGGTAGTGGTACGGTAGAAGCTTAATAATAATGACGCGAAATTCCTAACTTTTTTTCGCGCAGCGTGTTCCCAATAATTCCTGAATTGTAAACACGAACTCTTAAAAAATAACATGTTGGCTGCTCCATGAATTACTTGTACATTGGTTTTGATATTTGCATTTCTTTACATTCACATATAAACTCGGAAAGCGTCTTGAAGTGAAGCGTTAAGAAAAAGCCGCACGGATATGTATAATTTCACATTGATACAAATCAAGCAATGAGAGAGCACTGGTGAACATGAAAAACACGAGACAATGTTGACCTTTCCTAAATAATAAATTTCCGTTGAAGTGGACGCCTGTAGAGAACATGAAGGCGTCTTTTTGTGTTTCGGATGTGGACGCAACCTGATGCACTTGATACTAATTGTAGCAAGGCATTAACATAAACGAAAATCGCACTCAGCGATGCGTGATCAGGTTGGTGTTTGAAAATAAAAAAACTGAGAGCAAATGAAAGTAAGGTCACTACTTCCTGATATCGGAAAGCAGCCAACCAAACTAAGCGGAAAGAGCCATGAAGGGGGCAACCTGAATACGGCTATCAGCGCCGTACGGACCAGGCAGCTGATTCGTGCTATTAGTCAATTACATGGGGATGACATGTATGCGATAGTGGGGTAGATTCATAACCCAGTTTCTTACGGAATATGGAGCGTGTAAGAAGTAGATGCGGACTCAGCAAGGATGCAGGCCCAAACTGCTTGGCACACATGCTTCACATGGCAGAGGATACCGTTGGCTGGCTCACATCAGGGGCATTCGCCTGCACCGAGTTGAATTGCGACAAAAACTGGAGGTACATTGTTCAACTTGCCCGGGGAATTTCCGGCCATTAGAGCATGGAGCTCGCTGATCTAGGCTAAGTATCTCGCAGCAATAAAGTGAAGAGTGCTGGTGAACTGCCACAATGTGCTGAACAGTATCGGGTTGGAACACGCCGGCGTAAATTCATGCCGTGAATCTTACTCTCCAGAGGGATGAAGTTGCGTAATGCGTCGCACTAGCCACTCCACGTGGTTATATTGTCATTTTATATAATCTAGGGCGAAAGTATTAAAATCTCTTTGAACGGATACCAAATGATTCAGCACTTGCTCCGTCTGGAAAACGACAGAAACTGCCTAAATTCCCAACCCGGGGAATTTAATTTATAAAACTGGAAAGAGGAGGAGCGCAAAGTGCTTTCGATTCAAACAGTAATAATGATTGCGGAAACACTCGCGCCCTAGAGGAGGGCATTTAGAGTAATATAAAGGGTTGGCGGGAGCTCTGGACACGAAGGACGAACTCGTCATGACCGCAACAAAGAACTGAGCTCATTATGTCATTAGCATCAAGATTGATCACAACTGAGGGTCCCCCTTTTCCCCTCTCAACAACCGCTACAAAAATGTAAAGGGCTCGTTAAATTAGAAGAGAAATTAATATTCAACAGGCCCTTCCCTCACTCCCTACTGCCGCATCTTCTCTCCACTCCCCAGTAAAGTTTTGTGCGTCTCTGCCGAAACACGCCAGTCGCTTTTCACGCGAAAGCATTTGTTTTTTTGCTGACGACTTTCCAAGGTTAACAGAGACGGTACTATGCAGCAGTTTGTTGTTTGTGGTGGTGTACTTGTTATTCAGAGGTAATTATATTAGCATTTGATAGATAAGCAGCTGACTACGAACCACTGTCCGCTGCCACAACCAGAAATACGTTCTTATTTCGTATCTATAAAACGTCGCTGATGTTCGTATAAAGAACAGAAAACATCTCTTAATCTATTGCTCCCACAACAAATGTCTAGAAACTAACTAGGAAAGTTGACTCTTCTTTCTGGCAGACATACGATTATCTCCATTGTAACAAACTGGCAAATTATCAAGTCCTCAAAAACTCGTAATTCGAACAATGGTTTACTTGTACTTCAACTACCCGTATCTCAATTCTCCCCGTTTTTCGTCCACATAACTCTTCTTTTGGGTTCCTACTCAAGTTTCTTGTTCAAAAGAAAATTTCATGGGAGATTCAGCATAACATAAGAGTTATTTCCGTAAGAGTGAAACGAAACGCGTGTTTTAAAAATATAAGTCTTCGTAAACCAACCAAACATAAATTTGAACCTAGTTTGAAATGTACTTCGCACAAATATTTTATGAAGTTTTTGAAGGTTTTCACGGAGTAGGAAAGAAAATTTCGTACTTGTCTTCAAATCATCATGTGAAGCACAACTAAGGGTATGAACAAAATCGACCTGAAATCAATTATAATTATCACAATGATCAAAACAAGACTGAAAGGGGCCTATTCCTTGTGCCCCTCTCAAAAGTTCTCCATCCTGCAAGCCATGCGTCTCCGATGCGAAGGAGAGAAGAAATCAGGTGCTGCTTCATTATAGTTCCTATAACAGTGAGCGAAGGTTGTTGAATGTGCAGTCAAACCTTCGAGCTGTGACTGCTATTAAGGAATGCAACTGAGTGGGTTAGTTCCGCCAGTAGTTTTGTATTTTGGTAAGTTCATGTCCAGTTGTCTCGAGGCGGCAAAATTCATCATTCATTTCTGGGCTCACCAAACAAGTGCCGAACATGGTCATAGTTGATTAATACCTTTAATATTCCAACAACGTAAACAGTTAAATCAATATCTACTCCTCCAAACAATAATGATCGGAAGCATACCTGGAGGGAAATAGATAAACACATGGAGAAATAAGGAAACTTGGACCATTGCTTCAAGGCAAGGTAATGAGCTACTGTTCACCTCCGGAAACACCCACACTGAAGCTATCGTCATATTCCCACAACGAACTAAACCAGTCACCAGTCTTGTTACTTACAATGACCTAACCGTCAAAATGTATACAACATTATAATATCAATTTAGCGGAAAAGGGAAATCGTCCTAAGGAAGAAGAGAAGTGAACCGCAAGAGAGCGTCGTGGACCAAGACGAAGACGGCACTTCGCGAATCACGTCCTTACAAGAGTGTCGATTGGCCAATTATTTTTGGTTTGCTTCAAGGTAACTCACTGCAGCTGGTAAAACATTAGCCTACTACATTAGGAGGTCGCAGATGTAGATAGGAACGTAAAATACCAACGTCAACATCTGATTAGGTCTTCTTTCATCAATGAGAACAAACCTCCCCATTAGGTATTTTCGCCGCAAACTATCGCCACTTCTGTGTTCATAAGAGAGAAGAAACATTCTTGTATTGGCGCAATCACGCAACATGGTAAAGAATAAATACGTGAATTTTGACGATGGGCTATAGACGTCTCTGTCAGGAAAGCGTTTATCCTGGATACCTCGTGTTAATTTTTATGATGATATATCCATAAACCACCTACGTCTCCTTAGCATTCGGTTTTCGTTGATCAAAATGACTCTATAAATTAATATTTAAATTAGTTCTCAACCCAACTTCACTGGACAAATATCACAGTTTAGTAAGGCGTTTATGTATCAGGTCCATTTACTTTCCAATTGAACTACCGCATCAATTACGATCTGCAATCCAAAATGGATTAACAATATCTTGCGAGTTGTAACCACCCTGTTTCATTCGGAATCCCCTGATAGAAAGGGATGATGGAGCGTCGGGGTTCTTTTTATTTTGTTTTGTTTGTGAACATTGACCCGAAAACTAGGGTTTTTCGCATTTTTCTTGTAAACGGCTCCAACGATTTTGATTAAACTTTCAAATTATCTTATACTAGTTAGGACAAAAAATTTTTCCACCATGAAAATACGGTGATCGGAGATCCAAGCCTAAGGAGCAAAAATAGTCTTTTACGCTTTTTGGCAAAATGGTTCCAACGATTTTCATCAAACTCACAGAATGGTTTTAAATAGTTAATACGTATACATTGTTAGGGATAAATGTTCATCTGACAGTTCATTGATCAGAAATAAAAATGAAAATATGTCGAAAATAATGGTTTTTAAAACAGTTGTGTGCTTTCCCGAGTAAGTGAGTCACTGGATTAATCAATCTTATGAAATTTTTTAAGCAACCTATACTCATATTTTGTTCTCCGTGATAATGTCTGCACCTATCTGTTAAACGAAGATATAGCGCCCGCATATGTAGCAGGTCGTCGTATTTACGGGGCCGCGTAAAGTTGTTACTACGCACCAGTTATTTTATGAACGTGTTTTGTTAAAATCAGGAATAAAATGATATAATGCATATTATATGCGTACCAATGGGTTTTACTGCCCATCCACTAAAGGCATACAGGAATACCGAGGCGATTATGTAATATTCTTTTTATGAGCCATCGAGACAGAATATACTTCAAATATATCATTAGTAATTATAGCCCAGAAGTTGAGTCTGCTGTAAGAACACAACATTTTGAAGGTAGCAGATACTATTTAATAGTTTACTGAGTGGCTGCAGATGCGATTCACGTCATTTTCAACTATTCTGTTTTTGTTTGTTTTTTTTGAATACTGGATAATTCTATTTCAGCGACTTTTCTTTTAATACGCCACGTTTTTGAGGTGGCAGATAACATTTTATAGTAAAGCTGATGGATGTGGAACTCATTCACGTCGTTTGCAAGTATCAACTAATAAGTCAATTTTTGAGCCACCAAATTAATCAAATTTTGATGTCGTCTGCTCGAAAGAGTCCTCAAAATGAGGAAAGCAGACTAGGTAATTCTTAAAGTACTCCACTCCACCTATTCGTAACATGAATTTCAAGTTTCAACTCCGTAGGTCATTTTTTGACCGAAATTTCGTCAAATTTTGACGTCGTCTGCAAGTCGAAGTCCACGAAACTATTGTGGCAGAGTCGGGTTTTTCGACTCAGTTACTTGATGCGAATCCACCATACAAATTTCCGATGTCAACTAATAAGTCAAAATTTGGTTCTAAATTCGACGAATTTTGATTGGCTCTGCAACTTAATGGCGAAGCATGGGAGGTAGCAGAGTTGTGAATTCGGAAAGTACAAGCCGATTCCTCAACTGTGGTAAATATTGTGACTATCAACTAATAAGTCAAATTTTGACAAATTTTAACTTTTTTGATGAGCCGCCATTTTCTTAGTCCATACTTCCGAGAGAGCAGACTTGCGGGATTTTACCAAACATTGAGGGAACTATCAGAAAAAATAGTAACCAACTTTCAACTCAACGGTCAACGTTTTCAGCCTTCGGTTCCCGGACTATGAAGGGTATCCTGAGACAGCCTCCTCATCCTTAGGCGGCACTGCAACGCTCCGTGAGAGGGGCGTTTGCCCCACCCCGGGAGCCAGGCAGGGAACGTGCGCACCCGCGTAGGCTCCTAGGGAATGCGAATCGCATCTTCTCCCCTGAAAGGGTTAAATGGGCAATAAATACCTTCAAACCCTACAAGTCCCCCTGGGGGGGGGGGGTCTTCCCGGCCTTGCTTCAGCAGGGCCTGGGGGACCCTTCTGCCCCTGCTGGTGAGAACTTTCAGAGCCAGCTTCCTGCTGGCCCATGTGCCCTACTCATGGAGAAGGACCAGGCTTGTGTTTCTGCCTAAAGCAGGCAGTGACTCCTCGACTGCAAAATCACAGAGACCCATAAGCCTCTCCTCTTTTCTCCTCAAGGCAATGGAAAAGATCATAGATCTGGTCTTCAAGGACATACTTGAGACTGAACCCCTCTCGAAGGCACAGCACGGCTACCTGAGGGGCAGGTCTCACTGATCGAGGAGGCTCTTCAGACGAGAGAGGTGGCGTTGTGGTGCTTCATGGACGTGGGAGGTGCTATCGATAACACCTCCTTCAGCTCCATAGAGGCAAGAGTAGCGCCGAGCTATAGGGGTATTATAGGGGTCCAGGTCGTGAAATGGACTATGTCCATGCTAAGGTGTAGGGAAATCACGGCCAGTTTACAGCGGCACGGGGAAGACAGCGTCACAGTGGTTCCCACAAGAGGCTGCCCTCAAGGGCGGTACTTTCTGCCCTCCTGTGGCTACTTGTGGCCGACGAGCTGCTGGAAACACTGCAGCTTGAAGGCTACGAAGTGGTCGCATATGCGGATGATCTCGCAGCTCTGGTGAGAGGCAAATTTGCCACCACTGTGTCAGAAAGGATGCAAGGAGCTATAGATATCATCCAACGATGGTGTGATAAGGAGGAATTGCACATAAACCCAACCAAGACCACCATGGTTTCATTCGCCAAGCGAAGAAACCAAATATAGTATCACCCACCATGCAAGGAGCAAGGCTCCATATAAGTACAGAGGTGAAATACCTCAGGGTGATACTGGATAAGCAGCTCACTTGGAGTTCACATGTGAGATATGCGCTGCACAAGGCAACTGCAGCCCTGTGGGCATGCAGGAGGCTGTGCAGCAAATCATGGGGCATAACTCCAAAAATGATGGAGTGGCTCTGTAAGGGGATAATAAGACCCCGCGTCACCTACGCCTCCACGGTGTGGTGGAATGCAACATGCCGGCTAGCAGCTCAAGGGAAACTCCAAAAACTGCAGCGACAGGCATGCCTAGCTATTACAGGGGCAATAAATACGTGCCCTACTGCTGCAATGGAAGTCCTTTTAGACATCTCACCTCTCCCTCCATATACATATTCAGAGGACTGCTTACCTGGGAGCAGTAAGTATTTTGCAGATAGGAAACATCTCCACCACGGTTAAGGTAAGGCCCCAAACAACAACTAGACAGTTCAAACTGGAACAGGCAGTGGTCCTTGCTACCGATGTTATGTCAGAGCAAAAGAACTTTCGACTGCCATTCAGGGTAAGTATCCACTCGCGGGAACGATGGGAGCAGGAGACGTTCCGGACCGAGGTGGGCGCCCTGCGGTGGTACACCGATGGTTCAGTCATGGGAGGGTTGGGCATTGTTGGGCCCAACTACAGTCTGGCTAAGCTGCTGGGGGAGTACACCACGATATTCCAAGCTGAAATCCTAGCTATAAAGATCAGCACGGAAGAGATCCTGTCTAAGGGACTCAAGGGCAAGCAGATCTACATATTCTTGGACAGCCAGGCCGCATTAAAGTCCATCGCAGCCTATAGTTTTAGGTCCAGGCTGGCATGGGAATGCCTTCATGCGCTCAAGCAGCTCGGCGCCCACAATAGGCTTTCCCTCATCTGGGTGCCAGCTGACAAGGGGCATGAGGGCAATGAAAAGGCTGACCACCTTGCGAAGAAGGGCACAGAAGCCCTACCCATTGGGCCTGAACCTCACGTAGGTATGACCAAAAGTCACCTGAATCGTTTGGTGGCTCAGTGGGAGACACAGGAAAATAGCGCCCATTGGCATCGCCAGCCACGACTTAGACAATTAAAAGGCTTGTTAAGCCTTCTGGTCAAAGGGCAAAGGCGATGCTGACACTCTCCAGGCAGGATTTGAGCGTCTTGATTAGCGCCCTCACCGGTCACTGCCCACTCAGGTATCACCTCAACAAGATGGGCATCTCAGCGGCGGTGGAATGCAGACTCTGTGGTGAGGAAGACGAGACGGTGGAGCACATCCTATGTGAGTGCCCTGCCTCAGTAGTCAAACGCTTTGGATGCTTTGCCCAGGGGATTATTGAGCCCCATATCATAGCGGACATAGAAGGACATACTCGGCTTCATAAAGGAGGCGGGTATGTACGACGCCTTTTACTAAGGAAGGGCTAGTGTCACAATAGGCCCCACGTGGCCGCAGTGACAAAGGGACTTGCCCCGCACGCCCTCGGAAAAGAAAAAAAACGCTCCGTGAGAACGGGTGAAAACAGCCAAAATAAAACGAAGACGAAAGAATTCATATTACTGTGCATCGCTGATGTTTGCCGACTACAAAGTGGGTTTGGTAATAAAATCAAATAACATGCCAACGCATTACACAACTTTCCTCGGCCTCGCACCCATTCAGCGATTTATATCACTCTAGCAAGTAATCAAATGTAATGTTCAGTTAGGAACTGGGTAGAGCGTAGATCAACGTTCAACTTGGAAATTTATTGAGTTGCCCCTACTTATACCACTACCATTATTGAGCAATCAACACGATTGATATTGAGCTAACATGATTTTTCGAGAAGGATTTGGATCTTGTGGAAGTATGGGGGTCCGAAGTTAGAGAATTGGTGGAATGTGATGGGGCAGAGGTTGGAATTCCGAAATTTCTGCGGTTGCATTTAATTATCTAATGAACATACGAGTAACTAAACTCTTACCGTATAGGTCCCTTATTGAACAACCACCCTGGTTTCGCAGCGTACGCTCGTGTCAAATGAGCAAGATTTAAATAAATAAATTATCGACGAAATATTTGCGGTGTTATGTTTGGAACTTTTCATATAATAAATTAAATCGTGTCGTTCAATCACTATAATGACTGTATTAATTTTGGAACGATTTCGCCCTTTATTCTAGCATCCCATAGTGATTTCTAGGCTAAAGTTTTTCTTTCAACAGACACACACAGACCATTTTCTCATGTGGTGTTTTTCGGAATCAGCAGCTCTTGAAACCTGAAGATCTGATGAAAACTCAAAACAATTTTTCAGCTTATCGCTCAACTATCGTTCCTACTCCATAGGGCTGAGGAACGTAAAAAGGGATTGCTTCCAAATGTGTTTATATTACAAAGCAGCTATTTGCAATCGTCGTTATGAGTCGTCAATAGGGCTTTCAAACATAATGATCCATAAATAGGATTTGAACTCCAATTGTACGATTGTCATTGATCTAACAGTTGCGGCGAACTGCAAATATTTATTTTGCATTTAGCACATTCAAAAGATGAATAGTTGCAAGGGAATTTGAATCCAGAATACTGCAGACACAAAGGTATAATTACGAGCTGCATTAGAGAACTGAATCCTCAACTCTCAAGCAAACGTCAGTCCATCGTTATGCATCATGACGATGCTGATGCGAGTGGAATCTTTTAGTATGCCGAGTGGGATTGATAATGTACAATATCGATTTCAGATCTGTTTGGTTTGAGCCTAATATCTTTCGCATCGTATCTCTTAAAGTGTTGAAGAAAAAGTAGTTGAAGACGGTGGCATTTGAAGAATTGACAGGGTGTATGAGAAGGAGGCTTCCATTAAGGTGGTGGTGTTGTGAGGGGTTTGGAAACCTTAGGAGATTCGCTGACTCAGGCAAAAATTACGTCGAGTCCAAGCTCCGATCCAGTGCCCGATTTCCTCGGAATATGAATTTTCGTCTATGACCACTAGACTACGATCACTGGAGATACTTACAATGGGAGTAGGCCTACATATCCCCCCTCACTGTTGGCTGTTGGTACTTAGCAAAAACTGGCTACGTCACTTGTTTAAAGAGTAGATTCAAAACGATGAGGGGCGACATGTAACGCCTGACTCTAGACACCTTAACTGTCTGGTGGCTCGATGGGAGATAGAGGAAAACAACGCCTATTGGTATCGCCAGCCACGACTAAGACAAGCAAAAAGGCTTGTTACGCCTTCCTGTCAACCATGCTGACACTCTCCAGAGGAGATCTGAGAGTCTTGATTAGCTTCCTCACCGGACACTGCCCACTCAGGTATTACCTCAACATGATGGGCATCTCAGAGGCAGTGGAATGCAGACGATATTTTCTGGTTAGAAAGCAAAAGGCTGATGGCTGTGGAGAAGATTACAAGATTGACAGGATCGAAACTGAGTAGGGCTACAGAGGAGCGGGAAAATGTTCAATTCGGGGCGACAGTTTGTTTTATTGGTGACGTGTTACAACGGAAAACTGGTGAAACATTAAGGAAGCTGTGAGTGGAGAGTTTGAGAGAAGTAACGTTTATAGGTAGACGCTGAGAGAGCGAAGTTGGATGTCAGTATAATCATAATCAACTCTAAGAAGGGGCCACAATAGTTAGGATCCAAGGTCGTTAGGGAAATCCCTTGTAGTTACAATATGATTGAAACAATGGCTCATTATTGAAACAAATGAACAACCAACAACCGACAAAGAGCTGTTTTTACCAACGATTAATTACATTTAATTCAGAACGATTCCAACGATGTTTTGCCTTGGGGCGCCTTTTATCTATCCAAGAATAATGAGACATCTGAGCCAGCTATCTGTTGACTCTGACTGCTCCTACGCAAGGCTCCAATGCAAGCAACGTTCCTCACTCTTGCAAGGAGCGTATAGGCCACAAAACCTAGTCGAGGATTTACCCTGCCAATTTAACCCTGAATGTCGCCGTGTCTTACATTGCGCTCTTCAGACGATACGATTGAGATAGTTTTAAATTGTATCGGCGACGCTTTGAGAAATACGACACTGATGTTGAGAAGACAGTTGTCAGTCTACTCGTATCTACAAAAATTCAACGCATTTCTTTACTAAAATTCTAAAACGCTTCAGCACAATAAATAACAATTTTCCTCCTTGGGCACTTGAGAAAGGAATCAACCAAGTAAAAGGAACGTTTCATCTCATCATGACTGTTCCTTAATTCCTTAACCGCAGTCACAGGATTCCTAAAGTTGTGATCAGACGTTGGTTATCATGTAAACTGCAGCCAACACTTCCAGAACTTAGACAGGTACGGCAGAGTTTTTGTCGTTCACCCTCTCACGGAGTGTCTAGACGATTCAGCACAGGGAAAGACTGATACCTCGTGCTTTTTAGGGAACGGCATCTAAGGAATCTCTCGCCTCAAGTTCTGAACCTAATCTCTGGTTTCTGACCCAATCTAATGACGTATTTCTGTGTCAACTGTCAAAGGGTGTTTAACGATGACTGCGTTTTTGACCGCTCACCCATTGAAGACGACGTTCTACCCTGCCGATAGCCAGGGTGGTTGGGACGATCTGCTCAGGTTGGTCGACGCTGCAACGGAGTTGGAAGTGAGTTATTGTTCAGTGGGTAGTATTTCTTAAAAGCATGTATAAGATGCGTTAATGCGATAAAGTACCATAAGAAACTGGTTCATCCGATGATCTGGTTCCGTGATTCTGTACCGTGAGGGTCGGGTCTTGCTTTGTTCTACGATACCGCATTCGGCGATGCGTACAGGACTTCGCCTGGTTTCGCGTACCATTCATTCTGAACAACACACATTTTTTACGACCCCCCCCCCCTCTTAAAATGTCACGCTTCGCGTTTGAGGCGCGCGGATTCGAAATCTGTTATGTCAGTCACCGACCAGGCGAGTACCATACGAGTATTTTGCCTTTAACGTGATCTAAAAAATCCGTCCTTCCGCACAAAACTCTGATTTGGAATCTAGTAGTGCCTGCTTACTCGGCAATTCTGTCAGATTAAACCCATGGTTGTTGTGGGAAATAACGTTTTAATAAATCAACCTAAAACGAAATTTAGGCAGAAACGCGAACTTGTTCAGGCGAAATTTATTGCATTTACGTTGGTCCAGTTTTCTAGTAACTTTTCGATGCTGAATAGAATCTCAGAGATGCAGACGGAAAACAGTTCTATCGCAGTAAGTAGTGAGGCATATTCTTATTTATTTATTTAGAGCACTTCGCATATATCAGACATGAATATATATATATATACACAAGATACATAAAAGAAAATTAAAAACATTCTGTTAAAGAAAGCGACACTTGATATCTTCAGTACACATACACTTACAACGTGCCCACGGAAGGCTTAGTCCACATGAACTTGTGTTCTTCTGTGGAGTCTCATTAAAACAAATCAATTATTCAGCCAGCTAGCAATCAGTTTCTGAAGGAATCACAAATAAGTTAAATCCTAATTATACGAGTTCAATAATATGTTTGAAATATGTTTTTTTAAATGCCAATACATCCTTAAAATCACTTAAGCTAGTTTTATTTTCATTAAAAAAATTCAGAGCAACAACATAAGCGCATCTCTTGTACATTGCAATATTTATTTTAGGCAGTCTTATGTTTGACCTCCCTACCGTTCTCGTTCCGTATGTGCCCGTACAAATGTTTTCTTCGTCTATTCCCGTTTTATATACAAAAATACAAGCCTTCAGAACAAATAAATCAGGTATGCACAGTGTTCTAAAATCTCTGTATAACCAGCTTGTATGGTATCTGGAGGGCCTCCCTAAAATAATTTTAAGAACAGTGTTTTGAACTGTCTGAAGTACTCTTAAACGCGTTTTCGTAGCACCCCCCCCCCCAAACACTTATACCATAGTTTAATAATGAAGAAACCAGACCACAATAAACCATTTTTAAATAATAAGGGCTCAGAAAACCTCCCAAAGACTTGAAGACATAAAACAGCTTACGCAGCTTTGTAGCCAATGTATTTATGTGCAGCTCAAAAGTCAATTTGGAATCAAAAACCACGCCAAGATAATTACAAGTCTGAGAAAATGGAATGGGTGGGCACCCACAGGTACCATTCCCATCACATCCATAAGAATGAAGTTGAATCGTCTCATCCAATAACAATCCTCTTCGTGAGTTACCTGAGAATCGAACAATTGACGTTTTATCTATATTGAGACACAAATGGTTGTAGTCCATCCAAGTCCTGATAATATTCAAGTCGTGACCCCCAAACCTCACTAACTCATTATAATTCCTCGAGCAACAAATAATTGCTGTGTCGTCAGCAAACCCAAAAACCCTACTACTCAAATTCAAGTTCATCAATTCATTAACATACAGAAGAAAAAGTATTGGCCCGAGAACTGTACCTTGAGGGGCACCCCAATTTATTCTACGACAATATAGCGAAAGATATCGTTTCTCATCAACCTGGCTCATTTCTCTCGCTGCCTCCTGTCGCACTTCAATCCCCCGTCAGTTCGATTTGTCACTTCATGTCAATTAACGTCGCCTAGAAAATGTGAATGTGTTCTGTTGTAGTCAGGTCATGTTTCGTATCGCTTACTAGCATTTTCTGATTCTGAATCGAATATGATGGGTCTTGGAGATGTGAGACTACGTCAAGCCATGCAATAAGACTGTGCAAGAGAATAATAGACCGTTGTGTGATAATTCGCGCCTTTGATTGAGGTCGCACTTCGATGGTAGTTTCAGACATTAGTTGTGAGCGTGTGACTGAGGTCTGACTCAGTTGTCTGTTTGTATTACATTTTCCCCTACTCAAAGGCGTTTCATGGATCTACGAACTTACAATCCCGAATCTGATTGCCAAACTAGCTTCACGTAGGGTCGAGGTAGACACATCAGCATCGCCCGACAACATCGGTTTCCTGGGAAGAACTTCGTTCAACCGGTCAGGGTAGGAAGGCGCATCTTTTTTTTCTCAATAAAAACCCACACCCTGTGTTAATAAAGCCCTAGAAACGCGAGGTCACTGCACTGGTAGAACGTTTATTGCCGCACCACTGATCCCAGCACACATGTCGATTGAATAAGTGAGACTGTGGGGGGAAATTGAAACGGGCAGTGATTTCGAACCTTATTATCAAACAGTATCACGTTCCGCCAAAAAAGAGAAAATTGCCACACATGTAAGAGTGGCTGCATGTAGTTTGGCTTTCATGTAGTTTGGCGTCAACGAGCGGAGTCAGGAGCCGTGGGCGGTAACAACCGAGAACGAGTTATTCCAGTACATGAAATTGTCAGTGTGGCTTCTAGCACTGGAAAGTTCCTTGATATACTGTAGGAAACATTAAACGAGTCACATTTGGGCCCATTTCTATTTCTCATCTTCATTGATGACGTGAGTAAACTGTTTGAGGGGACTGTGAAACATCTGTTATTCGCAGATGACATGAAGAATTTTTTGAGAGTGGTCTCAATGAGCGATTGTTTGGTTCTTCAGAATGCTCTTACAGCCTTGCATGGATGGTGTTTGAAGAACGAGCTTAGACTGAATATTGATAAGTGCTCAGCGGTCACTTCAGTGAATTTATTTTAATCGGGATTGCTGCCGATTGAATTGTGCCAAATTATTGTGATTTATATTGCCCTATTCTTTTTTTTCTCACTGTTAAATTGGGCATTACCCGTCTATGTTATAAATAAATAAAAACGGCAATCACGTGCCCCCCCCCCCAACCAGTCGGCGTTGAAGCAGACAGCCTAATTAGTGTGTTGAATTAGATGTCGATAGCTATTAATGGTAAGAAGACAATTCTTGTTGTAGTTGTCTTCTCTTCTACGTAAGATATTGATTTGATTCGGGCGTCGGTTGAAGGGGTAATATGGTTTGCGTCTTACTTGAGAGGCCCAAGACAGAGTCTTAACACAAAACACTTTGTCATCTTGGAGTGAAGCGATGCTTGGAGACCGTGCTTCCGGGAGTCTTATTTGCAATGTACCTGAGATCGTTACGGACCAGATTCCAACCAGGTACTGGTTATGAGCTATCAGATTATGACTTACAGGTTGCGTCGACAACTTATCTTTTTAGACAACTCTCGTTAACGCGAACAGTACAGGACAGAATCACGTGAAATACTGGCGATAGTATAATAATAACCCTAGCGAAATAAGGTTAGCGGGTCGGAAGACGCCCACAGCTCTACGAAGTAGAAAGGAAAGTTATTTCATCGACTGTCACCGAATTTCGAATTTTGTACTGAGTCCGAAAAATAACAATCGAGAAAGTAGGAACTGAAACTGACTATAAGTATCATAGATATAAAAGTTCCAATTTTTGTTTTTTTCGCAAACACCTAGAACGATTTTGATAAAATTTGTTTCATGGACCAATTCATCATAAATTCTCGATTCCTCGGAAAATGACCCAAGCAGCACGATAAATTATCACAAATTTCGAAGAACATTGGTTTTAGAGCAGTTTACGGTTTATTACCCATTTTTGGTCAGGAAAATTCGCCGTATTTTGCCTTTAACGCAAAATCACGATTGGTATCTAATTGTGCCCACCTTTTCTGCAATCCGATTTGACGAAGCCAACGGTTGTTATTGGCATAAAATGGTTTAAGAAATTAACAAAAACGAAATGTTCGGAAGTTCGATTCTGATCGGCCACTTCCTTCCCTCAGAAGTTCAGGTAAGCCCAATGTTTCCTTCCCCTCGACTCATCCCTCAAAATCCCACCTCTTCTGGAATTCAGTCTTTGGAAATGTCGGTTATCTCTCCATCCTCTTGGTCTACTCAAAAAAGCGTCATACTAAAAGTTTGGCAGTTTTATCGCAATTTCGTTGGGTTTGGTTTTCTAGGTATTTCTCAGTGTTGAGTCAAATCCGGGTATCTGAGGAGTATGACTGCGTTTAAACCGAAATCAGTGAAATCACAATAACTATAGTGAGCCTAAGTCTACTAATTGAAAGAACTCGCAGGACAATACAGTGAAAGTAATTGTTTCATCACTTGCACTCCCATCTCACTCCGACTACCAATTAGCTCGACTGTTTAATTGCCTACAGGCGCCAGGAGTATGTAATTTTCGTTGTTCCACTGTAGTCAGGTAAAGCTTCGTATCGTCTACTCGTATTTTCCGATGCTGAATCGAATGGGATGGATCTCAGAGGTGCCAGACTATGTCAAGCTATTCAGTGGAATAATAAACCGTCGTGTATGAATTTGCAGCGTGTTTGCTTATAACTTATCTTCAAATGATACGAGGGTTCTCCAAAAAATCGCAATAGTAGTCTTCTAAACTACACATACGAGGAACGTTTAGTAATTCTTAAATGATGATTGGAAGAAACTTCAGAAAATTGCGCAATTCGAACCACCACGTTTCACTCAATACCATTTCTCACAGCTTTGACCCGATAATTCGTAAACAGTAAACACGATCCTTACCAGAAACAACCACAACCGCCATATCTACTTAGTTATGGCGGATGCATAGGTGGGAGAAGTCAACAAATTCCAGGACCTTTGCGTGTCAGGTTCTGCAGGAAGTTAAATCATATTCTAACAAGTTCATATTCAGCTGATGAGCAGATTTTATTTGTCGTTAGTGAGCGATGAAATGAGTTGATACGTTGCACCTGATATTAGATTAGGTCGTGGCATGTACATTAAATTAATGTTGGTGTTTGATGATCGTGTAGCACTGGCTGAAGCATTAACTGCGATATGATGAATTCTAATGGAAGCATGACAACAAAGTGAATTAAGATGAGAGAATTAAATAAGATAAAATATGTACGAGATATCGACTGAATGTTTTATAGGTTGAAATGTTAGTTCAGGTTTACGTATCGGAACATTTCTCGGTTTCACACCAGTGTGATGAGATTTGTTCAGGTATTTTGGTGCCATTATTGCAATTAATGCATACATATTTATTGTGCCGATGTTCCAATTAGTGAATATTGGTTGGTGTAGTTTGTCCGCTGTTGAGAATGGGTGGAAGAATATAGAAGTGCTCACCTCTTACAAAGGCACGAGTCAGAGTGTTGGGTTGAGGAACAGTCATTTGATTGGGAAACAAAAATGTGTTGGTATGAGGCACATTTGGAAGTTGTCGAGGCTCGCTGCCCTGCTGGTGACTACTAGATTGAGTCGCTGAATCATGTAAAGCAGGTTCCTCCATGTATTCATGAAGTCATGACCCGGCCTGCAAGCAGGTTGCTGGGGCATTGTCATTTGAGGGTGAAAGTCTGAGAATTGTGAAATAGCGACCACTACCGAGTGGATTCTGGAGGACTCAGACTGCGCGAACTGCCCCATTCTTCATCAAGAGCCGAGTTAGAATCCGTCCTTGCTCTCAATAAGAGGACACTCAAACAAAATATATTTGACATTTTTACGCCATAGTCGTCCGGAAAAACAAAGTAATGGAAAATATCTGGTGCGTTACAACACATAACTTTCCTTAGCTCTACGTCAATTCACTTTGTACATGGCTAATTCTATTTAATCGATTAATTTATCACTCACTTAATTTGAACTTGGTCAAACAATACCTAAAGATTGAGTGTTTAAAAACGCTCATAAGATACATGGGGCACACTCCAGAAATTCCTGAATTTCAACTACCGCCGTTTCGCTTACTACCAGTTCCAAGTTCTTACCCAATAACTCTGCAAAAGTGATTACTATCCTTCTTGAAAAAATTCGTGTTTACAGTCTCATCAATTATCTGTGTGCAAATATCTCAATAATGGTTCTGGAATGAGTGCGAGCTGCACAATAAATTCCGGAACTGTGAGCGCTACTGCTTTCTGCTGCCGTAAAGCGTTGTTTGACCAAGTTCAAATTAACTGAGTGATAAATGAATTGATCAAATCGAATTAGCCGTGTACACAAGTGAATTGACGTAGAGCTAAGGAAAGTTGTGTGTTGCAACGCACCAGATATTTTTTTCAGTCGATTACATAACTTTCCTTTCTACTTCGTAGAGCCAAGGAAAGTAAAATATCTGGTGCGTTGCAACACACAATGTTCCTTAGCTCTACGTCAATTCACTTTGTACATGGCTAATTCTATTTAATCAATTCATTTATCACTCAGTTAATTTGAATTTGGTCAAACAACACTTCACAGCAGCAGGAAGCGGTAGCGTTTACAGTTACAGATTTTATTGTGCTGCTCGTACTCATTACAGGACCATTATTGAGCAATTGGTACACAGATAATTAATGAGGCTGTAAACACGATTTTTCAAAAAAAGGATAGTAATCACTCTTGCAGAGTTATAACTGTTACAACTGGTAGTAAGCGAAACGGGTGTAGTTGAAATTCAGGAATTTCTGGAGCGTGCCCCATGTATCTTATGAGCGTTTTTAAACACTCAATCTTTAGGTATTGGAATGGACTACAATACCAATTTATTTATGGAATTTATTGTGCTGCTCGTACTCATTCCCGGACCATTATTGAGAAATTCGTACACAGATAATTAATGAGGCTGTAAACACGATTTTTTAAAAAAAGGATAGTAATCAGTTTGGCAGAGTTATTGGAAAGTAACTGTTAGAACTGGTAGTAAGCGAAACGGCGGTAGTTGAAATTCAGGAATTTCTGGAATGAGCCCCATGTATCTCATGAGCGTTTTTAAACACTACCCTTTAGGTATTGGATCGCACTACAATACCAATTTTTTTTTAACATTCTACAAGAATTCCAGCGGAGTTTATAAGGAAACAACTGCGCGAAAAATGCTTTTGGTCGAAAATTTTGATAATTTATTGTGCTGCTCTCGTCATTTTCCCACGAATGAGAATTTTATAGTATCATTGCCTTATTGAGAGCTATCAATATAAAAAATGTAATTAAAATCGTCGGAGCCGTTTTTGAGAAAAAAATTTGGTGTTTTGATCACTATGATGACTATAGTTAACTTTCGGTGGATTTTGCCCATACCCTCATTATTGCGTCCCATGGTAACCTGTAGGCTAGACATCAAGTTTCAGCTGATTTGGTACAGTGGTTTTCTCTAAAAACTGCGCTAAAATCGATTTCGTCGAAAGTTTTGGTAATTTATTGTGCTGCTCTCGTCATTTTCCCACAAATGGGAATTTCATGGTATAATTGCCTTATTGAGAGCTATCAATATAAAAAATTTAATCAAAATCGTTGGAGCCGTTTTTGAGAAAAAAAATATTTGGTGTTTTGATCACTATGATAACTATAGTTACCTTTCGAAGGATTTTGTTCAAACCCTTAGTTTTGCGTTCCATGGTGACCCGCGGGCGAGATATCAAGTTTGAGCTGATTTGGTACGGTGGTTTTCTCTAAAAATCGTTCACAGACATACACACAGACCATTTTCCCAAATAGTGTTTTTCGGACTCAGGGGGGTCTGAAACGTAAAGATCTGAAGAGAACTCAACTTTTTTTTTTCAGCCGATTACATATCTTTCCTTTCTACTTCGTAGAGCAAGGAAAGTAAAAAGTCCCACATTAGCTCAGCAGTTACTTCCAATGGTCCCGCATCTGATTTCGGTTTTATGTTGTTGACTCCACACCCGAAACTCGTGATTTTAACCGAATTCAGAAGTGAAGAAGTTGTTTTAATTTACATCGTTTCGAGCAAGACGTAATACTCCCGGACGGTTGTCTCAGCTTTGTCGGGATCCCTATTGACAGCAGATGCGGAAAATGAATAAATTTACGCAAATGCGTTAATAGTCTGGCCGTTAAAACTGTTATTGACTTAATATTTGATAATACTGCTGGTAAATTAATGTTTAGATTATTTGAAGTCTAGTCTGGATGCTTCATTAACCACTATTATTATACGGATTCCATTATTTTGCATTTACTCAGGTGTGTGCGTGCGCGAAGGAAATGGATTTTAGTATATAAGGCATCAATTTTCTGTTGTTCGTCACTCAATCATGAAGTTCCTTTTAGGTATCTTAGCAGCTGTCGTCGTAGCGTGTAAGTATCCTTGAAGTTTGAGTAACACTATGACACGTCACCACTCGTAGGCTTCATTTTTGACAGACTAACTGGCTCAAATTGCAAAAATCACAAGAATTACCGAGGTTTATCGCGCTACAGACACTTAACTCAGAAGATATTCACAGTCGATAAAATTATCTGATTAGTTAAAAATTACGTACAATTTTTTGTTTCCTCGCCATTACATAGTCTTCAATCCGTACGAGTTCTTGGAGTTTATTAGTAGTGTTATCATTGAACTCTGACAGTCCCTTACGAGATAAGCATCAAGTGCTATTGTGCCAGTCCTGATGTCCCACAGGTCCATGCCTAGTTTCCTGAGGAATGTCAGTTACCTCCTACAAGAGTTTTATTTAATGTTTGCCCTTGGAGGAGTTGTGCCAAATACCAGAAAACGCTCTGTATCAAGTCTCTAGCCCCGGGGCAGGATATTGTAGAGGAAGTGACCACATTTGTACCACACAACCCGCGCCTTTGAGGTAATTTTATACCCGTAACAAACACGTGTCTATTCGTTTTGCAGTGTTCTGTGATGATTCTCACTACCTGCCTTAAGCCCTTCCTAGCCATCATCAGAAGGCTAGCTGTTATCTGTTGTACATGAGAGGTCCTGACATAAAGAGTTTGGAATGTCTCACTCCCGCAGTGTCTGATGTGTTCTTCTGTACGCCCAACGCTTTTATGGGAATAATTGAATAGGAATTAGCTATAGTTATCACAGCGATCAACACTTCGAAAACTCATTTTTTTCTTTAGGCCTAGGAAGCACGAAGGAAAGTAATGTAATTCGTTGAAAGGAGAGCTTTTCTTCAGGTCATTTAGATAAAATTGTGCTTTGTACACGATTGAGATAGAACGCTCGAATCAATCGGCTCAAACGTCAAATTCTGTTCGCATATTACCCTAGGACACGCAGATACAGTTTTAAGTAAAATCGACGAGCTAGAAGTGATCAAAACATCTGCCTTTTTCCCCAGAACGAGTTGGATTAAATATGTTGCGAGGGCAGATCCCACCACTAAAATGGTATTGTAACAACATCTTTGGAAAAGAGACGACAACATCCCAAAAAGTTGTAAGAAATTTCGACAGGAGTCAGTTACACCGGGGTTATACCTACACACACGCTCACATGACAGTAGTGTTTTCACGAAACTCGTGTTGACGGAGCAATACGTCACAACGAAACGTCGGCGTCCCTTATGGCGCATCCCTTTTGGAGGAAAACAAAAAACCAAGCCTTTTTACAATACACCGCCTTTGTACAAGAAAAACGTTAGACGAAAATGAGCCTGAGATTTTAAACCTTTCTATAGAGAAGCTTTTTATAGCTCAGCTTCTTTTGGTCTCATGCTTCATGCTTGCGACAATAAACTCACTAAAACAACTTTTCTCACTTTTCTAAAAATGAGAGTTGAGCTAGTGAAGTCACTTAAATACACTATAACTATATTGAAGTATAGATACACTATTTAGTGCGAAAAACTGATGAGAAAGGACATACACCAGCTCGTTAAGTGTTCAACCGATATATACGATAGAGATTCAAAGTTCATACTGAAGTCAATGGGAGACAACTTCACGCGACAGATTAGTTCTTTGCATAGTTGAACTGGTGCATCATGTACGAGATATTTTTTAATGAAATTCTTACAGGTGCAATTTGGTTTTTTAACGATATTTCTTCGCCTTAGGTGGGGCCGCAGGAACTATAGTCCCGCCGCCGTCATCCTCAACACCAGGAGCTCCCATCGAAGATAATCTCACTGCTACCGATGCTGAAAACAGAGGTCTCATCCACCGTCTCATTGGAAAGGCATTGCCCATGCCGCCACTAGGCTCAGCTGGTGACGATGAAGTCGATGATGCTGAAAACAGGGGACTCTTCCACCGCCTCATTGGAAAGGCCTTGCCCATGCCGCCACTAGGCTCAGCAGCTGGAGATCTAGATGTCGCCGCACCACACAAAAAAATACCTAATAGCCCAACCTATGATTGGAGTATGAGCCATATCTTCTTTCCTATACCGCACTGGGATAAGATCCAATAAACACGAAGAACTGTACTTTCTCAGGATGACCAAAAACTCATCGTGCACTGATAAATTTCGACAAGAACCTAAAACTGGAACTGCATACAACAATAAAACAAATATATGCCAAAACTTCATTTTTCTAGCCTCTTTCCATGTTAACTACAACATAATGCGCCGTCACCCCAAGAACTCGACGATAATTCCAGTTCAGTTTCTGGAACTATTCAGCTCCTTCAACCTTCTCCATATCCACGTTGGTAGAATAGTCTTGTCGATTCGTGCGATCATTGTCATAGCCTTTCACGTCGTCGGACCTGGTTAGTAACCTAAAGCAACAATTCTCAGGATGAGACGGAAATAGGCAGCTCTGATAGCATTGATAGCCGCCTGTTGTTACAAGTCCCTTTCATACCCCTGCGTCCCATTTGTCGCAAGTTACCTGACACATGGAACTGATACGATCGAATGCAGACGATACAGAAAGGGTGCCTGCAGAGCTCAGTCCTCGGTACTGACTCTATCCTAAAGGCGATACTTGTGGGTCAACAATACCTTCAAAATAGCACCCATTGAATCGATCCACATGAGCACTGGCTTGTTACCCATTGACTGGGCCATTGAGTGCATGGTGCACAAGTGGAGCAGTGAAAAGGGAGCTTCCCCCACTCGAGGTCAAACTCCATATAGTCCTTCCTAATGAACGAAAACTAGCTGCAAGCATAAATGGCAAGCGAGAAGGGAATCGTCGTCAAAGAGACGTGAAGTGTAAATATTGTTTCTCAACGTTCTTGCACGTCTAACAAGAGCGAATGATGAGCCGGACCACTGGTCGCCCCAAATCCCTTCGAAATGTGGCGACTTCAATGATCAGCTCCACTTCTTTGGTCTCTAACTTACAATGCTGTACGTCTTGCGCCTCCAGTACGGAGGAAACAAGAAACCACGTGGTGCTCCACTGTATTTTCCATGAATTTCGGAAGTGCAGCCAAACCATTCAGTTTTGACACCTACTAAGCACATTTCATTTCTCCCTTTGAAACTTGATACCCAAGTAGATAGAACAAGTCAGAAACCAGATTAATAACTCCTACCAGATGGTACAGATTCCCCAGGGTCATCCCCAGGATGTCACGTGGGCAACAGCTTTTTGCTTGGAGACTGGCTAAATGACCTTTACCATCACAGGTCTCGGTGTAGTGGTAGTTCCCAAGTGCATGGGCTCTTGCATACTAGCGAATCCGCAACCTCCATGATTTTACACTTCTTGTTAGGGTCATGCAACAATAATTTTTATAAGGAAACAGACCAGCCCTTTTTTGAGATTAGATCTAAAGCTTCTGTTGACCAGCCAGACAATCAGTCAGCAGTCTCGTAGGTTTTTATGAGTACCAACGAGTGCAGCTTTGCAGGTGGTAGCTCAACGTTATCACTAGCAGATTGAGGCAGAAGACTACACTGGGTAGTGGATTTGCGACTGAGCCTCAAAATGTAACCTCCAAACTACCGAACCAAACGAATCGATTCGTCTGCTATTTAAGTCAGTCAATTAATTACCTTAAACGATTGTGCAGTGCGAATTCTCAGACGAATTCCTTAGTATCGTTCAGCCCCACACCGTTCGTGAGCGACTAAATCATACGTTAAGGGTTTAGCGGGTTTCTCGTATTAGGGGTTAGTCAAACACCATTCGTAATACAATATTATTTTTTAAGAGCATTGGGTCGTGAAAACCACACTCCTGCAGGGCAGCTAAGGACGCCTTCCCGAATCCTCCCAACCAATAGAACCTGGTCCAACTCATTGTTTCGGAACTTCGTGAGCTATTCATAATTATTTCATAATCGTCATTGATCCATCGTCGTTGGGAAGGTAACTTATTAGACAACCATCATTGTTTTTCTGAAAAAGCTTGAGCAGTACGCATATGAAGAGGGATTCATAAAGAACATGTGATGATCGTCGAAACTTGCGATACTGTACTGTCATTTTATCACAAACAACAGTTAAACAGTACCGGTAAGTGTATACTCGTTGCCCACTCAAAAAACGCTGCAAATTATCACACAACGGTTTAATGTTCTCCCACGCAGCATGATTACACGGCATGACGCAGGCTCACACATCCAAGAAACCCATCCCGTTCGATGCTAGTAAACGCTACGAAACATGATTCGACTACGACGTAAAAATATCTGGTGCGTAGCAACACACAACTTTCCGCCACCCCTCTAAGTTCGAATACCAACAACATATGCGGGTGCTATATCTTCGTTCAACGCATTTCTACAGAAACATTTATTCAGAACTAAATGTAGGGACTAGTTCGCTGAGAGTACTCCGAAAGTTTTATCGAAATCGTTAGAGCCGTTTTTGAGAAAATTGGAATTCCGATAAATCAATATTCGACAAATCTCCTTTTCTGAGTTAACTTGGCTTATATCTCCGTTCAACATATACATACAGAAATAATTATAGAGAATGAAATGTTGGTATGGGTGACTAAAAGACACTCCATTAGAATTTATCACATCTGGTCAGAAGTTACCCTGGAATTTACGGAAATGTTCGAAAAAACGTTATTTTCGACACATTTTCATTTTTATCTCTGTTCAATGGAGTGTCAGAGGAACATTTATTGAGAACAATATGTAGGTATAAACTATTTAAAAACATCCTGTGAGTTTGGTGGAAATCGCTGAAGCCGTTTTGCCAAAAGGGTAAAAACCTATTTTTGCTTCAGGGGCCCATATCTCCGTTCACCGTATTTTCATGGAGATATGTATGGAAAAGAAAAAGTTAGGTATTTATTAGGAGAAGATAATTTGAAAGTTTAATCAAAATCGTTATAGCCGTTTTCGAGAAAATGCGAAAAACCCTAGTTTTTGGTACATTTTCGTCCCCCACGCCCACCCACCGGCCGAAATCGTCCATAACCTTATTTTGGTGTCTACAAAAAATAAGGAACAAAACAAAAAAAGAACCAGCTCAATCGGATCAGCCGTTCTCCCGCAAATCGAACTACAGACACACACACACACACACATACACACACACACACACACACACATACACACGGACCACGCGCCGAAATTAGGTTTTTTAGACTCAGTAGGGTCTGAAACGTAAAGATCTGAAGAAAACCCAAACTTTTTTTTGGCCGATTACTATACTTTCCTTCCCTTCGGGTAGCGGAAAGTAATAAAAATTGACGTTTCCTAGACGATGTTGGGCAATTGGCACTACTAGACGAGTCGAGCTGACGGGTGGTGGGAGTGGGACGGGAGGTAGTCCAGTAAATGAGGCAGGGCTGAGAGAAACGATAAGCCGAGTTGACTGCATTACTGGAATGTCGGGCTAAGGAACGCATTTTTCCAACCATATTAAATACGAAGTATGGCATCGACAGAGGAGGGGTATTGCAGATTTGGAATATATCCATGTCTAGAATGAGAAGTGTGAAATGAGGGGGACATTGTTGTGCGGAAACAATGAGTATACAAGTAACTACGCAGCTGAGACACTTTACGTTTGGCATAGGCGTTCCACAATTTCTGTTGTAATTAATTTATTTTAGCTTCTACGTGATCTAAAAAATATGTTCTGTCGCAGTAAAATTCCATTTGGTATCTAGCATTCAGATACAACAATACTCATGACTGTTATTGGCCAAACATGGTTTAAATATTAGCCAAATAGTCGTAAACAAAATGATGACAGCTTTATTGCTACTACGTCGTATTTGGTATCGTATGGAGGTGTGGGACTGCGCCTAGAAGGACAAAGGTGAAATCAGTCAAGAATACAGTAAAGCAAATTCTACTACTTGAAGGAACGTTATCGTTTCTCCCTGGTCTGCGATGATTTCCCGCACTGCCTACCAGCTCAACCCAACCACCCGTTAGTTCGACTGGTCACATCACGAAAATTGCGTAGCCCGGAAAACGTCAATTTTTGCGTTGTTCCATCGTAGCGGTCATGTTCCGTATCGTTTACAAGTATTTTTCGACGTTAGATTTAATAGGGTAAGCTCCAATCATACTATGCAAGAGAAATGTAAACCATTGTGCAATAATTTGCAGCGTTTCTTTAGTTGGTAGTCGGAACAGCGGTGCAGCTCAATTTCCATAGAAATCTAAGCGGACAACTGCCAAATTAACCTCATCGTATAATTGTCATCAATTGTACACAACACAGAAACGCGATACACAGCGAATCTCTGGAATAGGTCGAGCTTAAGATGTCTAATAGACAAACAGTTTTTGTACATCCCCTCCCCTTCTCAGAAGGTGACACTTAAAGAAGTCAAGTCTCGTTTCGTTTACTGGTACGTTTTGATGTTGAATCGAATGAGATGGGTCTCGGAAGCGATTATACAAACAATGTTGTTTGCATATGAGCCGTCGTTTCTCGGATTGTTGATATAGCCAATATTCATAATCATGTTGACAGTTAAATCACATACATAGATATCGATTATGCAACAAAGGCCGTGGCCTTAGTAGCAGTTGCCCGATAAATTATGGAACGTCAAGCTTCATCAGTTTCTACGTGACTCGTCATGTTATGTTTAACCTAGTTCGAATGGACAGAATGAACGATATTGGACTCGTAGTACTTAGGGTTGAGGAGCGTTGTGTGATGCCTCGCCCAGATATCCTCTTCTTTTCAGCATCGCCATACTTATCTCTTATTTTTCTTTTTGTCGTAAGTATATGTTGTTGTGTTGTGTTATGAGTTCGTTTATTTCGTCTTTACTAAAGATTAGTCCGACAAATTTCAGGAAAGTTTAATTTTTCGTTTAAGCTCGAAATGTAAGGTTCACTGGTTCACCCCACTGTCAGATGAGTCCGCCATGACTTCGATCTTATTACAACACATTATTCGAATTGTTTTTGTAAATGCATAGGTATCCCGCTCGCCCCTTACTGTATGCTACCTGCCAGTACAGGAGTGCCCCGAGAAAGAAATCACTACTACAACCCAGCAGGCTCTCAAACGGTGAGCTGGATTGAATAATGCTTCATTTGTGTTCCTAGTAACCACCGACAAGAGCGGCAAGTCGAATTTCTCACATCTAACATTGATTATCACGAGCGATCAGACCCCTTTTTTGAAGTTGAGGTTTCTCCTCACGTGGAATAGCACCCTTTTCCCCGCTATGTCCAATGTTAGCCGTCAGCGATTAACCAAACCGTGTCAGGCAATTGAGTTCTTTGGCACTACCCAATCAGAAAGGCTTCGCTCACATCAGTAAACGCAGGATTCTCACAAGGTCCCTTACTTACTGAGTTCCATGCAAAATCGAGGAATTACAGCCGAGGAAGAAGTATATCGTGGAAGCTCAAACAGCGTACTCGAATGTGTGTGACATGCGAGAGAATGGAAAGACTACCTCGAACTTTCAGAAGAAAGGAAGCAGTCGCCAGCGAATCGCTACTCAACAGCCGCCTGCCCTTGCTAGCTCTAGACGAGTCTTCGCCCAGCGGACACAAGAGAAGTTTACCTAAGGCTCATAGAATTTGGATCTCAAGCATTCACTGAGATGCGAGATAGGCGAAATAGCTTGCATTAAATTCTTTTACACGGCATCAGATTTCTTTCAGTTTTAATTTTTGGTAAGGAAACAATTATTTAAATACAAAATTAAAACCTAAGGGAGGTTTTCTTTAAGAGAGAGGGAGAGTGCCAAGACACGAAGCCCTCACCCGTGAAAGGCCATTCTTTTTTTATAAAACAACGTAGGTATCAAAAAAGGAACGCCACAATAAGATCGATAGCGCAGTTCGTACGACTCCTGTTGGGGACATCGACCCCTCAGACAAGCTTATAGTCTGTGTGAGCATGGAAATACTTATTCGTGTCTTCCTACCTGGTAAGCTGCCTAACGCTAACACATTGAACAATATTCATGAGTGTTACACTGTTGTTGCTATTCGAGCTGTGTCATGAAATGGGTCTTTGGGATTTCTCGACACAAGCCCGAATGTATGGCAATGAGGGAACTGATAAAGGAACAAAAGTGGGGGACAGTTTTATTTTTTGTTACAGAAACCGTCACTGCTCAAATAAAGGAGCAGTACCTGAGTGTAGAGAATATTATACACAGACAAAAACAGGAAATGGGAAAAAATGAAACCGAAATTGAAAGATATTTCCAGAGGGATTTTATCGTTGAAAATAGGCTTTGGTTTTAACACCATCGTCGTCAGTTGTACAATTTACGATATTAACTTTCGTATCTACGATGGTAAAAAACTGAAAACGGTTTTCCTATACATAAAATCCCCGTGGAAGGAGCCTACTTCTCTTTTCAAACTTCTATATAATAGTTTCCACAATTTTGCCGCAGATACCTCGAGTTTCATTTTGGAAGGGAAATAGCTAAGTTCTGCCGTACATACAGACCAATTGTGTCCTAGACCAATGCATCAATGCAATCTAAAAGGACAAGGTCTATTTTGTTTCACAAATGTGCTGGTATCACTTGGCTGCAATCGGTTTTATGTGGTAAGTACCTCTGGTTCCCGAGAAAGTCCTTCGTAACTCCCATATCGAAGGAGGCGATCGATCGCAAGTCAATGACATTCGTTCGATCTGTTTATTGTCAACGATACCTTAAGTTCTGGTGAGGATTGTGTCAATCTGTCTGCAACATTTTATCGAAATACCAAGATGGCTTTATGCCAGATGAAAGCGATACAACGCCATCGAGTCCATTGATCAGGTGGATTGAGTGTACACTGACTTGGGCATGTGTTTGAATAAGGTCCTCATATTCTTCCACTCGACTAAGTTGGAAGAGTCGGATTCTTTCGTCCTCTACTACCGTGGCTACCAAATTACTCGGTTAATCGATTTCAGATAGTCAGAACCAAGCCTGCCTTTTAGTATCCTTTTCCCAACCTGTCAGGTGTTCCCCAGGGTTCTCGCGTCGAGCCCAAGTGTTTTGGTTTATTATTCTTCTGAATAATAACCCTATGTTTTCGGTCACGAAAAATTTTGACCAACATCGTGTCAATTGCCGATCGTTCGTTGGAAATCCCCATCCCAATTTCCCAGACTCATTTTGCCCGATGGGGACAGAGGAAGGTTAGAGCTACTTCCTCCGCACACCCCTACATCGGATTATAAATGTCTAAAGACGTTTACGGGCGCCTGGCGCCGGGGGAATATTTAGTTTCCGTAGTTCCATTGTAGTCAGATCACGTTTCGTATGGTTTACTAGTATTTTTCGATGCTGAACCGAATGAAATAGGTCTCGGAGCAGTAATACTAGGTCAAGCTGTTCATGAGAATAACAAACCATTGTGTAATAATTTGCTGGGTTTTAATTTGATCGATAGTGCGTCTCACGCCCTTCCCGACAGTGTACATCATCTTATCCGCTTTTCGCCGACAACATGCCTTTTTTCCACCTCATTCGCTCTCCACACGATTGTCAGAGATTTCAAGGTGCGCTTTCCACTTCAATGGTGTACGACCAATGAGCAACGCACGATTTTGGAAAAATGTGTCGTGATTTTTTTCACTAAATCGCCGTCTCATACTATTAGCAAATGTACCCTCGACAACCGTTCAATAATCCTGGCGTTATTTTTGCTCTTCGTTCGTATTTATACAAGAGTTCGATCCGAGAGAGACACTGAGCATTTGTCGTTCGTCATCTCTCAATCATCATTGCGTGTGGCAGACTGCACTGCTTCGCTTAAATAGCTCAATTCCTCGATTTACTCTAATGATCTACTTCAACTCCTTCGTTTTCACACTCCAATATACCAAACGGGATCAAAGAACTACTTTTACACCCAAACCACTCGACCTCTTCAACAATCCACTTGTGAGAACCCAAAGATGGCGTTTTATCATTCCCCGGCCGATATTTTTCACTCCTCGTTTACGTTAGAACGCTACGAATTATTGTACAACTGTTAATTATTTTCTGGCACATCATAATTGGGATCTATTCTATTCAGCCTAACGTCAAAAAATATTATGGATATAGCATGGGAACCAGCAATCAGGAACGACAATGTTTGTAGGGAACATGTAAAGACCACTTCTGTTTCAGCTCAAAAAATACTAGTAAACGATACGAAACATGAGCTGACTACAAGGAAACAACGAAAATTGACGTTTTCTAGGCGTCGGTAAGCAATTGGGAAGAGGAGTCGAACTGACGGCTGGTTAGAGTAAGGCGAGGGGCAGTGAGAGGAAATGAATGATGTTCCTTCAGTTCATTGAACTATTACGACTCATTATCAGGACGCAGTCCTGCACAACTGATACCCATCATATTCGCCTCAGTGTCAGTAAGTACCTACCACTATCAAACATGACGTGATGGTAATGAAACCGTCAAAATTTCGATTACGGCTAAACAATTTTTGGCCCTTGACAATTGTGCCAAGTCGGAGGGCACAGTTCCATACCAAATGGAATTTTTGTGCAAAATATGGGCAAAATGAAATTTGCCCCGTTGAAGGCAAAATGTGGGCTAGATGGTGGACGGACGTTGCGAATTTGACTTGACGTCAAATTTTTTGGTGAGAGAGGGGGATAAATTCTAAAACGTGTTATTCAGAATGAACAATAAATCAAACCTGAATTAACTAAAGAAGTTTCAACAAAATTGAGCTTCGTCGTGCACAATGACATGTTACTTTTCAAGGCATGCTGATTCCAAATCTGCGAAGTCCTTCCAAAGTCCGCTATCGTCCTCAATACAGGTCATATCTTGCTTCAACGAGTTCTACAGTGAGCCGACTTCTACTACCCGAATGAACTCGTGAAACGATACAGCGAAAGTTATCGCTTCTCCCCAGCCTGCCCGCATTTCCCTCACTGCCGCCCGTCTCACTCCAAACACCCGTCAGTTCGACTCGTCATACCAATCCCTTAGCTATGCCTGGAAAACGTGAGTTTTCGTTGTTTCCTATCGTTTACCAGTATTATCGATCCTGAATTGAACAGGTTGGATCTCGGAGGTATGAGACTACGTCAAGCTGTGTAAGAGAATAATTAGCTGTTGTGCAACCATTAGCAGCTTATCTGTTGGTTTATAATTCATCCTGGTTTGAATTGAAACGTTAATAACCTATTTTCTCATACCCAACCGTATACATTCCCAGCCCCCTATTCACGACTAACGACTTGCTTCTTTTGGTTTATTGTTCATTCTGAATAACACGCCTATCTTTCCAGTCACAAATGTTACATATTCACAGGTTGCCTTAATGAGGCGTTGGAAATGCGTTCATTTGAACAAAAAGCCAATTAGGCACATAACTGCTTCAGTCTACTCAGCAATCAGTTCAGACAAAACACGTGGGCAAAAACGGGTTAAACATTAGCCAGAAACGAAATTTTGGCAGTGTTTTTGGAATCGCGTGGTGTTTGGTATCGCTTCTTCGATACTTTTCGATGCTGAATCGGATTGGAAGGATCTCAGAGGTGTGGGGCTGCATATACATGGAAAACAGCGAAATCACTTTAAATATAGTCATATAAACTCTATTACTTGGAGGAACTCGAGGGACAATGTGGGAAAAGAAAGTAATCACTTCTCCCTGGCCTGCGCTCATCTCACTCCAACTTCCCGTCATTTCGACTATATTTCGTGTCATCTGCCTAGTGTCGCCAAGGAGTTGTATATGCTATATATATAACATCCATGTCATATTCTTTATATTTTTCGACATTGGAGTGAATAACTCACAATCATGCTGAGCAAGAGAATAATAAAATTTTGCCCAATAACTTGCAGTTTTTCCTTAGGTCTACTGAGTTCGTCCAATGTAATAGTGTAATATATGAATTTATATGTAATAAATTAGCATTATACTGTCATTATTTCATGAGTAGTAAATCTAATTTTCCGATAGATCTTGGTTTATGTCTTCATTCAACGGATAACAACCGATGTAGTTATTAGAAAGTGCGGGCACAGGTTGGTAGAAGACATTACGTCCAGTTGATCAAATTCAGTCACACGTTTATTGTTGAAATTGTCAGAAATGCGGTTTTCGGCACGTTTCAGTTGCTACCACCATTCAATGGACTAAGGAGAGAACTTTATGGAAAATAAGTTTGAAGGCGGAGGAGTTCGCCGAATTTTTTTTGATGAACGAAAGTTGGTTACTGGTTGGTAGAAGATGATTTGGAAGTTTAATCAAATAGTCTCTTATCGCCATCTTACTGCCAAATGGAACTTTTTTTAGTGCTTCCAAAGAATCATGAAAAAATAACAAACGAAACAGCTGAAGGCTCTTCCGCAAATCGTGAAGTAGACACGCTCGCACACAAGGGACGCCACGAAATCAGGTTTTGTCAATCCGGGAAGATCTGATGATAACTAACATTTTCGCACAATCATAATATGTTCCTAACTCTTCGAGTCGCTGGAAGTAATATCAGTTGTTTTAGGACGCCGACGAGGCAAAAATTACACATCACGAATAATAAAAAATAAAGAATATATTAGCACGTACAGAATAATTTGCACTAACAAAACTGAAAGGAAGTGGCAGAGCATACACAAACGAATACCACAATGGGATCGATGCTGCAACGGTTCTGAGCTCGTAATCAACTCCAGCGAGGAAAAAGTACAGACAGGTAAAATGGGAGTGAACAAAGCACCCAAAGAACGGATTATATTAGAAAATTGAAAGTAAACGATTTGGAATCCTCTTCTAAATGCCTTGAACCTCATTTGGTTTTAGGAGAAGCGCAGAGAAGAAAATGGTGCTTCACATGGATAAGCAAGCAAATAGAGGCGAGCAGTGGCGGAAAACGCAGGGTTCTATATATTATTATAGCAAGGACATCACTAGATGAGAGGTGTTAGCTGGTTTTCACAATGAAACAGTCATGGTCAAGAGAAGGAGGGGGTGGGTACTTACTTTGACCTTCTTAAAAAGGTCTAAGTAGATCACAGTCTGTTGGAGGTGAAAACGGTGACATTTGCCAGAGTCAACTCATACTGTCTCCTTAAAGGAAATACACCAGAGCAGAGCTTTAAGATGGCGGAAATTACCAAAAAATCTGTATATCCGAAATCACATTTGTTGTTTGACTGGCTTGAAAATCATTTATTCTCAAGAAAACCTTTAGAAAGAGTCCACACTTCGCATACAAGGAACAAGTAAACTTACCAGAACGAGACGATAAATCGAAAAATTGACTGAAAAATCTCATCTCGGAGAACTAAAGAAAGGAATGTCGAATTAAAGCAATAGGGTTATGTCCGCCAGTAGGCAAATTATTAAAGTTTACGTATCTGTTAGGTGAGTCCGTCTCCTCTGGCTGGTGAGTTGCTGTGGGCAAGCGCTTTCGATGTAAAGACATCATCGAGACATCATTACGAAGGGAAGGTAAACGGGATGATGGAGCGTCTGGGAAGGGTCGGGGAGAGGAGGTCATGTACCTCAGGGGGAAAACCCCTAAAGGTGAATGGAACGTCTTGAATGATCTGTCAATTGTGGAATTTGCGTCTTTTTTGTGTAGGGTGGTCTGTAAATCCGTCAGTTGGTTGTTTTCGTTTGTGTAGTGTTTTGAGTGGTGTGAATATGGTGTCGCATCTTGTGTTGATTTGTTCATTTATGATCTGTGTTTGGACCAGGATAGACGTGAATGAAACTCGGAGACGGATATTCACTGAGCACAAACTTGTAATTGGTGAGCTGGAATATCACAAGATTTGAAGACTTGGATTGTACAAAGAAGAGGTGACTTACACGGGAGATGAGTTGAGTATGGAATCGCGAACAAATAGGGCTCTGAAGACGTGAAAACTGGTTGTACTCGGAAGGAGGGAGAAAGCCGAACTAGAAGTCGATGAGAGGTGAAGGAGGTATCCGTTGGGAGAATTGGAGACGGCCGTATCGCGAAAGGTGTTAGGAAACAAGTTTTGGGAGAGCTGGGGACGACTCACTTCGGCGACACTTCGTAGAAGAATGAATATTTGGGAGAAGGTATCTGTTGTAGAGAAGGATCTGAGAAGGGTGGAGAGGGGAAGGATGGGAAAACCACCGTTGGAAATATCCGCCGATTTGGGATTTCCATGGGCGCAAAGACCTTTAGAGGAACAATGACCTCGCCACAGGAGCCCGTTAGGCAAGGAGCGGAAATTCCGAGGTCAAAAGCCTGGAGGGATTCGGCGCTTGCGTCGAACAATCTGTCCATTGAAGTTTTTTTGTTTATAAATTTCCATGTTTTCTAATATGTTCAGTTTTCGTCCTTTGTATTGTTTGTGTAGTAAGATGGTGCAGTCCTGTATTTTGGTAGGTTCATGTCCAGTTGTTTTGAGATGGTTAGCAAAGTTTGAATCGCCTTTGTTCCTACTAAGAGCTTTAATGTGTTCTGAGTATCTGGTCCGTATTTTTCGTCCTGTCTGTCCAATGTATGCGTTTGTACAAGTACAAGTTATTTTATATACCCCCCTTTGGTCGAGTGGTTCTGTCTTTTCAGTCTTTGCAGTTAGTTTGGTTCTAAGTGTGTTGTCCGTACGTAATGCGATTTGTATACCTTCCTTTCGGAGGATATTAGTTATTCCGTATATTTTTGGTCCTGTGTACGTGAATGTGCAGCTTCTTGTTAAAGTCTGTGTATCCTGTGTTTTTGAGTCGTGTGTTTTGGATTCATATTGTTTTAATAATTTTTTTATTGTTTTTGGGAGTAACCGTTATTTTCTGCGATAGTATTGATAGTATCAAGTTCTTTTTTGTAATTTGGTGCGGGTAGTGGGATTGTTTTTAGTCTCCGTATTCTAGTAGGTATTGTATGGCTGTCTCAGCGCTAACATACGCTACAACAAACAATGCCTCACTCACAAGATAACACCAGACAGATCAACAGACAGTCATACTCTGCACAGAAAACAAAACACTTAGCTCAAAAACTTTGGATTAGGACAGAAATACGGACGTTATACATTAACAAAGACAAACTTAATAGGGGAATGTACAAAATACACTTAGAATCAGCCAACATAATGACGAAAAATAACCTACACGACATATTCATAGATTTCCTAGACTACCTACGTACAAAGACGAATAAAATCATGAGTAACAAATACAAGAATATGGACAGAAAACTCGACACACTCAAGAAGAAACTAGACCCTATCTCGAAACCTACTACAACATTTCATAGTAGAACAGTTAACTATGAAAGGTGAACGGGATTTGGACAAAATGCTATTCATGTGGTTAGATAATAAGATAGAGAAATGGTTGGTCCTTTTTTCAGCACGATTCGGGTTAATGGTAACTGTTAGTTTTAAGAGCTTTTTTTACTTCGAATATTTTGCAGTGAACAGAAAAGAAAAGCCGGAGTTGGGATGCTGCGGAGTGTTGGGCGTGATAAGGGACTAAAGTGATAGCACCTCGAGCTTGCACTTGAGGTTCCTCAGATTTCTCCTCAAGCCACCATTCATCTCCTGAGCGGCCTGTTGACCGTCGACTCACCACGATCTATGAAAAGCCCACACCGTACCGATTGTTGTACACCGGATTAAACTGGACTTATCCGGTATCATAACTGACATCGCACCCTCGATCAATCACGTTGCCTTCTTGTACGGAGTTCTACCTCCGTGCAGTTTCCCCTTCTGATGGACAAGGCTCACGTTTCTCGTCCTGCGATCAAACCCCGAATGGATCCGTCATACGCCGTGCATATTCTTCTCCAAATAATCATCTATTCCTACGTTTATTAGCGGGGATATCTCAAGGTTTGCTCAGTATTCAACAATGATGTTTTTTATTTTTCATCCCATCGTTACGCAGATAATTCTGACCCAATTAACGGCTATTATTGACGAAAAAACGTTTCCCTCGTGTTTAATGAGGCGTTTATTTGCGAAGGTGTTGGTATAAAAGAATTTGGTTCCTATTGCCTGTCCACAATCATGAAGTTCTTTTTGGTGCTCTTAGCGGTCGTCGCCGTGGCTCGTGAGTTACTTCGTTACTTCGGAATAATTTTCCTCTCATTTACTGAGATCCTCTCAACAACACGGAAATGTTCCGTATTCTAGATGCCTAGCGCATTTATATATTATCAAGATCATCCAATCACGCTTCCATTTCATTGAATTTTACAACTCATTATTCCGCCAATGCGTTCACTTTTTTACTATTCTAAAAATCTAAAAAATCATGGACATCATCATGGTAAATTGCATCGGCTGGATAACACTGCACAAATAGGATTGTAGTCTACAATCATTTTGAAGTCGACACACAATTGTCGTGTTATCACTCGATTCTTAATTTCCGAAATGGATACTGTCAAGAAGGTGCCGCTCCGTCTCACCGTCCAAGTAGGAGTCGTTCTGGTACCCACAATGAATTTCGGTAGCAAATTAGGGAGTGGGCACAGTTTTCTGACTATTACTCGTCTCCAGTCTTCCAGGTGTCACCTGCGCTACTGACAGGTGACATTTGATCTCTTAGATTTCCGTCGTGTTTGGCGCGTTTTCTGGGGCATTCATCCAGGAAACGCCAGACACACAGCACTGTCAAGCCAAAATGACACATCGCTGTCAACTCCCCCATTTAACTCCACCCACCTATTTCTCTGCCATACCATAATAAAGTGCCACACCGCTCAATTGAAGGCTCACGTCCGAAGACTTCAGTCGGAGCGTGGCTTGTTATCGAAATATGCGCTGACGATAGTCAAAAACTTGAACACGATTGATGCTTGAACAACCGAGTTGAATTGATAGTTCCCCAACCCGAATTCAGAACTGTCTTAACCAGCACGGACATGGTCGAGCAACTGACAAACGCGGCAGCAAGAAACCCAAAGTATCTTATTTGGCTGGGAAAGTCTACATTCGAACGGAAAATGTTATATTTTGTGTTAGTAAGTGGAACATCTGTTCAGGGGGGTCTGTTAAAAACTCTTTTTTTAACAGTTTGGAGCAAAAAGCTTTCTCATCCCCGTTTGAAACGATTTAATTACAGTTTATGTAAATTGTTCCAAATTATCAGATATATTTAGTCATGGTTGTACCAGTTCTCACTCTAGATCTTCCATCGAGCCATGATATGGCGTTCATTGTAGTAATGTGATGGTTACCTTTAGTGAAGCGGGTGATGAGTAACCTTCAGTGAGCACCCCCCAGCAGTTTAACACAGTGAGTAAAGATTAGGGCTCGATGGTTGGCGTTGAATGCGTTTGTACGTGGGATACTTCACCATTCAACTCGGTGGATGTATTGTCGATATCACTGAAACCAGGCTCGCTCAGACTACCACAACACATCCGATCTGTGGCACTCCATGAAGGAGCAATTGCCCGAGCCTTCATGAATGTATGTCTCCAGCCCAAAAACAGCAGAATTTAGTTTTCAGATAACTTTGAGTGTAGTTTTTTAAGCACATGAACTTGCAGCTTAACATTTACCATGGCGCACAAACCAAGTACATTTTTTAATTTCAATATCACAGGAGAATTAGTAAATCCTCTTCGAAGTGAATATGGACAATGTCAAGGAAAACTATTGCATTTTTGAAAAACTAATACACAAAAGTTATTGTGATAAAAAACCCTGCAAGTTATTACACAATGGTTTTTATTCTCATGAACAGCTTGACCTAGTATTACTGCTCCGAGACCCATTCCATTCGATTCAGCATCGAAAAATACTAGTAAACCACACGAAACATGATCTGACTACAATGGAACTACAGAAACTAAATATTCCCCCGGCGCCAGGCGCCCATAAACGTCTGTAGACATTTATGATCCGATGTAGGGATGTGCGGAGGAAGTGGCCCTAACCTTCCTTCCCCCCCCCCCTCGGGCAAAAAGAGTCGGGAAAATTGTGATAGGGATATTAATGAGACGGGAGGGAGGGAGGGATTACTAACAACGAAACATTGACTTCCCCTGTAGTTCCCGAGAGTTCTTGCAATTGGTTGACTCTATTAATTACTGTAATTTCCCTATACACAGTTGTACACGTCTGATACTCATTCCATTCGACCCAGGATGTAAAAATACCTTGAAAATGATATGAAACATGGCTGATTTGCGATTATACTGGTTTTCGTTGTTTTTTTAAGCATTTTTTGTCCATAACAACCATGGGCTTCGTCCGATCGGATTGCTGAGATGGCGGGCAGAACTAGATACCAAATGGGATTTTTGTGCCAAAGAACGAACTTTTTAGACCACCTTAAAGACACAGAACGGCCCAGACGGCAGATGGGGCACGGGGGACGGACATTGCAATCCCCGTGTATTGAAACGTAAAGTATCAAATTTTGAGGGGTGGGTTGTAAAAAATTTTCGTGACCGAAAACATGGGGTTATTATTCAGAATGAATAATAAACCAAAACGATTAATATTAAGTATAGAATATGTAATGAAATTGATAATCAACGTTCTATTCTAATTTTTCCACCTACTCAGATGGAGCCGAAGAGCCCTCCACTGACGTTGAGAACAGGGGACTCTTCCACCGTCTCATTGGAAAGGCCTTGCCCATGCCACCACTAGGCTCAGCTGGTGACGATGAAGTCGATGATGCTGAAAACAGGGGACTCTTCCACCGCCTCATTGGAAAGGCCTTGCCCATGCCACCACTAGGCTCAGCTGGTGACGATGAAGTCGATGATGCTGAAAACAGAGGACTCTTCCACCGCCTCATTGGAAAGGCCTTGCCCATGCCACCACTAGGCTCAGCTGGTGACGATGAAGTCGATGATGCTGAAAACAGGGGACTCTTCCACCGCCTCATTGGAAAGGCCTTGCCCATGCCACCACTAGGCTCAGCTGGTGACGATGAAGTCGATGATGCTGAAAACAGGGGACTCTTCCACCGCCTCATTGGAAAGGCCTTGCCCATGCCACCACTAGGCTCAGCTGGTGACGATGAAGTCGATGATGCTGAGAACAGAGGACTCTTCCACCGCCTCATTGGAAAGGTCTTGCCCATGCCACCACTAGGTTCAGCTGGTGACGATGAAGTCGATGATGCTGAAAACAGGGGACTCTACCACCGCCTCATTGGAAAGGTCTTGCCCATGCCACCACTAGGTTCAGCTGGTGACGATGAAGTCGATGATGCTGAGAACAGAGGACTCTACCACCGCCTCATTGGAAAGGTCTTGCCCATGCCACCACTAGGTTCAGCTGGTGACGATGAAGTCGATGATGCTGAGAACAGAGGACTCTTCCACCGCCTCATTGGAAAGGTCTTGCCCATGCCACCACTAGGATCAGCTGGTGACGATGAAGTCGATGATGCTGAGAACAGAGGTCTCTTCCACCGCCTCATAGGAAAGGCTTTGCCCATGCCTCCACTAGGCTCAGCTCCAGAGCTCGAAGCCTAAACATGTCTTCCACAATATTCGTCAGTTCCTATTCTCAACCACATTTTTCCATCAAGAACTCAGTACCATCGAGCACTGCGGAAACTCCAAAATGAACTTTTCCTTGTTATTACACTGCACATTCGTATAACCAATTGTTCACTTTCTCTCCTGTCGCCTTGTATGTTAAGCGTTTGCCTGTCAACTTGATTAAATACGACGAAATTGGTTAATACTTATGAGGATCGTACCAATTCTGGGTCAGGCTATAGGACTTGAGTGTACAACGTGTACCAGTGTAAGTTAGCCACCATAGTCTAAAATCTAAAAAATATTCCCTTGGCATCGCCTTCTTTAGTTATTCACTGTATTATGTACAAGGGGAACATTTAAGGGGTCAGAGTGACTGCAGAATGGTCAATCCGAATGGCAAATGCAAGGGATCACGATGAGGTATTTTTGAAATGTAGCTCAGAGTATATTGATAAGCGATGGATGCATTACCGGAACCACTCGATAACCACCGTTACGTTCGTTTTGCATTTTATTTTACTGGACTCCTCGGTTATCCATTCTATTCAGGTCTGTAGACACTACAACAGCTCCTTGGCAGTTGCAAGCTGTGCTACACTTTTTTTCAGATACCGATTTAATTAAGTTATGATATGACGTTTCTTGACTCCTGTATTATATATTTTGGCAAATGATCTTTGAGTCAGTTACATCAATTGAACCACTTATCCAGGTCGTCATTTAGTTCTGCTTATTAAACGTCATTGATATTACTGTGTTTATGAAACCCTTCAGGGCTCAGGGTTTGTTACCAATGTGGTTTTGTAAGCAAATATTCAAAGCAGTGCTGTTAGGCAATTATAAAAATTATTAAAATAAGAAAATTCCCTCGATGGCAGTAAACAGCTTGCAGTGTTCAAACTTCAAGGGAACATTGAAGAACCAATGCGATGGGAAATAAAGTTGAGCTGATATCGAAAATTCTCTTTTTCTATTAATGAACGGAAAATGAACTATCTCAATCAGATGATAGGAGGGCAGGGAGAGGTTTGAAGAAAACAAACACTCTTACAGGTCCCGAAGATAAGGGGAGCTTCAGTGGTGACATCACATTTGGGGCACCCCTTCGTTAACTAAGCTCAGCAGGTGGTCAACCCGCTGTCTCTGCTTTCGTTCTTTGGTTTTCAGTTGTTGACTCACGATCACATTGAGTTTATGATTACCTGCTTGTTCTCCCTAATGTCGTAATGAGCCATTCAGAAAGAAGTCTTGCTCGAAAGTATCCTTTCATCGCTTTCCACAACTACGATATGGAACAACAGCAAACATGAGGGAGTAAGTTTTAATATTTGAAAGGACAGGTCCTTCTTACTGCTTATGCTGCGCAAAAATTGTAGAGTATTTGGAGCTTGCCGGGTTACAAAATTAGACGACACAAATATGATTGGAAGAGAGAACCACCACCTGTTCGTATAAATATACGGCTCTATCTCTATTACCAGAGCTTGGAATGGCTGACGACTGCTGAGTAGGAACTGACTTTCAAGCCACGTTCCACCAACGATGAAGTCACAGTAATTATAGTGAGTCTACTAATTGAAAGAACTGGAAAGACAGCACAGCGGAAGTGATCGTTTCATCGCTCCCGTCGTTTCATTGCAACCACCCGTCAGCTCCACTCGACACGTCGTGCTAATAGCCATCACGCGCCTATAGGAGCGTGGAATACGTAACTTTCCGCGTTTCGTAGTAGTCAGGTCATTTTTCGTTTCGTTTACTGGTATTTTTTGATGCTGAATCGAATGGGATGGGTCTCGGAGGTATGAGACTACGTCAAGCCGTCCATGAGAATGATGAACCGTAGTGTAATAATATGCAGCGTTTCATTTTACTTTCCTTGGCACTACAAAGTAGAAAGGAAAGTTAAGTAATCGGCTGAAAAAAAAAGTTGAGTTTCCTTCAGATCTTTACGTTTCACACGCTCCTAAGTCCGTAAAACACTATTTGGGAAAATGGTCTGCGTGTCTGTGAACGATTTTGGAAGAGAACCAACTTACGAAATCCACTTGATATCTCGCCCGCATGTTACGATGGGACGCCAAAATAACGGTTTTAGCAAAATCCACCGAAAGTTAACCATAGTTATCATAGTGATCAAAACACCAAATATTTTTTTTCTCAAAAATGGCTCTAACGATTTTGATTGAATTTTTTATATTGATAGCTCTCAAAAATGCAATGAAACCATGAAATTCCCATTCGTGGGAAAATGACGAGAGCACAATAAATTATCAACATCGTCGACGAATAGAGTTTTTAGCGCGGTTTTGGTTTATTATTCATTCTGAATAATAACCCTATGTTTTTGGTCACGACAAATTTTTTACAACCCCCCCCCCTCAAAATTTGATACTTTACGTTTCAAAACTTGGAGATTCCAAATTTGCAATGTCCGTCCGCCGTCCCCCCTCACCCATCCGCCGTTCGGGCCGTTTTGTGCCTTTAACGTGGTCTGAAAAATTCGTTCTTTCGCACAAAAATCCGATTTGGTATCTAGTTGTGCCCGCCAACGAAGCCCGTGGTTGTAATGGGCAAAAAACGGTTAAAAAAATTAACGAAACGCAGTACAACGCGGGAACTAGGGCGAACACTGTTTCGTCGATTGAACTCCCTCTCTCCCCGCCCGTCTCATTAAAAAAGCAACCACGCCGCTCGCTCGCCTCCCAATGACGCCGCCACTCAACTCCCCTTTCGCCTCGGAACGGGTTCGCTTCGAGCGCCGCCGTTCCAATTTCCCCTGAGGACGGGGCAAAATCGTCAGACGTTTTGTTTCCGTAGTTCCATTGTAGCCAGGACATGTTTCATATGGTTTACTAGTATTCGATGCTCAATCGAATGGGATGGGGGAGCACTAATACTAGGTCAAGCTGTTCATGAGAATAATAAACCATTGTGTAATAATTTGCAGGGTTTTTTTCTTATAAACTCCGCTGGAATGTAAGTAGAATTGCAGCCGTGCCCTGCAATTCTAAGCGGAGTTTATAAAGGAAGTGCACCTTGGGACAGTCACCAGCTTTTCTAATGACGCATTCCTTGCTGCACTACAGGGTGAGTGTTTAAAAACGCTCATGAGATACATGGGGCTCACTCCAGAAATTCCTGAATTTCAACTACCGCCGTTTTGCTTACTACCAGTTCTAAAAGTTTTTACCCAATAACTCTGCAAAAGTAATTACTAACCTTCTTCTAAAAATTCATGTTTACAGCCTCATTAATTATCTGTGTACCAATTGCTCAATAATAGTCCTAGAATGAGTACGAGCAGCACAATAAATTTCGGAACTCTAAGCTCTACCGCTTCCTGCTACTGTGAAGTGTTGTTTGACCAAGTTCAAATGAACTGAGTGGTAAATGAATTGATTGAGTGAACAAGGCTATGTAGAAAGTGAATTGACGCAGAGCTTACAAATGAAAAATATATACTTAGCTATGTAAAAATGAAACCGGTTTTCCGTTGTCACGACATGGCGTGAAAACGGCTTGACCGATTTGGTTGAATTTTTTGTAGTTTTCTAATACTCTGCACAAGGTTCTTACGGAACATAAACCAGCCACGTCTGTGTAATGGCACCCGGCTTGCGGTGAAGAAATTTTATGTCTTCACTTTGCTACATAAACTCGAAAATGTAACGCGGGAGATGTTACGCGGGATATGTAACGGAGAAGCGTCACGAAATATATTGTGTGGGGTTAGGTTGTTTTTATGAAATGATAACTACTTTTGATTGTGCTTGTTGATGGTTTCGATATAATGGCCGCGTCAATTGCAATTGACATGTCACTTCGTCACTGAGGTTATTAAAACGTGTCATGTTACCAAGCGTTACATTTTGTAACATACGTTACCAAGCTCATCCAACACAATATATTTCGTAACGCTTCTCCGTTACATATCCCGCGTTACATTTTCGAGTTTATGTAGCAAAGTAAAGACATAAAATGTCAATTTTGTAATTTTGACACTCGTTCTTTACAAACCACTCAGGGTTTCTTTCTCATAATTTCCACTTACTTAATTGATTTATCACTCAGTTTATTTGAACTTGGTCAAACAGCACTTTACGGCAGCAGGAAGCGGAGCGCTTACAGTTCCGGAATTTATTGTGCTGCTGGTACTTGTTCGGGAATGAGTACGAGCAGCCCTGAAATTCCGGAACTGTAAGTGCTACCGCTTCCTGCTGCCGTAAAGTGTTCTTTGACCAAGTTCAAATGAAGTGAGTGATAAATGAATTGAGTAAGTAGAAAAAAAACCATTTACCCGAGTGAATTGACGCAGAGCTAAGGAAAGTTGTGTGTTGATACGCACCAGATTTTTCATTGTGTCGACAGAAGATCCTATGGACTATATTCAAGCTGAGCCATCTGATTCCCGAATGAAACCACGTTCTGGTCCCATGAACGGCGTTCTGGCATCACGTTATTGGCCACTAGAACTCTATTCTCACTCAATTCAGTTTCACTCCGACTCGAGAGAATTATCGATGAGCCCTCGCTTCAAACTAGTTCGTTAAATATATCACTCGTTCCGTCACAATTGTCGTTTTATTCACAACTCACCGCGATCTCAGTTTCAATTCGACATGAGGGGAGAGGTGAGTGTGGTCATCCTTCCCCCAGCTTGCGGATTGCTTCTCTCGCAGACCCCTGCAAGTTTGTTCTATGGCTGTATTCAAGTTATCTTTCACTATCATCATAAGTATGTGAAAAGTCAGTAAACCCAAGAAGCGAAGTGGGCTTTTTCCACTTTGCGAGAAAATGACTCTGATTGTCTTCAAAATGACGTGCGACTGGTCGATACCCATATATAGTTTCAATAAATGTCCCCATGGCAGTCTGTTGAACAGAGATACCAACGAAACTGCGCCAAAAATCGTGGTTATTTAACGCTTTCGAAATATTGTCACGACTGTATTTCACTCAGCTCGCTAAATGTTGGGGGGAATCTTTGGTTCTTTTATGAATAGTCGGGGCCTCTAACGGCTCACACCTTGGACCATTTTCCGTGACCTCTGAGCTACGAGTGTAATTTGCTTTAGCTAGCCATATTGAGCCTTTGCGCGCCCACGAGTGGCTCTTGGCAATACTCTAGATTTGAGATTGTTTACAACGCCCTTGTCATCTAGGTGCCCAACATGTAACCCATACTATGGGGTAAACCTACGACGGATCGAAACAGTGCTACATAAATGTTTTGTATACATTACCTACAAAACCGGGGAATTGAGATGTAATGTTGATTACGCGTACACCTTGGAGCAATGCGGTATGTACTCACTGGTCGACGACTCACCATCGAGGCTATCTTTCCATCTAACATTTTTATTAACGCCTTTGACTCTCCAGATTTATTGTCCCGCTTTTCACTTCATTTGCCTGACTACGATACCAGATCCTCGACCCTTTTGCTACCACTGTCTATTTCACTATTCTTTATTTAAAACGAAAAAACTCTCGAACATTCTTCATGAAGGTATTCGAGAAATTGATTTATTTCTTTATAATACGAACAATTTTAAATGAGGGATCTGTACTTAGTTCTTGTCACATACTTCTCAACGGCGACAGTTTTGCTTTATGATCGTGAAAATTCCCACTAGCCTATATGCAGTGATTTATTTCTCATTTCTATTTTACGCATTTCTTTCTATTTTATGTAGTTAATCATCCTAATATCAGATCAGAAGATGGATTATAAGTAACTTTTTTGGTGTATTATTCAGAATAAATAATTCACTTATGTTTTCATTCATTCTGAATAGTACACTTATGTTTTCGGTTAAGAACATTTTTCACAACTCCCCTCCTCCTCAAAATATATCGCTAAGTTTCAATTCCAAATTTCCAACATCCGTCCGCCGTCCAGGCCATATTTTGCATAACTTGATCTAAAATATCTGATGCGTAGCAACACACAACTTTCCGCCACCCCTTTAAGTTCGAACACCACCTACATAGGCGGGCGCTATATCTTCGTTCAACGCATTTTTACAGGAACATTTATGGAGAACAAAATGTTGGGACTAGTTAGCTGAGAGTACTCCGAATGTTTGATCGAAATCGTTAGAGCCGTTTTTGAGAAAATTGGAATACCGATAAATTAATATTCGACAAATCTCCTTTTCTGAGTTAATTTGGCTTATATCTCCGTTCAACATATATATGCAGAAATAATTATGGAGAACGAAATGTTGGTGTGGGTGACTAAAAGACACTCCATTAGAATTTATCACATTTGGTGAAGAAGTTACCCTGGAATTTACGGAAATGTTCGAAAAAACGTTATTTTCGACACATTTTGATTTTTATCTCTGTTCAATGGACTGTCAGAGGAACATTTATCGAGAACAATACGTAGGTATTAACTATTCAAAAACATCCTGTGAGTTTGGTGAAAATCGCTGGAGCAGTTTTGCCAAAAAGCGTAAAAAACCTATTTTGGCCTATATCTCCGTTCACCGTATTTTAATGGAGATATGTATAGAGAAGAAAAGTTAGGTATTGATTAATAGAAGATAATTTGAAAGTTTAATCAAAATCGTTAGAGCCGTTTTAGGGAAAAATGCGAAAACCCCTAGTTTTTGGTTTATTTTCGTCACCCCCCCCCCCCCCCGAAATCGTCCATAACCTTATTTTGGTGTCTACAAAAAATAACGAACAAAACAAAAAAAGAATCAGCTCAATCGGATTAGCCGTTCTCCCGCACATCGAACTACAGACACACGTACACACACACATACACACACACGGACCACGCGCCGAAATTAGGTTTTTAGACTCAGTAGGGTTTGAAACGTAAAGATCTGAAGAAAACCCAATTTTTTTTGACACGATTACTATACTTTCCTTCCCTTCGGGTAGCGGAAAGTAAAAATCCATTCATTCCATGCCATTGCATTTTGGTTGTGGCCGCCAACTCCTCAATCTGATCTGTTGAAACCCATAGTTACCGGAAAAAAATTATTTAACAAATAAAAAACGAAATTTTGGTAGTTTTATTGCAATTACCTCGTTTCCTAGGTATTTGTCGATGCCGAGTCACATAGGGCGAGTCTCGGATGTGTAGGACTGCGTCTAGATACGAGTATATAACAGTGAAAGTATTGTGACGGGGATTCTACAACATGAAGGAACTCGTGGAATAACGTACCGAAAACCATCATTTTTCCCCGTTCTGCACTCATTTCCTCTCACTGCCTTCAGTCAATTTTCGTTGTTCCATAGTAGTCAGGTCGGGTTTCGCATCATTTATCAGTATTTTCCAATGCGATGGGTCTCGGAGGAGCTCTACAAATACTGTCGTTCGCATGTGAGTTGTACACGCATTATTGATACAGCCATATTATATTCTTTATATTTCTCAATGTTCGATTGAATAGGATTTTGATTCCACAGTAATCAAATAAACGAATTCAATCAACCTGACTGTGGATCTTCTAGCAACCCATATCCACATTATTTGCCTTTATAACTGTCTTTATGACTCTCATACTGCGCGCGTTGAATGAACGTTTTTTCTATACATTCACAAAACGGCTGAAACTCATTGGGTGATTTCATCGCGAGTACCAACATTTCGTCCTTCCAACATGTCGCATAAAATTCCGTTGAACTAAAGTGTACAAACACGTAATAGATTCCAAGCTAGAAGAAAAGGGAGTATAGCAGCTGTGCTGTCAACTAATGGCAATTTGACTCCCAACACATAACGAGATGCATGGAGCTATTAAAAAATCAATCCGAGGTGCAAATGCGAAGATTACAAAAAAAAAAGAGGAGGCATAGCTGCTGTGCTGACAACTGACAGCAATTCGATCCATGACACATATGCATGGAGTTTGAAAAGTCCTCAGTCAACGCAGTAGATGCAAAGAGATGATAGGCATCGTGACTGCGCTGCTAGCTGATAGTAGTTTGACTCACGACACCTAAAAATCTATCAGAGATGCGAATGCAAAGACCGGGACATAGCAGCTGTGCTGCCAGCTGATGACGAATTAACCCACGAGAACTTTGGAGCCGCATAGAGTGATGGAATAATGTATCAGAGCTGCAAATGGGAACACATCAAGCTAGAGAGAAAGGGCATCGCAGCAGTGCTGCCAACTAATAGCATTTTGACGAACGAAGAGAGGTGCTCGGACAGATCGAAAAATCCACCGGAGGTGAGAATGGGGACACCCCAAGCTAGAACAAGCGGGGATGTAACAGCTTTGCTGCCAGCTAAAGGAGAATCGACCCAGGGAATTAAGGAGTAGCATAGTGACGGAATAATCTGTCAGAGCCACAAGCTAAAAGAGAAGCGTCATAGCACCACAGCTGCCAACTGATGGCAGTTTGACCCTCGATACACAAACAGGTGCAAGACCGCTGCGTGTGGTTGCTCATCCGATATTTAGCTTCCTTCCGGCTCGTATTTCTCAGGGCGAGATGTTCATGTGATACGAACATGATTCCTTAACCTCGACCTCGGTGAGATTTCAAATCAATCCGTCAGCTAATTAATATTACCATGTGAGCATGTTGTTGCCTCACCTCAAAATCGTTGTTCTTTGTCGTGAGTTAAACCCTTTTTTTCGAGTATGCAGTCATTCATTTCGTCATTTATTGTCGTCTAATTAAATGATTGTTTCCTCCTGTGGCTTTGTTCATCCCGAACGCCACAGATTGAATAGATTGAATTTTAATGACGCGACGCGATTTTGAAGGACTAGACATTTTTCTACCACACGTGTACGCCAGTGTGCATCGACTGAAGCATCATTTGCTATAGAAGCATTATTGACTGGTGACGCAGATTTGTAACCGATTAGGGATTTTAGTGACGTAGTACGGATACTCTATATCAATTTTGATTCTAGCTCCTGACTTGGATACTTCGTTTTGTTAGTTAGGTTTCTTAACGTAATACCTTTATGCCCCATTTCAGGGTAAAACTAACTACATATTGTTACTTAGCAACGCAATATATCTCAATCTGTTGTCATCCTTTCAATATAATTCACCCCTGGTACGAGATAATGTCAACTACCTGCCAATTGAGCTTCCTTTTAGGACGTAAAAATGACATTTCGTTACAATATACCAATTTATTGTTACTTCTCGCGCCCACTAGAGATTTACAAAATTGTTTCTGATGATGATGATGCACGAGTAAGATATGTTATCTATGCGCGGTTATTTGAATTTGATTTAAAAACGTTGTTCTCAAAACAACTGTTCGGAAGTATCACACAATTCTTTAGAACGCCTGTAAACTCGATGGCTAAAACAAATAAAATTGTTGCACAGTCATTTGACACACAACCATGCGAACCTTCATGCAGAACGAAATTTATGGACTAGTTAGTTAAAATTGCGCTGGAAATTGGAGGAAAGACGTTGGAACCTTTTATGAAAAAATTGGAAAAAAACGGCAACCTTCATTTTCCAATGGATCTAGGTTTATAACTCCGTTCAGCATTTCCGGCTATAAAAATGTGACAACGAGGTTGTGCAGGTTGTTTGATCAAATTGAACCAGTTTGGCATTTCCTGCGGCAAACTTCTTTTAGCACACTTCGGTTGATGTTCAATGGACGACCAGAGAGACATTTGATCATCTTGTTGAAGATATCCTATGAGTTTGATACATATCTAAATAGCGGTTTTTGAATAATGTTGAAAAAACTCTTTTTACTACAAACAGATTCACCTAGTTTTCACAAAGGTATTTATGGCATTGGTAGACGATATTTTGAAAGTTCAATCCATATCGTAAGAACCCTTTTTGAAGAAAATACCCAAACCCCCGTGTTTGGCACATATCGTCACATTTTGTCGCCCTCCCTGCCCTCGCTCTTTTGTACGATAGAGATTTCTGAAGCAAACAAAACTCGAGCTCAAACAGGTCAGAAGTACGGTGGGTCTGGCGTGTAGCCTACATAGGGCCAAGCTTCCCTCTGGGGCTGGTTCCCTTAATCCTAAACGCTCTCATTACCTTTACCTCCGAAATTATTTAAACCAACATACTTTCAATTGCATATCAATAGCAGATCACTACAGGTAAGCGTTGAGATTTGTGTAGATTGCTTTTTTTAAACGTTACTTAGCCCTACGAACTAGAAAGGAAAGTTAGGTAAGCGGCTGGAAATTTCGGTTTCGAGTTTTCAACAGAACATTACGTTTCCAAGACTCAACTTCCCCCTCCATCTAAGGAAAATGGTCGTGTGCCTGTGTTCGGGATTGTCGCATTGCCAAAATCAGGGTGTAAGTCAAATGTGTGACAAATAGTGACAAAAAACCTACAACGTCGACCGAAATGACAAAATTAATTAACAAATTTTGAAAAATGAATGAATAAAAAATGGACACCACACACGCTAATCATAGATGTGGTCCAGAGACTGATCGTGAGGCAATGAAAGGCAGCCCGAGAAATACCGTCATTCCAAATGTTTTCATAGTTTTTACAATAAACGTCTTGATCAATCACGAATCTTCCCAAAAAAACAAATTTAGGTTTATAGTCCATACTCTGGTTACACTCAATAAAGGTCGAAACACATGTAAGAACAACGACATGTATTCTGGAAAGTTAAACACTACCAGTTTCACGTGAGGAAACTCGTTTCTGGGCTTCCTCCTTATGCCATTCCTGTAATGTAGTCTCCAAATTAATCTCTTTCCATTCGAACTCTTCTACACAAAACTAACTGAGTTAACTGAGTCTGTGCATTTCCTGATTTAGCAGAGATCACCTAACAAATCATCCACCAAAAATCATAACAGTTAGTTTTATTCAATTCACTTTCTACCACTTTTCGTTTGCAGCGTGTTAACGAGATTCAAACTCCATGCCATAGTCCAGTACAAAATGATACTTCTATTCGAATGTGTGTGTCTGTGAATGCGATCGAGATAAAACCGCGAAACATGATCAGCTCAACTTCTTTATTTTTCCTGCTGGTAACTATGAGACGCCAAAATACGGGTAAGAATACAATACAACGGTATTCTCCATGAAGTTCTCACCTATGGGAAAACAACGTGAGCAGCGCAATAAAATGCCAAACGTTTCGACATGAAGCGATTTTTGTGCAAACCAAAAGATGTGGACAGTTCCATTAACGACCTATATGGTGGTTATTAGTAAAGGTCACATATGTAACAGTAGCTCAATAAACTCCAGAACTTTGGGCGCTATTCTTTTTTTCGTAGAACGTCCAGTTACGTTTTATCAAGTAGTAATTGAATGAAAATTAGATTGAATTAGGAAAATCGATGAATGAATGTACGTAGAGCTGATGAAAGTTATGAGATGCGTCGCAGCAGATATTTTGTGTCAGTTTTCCGACTCCGTTTTGTACTTGCGTTGAACCCAGTTTTCATCAAGGTTTGTTTAAACAAGCTTTTCCCAAGTCACTCTTATGGTTAATGGAAGGGTGCCGTGGAGGTGAACGGGGGGGGGGGGATCTTTCGAACGTGCATGTGGAATGGGCCAGTAAACTCAGGGTCAACTTCCTTCGAACAGACGAAGTTTGGAGTGATTGGAATCAGTTCGATACTTCGTTTCGGGGAGCCAATCACATCCACAACTATCGAAGGAAGTTCGACAAAAAAAAAAACACCCTAAAATGACCTGAAATTGACATTTAACTCTACTGCTAGCTTGTTATTGGCAGTTTGAGCGTTATACCAGTAGCTGGAAGATTGAATCACACGAGCTTACCTGAGAGCAACAAAACATCCAATTCTACTGCCAGACTAGGCACAACGAAAAAAACCGCAGTTATTTTTATAGTATTATAATGTATTTACACCCACACGTTGAGGCCTAAGTATCGACGGTTCCTTCTCCGCAGTGAGCGCGCAGGCAAGGACACTGTTGTGACAGGAGCTTTCAAGAGTCACAGCTCGAACGAATGAACAGGCACGCGTAAATGCGGCAGCTACACATACAATTCCTCTTTCCGCCCCCCTCCGCCCACGATATTCCAGGAGCGTTAATTAGCTAGGAATAACGATCCACGCAATAACACGATTTGTGTTAACAAATTTGTGTACACAAAAAACGAGATATTCCTGGTTTCGTTAACTGCTGCCATTGTACGGTTTATACTACTTGGTAGTATTTACACAAGTGTTCTAGTCCGAAAGCAGTGGATTTTAGTATAAGAGATATTAATTTTGCGTTGTTAGGTCCACAATCATGAAGTTCGTTTTAGGTGTCGTAGCGGCTCTCGCCGTGGCTTGTAAGTATTTTCAGAATAACATTCCCCCGTAGTCCGTAGTAATCAATGTCTTCGATGATTAGGCTCACAAACTGAAATCATTATGATATAAGCGTTATTATGTCGCCACGTACGGGTAGTTATTGGATTCGCTTAGTAATTTTTTGAGCCTAAAAGTATATGAACGATATCTATAAGGGGAAAACTGCGCTTCGAAATTTACAACAATTTATTGTACTGCTTTCTTCATTCACCCACGGACTTTTATGGTAATACTGCGTTATATGAAAATGTCGATAGAACAAGTTTAATTAAAATCGCTAGAGCCACTTTTGGGAAAAAACATTTTGTATATTTATCAATATGATAACTATAGTTAATTTTCAACAATTTTTTCTCATACCATTATTGATCTGCTCGTCAAATACGAAATTCGTGCGAGTTTAGTTGGGCCATTTTCTTTCATTCGCTGTCTCAGAAACTCAAATACGTCGATCTTTTTTCCTAATGGCGTTTCTGAAACGTAAAGATTTGAAGAAAACTCTGAATGCTTCGTGTATACTCTTTACAGCCAATTGGGTAACTTTCCTTCCTACTACGCCGGCTAAGGGTTGTAAACTGTAGTAGTAGACAACCTCAAACCAAAATTTAATGGATAACGTTGATCGGTTTAGCTCCATAAATCAATGGGACATTGATTTGGGACGGGACGTTTTGGTAACGTGGACTGTGTCAATTAGAGCTCAAATGGTGTCTCCTGGCTATGAGTAGTTCCAGAATTTTCATATTTGAAGAAAATTCAATGATGAAACATTTGTTCCTACTTTGAAAGTAAAAGTGTTTCAAATTATTGCACAACTGTTTATCAATAAACTGTGATGGGAATTGATCATGGAAACACAGGGAGAACACTTTTTTATTCCCTCTTTTCGTGGCTTGATCACGAATCCCTCACAAAACGAAGACTTCTCAAATGTTTTCCTCGACACCTTTTTTTCTCCAGTTCACCACACGCCATGTAGCTGATAGAAATGTGGTAACGGGTTAATGATGGACTGGAACACTGGTCAAAACGTTGTTTATTCCCTATTCGCTGCCCCACTATGAATTCCTCACAAACCGTTTTCCCAAGTTACTTCGTCTCTTCAACTCATGACCGTTTTTTGTCTCCAGGAAAAAGAATATTGTACGCGAATTAGGTTATAATCTGAACCTTCTTTGGAAAGACTGATCGGAATTACTAGGAATGACTGCCAATGTTATTTTTAAAACTCAAATAAAATTATAGTAATTTACTGTGATATCTTCTTTTTAAACAGGCGGAGCCCAAGAAACAACTGTCTTAAACGTTGAAACTGCCAAACTGAACTTCAACAATGCAACTGATCCGGCACATAGCTTCAGATTCCTCAACAAGTCGGAAGAATCAACAAACAGAGGTCTCTTCCATTGGGTGATTGGACATCTCCTCCCCATGCCACCATTGGGCTCAGCAGCAGGAGACTTAGCTGAAACCCCAGAAACAACTGTATTAAACGTTGAAACTTCCAAACTGAACTTCGACAATGCAACTGATCCGGCACATAGCTTCAGATTCCTCAACAAGTCGGAAGAATCAACAAACAGAGGTCTCTTCCATTGGGTGCTAGGACATCTCCTCCCCATGCCACCATTGGGCTCAGCAGCAGGAGACTTAGCTGAAACCCCAGAAACAACTGTATTAAACGTTGAAACTGCCAAACTGAACTTCGACAATGCAACTGATCCGGCACATAGCTTCAGATTCCTCAACAAGTCGGAAGAATCAACAAACAGAGGTCTCTTCCATTGGGTGCTAGGACATCTCCTCCCCATGCCACCATTGGGCTCAGCAGCAGGAGACTTAGCTGAAACCCCAGAAACAACTGTATTAAACGTTGAAACTGCCAAACTGAACTTCGACAATGCAACTGATCCGGCACATAGCTTCAGATTCCTCAACAAGTCGGAAGAATCAACAAACAGAGGTCTCTTCCATTGGGTGATTGGACATATCCTCCCCATGCCACCATTGGGCTCGGCAGCAGGAGACTTAGCTGAAGAAAATCTCAATGCTACTGAATCAAGTAACAGAGGAGGAAGCATATTCCATTGGCTTATTGGAAAGGTCCTCCCCATGCCCCCATTGGGCTCAGCACCAGGACTGGAAGAATAAGGATATCTAAAGACGCAACTACACGTTCACAACCCTCCATCGAAAATGAGTATGTGTATAGGACCGAGCCTCCATGTTTCATGATGTTTTCATCCACAAATATTTCTCAGTCACCACAAAAGCTGAAGACAACCATGCCTACCAGTTCCATCGGTTGCCGTTTCCTCATTACCAAAATCGCAAACCTGTATTGTACAAAATGAATCTGCCAATGCTATTATATACAACAGCTCCACACAGTTATGTTCATATAGTTTATTTCCTTGCCATCCTTTATGTGAGTTATCCAAGTCGCTTGGAGTAAGAAGTAACAACTGCATTCGTAATTTATGTTTTTCATTTGTTCCGAATACCAAACAACTTGAAAAATGTTATTTCTAGCAGCAAAGGTGATCAAAATACCATCGATAATGATTTATGCAAGAATATTAAGAACACTCGGCTTGAGGGTTTTAAAGTGTAGCCCCGCTATAATAGGTTTGAGGTAGTTGGACCTTGCAATGAGCTTTGTTAAACGCCAGGAGGAAAAACTCTCAACAAGTCCTAATCGGTTCCAATGTCCACTTTCCCACTGATACATCACGGAGAAGATAGACGCAAGGTGGTCTAATAAAACAACTATTCGCTCAGCTCCTTGTGAGATATAGCACCTATCATCCGTATCTTACCAATTTCCCTCCTGATATCATTTCACTAAAAGACAGCAGACACCTCGCCGATTGCCAGGATGTACGTAGCTATCGAGGGGCAGACGTGGATTCTGACCACTATATGGTAGGAGCAAAAATCAAGCAAAAAGTGGCCCCCAGACCAAGGGGTGCAGCGGAAAAGCTTGTCAGGTATAAAGTTGAAAAGCTCAAAGTGGAGGGTGCTTCAGGGATTTTCAGGAAGCAGCCGGTGCAAAACTCAGCACTGCCCCGTACACGGGCAACCAAGCAACCCCAGGCAGACATGACATAAATATGAAATGGGCCACACTGAAAACAGCAATGAAATCGTCGGCCGATGAGGTGCTTGGAGTACGGGAGAGAAAGCCAAGACTGGTTCGATTCCGAGTGCGAGATGGCCCTGCACGAGAGGAATGAAGCTAGGTTGAAGAAGCTGAGTAGAAATACAAGGAGCACAGCTCAGGACCATCGAGAGAAGCGGACAGTGGCAAGGAACCTATGTAGGAACCAGAAGCGGGCGTTCGAGGCGTGCGAACTCGAAGAGCTGCAGGAAGCTTTTGACTGCGGTAAATCGAGGAAGTTTTTCGGCGAGGTGAGACAGATGAAGGCAGGCTTCAACCCCCAGGTTACCTTTTGTAAGGACACCGACGAGAAGTTGATTACTGACCCTCGGGGATCGCTGAGAGATGGACAGGGTACTTCGACGACCTGCTCAATCAGAACACCACAGGAACGCCTACAGAGGAACATGGACTCCTTGTAGATGGCCCAGACGACGAGACAGCTGAGCCGCCTACCCGGGAGGAGATACTTGCCATCATTAAGAACCAGAAGAATAATAAGTCCCCTGGAGTAGACGATATCCCTGCCGAGCTGATAAAATGCGGTGGAGAAGAGATATGGAATGAACTCTACGAGCTCATCCTGATGATATGGAGGGCAGAAGAAATGCCAGATGAGTGGAGTGTCGCCGGGATCTGCCCGATACACAAAAAAGGCGATAAACTGACCTGCTCTAACTACAGGGGCATAACCCTACTGTGCACAGCATACAAGGTGTTTACCTGTTGGCTGAACCAGAAGTTGGTGCCCTTCATGGAACGGGAGGTAGGCGAGTACCAGTGTGGCTTTCGCCGTGGTCGATCAACCGTAGACCATATCTTCACACTGCGCCAGACACTAGAGAAAACATATGAATACAATGTGGATCTCCACCACCTCTTCATTGACTTTCGCCAGGCCTACGACAGCATCATCAGAGACCAGCTGCACGGTGATCTGGTGAGGTTTGGCATCCCAAAGAAGCTGGTTCGTTTGATCAAGATGACAATGAAGACTGCCGTGGGCAGAGTAAAGGTGCGAGGATCTCTAGCTCAGGCATTCCCGGTTAATACTGGTCTTCGTCAGGGAGATCCCTTGGCACCAACACTCTTCAACTTTGCACTCGAGAGTGCTGCAAGGAGCATCCGGACCAACCCCGGCGGAACAATCTTCAACCGGCTGACACAGCACCTCGCCTACGCAGATGATGTCGACATCTTCGCGAGAACAGCCCCCGCCCTCTCTGGAGCAGTGGAGGAGTTCGAGCGAGCGGCCAATACAAGAGGCTTGCAGATAAATGAGGAAAAAACAATGTACATGCGGACATCAAGGAGGCCACCGACACGAAATGCCACTTTCCCAGTCGCAAACCACGACTTCCCAGTCTGTCACGACTTTAAGTACCTGGGCGCGCGTATCACAGAAGACAATGATGTGACTACCGAAATCAAAGCACGCATAGCAGCTGGGAATCGGTGCTTCTGGGCGGTGCAAAAGACTGTAAAATTTCGTGGACTCTCGCGCCGAGCCAAGCTTACAGTCTACAAAACAGTTGTGCGCCCAGTTGTCACATATGGTTGCGAGACTTGGGCCCTCATGTCTGCGAGCGAACGTTTGCTGAATTGCTGGGAGCGCAAGGTCTTTGGCCCTGTATATGACAACGGTGAATGGAGGTTCCGGGGGAATGCAGAGCTGAGACGCCTGTACAGTGAGCCTGACCTGGTGGCATTCGTTAGGCGAGCTCGTCTCAGGTGGCTGGGTCATGTCGAGAGGATGCCCACGGAAAGATTCCCAAGAAGAGCTATGTACGGGGCCCCTGGTGGAAGACGCCTGAGGGGAAGACCACGCCTGAGCTGGCTGAGGGATGTTGAAGAGGACCTGACTAGACTGGGTGTGAGAAGATGGAGGACCCATGTCCATGACAGGAAGGAGTGGAGGTCAATTGTTGAGAAGGACCTGGTTCTTGGAGGACCGTAGCGCCGGATAAATCAAATCAAAAATCAAAAGAAAGATCTTTTCTTTTCTCGCAGAAGAAAAGATTTATCCAATGATTCCTAGTGCTAAATTAGATATGAGTGTATCGTGCAATGAGAATTGCTGTAGGCCTGGCAGTGTAGCCATGGCCTTCAACTCCCCAACATTATATATCGGCCATTGTGCAAAAAGCTGCTATGAAGAGTGTGTAAACCGCAAGACGAATGAGGGGGTCACAAACACGTTAATTTGTACTCTGACCTTTCACGTTGATCGGGATAAATGATCTTGGAATTTAGTAGCCTTCCCTGGTTCATTTCACAAATACGCAAGTGGTGATTGCTATAAAATCTCAAGAAAAAAGTGTACGTTCTGACCAACAGAAGCTGGCTGTTCTCTCGCTCACTAGGCGTAATAAGGGAGTCTTTAGTTATGCGTTGCGAGGGAAAATATGTTACAGTTGGTAGTCGAACCGGAGAGCCACAGACAACAACACTATAACAACGCTAAACTATGAACGTATATCCATTGTTATTCTCCGAATACAATGCTTCGTGTTAATTCACTGAGCTGACTTTGGGAGCCTTCACGTGTTAATTACACGTGATCATTTGGGAATGGTGGATAGTGGGAATGACACGAATGAGATTGGATTTGGTTGCATGTGTGGAATGGCCCATGGAGCTTTGCTATTTTCGGTGAGGTGTGTACGTCCGATCTCAGTCAAATCGAAAAAGCGAAAATGGAGTTTCTGATTCTCACCTCAAAACACGTTATCCCGAAACAGAATGAGGGGGGGGGGGGTACTACGGAATAACGAGTCTAAAAATTGACGATGCTGCGCTCTAGAGAAAGAGACGAGGAATAAGATGGAGAACTATTTCTAAGTTTACACACTTTGAACTTAAAAACAACAAGCTAAAGAAGTCGTTCACGAAACTTCATAAAGAAGGAATCGCGTTCGACTTGGGAGTGTTTTCCCCCATCGCGATTGAGTCGGGGAAAAATGACACTACGAGGAGCCGAGGATTCCATTATTACATCAGGTGGCAATTAGCAAACATGAGCCGAATTAACGAACGCAACTATTTTTGGCAGGCAGCAAAATCGACGGAATGAACTCGGAAAGCAGACCACGAAGTGCAGCTAAGGCGAAGGTTGCAATCGATCTAAGATACTCTCCCAGGAGTGGTTTACTGACAAGGATGCCCAAACATGCGTAGGTGAGTTCTACACTCTAATTTAATAAGTAATGTGATTCCTACTTGTCGCCCACGAAACCATGAAACCATCAAAACTATGAAAATGTGGCCCACAGAGGTGGTGCTACGAGGCTAAGATCTCAATGCCAACGCACGAAAGTATACGATGTACTGAGGTAGTTTGGAGATGCTTTTGAAGAGCTGCTGACTCAGGCACACATTACGGCAATCGCGCTGGAGCTCCGATTCAGAATCCCCGACCTACGCCAAGAATTATGAACCAATGTCTTAACCACTAGACCACGATCGCCCGGTGCCTTTTATAGGAGTCAGTCAGCACAACGATACAAATGAAGGGGAACCAGAAAGATGCTGGAAAGATAAAAAATTCTCCACAAAAGGCTACGACGCTGAAGCGTCTAAAGCGAGTAAACAGGACAAAGCAGCAAGGAATCGCACAACTTTTGTCAGTCTCACATACGCTCAGCTGCTGTTACAATTTGTTTACCTCTGAATCGAGTACATGAGTTAACTAAACCTAACACAACTTAACGTTCTACGAGTACATAGGAAATTATATATCTTCTGGAATTTATTATGGGAAAATAAGCTGCAGGAAAATGCTAAATTAGTCAAAGAGAATACTTACGTTGAACATAAAAAACGCTGCCAGTTATTAGAAGACGGTTTATTATTCTCTTGAACAGCTGGACTTAGTCTCACACCTCCGAAACCCATCCCATTCGCTTCAGCGTCGAAAAACACCAGTAAATCTAACTACAACGGACCAACAAGACCTAAATATTCCAGGCGCCTGTAGGCAACTGGCACGCATGAGGAGCCGTGCTGGCTGGTGGTTTTAACGAGACGGGAGGGAGTACAAATGAAGAAACGATTCTTTCGCTGTATTTTCCCGCGAGTTCTTTCAATTAGTGGGCTTTTCACTACAGTTACTGTGATTTCACTATTTAGACGCAGTCGTACACCCCTGAGAACTGTTCCATTCGACCCGGCATTTAAAAATACCTAGAAAACGATACCGAACACGGTGGACATGCAATAAAACTGCTTAAATTCCGTTTTTGTTAATTTTGTTACCATTTTTTGCACATAACAACCATGGGCGTCGTCCCATTCGATTGCCGAGCAGGTGGGCACAACTAGATACCAAATAGGATTTTTTTGCGAAAGAACGGATTTTTTAGACAACGTTAAAGGCACAAAACGGCCCTGACGGGGGACATTGGAGGTTTGGAAACTCAATGTCTTGAATCGTAAATTATCAAATTTTGAGGGGGGTTGTAAAAAAATTGTCCTGGCCGAAAACGTAGGGTTATTATTCAGAATAAATAATAAACCAAAATGTCTGGGAAAAACAACTTCCTGGAATGAACGATTTCCTTGAAGTCGGCCGCAAGATTCAAGGGGAACGTATCAGTCAGTATTACATGCTATTCAAATATTACTTATCAGAAAGGCATTTCGGAATTAAATATGAGGAATCATAAGAGAGGTTCCTGAAGCCGTCACAGCTACATTTGCAAACAGCGTTGCCGTTGAAGAAGCATCAGAGAACTGCAGGACTCAGAAAGTGGAGGATCAAACTCAATGTAACCCAATGGGCGTTGTGGGCTTTGCCGAGCAAGTGGCCAATTGGCTCATTGTCTGCGAGCAGTAAGACTATCTGAGGGTGAATTAATTGAACCAGACTCAGCGAGTCCCACCCGACCTGCTTACTGCCACCTCTACCTTCAGCCTCTCGCTCCAGCTGTCCAGGCACCCGATTCTCGAGGCTGCAATGTCGGTTAGCCCATGGCAAACAAGGCGAAGCGCTGGCGCTTTGGACACTAGGAAATCGTCTGCCACCTCTCTTTTGGTAGGCAATCCCTTACCCGCACATAATTGTAGATTGAGCAGTCTAATATAATGTGATATGCATTCTTGACCTGACCTGGAGGTATTGGAGGCTGTCCTGAAATTCTCATCATCAAAAAACCCTGCAAATTATTACACAACGGTTTATTATTCGGATAATCAGCTTGACCTAGCATTAATGCTCCGAGATCCATCCTGTTCGATTCAGCATCGAAAAATATCATAATGAAACCCAAAAAAGGTCGAAAAGAACTGAATCGTAATATTAAAATAAACAAAAAAACGAAAGTATCTAGAAAAAACTGAATTTTAATATGAAAACATGCACGCTAAATACTAATATCAAAATTTAACCAAAAATCTATGAAAAAACCAAAATGAGAATGAAACGAAAGAATCTAAAAAAATTGAATCGTATTAAAACCAAAACGTCGGGGAAATTGGAACGGGGGCGCTCGAAGCGAAAGGCAAGCGAAAGGGGAGTTGAACGGCAAGCGGGAGGCGGAGTCGTTGGGAGGGAAGCGAGAGAAGCGAGCCGCCTCGAGAGCGGTTGGTTTTTTAATGAGACGGGCGGGGCGGAGGGAATTCAAACGACGAAACGCTTGTAGCTCCCGCGTTGTACTGCGTTTCGTTAATTTTTTTAACCGTTTTTTGCCCATTACAACCACGGGCTTCGTCCGATCGGATTGCCGAGATGGCGGGCACAACTAGATACCAAATCGGATTTTTGGGCGAAAGAACGAATTTTTTAGACCACGTTAAAGGCACCAAACGGCCCGGACGGCGGACGGGGGAGGGGGGACGGCGGACGGGGGACGGCGGAAGGCGGACGGACATTGCAAATTTGTAATCTCCATGTCTTGAAACGTAAAGTATCAAATTTTGAGGGGGGGTTGTAAAAAATTTTTCGTGACCGAAAACATAGGGTTATTATTCAGAATGAATAATAAACCAAAAGGACTATTTGACTTGAAATGCACCAAGGCTTAAGAATAACTGAACGACTGGAAGTAGGACCAGAGAATGGAGGGCCCTCACATATCGAGTCACAGTGCTCTGCTTTATGCGTCACTTTATAACTGCTAGGTCCTGGATATCTAATGGGAGGAGGGGAAGTTCCTGCTAGTAGCTTGTACTTCAAGCGCTAAGTGTGAGTTCCGTTAAGCTGGGAGTACAGCTTGGATCGCGTCTCACTGAGGGGCCCTTGCCCATTCTCAGTGCTGGCATGTAGGACCCAACCGTCGCATTGGTACGGCATCTAGCGTTATGAGTAGAGACTGCTGTTCAACACTTGGAGCGTGCTTTGGGAGAAGGGAACGCAACGTAATTAGGTTCAACACAAGTAAACTTCACGTATCGGAAATTATGCCGTTCTCCAACCCGGTTGAATTAAATACCCGAATCATTCCATACGCCAATACAACTAAATACGTAGGTGTGACTTTGGATGCTAAACACAGATGAAAGAAGCACTCAAAAAGAAGAAAGAAGGAATCATCTATTGGAAAGATATTCTCCGCTTCCTGCCCACAATGAAGTGCTACTCTACTCCAAGAGCAGTTGATAAAGCCAGTTCGGCTGCGCAGGCTGAAATGAATAACTTTCTACTGGGAAAAGAAAAGAAGAAGAAACACGCAGGAACAGTTACCAAGCCTTACAGTCCAGTTGTAAATAGCTAGAAAATAGTTTATTGCCAAAATCGTCGCCTTTATCTTCAAGTGCCACGATTGGAAGTCCCCTTTAAGCTATCAACGGGCATCAATAGGATAAGCCACTGACTTAGTTATAGTTTTCCAATCTTGAACCTTGACGTTGGCGAAACTAAGTGTATGAACTTCGAGAACGTTGTCTGATCGGATACCTTGTTCACACTCGCCTAGTCGTTCACTCTTCGATAACGCTGAACCAACCGACTCTCAATGTGAATAGCTAAAAAGAGTACACACATTCAAGAATAGGGGCATGAAGATAGATTCCAAGCTGCCCTTAAATGAAAATAATGTATAGAATTTGTTCTGATAATCCAAGCTATTTTCGGTTAGCCACGTATTTTCGAAGATTTTTTTTACCACGAAGTTTTTGCCTCTGATCGGGCTATAACTACTTTAGGCTGATGCTCTGCTGCGCTGTCCCTTAAGGGGGCACGTAAAAGTGCAAGGTGGAAATTATGCAGCTCGGAAGAAAATACCTAGAAGCATAGTCAATGCCCCGTGGTAATGTGCATATCAAATTATGTACACCGTGACCTAAATGCTGAACCGAGGGATGAGGTAATCACAAGAACAGCTGTGGTACACCAACATGGATAAATGTTGAAGTAATGCATATCCTAGATAACAGCGGTAACACACAACGGCTAAACAACAATAATAATTCCCTGGACGATATCTGGAGTGAACGGACAAGCAGGAAGTTCATACTTACGGGATATTGCTAACCACTAGTGGTTCTTCCCATAACTGGACTATCATGCGAATTACCTGAAAAGAAGAATCATAGTAAATCATACAATGATTTTTGAATGCCGACGAAACGTCTACAAATATCTAGTACGTAAGAGCGCTCGAAGTCGTTCAATGCATTTACATAAACATTTAGCAGAACAAAATGTAATTACTTGTTAGCTGAGAGTAACTAACATCATAGAATATTTTGATGTTTTTGGGAAATTTGAAAAAACGGTTTTTAACATCTATCTTGGTTTAAATATTCGTGCAATAGATAGTGATGTGCTGACTGACTCCTTTCAAAGGCACTGGGCGATCGTGGTCTAGTGGCTAAGGCAGTGGTTCCTAATTCTCGACGGAAGTCGGGAATTGTGGATTGGAGCTCTGCGCGATTGCTGTACAATTAATCAGTGTGTAACGGGACGAACCAAACCTTTGGATTCAGCAGAGGCTCGTCCGGGGCATTTACACTGGCTGGGCACCTCAAATGCCCCGATTCGCTTGAGACTTCGCTGCTGTCAGTTGTAACCGAGCCGGTTCCTGCGTCACTGTGTCGTCTACGCTCGCATTTGCTCCCACCCAGTTTCCGTTTTGTGGTGGTAAAACTTCCCCGATTGTGATTGAGAATAAAACTCTGTTCCAACTGCACTCGGCTTGATATCGTGCTAATTCGAACTCTCTTAGTGCGATATCGCTTTCAATATTAATTCCTCCCGTAACAAGTGTAACAATATTTTTCAACGGTACTGACTTTCATTTGTCTCCGTCTCTTGCAACCAACATTACGCTAAGTTCATAACAAATCATTTTCCGACAACAGTATCCAAATAATTCTATACCGAATTCTCATCCTATTAACCGTCATCCGATCGCATTGACGGCTAGCTGGTTTCATCGACATGAAAAAACTTGTAAAACAGCCGACAGGCGATAGAAAGGCAGGAGTCTCTAATTACTCAGTTTTCCGGCATATGTTGGTCGCTTCTAACTCATGCGTCGCATCTTCAAGTGTCAGCACGTCTCCAAAGTTAACGATTGGAGTATAACGGCAATTAGCCATCTCTAGAGTGCTACTCTAGCTTCTTTTGTTGTGCTCCGACCAAGATTTGTAAGTACTTTTTAATTTTTTCCCACCATTGTTATAGATAGTTAATAAAGAAGCTTTGCGTTTAGTGTTGTTTAGTACGACATTTTATCCACGCCTGTAATTTACCTTTAATCTCGTAATTAAGTTTTACCTACGTGCTCCTCACGTAGTGAATATTTTTTATCATTAGATACTCCCCAAAAACACTTTTTCACAACTTTTTTTGAAACAAGAAAATGGAATACCGGCTGATCATCCACCTGGAGGGGCTTCTCTCAACCAGAAAGCTATTTGTTACAATATTGGGTCAAGAAAAAACCACTCCAAATGATTTGTGAACTTTGCAATCGTTCTTGCGAAGAAGGTTATACTAGCGATTAGTGGTTTTGTAAGTTACCTCGTGCAATAAGACAAGTGGTAGTAGGTACGTTTTTTCTAGCCTACATTTTATGTTTCTCAATGAGTCTGAGGTACTTGCCTGCAAGGATACGACTAATTTTGTTTGTTTTTTCTCCGTTTATATTACTATATTTCTTAGTTTTCTATCCACCAAAATAATTGATGTGATGAAAATTTTGTCATTATGAGGTAAGAAAAAACCAAGTAATGTTACCTACGTTCGTTTTCAAAACGTGTACGATTCGTTGATGGATTTAATACAGTTTTTCATTCTAAATGTAGCGTATAAACTCACTTGAAGGACTGCCAACTAACACCATAATCGCTCATGGTGTTAAAATAACGAAAACAACTTGTTAATGAGTAAAAATGTGAGGGACGGCAAGCGCTACCGTGGCTCCAGGGGACGCCACAGGACGACGGTTAAGATATGCTCCGAATACTCCCACATTCTTCCCAGAACCACGCGGACTGCTTCGACGCTAATCGTGGAAAAACGGAAGACGTCGGAAGTTGACGTCACGGATGTAAAATAATTATAGTTTCGGATCAAACATACTTCTGGCTCGTTACGTAAAACTCTTCTTAAATTTATCTATTGTTCCCTCTCAGCCTGAAAATAAAAAGTAATAATTGGGAAATATCCAGGACAATTTGTGGATCCTCGAATCAAACATGTGTGTGAGACCACCGGCGTTTAAACAACAATTGTTACGTAGTTGTGTGACTATCACTAATCATCATCCATCAATGACAGTAATGCAGGTGAAATGTGTTACTGCTTAATCTACGCCTATTGGCTTGAAATGTCGTATTTACTCATTTTTCCTCGGCGGAAAATGAGCTCAATTATTGACGTTTAATTAGTAACTGTGTTGAAATGTAACATTCAATGGAGGAATTAATACTTATTTGTACAGGTGTGAAGAGTGGTTAGGTGATATAAACGACATCGCTACGTCGACACCTCTCACATATCATGAGAAAATTCGTGATATCTTTCTGTGTCGTCGTGATCCTCGCTTTGGCAGGTGAGTTAAAACAAAAAACGCTACAAACAAATCGACTAGGGAGCGGAAATTCTCCTTCGGAATTTATGTATATTTAGAATCGTCCCTCCCCCTCCCCCCACCCTTATATTAAAAAATATCAATATTTTTACTCCAGCAAAGTTCTCATTCGTACCAGAAAGAAAATTGAGTTGTTTCGTGTGTAGACAAAAGGGAATGCACGTAGCTCAATTTACGTATCCACTAGAATCGATAACTAACCTAAATGATGAATTTTAGAAAATAAGGTTGAAATAATTGAGACACAGTTGTCAGATATTGAAGCGAAGGTGCTTCATAAAATGGGATGTGCACCGCGGCCAGATGACCTATTGTGCCAGTCCTAGTGTCTTACAGGTCTGTACCTAGCTTTCTGTGGAAAACCAGGTAGTTCCTGAAGGAGTCCTCATTGGTATCCATCCAGGGAGAAGTGGTGCCAAAGACCAAAAATCGCTCCCTCTCAAGTCTCCGGCACTGGGCCAGGACATGGTAGGGAGTTTCTTCATCCGTGCCACACCACCTGCATAGAGGGGTTTCGGCTATACCCATAACATACATGTGTTTGTTCACTCTGCAGTGCCCTGTTATGATCCCAACAACCTGCCTTAGGTCCTTCCTCTACATCTTCAGAAGGGTGTCTCTTGTCTCACTTGTTTGCTCTGAGACAAATCGCTTGGAGTGTCTTACTCCTGCAGCGTTCCAGATTGTCTGATGCAGTCTTCTGGCATGTTCTTTCACAGTCCTTTTAACTAGTGACAGAGAAATCCCGCAATGGGAAGGTGCTATTAACACAACCAGTTTGACATTTCGTTGGTAACTTAAATTTATTTTTTGTATTATTGAGATAGTGAAAATTAACATTCACCATCAACTGTTCATGGATACCCGATTCAACTGCTTAAATGATAGAATATTAATGCAATAATTTTCATCATTAAAATAAGTGTAATGTTTTCATTCGTTGTTAACTTCAATAACACTTCGTGATAGCTCTAATCGGAGTTCATCCCATCTGTAGGCAACGTCTTAGCGTGAGCAGAATAAAACCGCATGCACTACTGTTTCTGATGCAGTAAGGTGAGTATTTTTCAGGGTCATGGATCAGGTTGTCAGTTCTCAAACAGGACGCGGTAGAGTAGAGCAAGACGAAGGTCCGCATATGACAAAACTGGAGAACCACGTACAGGTTGAGGGAGATCGGGAGCTTTCCTATCCACTCGCTGGTTTCCGGTCATTCCTCAAGTGCTATAATCCGAAGGAATTTGGTTTGAACGCTCATATTCCTCGAGTGAAATCTCTTTTCGCGGTTTGAAGTGGGAAGAAACGTGTTGTAATCCGCTGCCATAAACGTTTGCGTTCTCTTCCGATTTGAGTTCGAAAAACAACATTTTGGAAACCGGTTTGTGCGTCAAATCGACTCACTTTATATTTCTCGAGTGGACCACCATGGGACACCAAAGTGAGGATATGAAGAAAACCGGTCTCACAAACTATAGTTATCATAGCGATCAAATCAACAAATATTTTTTTGTCTCCAAGACGCCCGAAAGTTCAATTGACATAATAATACCACAAGTCTCATTTCTGGGGTAATTACGAATGCTGCACAAGAAGTTTTCAAATACTTTGAAATAAATTATCTTAAAGCAGTTTTCTACTAATAAATCTCACTCAAATGATTCCCAGAAAAATTAGGCTTGGAGTCCAATAAACTATTTATACGGCGAGAGTTTAACAACGTTCACGAAATGATCTGCAACAACCGCAGCAGAACTCAACCCGCCCACTTACCATCATTTCTCAGTTTCCCAGTCTTTTAAAAAACAGTAAACACGAACTTTCTTTAATAATCATATATGCGCTGGTTACTGACTAACGGTCGTGGTATAAGTAGGAGCACCTCGATGTATTCCGGAACCTCATGCTTCATGTAAACCATATAAACTGGATCAAAAACACATTTTATAAGTAATAAAACTGAATTTGTACAACGCGACGACCTATTTTTCGTAATCCTTATAAAAACTCATTCCACAGGCGCATATCAAAATGGTGTTTTGAACTCATAAGGGCTTTAGCACGATAAAGCGATTTTGATTTTGTGGAAGAAAATCCAGAGAATACTTCCAAAAGGAGTTCACCTGATAGAGGAAGGCAAATAAGGAACAAAAAGACGGTTTGATGAAGTTCAATAAATGAGGGGCCTGTGGGGAACAGCGTTGCTCCTAATCCTCACAAAATACTGCTTTGAATTAAACGTAAAATAAAAGAACACCCATCTCCGATCTCAAAACGCAACTTATTATTTTCTAGGCGGTCGCTCATCAGCTCAAAACAGCTGATGACACAAAAACGGATGACATAAAACCTAATAACTGGCTGAACGCGGATTTTTCTCGCCTATTTGGCGACAGGCCTCCATTTGACTCAAACGTCAATTTACTACGGATTGCCGAAGTGGTACTTTTATTCAGTAGAACTTACCACCGATGTCAACCCGAAGGATACTAAGTCTGTGTAGCCGATATTTTCATCGATAAAACGTTCAATTATTGCTCTGAGTATTGGAAAGCGGTATTTTGATTAATTGTCGTTTGGACGAAAACACGAACGGCAGATGACGTCAACGGAAGCCATTTACGTAAAACACGTTCCGTCGAATTTTAATTTGCACGGCCCGTGCGAACCGAACGGTTTTAATATTTAGGAATTGTGATGAATTGAGTGTTGTTTATTTGATGATTAACTTGTCGAGCGGCCAAATCACAAGTTCACACAACTTAATGAACTGGAAGGATGTCGGGGCATGGGATAGAACTGGGGACGCACCAAGTTCGCCCACTGTTCCTCTTATAGACTGCGTTAACTGTTAGTAGTGGGCACTTATTGGGAGGTTATTAGGTTTCCCCTATTGACTGTTGACTTCAGGTTGAGTAGGATCGTGTTGGCATGATAGATAATAAAATGTCTAGAACTGGTAGTAAGCGTAACAGCGGTAATTGAAATTCAGGAATTTCTGGAGTAACCCCCATGTATCTCATGACCGTTTTTAAGCACTCACCCTTTAGGTATTAGATTGGACTACAATACCAACGTTTTTTAACATTCTACAAAAATTCCTGCGGAGTTTATAAGGCAAAAACTGCGCTAAAAACGCTTTTCGTCGAAAATGTTGATAATTTATTGTGCTGCTCTCGTCATTTTCCTACGAATGGGAATTTTACGGTATAATTGCCTTATTGAGACCTATCAACGTAAAAAATTTAATCAAAATCGTTAAAGCCGTTTTTGAGAAAAAAAAATTTGGTGTTTTGATCACTATGATAACTATAGTTAACTTTCGGTGGATTTTGCCCATACCCTTATTTTGGCGTCCCATCGTAACCTGCCGGCTAGACATCACGTTTCACCTGATTTGGTGCGGTTGTTTCCTCTAAAAACCGCTTTAAAATGGATTTCGTCGAAAGTATTGGTAATTTATTGTGCTGCTCTCGTCATTTTCCCACGAATGAGAATCTTATGGTATAGTTGACATATTAGGAGCTATCAATATGAAAAATTTAATCAACATCTATAGAGCCATTTTTGAGAAAAAAAATATTTGGTGTGTTGATCACTATGATAACTATAGTTAACATTCGATGGATTTTGTCCAAACCCTTATTCTGGCGTCTCATAGTAACCTGCGGGCGAGATATCAAGTTTGACTGGATTTGGTACGATGGTTCTCTCTAAAAATCGTCCACAGACACACAGACACACAGACCATTTTCCCAAATAGTGTTTTTCGGACACAGGGGGGTCTGAAACGTGAAGATCTGAAGAGAACTCAACTTTTTTTTTTCAGTCGATTAGATAACTTTCCTTTCTACTTCGTAGAGCCAAGGAAAGTAAAAACTGCGTAAAAGTTGGTCGAAGAAACGACAGTAGGTCGAATTCCATAATTTCGCGGGTGGTTCCTAACTACTTTTAATGACCATAAAAGTATCATCGTGGACTCAATATGAACTTAATACTATACCAATTCGATTTATGTGAGAAGGCTAATTTGTAAGGAAAAACGCTGAAAATGATGAAATGAACGGTTCATTGTCCTCTTGTTCAGCATGATTGAGATGTTGTTGGTATTCGTAGTGTTGCTAAGTGCCGGCCGAAGGCCTGATTTGCAATATCTGTGGTAGTTTCCTGATTATCCACCTTGACGCCTCTGAAATCCACCTCATTCGATTCAGCACCGCAAATACTAGTAAACGATATTAAACAACCCCTGGCGGAATGTCAATGACATTTTCTAGGCGATTGGAGAGACATAAAGAGCCAAACTGATGAGTGGTTAGAGCGAGACGAGAGCCAGTGCAGGAAACTAGGACAAATCTGGGAGAAACGATAGCTTTCGCTCTATTGTGCCACTAGTTCCCTACAAATAGTAAAATTGACCTCATTACGTTTAATGTGATTTCACTTTTTTCCATCTAGACACCACCCAATTATACTCAGCATCAAAATATACGCAGGGAACGATTTCAAAAACGACGTCATTGCAACAAAAATTGGGAAAATTTCGTTTCTGGCCAATTACTGAAACCGCCTTTTGCCCATATCAACGATGGATTTCAACGCACACTACGTTTCAAGGCATGAGGGTTTAAAATCAGCAACGCCTGTCCTACGTCGTCCACCGTAAGGCCAAATGGTGGTTGAGAAATTCTCCGAAAACGAAATGTTTGGCAGTTTCATCGCAGTTACGTCGTGTTTTGTATCGTTTCTTAGATATTTTACGATGCTATGACTGCATATAGATGGAAAACACATACATCACAAGAAACATACTGAGGAAAATCAGCTACTTGAAGGAACTCGTAGGACAATATAGCAAAAGTTGTCGGTTGCCCTCAGCTGGCAACGCGTCACGTCGTGCCAGTAGCCTAGAGCCGCCTAGAGAGCGTTAATTGTCGTCGTTCCGTGGTCATGTTTCTTGTAGATTTACAAGTATTTTTTAAGCTGAATCGAACGCGATGAGCCTCGGAGGCGTGAGACTGCGTCAAGCGTTGCAACCGCGCTGGGCGAAACAATAACAAACTGTTGTGTAATAAATGCTATCGTCACTTTCTCGCTAACGTAAATGTTTCATTGCTCTCCATTTGTTTGAAAACCATTAACACACAAAATTATACGAGGATCACAAAAAGCTTTTGTCAGTTTTGTATCGATTGTTCATAATCTTTCGGCGTCCCGTTTTTGATCAACAGTTTGCATTGAACACTCACTAAGAAAGGCAATTTATGAAGAAAAAAACTGGCTTAAATATTGTTTGTCGAATTGTCAAATAATTTATTGATCTCGTTACTAGCCCAGGAATGAAAATTGCCAAGAAACCTTGAGCAGTTTGGAACGAACTACCAAAAAAACCTTAATCAAAAACGTTCCAATCAATTTTGAGAAGAAAACATTGTTGGTTCCATTAGCTTCAAATCGACTTCATCGTTAATGTGCAAATCGTACGCTTCAAGACATAATTTCATTTGTAAGCCCTAACACATCTTATTGGCTCGACACTGGGTTACTGTACCCTGTGATACATTCTTTATTAAGCGCCTCAACTTCTGCCAATCAGGGTTCCTGCTTTCACAGTCAAAACAAATTACAGCGAAAATAGAACGAACACATTTTAACGCTAAATTCTTTTGATTTTCTCAAACTGTATTTTGATGAGTTTACTAATTCCGTTCCAGGAGCACATTTAAGTTTTATTGTAACTAAAGCGGCTTAATGTCAAATATAATTCACGAGAATCCGACTTCAAAAAAATTAGGATTAGTAAGTTCACCTTTTTGGCGAACTGTCAAATTTAGAAACGAAAGGGAAGAAGTATGTTTTGCTTTTGGCTTATATTCATTGTGAATAATAACTCTATGTTTCCGGTCAGGAAAAATTTTTTACTACCCCCCAAATCCAAATCTGCAATGTCCGTCCGACGTCCAGGCCGTTTAGTGCCTTTAACGTGGTCTAAAAAATCCGTTCTTTCGCACAAGAATCCCATTTGGTATCTAGTTGTACCCGCCTTTTCGGCAAACGGATCGGACGAAGCCCGTGATTGTAATGGGCAAAAAATGGTGAAAAAATTAACAAAACGCAGTTTAATCACGTATACGCCGTGTTTGGTGTCGTTGTCAAGGTATTTTTAGATCCTGGGTACAGTAATTATAGTGAGCCAAAGTTTACTAATTGAAATAACTCGCCGGAACTACAGCGAAAGTAAACGTTTCGTGGTTTGAACTCCCTCCCTCCCGTCTCATCAAAACCACCCATCCGCCTGCTCGACTCGCAACGTCGTGCCAATTGCCTACAGGCGCTTAAGGGCAACTGGAATATTTGGTTATCGTCGGTCCGTTGTAATTAGGCCATGTTTAGCATGGTTTACTGGTATTTTTCGATGCTGAATCGAATGGGTTGAGTCTCGAAGCAGTTATACAGGTCAAGTTGTTCATAAGAATAATAATCGTCGTGTAATAATTTGCCGCGTTTTTTCTTTGAAGTGAATAAGTATCCACTCGTACGTTCTCGTTCAGTATTGATCTGTGCGAAACGGTGACTCACGCAGTGCATTTGCATTAAACAGTGGCCACCGGTTGATTAAGTGGAAGTGGGTGAGGAGCCCGAGAGCTATTCCTCTTGATCTCCTCGTAATTGTATTTAGGTTGAGGGTGACTAGTTTGAGTCACCTTTGCTCTGTACAAGATCAGACCAGCTGGCGTGCACCCAGAAGCGCTTGCTGAACGCATTCGGCAGCTTAATCGCCAGTGAATTACGGGCTAAATTATTCCATTATTGATTGAAGATTCGAGGTATAAAGCGACTGTGCCCCGCAGCTTCCTCATTTTCAGAGCACGATTAGTAGCCGAATTTTCCAAAATATTGCCGATACATTCGAAACCATTCGTTGCCACCTTCTTATTTGTGAGAAAGTAGTAAGTGCCGAGAAAGCGAGTTTTCAAAAAGTTCAGAGTTTTCAAAAACAATACATTTTTTGAAGGCTGTAAAGAGCGTCCCAAAAACTTCGAAGCGCCTCGACTAACATGTTTCACTTAAAAAGCTCCGTAATTGCAATAAAGTGGAGGAGAAATTCATTCCATTCCGGGAATGTTCACGGTTACTTATTCAGCGAGCGTCGTTTATCGGTTTCAGACAAATCATAATAACAGTTAATAAACCAACTAAAAGAACTAATGTGTGAGCTAACGTGTTCCTAAAACGTTTCCCAAGTTAATAGTGCGTGCATCACATTTAGCAATATAATTCGAGGTACAGATCATAAGACATGGCAAATTCCACCATTGATGGTAAATAATGCGCTGTGTATGTAATTGAAATGGGAAGAAGTGCTTCCTCACTGCGATAATTCGGGTTGAAAGCACAAATGTTAGTTTTGAGGGACCTTAGAACGATTATGTTTATGGAACTGGCCAGAATATTCGATTGAAATGTAATTCCGCAAAATCCGATTCCTAGAGAAACAATGAAACCCATTACACTCTGACTACCCCCTACTCTAAGGCATGAGCGGCTCTCCACCGGTGTTGAACCAGGATAATACATGTGAAAGACTAGGGTGCTTACCATTAGATCAATCCGCTGGTCAATGAATGATGTGAAAATCAGGTATCTAAATCATTTTCTCCTTGACACGTAGTTCCCCACCCACTTGTTAACCTATTTCTGACGGAAATTTGCCAAACGACATTTCTCAAGCATTTCGTTATCTATCGATACCCACGCCTTCACCACTTTATACCACGCTTCCATTTAGCCGTCTCGTTGGGCCTGTCAGGCATCAGTCAAGGATGTTTATTTGTTAACCGCGACCGTTTGCTTCATTTTATAGCAAACACTTTTGATATCAAATTCCACGTTTGTTATATTACACGTAGGTGATTTCGTATCAGAAATGTATCACAATTAATATAGTTTATTTTCTTCCCGGCTGCAGCAGGTGCTGCTCAAGCGGTGGACGGCACTGAGTCAAACGAAGTTGAGGGAGCGGAAAACGATGCTCCTATTGAAGATGTCGATACTCCAGATGTTGACAGTGCACCCACGGAAGAAAGTGCTTCCACAGACGATAGCAGCTCAGAATCAGAACTAAGGTCACATAAACCTAATTTAAACAAATTAGCTAAAAGTGGCAAGAAAAACAATAAGGACGACCTTGACAAGCCGATAAGGAAGCCAAAGAAGCCCAAGATTAAGGACGACAAGAAGAACAAAGATGAGAAACCCGAAAATCCCCCGGAAGCTGAAGATAACAACCCATCCCCGCCACCACCATCACCAAAACCAACACTACCTACTCTCCCAATCAACGTTGATGGTTCCTTCGTGATTGGCCCTGTAACTATTCAAAATGGCTCTACCACAACCGTTATTCCGTCCATCCCGCTCAACCCATTCGGAAATATCGGCAATATCACTCAGACCATCATAGATGCAGCGGGTCAAGTCTTAGCTCCTCGCCCTAAGTACAAACCTGGTTTACCCCCAAGGCCTGCTGGCCCACCATCGCCACTTTTCACTCTGCTGAAGGACAAGCTTAATGGCATTGCTGCTGCCAATCCTAATGCTTCGTTGCTGCAAACTTTATTTCAGGGGCAAGGCCTTTTGAGTCAACTTGCACCCAAGGGTGCAGCTCCTGAAGATACCCCAGTCACTCAACCCAAGCCTAGTAGGCGCAGGCGACGCATTTTACTGGACACAGACAACGTAAACATTTTGGACGTTACCACCATTCCAACTGGCTCTCCATCAACAGGCATTGATGACAGCCTTCGGGTTCCCAAATCACGACCCGTATCATCATAGAGGATCACACGACATGATATCACCACAAACCTTTTGTAACAATTGTTGAGTACCACGGCACAAAACATTAAATCATGCACCCTGAAGTACTTTTCTTCCTCCCGGTTCCAGGCAGCATCAAGTTATGCTGTCGTACACAGCAGCTAAGTAGAGCTGAGCTGGTGTCAGCGCAGAGACATTCCACAACTTTCGAATTAACGCTCAGGAGTAAGCATCTACACCTGTCGTTCCAATTTGTGAGATTCTAACGTCAGGACGTAGAAGTTCTTAGTGTCCTGGAAAATGTCTGGAAGAACCTACGACCACCACAAAAAAAAAACAGAATGTTTGTAACACCTCCGATAATAATTCCATTCGATTCAGCATCGACAAATACTAATGAACGCTAGGAAACATGACGTGACCATAATCGGAACAACGAAATTTAAGGCGACGCTAAGCAATTGCTTCGACGTGACGAGCCAAACTGCCGAGTGGTTGGAGTGAGACGGTAGGCGCAGGGTGGGTATAAACGATAACATTAGTTATTTATCAATATGGTAACTGTAACTTCACTGTTTTCTACCTAAACGCAGTCCAACACTCCGTCTGACTCAGCGAAATAAGCGCACGCCTCAAAACCGAACGAAATTCAATCTCTGTTTGTCTTGGTGCAGCAGTCGGAATAAGAACTACGTACGAAATAAGTTAGAAAGATGGGAGATTTCCGCTGCTATGCTCATTAGGAGTTGGAGGGGGTGGTGCTCCATGGTGCTATAATTGATTCACACGAACTAGATGAAGACGGTTTATCGCTTACGAAACGGTAAACGCGCTAAGGAAACAAATAAGGACACAGTACATTTAAATAACCGTTCATTATTGCTTTTCACAGCATGATTGTGGCCTTCTCTATTCAACCCAACGTAAAAAATATTAATAAAATAACGGGGCTACATCAACTATCAGGGAAACGATGTGCAAACGATGATGTTTGTAAAGCACCTCTGAGGCCTGGTAAACCACCTGACATTCGAGTCAGCATCGAAAAATACTGGTAAACGATAGGAAACGTGGCCTGAGCAATGAAAATTGAGATTTTCTAGGCGACGCTAGGCAACTTTCACGAGTCGAACTGACTTGCGGTTGGTGTGAGAGTAGGGAGTAACGATAAGTTTCGTTATATTTTCCCGCAACATCCTTCAAGTAGCATACTTTGCCTCACTATTTTTACTGTGATTTCACTGTTTTCCATCCGACTCAGCCAAAACAGTGATCTCGAGCTCTGAACTTACACCTTATTCGGTATATGACTCTTCGTCTTTGACGATTACTGGATGCGTACAATGGGAGTCAGGCCGTACACACGAACAATCTACTAGTAGACAGTGGAATGCCGCTGTCACCTTGAGTAGCAACTCTCATGTTCTGTGTCTCATCATAGAAAAAGCAGCGAGCGTTCACGTTACGGTCCTGGCCTTTGATACACCTCATTATGGTAGTGTCACTGAGGTTTCACCGAGATGTCGTGAAAGTGGCCGTGATCTCGTCCCTCTGAAGCCCATTCCACCCACGCCGAAGAGTAAGGGGAGTCGGGACACTATCTTGGGAGTTCCCGTCCATCAAACGAAACATGCTAACTAGGCACAAGCTCAGAAGGCTTACTCGGCATAGGGACAAAGGAGTCGCTATGTCTCACCATGGCATCTGATCTTGAACACCAGGACTCATGGAGCAAGAGCAGAATAAGAAATACGAAACCCTCAGTCCTCCAGATCGAATGAGAATGTATTAACATAGGATGCTATGTGAGAGGCCAAGCCAACCACGCTGAGTGAGCCATTATATCCTATTAGTCTTCCAACAGCCAACCTCCGAAAACTCAGCCCATAGGTTGTTTTGAGAGCAAGAACGCCTGAACAAGGTATGCAGCTTCTGCTGAGGCTTCAGTGGAGACTAAGAAAAGTCCATGCGGCTTCCAGCCGTGGAGGTTGCACAGAGAAACTCAATCCCACGGTACCACCACATCTCTAGCTCTAGTGCGCCTCTATCCTGGGACTCGTTAATTACGAAACCGACATCCACGACCTTCACGCTGTATCCTCCAAGGAAACCGTGCCAAACGTTCTTAGTTCACTAGGCCTCCAAACGTGAAGCTCCTAAGAAAACTCAACGTTTTGGCCGAACCCGATTTAACATCACGCGTCTAAGCAAGGACCAACGAACAGCAAGTTGATAAGTTAAAAAGGTTGTATAACACGAAATCAAATTATCAAATTGCCGTATCATGACTAAACGTTCTTCGAAGTCTACTCGTACACTAATATTATAAAGATAAAAGATTTGTATTTTTGTATACAAACTACATTACCAACTCCAAACATTCTTTTGCCGTTAGAAGCCACATTATCAGAGTTACATCGGCTATATACATACTACTAAGATAAGTTAGAGATCCACAGTAATGCTTACCAAAACCAACCCAAGGTGTAAAAAATCAACCACAAAATATCTTTCATCGCATGTGCTGCGGAAAGTATTGCTGGCAGAACAAAAAAATGCTACACAATATTGTGGAGAGTATCAATATCCACAAAAAACTCGGCGAGACCGTACGTCCAACTATACTATCGTGTTCACTTTTTCACGTTTTAAAATTTGATAGAAATTCCAAACAAAATCAGACCATATTATCGATAACTTCGTACAAATTCTTATCCAAATAAGTTATTTCGTATTCTAAACTCTTGTGCTTGTTGATTACTTTTTGAATTATTGAAGTAGGACGTTCCATTCAAAAGATATTACGAAGTTGAAAATGTCGATATTAACAGAAGGCCCGTCATATATGTTTCCTCGGTTATTAATTAAATCGATCCGGATCGTATCGATTGTTTAATGTTTTCATTTGAACTATTAACGGGCGGAGTGATAAAGGAATGACCGCATACCAGTTGAAACTTCGGGAAATATCGAACTTGATTTTGATTTTTCATATTAACCGACTTATAAATCAACAACCTTCTATGCTTTCACGAGATGAGTGCAAGCACAGTTCCGTATCGCGCTCGGCGCCTCAGCGACTGATCCGAAGACAACTGTTCACCTAGTGACATCCATTCAGTTGCTGGATACCAGTAAGATCCATTAATTTTCAACGATGACCAGCCATGATAAGATACGGCTGCAGATGTACGGAGCAGATGATCATCACTACATTAAGACCCGCGTGTACTCCCAGCATAGAAGGAGGCGACTGAGAGCCGCCAATTTCAACGAGTTAACGTCACATTACGCGATAGCCTTCGACATGATGATTTGGACGAAGACGCTAACGTTATCTTTCAAGACTAACTTCTAGACGAGGGCGGTCCTTTAGCAGAGGCCGAGCAGCCCCCTGTGAGGTTAATTTATGAAAAATTGGTTCAACCAATACCTCAGGATATGATTTGTACGAAATACACTGGGAAGGGCCAGGATGCGAGTGTTTTGGCTACGGCCTTTTAATAAATCGTGGTCTAAACATTCCTCACGACCAGCATGTCTTGCTTCTTTATTTTTGAAGGGTTACAATCGAATTGGATGCTTATTGAAACCAGTACCTGAAACCATTGGACTGAAGAACTGGTCCGACATCTGGTTTGCAGTGCATGACGGAAAACATCGTACATATTGTAACCAAGAAACTACTCAGTGAATGAGATAAACAACATGGAAAAAATGCCCGGTGATTATTAATATTACAAATCTGTTGATACAGTGCACTATCCACAAAAGTACGTATTAGTATCATGTTATTGAGAAATTGATGCCCTCCTAGTAGTGGTACAAGGTTTTTGATAATGGCATTGTTGGGTGCAAGAATGGGGGTGCTGAGGATTGCAATGAAAACTGAAACTCGGTGAGCGTGAGGAGGACTGTATTATACTGCGTACGAAAATGTGTTGAGTAGAATTGAGGTGAGATGAAGTACAAATGGGCGACACAAGGGAAGTACTCGGAACGCGGAACTGGTGTGGGCAACCGATAGAGAGAGTGAGAAGTTACTGTGGTGGAAGTTGGAAACAGAATGATTTTGGAAGAGCTCTGTCATCGATAGGAAAATGAAATTGGGAGAAAGAAATGAAGAAAGGGGAAAACCTAGAAAAGGGGGGCTGGGGGGCCCGCAGCTTAGGAATTCCCGCGGGTGAGGGATTTCCGCAAGTGAGGGATTTCCGCAGGTGTTGAAATGGTTGGAGACAATTAGGCGGTCGGAGACAATGAGGCGGGGAAGTCCGAGGTCAATGATTCGCTTTGCGTCGAACAGGAATTAAGAAAGATGTGATTGTAGCAACTATCATCACGCGTGGGCACCGCAATCTTTCTTGACGCTTGGCATCGACCTAAAGAAAGAGTGCTTTCCACATTGCATGTTGCTCTTTCTCGAATAGGGTCTCCTGAGAACCAATTTTTTTGTTTCAACCCCCACAAATACCACCTCCAACAGTGCAGCTATGAGGGTAAATAAAAAATGAGCTGAGTTCAAAAATTACACCCTCTATAAATAAAATACATAAAATAACAACAAATCAAATAAAATGTGAAAAAAGGCTTACGGTAAAAAATGTGAAACGTCTAAAAAAATATTTAATGTACTTCAATCAAAGTTAGTTAGGGTAAAAGCACCAATTGTTGACACTATTAGGAAGAAAAATCATTCAATTCTGCGTTATACAAAAGTGTTCAAGAAATGAAACTTTCAAGTAGTTATTATGAATTGTGAGTTCCTTGTGAACAGTTTGCACGTATTGGACTTACCAAAACATTTTTTTATACTATCACAAACGACTTTTTTCAAACATGGTTTTTTACCCCCAATGTCGACACATTTGTTCTCGAAAATCCCATTTGTTTAAATCTGCAGTTCCTAATGTTGACACCAACTTAAATATTGTCCCATCGCTCTCCAGAGGTTATTGCCCAAGGTAAAAACGAAAAAAGATATTCAAAATAGGTTAAAATATATTTCAAGGAGTTACTTAATTACCTTGGAACAGGAACATACTTTATTGAAGAGGTACAGGAACAGAAACAGGGAACACAAATTTATTGGGATTGCCTCCGTAAGATTTGGGCTTGGGTAGTTTGTATTTGACGTTAATGACCAGTAGCCTTTGACGTTCCCTGATGACCAAGTTTGCCCGAGACGCTGAAGCCCAGAGGGCTGCAAGGGAGCTGGTCATGGACCCTCGGAACGAGCCCGACATCCCATTGTGGACAACAGGCGACCTCGGCAGGGCCCTTGCGACCTTAAAGCCCAACAAATCTCCTGGGCCAGATAAAGTAGAAAGGAATATACTAAACAAGGCTGAGCAGACAACCTCCAGCGGGCTCCTCAATTTATTTAATGACTGTCTGCAGGTCGGACAGTTCCCCACTCAGTGTTGTCACTCTTCAAAAGGGAGGCGACCGCAATCAGTCACACCCACGATCATGGAGGCCGCTCAGCCTTCTTTCCATATTAGGCAAAACACTAGAAATCTTGATGTTGCAGTCCCTCGGCCATACAGGTGTACCAAAGGAAGGTCCTAGGACCAGCACTCTGGAATGCCTTCTTCGAAGGTCTTCTCAGGAAACTCATGGAGACTGACTGAGAGCCGTACGCCTATGTGGATGACTTGACTGTGCTGATCTTTGCAGAGTCAGTCCGCCAAATTGAAGAAAAAACCCACCACGTGCTCCGCACTGTCAACCAATGGTGCGAGCATGTCAAGATGCAGGTGGCTGAGGAAAAAACCCAGCTAAGCCTCTTGAAGGGGAAAGTGAATAATCCACCCACAATACGCTTTGGCGGCCACAGGCTCCTTCTTGAAAAGCACGTCAAATATTTAGGAGTGCATATAGGTGAGAGGTGGTGTTTCAACCAACACATCCAGTCCCTTAAAGGCACTACCATTGCACAGTTTGCCTCACTGCGTGCCATTACTAAGGCCACTTGGAGTGTGTGTTACCATGACACTATCCTCATGTATAAGGCCATCTATCTAGGCGTGATTGACTACTGCCCAGTTGTCTGGGGTAGCAAACTAACAGTCAATCAAAAGAGAGTATTGGCCCAATCCCAGAGAGCTGCGCTCCTGTGGATCACCAAGGCCTATAAGACTGCATCAACAGAAGCACTCCAGGTGATCACTGGTCAGTTACCAGTTGACTTGGACGTTGAGTGCATGGTTGACAAGTGGAGAGTGAAATGGGAGCTTCCCCCGCTTTGGGCTGAACTCCATGCGGAACTCACCACAGAACAGAAACTTGCCACCATCAACAAAAGGGCGATAGAGAAATGGCAAGCGAGATGGGAATCCTCGTCAAAGGGACGTGATACGTATGAGTTCTTCCCCAACATCCGTGAACGTCTGTCAAGAAAATGGGTTGAGCCAGACCACTGGACGAGCCAGTTCTTCATGGGACATGGTGACTTCAATGTGCGGCTCCACTTCTTTTCTCTCAAAGACTCTCCATTATGCACGACTTGCGCCTCCAGTGCGGAGGAAACAAGAAACCGCATGCTGCTCCACTTTAGTTTCTACAACACTGAGCGACGGTTGTTGGGAGGGCAAACGAACTTAGCAGCATTGACTGCAACAAAGGAAGCCTATAACCATTTTGCAGAGTTCGTGAAGCTAAGAAACGTGATCATAGTTGATCTGTCCTTTTGAAACTTGCCACTCAAGTACATTGTTAGGTCAGGTGGGCATCCAGATTAAGAACTCCTCCCGGATGGTACGGGATTCTTCAGGGGGTCACCTCCACGCGGTAACACACGAGCAACGGCTCTCTACCGGGAGACTGGCTAACGATCAAATACCTGTCGTACCTCCGTAGGTCTCCGTTTGGTGGATGCTGGAGAGGCCGGCCTCTTACACATTAGCGAAACCGCAACTTCCATGACTGATGTACCCTCGTCGAGGGTTTAGTAACAGTCATCAAATAAGGAAACAGACCAGTGTCTGTGAACGATTTTTAAAGAAAACGACCGTATCAAATCAGCTCAAACTTGATATCTAAGGTTACCATTAGACGCCAAAATAAGGGTATGAGGAAAATCCACCGAAAGTTAACCATAGTTATCATAGTGATCAAAACACCAAATTTGTTTTCTTCTCAAAACAGCTATAACGATTTTGATTAAAATTTTTTCATATTGATAGCTCCCAATAAGCTCACTATAACGTAAATTCCCATATGTGGGAAAATGACGAAAGCAGCACAGAAAATTATCAAAATTTTCTACGAATCGGTTTTAGCGCGGTTTTGTTTTCGGTCACGATACATTTTTTACACCCCCCCCCCCTCAAAATTGGATACTTTACATTTCAAGGCATGGGGATTCCAAATCTGCAATGTCCGTCCCTCGTCCACGCCGTTTTGTGCCTTTTACGTGGTCTAAAAAGTTCGTTATTTCACACAAAAATCCCATTTACTATCTAGTTGTGCCCGCCATCTCGGTCCCCTTCCCAATTCATTCTGAATAATAACCCTATATTTTCGGTCACAAAAAATTTTTTACAACCCCCCCTCAAAATTGGATACTTTACGTTTCAAGACATGGGGATGCCAAATCTGCAATGCCCGTCCGCCGTCAGGGGCCGTTTTGTGCCTTTAACGTGGTCTAAAAAATCCGTTCTTTCACACAAAAATCCCATTTGGTAGTTGTGCCCGCCATCTCAACAATCAGATCGGACGAAGCACATGGTTGTTATTAGAGTCAACTAATTGAGAGAACTCGCGGGAACTACAGCGGAATTCAACGTTTCGTCGTTAGTACTCCCTCCCTCTCTCCCGTCTCATCGAAACCACCCACCCGCTCGCCTTGCAACACCCGCTCACCTCGCAACGCTCATTCGACTCGCAACGTCGTGTCAATTGCCGAGGCTTTGCTGGAAGTCCCTGTCCCAATTTACCCGACTCTTTTTGCGTAGTTTCATTGTAGTCAGGTCATGTTTCGTATGGTTTACTAGTATTGTTCGATGCTGAATCGAATGGAATGGGTCTCGGAGCAGTAATACTAGGTCAAGCTGTTCATGAGAATAATAAACCGTTGTGTAATAGTTTGCAGGGTTTTTTGAAGTGAAACTTCTATATAGACGGGGGTCTTAGGATTCTCGAGTCACGGACGGAGTCGGTGGAAAAACGAATCACAACGGACAAGTGGAAAAAAAAACGGCTAAGTGGAAAACGCATCGCGAAAACATTTTTACTCGAAGTTTTACGGGCAGGTTTTCAAATTCGATAAGTACATTAACAATCTGCCCGTAAAACTTCGAGTAAAAATGTTTTTGCGATGCGTTTTTCCACTTAGCCGTTGTTTTTCCGCTTGTCCGTTGTGCTTCGTTTTTGCACTTGTCTGTTGCGATTCGGTTTTGCATGTTAAAGGTTCACTTCTACCATGTGTGACTGTCACACATTTTTTCTACTCTCTCAATTCATTTATCGCTCAGTTAATTTGAATTTGGTCAAACAATGCTTTACGGCAGCAGAAAGTGGTAGCGCTTACAGTTCCGGAATTTATTGTGCTGCTCGTACTCGTTCGGGAATGTCCCCAAAAAAATCATGTTGATCAACTATGTTGACGTTTCACCCGTGCACTTAACCGGAGGTATAAGTAACAGCACCTCAATGATTCCGGAGCTAGAATTGCTACTACTTGGCATGTAAAAGGCAAAGTTAAGTTTTTCTAAGACGAAGTGAGTGTAAAGTAGATGGGATTAATAGCTAAAGCCACGCAAATCCCTGAACGTGCGGGGGGCTAAGGAGAGTTGTGTGATGCGTCAGTGATTTCCTTATAAATATCGCTCACTTGTTACTAGCGTTCCCACAAAAGCGACCGAAACAATTCTGGTCAAACTAACGTCATTTCGTCAACTAGGTTTTGTCGCAGCATATCTCTTATGATCCTGTAGCTGTGGACGCGCACCTTTCAAAAAAAAATCGTGTTGACTCAGTAAATATGAATCAGGTTAAACGTAACTTCAGCGTCGGAAGTTCGGGAATTTATTGTGCTCCTTTAACACGACCTTCATATGATATTGTTGATGTGAATTTTTGGGATGTGGTTCATTCCCACGGTTCAGGAATTATAAGAGTATAACTCCGAAAAAAGTTGACAAAAACGACGCGTTTTCAACGTTGAATTCTGGGATTTCTGAAGTTGATCTCGATTATCTTACGATAATTATTCAAGGTCTTTTGTATCGAAAACGTTAGTCGTGTGATCTTTTATTTTCAAAATGTTTCATAGTTCCCATGGGCGAAAATTGTTTACCGCAATATCATTTTCTTCACAAAGAATTTAATAAAAATCATTACAGGCGTGTTTGACAGAAAAGTGTTTGGTGCTCTAGAAGTGTGATAAATACACACTTTTCAACATTTGTGTATTGTGTGACATTTCAAATTGAGCCGATTCGATTGATCCCGTTCGCAGACGGACGCAAACCGTTATCCCAAATGGTGTTTTTCGGACACAGTAGCTCCGAAGAACGTATTTTCATTCACACTGCTTTTTGCTCTGTTGCTAGCTCGTTCAGGGCAAAGCTCAGTAGTTCGTTCACATTGGCGATAACGCCCTTACATTACCCTTTCTTGTGTTTCCAGTCCCATCTCCCTTTCCTCCTGAGTATGTCAGTCGTCTTCTCACGAGTCACCTACGCTAATTCACCTAAAGAAAATATCTGGTGCGTTGCAACAAACAACTTTCCTTAGCTCTACAACAATTCACTTTGTACATGGCTAATTCTATTTAATCAATTCATTTATCACTCAGTTAACTTGAATCTTGGTCGAACAACACTTTACGGCAGCAGGAAGCGGTAGCGCTTACAGTTCCAGATTTTATTGTGCTGCTCGTACTCATTGCAGGACCATTATTGAGTAATTGGTACACAGATAAAACGTTTTTAAACACTCACCCTATAGGTATTGGATTGGACTACAATATCAATTTTTTAAAAACATTCTACTAACATTCCAGCAGAGTTTATAAGGAAAAAACCGCAGCAAAAACGCTTTTCGTCGAACATTTTGATAATTTATTGAGCTACTCTCGTCATTTTCCCACGAATGGAAATTTCATGGTATAATTTTCTTATTGAGAGCTATCTATATAAAAAATGTAATCAAAATTGTTATAGCCGTTTTTGACAAAAAAAATTTGGTATTTTGATCACTATGATAGCTATAGTTAAATTTCGGTGGATTTTCCCCATACCCTTATTTTGGCGTCTCATGGTAACCTGTAGGCTAGACAACATTTTACAGCGGATTTGATACGGTTGTTTTCTCTAAAAACCGCGCTAAAATCGATTTCGTCGAAATTTTTGGTAATTTATTGTGCTGCTCTCGTCATTTTGCCGTATATGGGGATTTTATGGTATAGTTGACATATTAGGAGCTATCAATATAAAAAAATTAATCAAAATCGTTAGAGCCGTTTTTGAGAAAAAAAATATTTGGCGTTTTGATCACTATGAAAACTACAGTTAAATTTCGATGGATTTTGTTCAAACCCTTATTTTGGCGTCTCATGGTAACCTGCGGGCGAGATATGAAGTTTGAGCTGATTTGGTACGGTGGTTTTCTCTAAAAATCGTTCACAGACACACATACACACACAGACACACAGGCCATTTTCCCAAATAGTGTTTTTCGGACTCAGGAGGGTCTGAAACGTAAAGATCTGAAGAATACTCTAAATTTTTTTTTCAGCCGATTATATAACTTTCCTTTCTACTTCGTAGAGCCAAGAAGGTAAAAAGGTGCCTTAGGTTACGAAACGACAGTTTGCCAGTGAGGCGAGGCCGTCGATGGGTAACACACGATCCAGTTCTCGAGTACGTCGACTTTTTACTTTCCTTGGCTCTACGAAGTAGAAAGGAAAGTTATGTAATCAGCTGAAAAAAAAATTTCTTCAGATCTTTACGTTTCAGACCCCCCTGAGTCCGAAAAACACTATTTGGGAAAATGGCCTGTGCGTCTGTGAACGATTTTTAGAGAAAACAACCGTACCAAATCACTTGAAACTTGATGTCTAGCCTACAGGTTACCATGGGACGCAAAAATAACGGTATGGGCAAAATTCACCGAAAGTTAACTATAGTTATCATAGTGATCAAAACACCAAATATTTTTTTTCTCAAAAACCGCTCTAACGATTTTTATTACATGTTTTATATTGCTAGCTCTTAACATGATAATTGTACCATAGAATTCCCATTAGTGGAAAAATGACGAGAGCAGCACAATAAATTATCAAACTTTTCGACGAAAAGCGTTTTTCCCGTGGTTTTTTCCTTTTAAACTCCGCTGGAATGTTAGTAGAATGTTAAAGAAAATTGGTACTGCAGTCCAATCCAATACCTATAGAGTGAGTATTTAAAAACACTCATGAGATACATGGGGCTCACTCTAGAAATTCCTGAATTTCAACTACCGCCGTTTCGCTTACTACCAGTTCTAACAGTTATTACCCAATAACTCTGCAAAAGTGATTACTATCCTCCATCAAAAACAGCCTCATTAATTTTCTGGGTACCATTTGCTCAATAATGGTCCTGGAATGAGTACGAGCAGCACAATAAATTCTTTAACTGTAATCGCTGCCGCTTCATGCTGCCGTAAAGCGTTGTTTGACCAAGTTCAAAGGGACTGAGTGATAAATGAATTGATTAAATAGAATTAGCCATGTCCAAAGTGAATTGTTGTAGAGCTAAGGAAAGTTGTGTGTTGCAACGCACCAGATATTTGGTACATGAGATTCGGGCTTCGTGGTGGGATCGATTGTCGAACATTTCGATTGCTGGTAGTCATTTTATTTTGACAGGAATTATTATAGCCTCCCTCCTATTTTTAATTTTTTTATTTTTGTTGTTTTTGTTTTTTCGCCGGCGCAGCCTTTGTTGCTTTTCCCTTCCGGTTAAGTGCTGCACATTAATCATAGACGATTACATAATTGTCCTTTTTACTTCACGTTGTCCATCACATCTATGTCCTATACGTTGGTTTTCCAACGTTCGTGGCATATGTGTCAGTAGCACAATACATTTCAGAACTTTAAGCGATGAGGCATTCAACGTAAAACGTTCACCAAGTTCATCTGTACCGAATGAAAAGAAAAAATTGGAATAGTTGCTAAAATGCGTCGCACCAGCTGTGTTACATGTGTCATGTGTCATTATTGATTTCCCGCTGCGTTTACGATATGTGCGGAGCGGTAAAACTAATATGTACTCGTACGTGTATATCAAGTATTGTTGAACTGTAAGAGATGATTTAGCTTAGGATAAATCCCCAGCAGATATCTTTCGCGCCTTATATTTTTGTCCTCCGACGACAATTTCATTTCCGTTAACAAATCTCTAGTGCCGGGCGACGTACACCCTTCCAAAACCCCGTAAGACGACCTCCTACACGTACGAACGCTATCATCGTCCAATGAATTTTCATGGAAACATTTGTGGAGAACAAAATGTAAGTATTTGTTAGTTGTGAGTACTCCGTAAGTTTCATCGATATAGTCGTAACCGTTTTTGAAACCATAATTCGACAAAACCTCCTATCCCGAGCTATTATGGCATATATCTCTATTCAACGGATGGATACAGAAATAATTGCGGGAAGGGTATATTGTAAAAGTTGGTTGTCGAAAGACACTCCATATTCAATCAGGATTTCCATATTCAAGTATGCGGTTGATCTGGAAATTTTGAAAACGTTAAAAAAAACCCACATTTTGACAAATTTTGGTTGTCATCTCTGCTTAATCGGTTAGCGGAGAAACATTCACAGGAAGAACCGCACTACCTGATAACATCCTTTGAGTTTGGTGGAAATCCTGTGAAGCCAATTTCCTGGAAAGCTTTTTGGTTCATTGAACTATCTCAGAGATATTTATGAAGACGAAAAGTTGTATAGTAAGGGTGATTTGAAAGGTTGTTCAAAATCGTCAAATCAGTTGTCAAAAAATTCAAAAAACACGAGTTTTTGGTATCTTACGATACCTACCCTCCCGACCATCGATAGAAATCACTCATCACCGCACGTTTGGTCCTTCAAAAGATCATAAATTAAACGAGAAACCCCTGAAAATAATTACGTAATAGTTCACGACCGGCTCTGGCCACTTCGGCACAGTTCTACGTCCCGATGAGGGGCGCCTAATGAGAGGGAGGGGCGGATGTCGGTTTCCAGGGGTCTGACCAAACTACAACGGAACAACAAAAATTACTTTAACGTACCTGTTTGGTGAGTTCATCTTCTCTGGCTGGTGAGATACTGTGGACGAGCGTTTTCCGATTAACGGCTCGACGACGATGTCTTTACATTGAAAGCGCTCGCCCACAATATCTCACCAGCCATGGAATACGTACTGACCGAACAGGTACGTTAACGTAGGTAAATTACCTACTGGCGGAACTAACCCGATTACTTTAATACAACAAAAATTGGTATTTTCCATTCAACACTAGGCAATTGCAATGGTGTGAGCAGTCTAACTGATGGGGGGTTGGTGGAGACATGGAGCAAAGCGAGAAATGAACGCAAGCCATGGAGAAACAATAACTTTCGATCGTCCTCCTACGAGTTTCTTCAAGTAGAACACTCAGTATTGTCCACACAATACTCAATGATTTCACCATTTTCCATTTAGACGCAGTCAGCAAATTTGCCAAAACCTAACTACAGTTGTCATAGTGATCAAACCACAAATTTTCTTTTCGCAAAAAAGTCTTTAATGATTTTGTTTCAATGTTTTGTGAAGATAGCTAAAAATTACACAACAAAGGACGAGAAATGACGAGAGCAGCACGATATATTACCAAAAATGTCAACGAAAATTTATTTGAGCGTACTTTTTTACGCATAAACTCCCCTCAAATGTTGAAGGAATCTTTTGAAAATATCTGGTGCGTAGCAACACACAACTTTCAAAACACCAGCTACATATTCGGGTGCTATATCGTCATTCAACGCATTTCTACAGAAACATTTATAGAGAACTAAATGAAGGGACTAGTTAGCTGAGAGTACTCCGTAAGTTTGATCGAAATCATTAGAGCCGTTTTTGAGAAAATTGGAATACCGATAAATTAATATTCGAGAAATCTCCTTTTCTGAGTTAACTTGGCTTATATCTCCGTTCAACATATATATACAGAAATAATTATAGAGAACGAATTGTTGGTATGGATAACTAAAAGACACTCCATTACGATTTATCACATCTGGTGAAGAAGTTACCCTGGAATTTACGGAAATGTTCGAAAAAACGTTATTTTCGACACATTTTGATTTTTATCTCTGTTCAATGGACTGTCAGAGGAACATTTATTGATAACAATATGTAGGTATTAACTGTTTGAAAACATCCTGCGAGTTTGGTGAAAATCGCTGTAGCCGTTTTGCCAAAAAGCGTAAAAAACCTATTTTTGCTTCATGAGTTTACATGTCCGTTCACCGTATTTTCATGGACATATGTATGGAGAACAAAAGTTAGATATTGATTAGCGGGAGATAATTTGAAAGTTTATTCAACATCTTCTGAGCCGTTTTCGAGAAAAAAGGGAAAAACCCTAGTTTTTGGTACATTTTCGTCCCCTACTCCCTCTTCCCATCGGCCGAAATCGTCCATAACCTTATTTTGGTGTCTACAAAAAATAACGAACAAAACAAAAAAAGAACCAGCTCAATCGGATCAGCCGTTCTCCCGCAAATCGAACTACAGACACACACACACACGGACCACGCGCCGAAATTAGGTTTTTTAGACTCGGTAGGTCAAACGTAAAGATCTGAAGAAAACCCAATTTTACTATACTTTCCATCCCTTCGGGTAGCGGAAAGTAAAATATCTGGTGCGTTGCAACACACAACTTTCCTTAGCTCTACGTCAATTCACTTTGTACATGGCTAATTCTATTTAATCAATTCATTTATCAGTCAGTTCATTTGAACTTGGTCAGACAACGCTTTACGGCAGCAGAAAGCGGTAGCGCTTACAGTTCCGGAATTTATTGTGCTGCTCGTACTCATTGCAACTAATGTGGCTGTAAACACGATTTTTTAAAAAAAGGATAGTTATTACTTATGCAGAGTTATTGGAAAATAACTGTTAGAACTGGTAGTAAGCCAAACGGCAGTAGTTGAAATTCAGGAATTTCTGGAGTGAGCCCCATGTATCTCATGAGCGTTTTTAAACACTCACCCTTTAGGTATTGGATTGGACTACAATACCAATTTTTTTAAACATTCTACAAGAGTTCCAGCGGAGTTTATAAGGCAAAAACTGCGCGAAAAAAGCTTTTGGTCGAAAATTTTTATAATTTATTGTGCTGCTCTCGTCATTTTCCCACGAATGAGAATTTTATGGTATAATTTCCTCATTGAGAGCTATCAATATAAAAAATGTAATTAAAATCGTTAGAGCCGTTTTTGAGAAAAAAAAATTTGGTGTTTTGATCACTATGACGACTATAGTTAACTTTCGATGGATTTTGCCCATACCCTCATTATTGCGTCCCATGGTAACCTGTAGGCTAGACATCAAGTTTCAGCTGATTTGGTACGGTGGTTTTCTCTAAAAACTGCGCTAAAATCGATTTCGTCGAAAGTTTTGGTAATTTATTGTGCTGCTCTAGTCATTTTCCCACGAATGGAAATTTTATGGTATAATTGCCTTATTAAGAGCTATCAATATAAAAAATCTAATCAAAATCGTTAGAGTCGTTTTTGAGAAAAAAAATATTTGGTGTTTTGATCACTATGATAACTATAGTTAAATTTCGGTGAATTTTGTTCATACCCTTATTTTGGCGTCCCATGATGACCTGCGGGCGAGATATGAAGTTTGAGCTGATTTGATACGGTCGTTTTCTCTAAAAATCGTTCACAGACACACACACACACACACACACAGACCATTTTCCCAAATAGTGTTTTTCGGACTCAGGGGGGTCTGAAACGTAAAGATCTGAAGAGAACTCAAAATTTGTTTTCCAGCCGATTACATAACTTTCCTTTCTACTTCGTAGAGGAAGGAAAGTAAAAAGTGGAAGTCTAATTAGGTATTCATCCGATGAGCATTTAATAACACTCGTAAGATATATAGGAGCTTCTTTAGAAATTCCCGGATTGCAACCCCCGCCGTTTCACTTACCACCGTTTCTCACTGGTGTTACCTATTATTCTGGAACAATGTCTACCCCGTGTTTACAGTCTCATTAATTCTATGTGTAGTGATTGCTCAACAATGGTTTTGGTTCAAATAGGAGCACTAAAGTACGTTCCAAAACTGTAAATACTACCACTGTCTACCACAGTGAAGTTACGTTTGACCAACTTCGAATTGAAGGAGTTAAAAATGAATAGAATTGGTAGTAAAAGCCGTGATAAACCTGTGAATTGGCGTAGGGCTAAGAAACGCCGTGTGATGCCCCGTACCTGATGCCTGGTGAAACAAAAGAACGCGTTTTGTGGACGATGTTACAGGAAACCTAATGGCCTGGACGGCGGACGATCGTGATGACATTGCGGATTTGGAATGCTTTGAGGTACGTAAAGAGCAAAACAACTTGGGCTGAAACCAACGTTGTATTATTCAGAATGAACAATGAACCAGAGGAACCTACTAAATCGGCTCCGACATTAGCCAATTGAACTGCAGACACACACACACACAAAGACGACGTGCCGAAATTATTTTTGTTGGATTCAGGAAGTTTTAAAACGTGAAGATTTGAAAAAGAATCAACCTTTTGGTTTATTTTTTCATGATTGCAATAATTTCCTTTGGGTACCGGGGAGTAAAAAGAACTGGCTCAATCGGTTTAAATTGCCTCCAGTAAAGTGGGCCAAAGACACACGCGCGCGTTCCATTCTCCGCCGTCATTGCTCCTAAAACCTGAAACTCAGATGAAACTAATGTTTTCCCCGGTCACATGAAGCGCGTTGGGAATTCACGTGTTTACGATGCTGTGTCTGAACAATATCAACGCAATTCATAGCTACAATTACTATTCGAACATCTTTGCCTTTATGACAGGGAAATACATTTCCAACAGTCGTGAGAAATTTTACATCGAACGCCTATCCTCCAATTGAACATAGGTGTATTATTCACCATAATAAACCAAAAGCGTCGTGTACTATGTTCTTTTATTATATTCTTCTGAACTGCATCGAAGATATTTAAAGAGATGATGTAACTCACCGAAAACATTGCGGAGCGGGGCCTACGTGAGCTGCCTGGTTAGAGGATAATTTTGCTCAACGTGTACTTTGTCGTTCAGAAACTATTTCGACTCATTGTGCCATCCGAATAAACATACAGGCACAATAATCGACATTGTTGACTTTTCTGAGAGCGGTCGACTGTTGGATGTTTCCACGTTGGATCCCAGCAAGTGTTTAAAGTCGAATAAGATTTGGTTATACCATATAACCCAGCCAAGGCGTTCGTCCAATAGTCATTAGGTATGTTTCAACAGTGCGTGCCACGAATTATTTGAACTGGTTTCATCACCCTGTACAACGTTAATTGTTTCATTGTTGGTAATTGTTACCCACCGGGCTCCGGCGTGATCAAGTTCACACAGATCGCAGATGTTCTTTCTAACTGTTTTGTTCCTTTATTTCATATTATATTCGAAGCCTTAGAAAATTACTAGCATTTATCAAGTCTTGGGAAATGTTGAAATAGGAATGTTGGATTTTCTTATCTCCAAACTTTTTTCTTCCCTAATGTTAACTTTATTTGTACCTTCCGATACACCATACTTGTTTTACAACGATATAATGTTGCACATGTCATGCTTTAATTAACATGGAACGCGTTCAGGATCGCTGTCCATTAGTTTTCATTCACAAGTACGATAGAATCTATATCACGAAAACAATCACTGTAAACAAACAGTAACGATAAATGCATAGCAACGCAAGAGAATCATTTGATGGAAAGCATAAACGGTTGTTGTTCATAATTATAAAAAATCTGCATGGGGCTAGAGTTTCAGTCTTTTTCCTAGGCAAGATTGTGGGGCGTTGTTACTCAATGGTTAGGTAAGGAAAATTGTGTTTTCTTCAGATCTTTACGCTTTGAGGCCTACAAAATCCGAAAAACATAATTTCCACGCGCGGCCCGTGTGTGTTTTATGAGCGAGTTTCATCGATGGGTGTCGAGTGGGGGGGGGGGGGTGAAATTTTACCAGAAAGGGACCTTCCAAATTATCTTTTGCACGTCCAGAATCGAAATGAAAATCCGGTGCACGGAGATACGAGTGTAGGCCTAAAAAGCAAAAACAGGTTTTTTGGCAGAATGGCTTCCACAATTTTCGCCAAACTCACAGCCTGTGAGTTAAATAGTGGTTACCTATGTATATTTTTCTCAAGAAATGTCCCTCTGACAGTCTATTGAACAGAGAAAAAAAAATGAAATCGTGTTGCAAATAATGTTTTTTTGAACATTTTCGTAATTTCCCGAGTAACTGCAACTCTAAATTTCATGAATATTATTGAGTCTCTTCTAGCTACTTACACACACTTCGTCCACCGTAATTACTTCTGTGTTTATCTGTTGAATGGAGATATAAACCATGGTAACTCAGAAAAGCGGCCAACAGCACTCCGCGGTCTTTAGAATGGGAGGTTAAGTGTGGATGTAAAATACCTCGGAATAATCCTCCGTAGAAGCTTCCTGGCAGCCTCTCCAATAAAATATTTGACGTCAAGACTGGACAGTCTGATGGCGACGAGGAAAATAGCGGAATCAGAATAGGGTGCATCTTACGGGGTCTGGATACAGTATTCCAACCAGCATTAACATATGGAGCTTCCCATTGGGTTCCAACACCTCGCGGAGCGTAAGGAACACGGTTAATGGCATCCAGATGGGCCATCCTCGTAGTCCCTACACGTGCATGTAGAACAGCTCCCACCGCAGCCCTGCAGGTGATAGCCAGCTCCCCTCCTTTGGACCTGTTCCGGGATGCACAAAGATAACACAGCCGAACAGGGTCACAGTGGCCATAGAGATTGAGTTGGCCAGACGAATAGAGGCTAAGGACAGCAGTAAAGAAAAAGGCGAGAATGTAATAGAATGACCAGTAGCCTTACGCAGACCCGCTGGGAGTATGATGTGTAGATGTCAGTTCAAGCCATACCTCGTCCCAGCTGTAAACCGAGGAAGCTTGACAAGGTGCCCCAGCGCACATACATGCGAAACAGCTAGCCTTATCCTAAGGGAGTGCATTCTTAACGAGGAAGAAAGAATGTTGCTTATAGGTATCGCCCTATATAACGGGCCGCTAAACATGCTAGTGGAGCAACCAAATAGTGGTAGCAAGATGGAGATATTCGTTGAAAGGTGGCACAAAAACGGAGCTGAGAACCTAACGTGAGTGGGAATTGGGAAAATGGGCTTAGTTGGAGAAAAGGAGGAATATACTCGCTCTCCCCGCCCCCTCCATCCACCAATAGTAGTGGTCAGAAGGTGAGGGAACCTATTACTCCTTCTGAAGTGTGAATGTAATTTATAACGTAACGAATGTAAGTTATTTGGAGTGATTGTACATGTAACTGTCTGTGTTAGCGTTTTAATTAGGAGCTAGAGATTAGTAAGCTTGAGAATGGGCCAGAACAAGGGGTTTCAGGTCTCTGATAGTTCGCTAGCGACAGGAAGTAATGGAAAAACTCCAAGGTATAAGAAGAGGGAGCAGAGTACCTAGCTCGAAGATCTGAGCAGTCTAGGCTGTGATGGGAAAACCTCAAGACAAATCAAATGAAGAGGAGGTTACATTACCAAGTCTGTTGAGCCGCTGCACACAGACCGTCACCACAGCCACATCTGCCTGGAACACCGTGGCCAGCGACCCCAATGGGATCACCGCTCTAATTCTTGGCCCAATAATGCCTGCCCCTGCAAGGCCACCCTGCACTGAGCCATCAGTGCAGTATACCAGGGCCCCAGCTTCGAAAGCGGGAACTCACCCTTCCAACCTGGATGGCTCATGAATGAGTGTCTGAAAGGGTAACACGAAGTTGAACCTTGCAGGCATTGAGTCTACCGCATGCAGTGGGCCTTCACCTTGTCAAGGATCAAGTGGCAGGAACCCCTCTTCCCTCGCATGATCAGACCCAACTCCAACATACGCACAGCCTGGAGGAATGCCATCCTTTTAACATGTATGTGGAGTGAAGCTAAATCTAGCAAGACCTCCAGTGCAGCCGTAGGGCATGTTGTCATGTGCCTGTAATGGCCAGACACGCCCTACGCTGCAGTTTGATTAACTACAACTGCACTGTTTTGTTTTCCACCCTAGTCCACCAGACCAGGGCTCCGTAGGTGACTACAGCCCTAACAACTGCAGTGTACAGCCATCGGATCATCCCAGGCCTCAGCCCCCATGTCTTCCCCAACATTCTCTGAGCTGCCCACATCACCACCGACGCCCACTGTAAGGATTTTCTCACGTGTGTGGCCCAAGTGAGCTTCCCATCAAGGAAAACTCCCATGTACTTGATCTCATGCAGGATCTTCACCACCTTGCCAGCCAGCCTGAGTTTCCACAGCGCAAGGCTGCACCTTCTGAAGAACGGAACCAGGCTCGTTTTGTCTGGATTGACAAACAGTCCTTGCCCATTGCACCATCTCTGAAGGGTATTCAGTGCATGCTGCATGCATTCACTGATTACACTCGCGAATTTACCCCTGACTATAATTACCAGGTCGTCCGTGTATCCTATTACCTTGTAGCCCTCCTGCACCAGCAGCTCGACATGGTTATCAGCTACCAGTAACTAGAGGAGAGCACCCCTCGGTGGGCACCACAGAGAGTGTCTTCCCCCCAACTCTGAAAAGACCACCCTGCTGCTCAGCATCTCCTTGGTCCAAGAGATTAGGTAAGGATCTACTCCCTTCCTACCAGCCACAGCCGTAACTGAGGCATACAGCGCAATCTCTCTGGATCTCAGAGTATCCTCTAGCACTGTCGCCAGTTCCTTCAGAGCAGTCTCAGTGGATCTCCCCCTCTGATAGGCATGCTGGTAACTGCGAATGGGGTTCTGAGTAAGATAGTACTCCTTTATTGATAGGCACACTATCTTATCCATTGTTTTCAACACGAAGGACATGAGGCTGATGGGTACTGCATATCACAGAGCAGGTGTGTAACAGAACGACCATACACGACTTTTCGCAAATGTTTCAGTTAACACACAAAACTTAATCACAGGAAAAACACAGGTATAGTTCTGATCAGACAGAGTTTTTTGAGTTGTCCCTAACTATGTTTTGGTCTTCGCTCTAATTGTGTTGATTGTCTGTAAGAAATTTCCCGACCATTGAGGGCCCCACGATGTATTTTTCCTCTGCTTCATCCAAGAGGCAATCTCATATGCTTTTCCAAATTTCAGATGCCAACGGGAGGCCAGGCATGTTGTTGGCTAAGCTCATGGCGGGGGAAGGGCGATGATGAGAGCAGGAATCCTGTTAGTGAAGGTCCCCCACCCTCGTTAGCGAGATCTACAGTCAGTCATTCTAGAGGAAAACTAGCGCTCCTGCATAATAGCCGACCAAACGCAGCCTAGTACGTCTCTCAGGCGTTACTATCGACTACAGATAGCCAGGCCTGCCAACTCTATTTGAGGCATTGCAGAACTCCTCATTCAGGTCGACAGGCACACACAAGTCTTAGAATTATTCGTGGAATTATTACTTCTGAACTACTAAAGGTTGCATAGAGTACAGTCGAACTAACAGCTGGTACATCGAAAACGATGTAAATACCCACAGACAAACACATGAATCTTTAAAATATAAATTACATTTGATTGAGGCAAACACGCAGCATCCAGCGAGCCATAGTTAAAAAGAGTATGAAACAGAAACTGCCACGTCATTACTTGATGCAAACAATATAAAATAACATGTTTCTAATCACCCTCTTCAACTGTTACTAACGGCTATCGTGGAAGGAGAGATGTTGAAGGCTAATTAGAACGTAGATCAGACGGAAAAACAAATAAAAACTGTTCTATTAACAACCGTAATTTTTCCAATCAAGTTTTTCATACTCTGAATTGACTCAGGTGGTGAGTTCCGTGCCATTTAAACTGCCAGAATATATACTCCTGGGTGGCTTGTTAAGTCATCTACCAATGAGCGTGATGAAAGTTGGCGCTCTATTTCTTTGCGCCCTCGTGGTGTTCGCTTTGGCCAGTAAGTGTTTATCAAACGAATTAGGACTGTGTGCGTTTGGTGGGTGGTTAATCGTGTGTTGGATGATCGTGTGCCGCTCACATGCTTCGATTAGCATACTGAGTAACTAACTTGACCTGTTCGACCCGTGAACAGTCAAATAGAGTGTATTGTACGATAGGCGTGGAAACCATACAGCTCCCCTTGCTCCATTCGCATCGGTAGTGGTAGCTCACCATTCTCAAATGACAACTAAGAAGTTAATGACATTATCAGCATAATTTAAAAAAATTAGAACTGTGGAGGTTCATCCACTTCTTACAAGAATCACTTTACAATAATAATGACTAAACGTGACCAATTTAGGCGATTATCGGTGGCTCGACACGTCATTAGACCGTTTGAAAAATTAAAAGTGAGCACAATATCCTAAAGTGCAATTTTATCTTGCAAAAGTTCCGTGAATACCCTGGAAGGAATAAAACACGAAAGGCCATTTGGATGGGAAGTTGGAAATTTAAGATTTTGGAAGTATTTTTTTAATACAACCCAAACATAAATTAATAAGCATATCTACTACCACATTTTTTTGATTCCCCAGAAAAGAACATTTCCAAAATGCAACCTGAAAATACGGAGTCATTGAATTGGCTGACCCTTTGTATCTGCTTGCGCGATGTGGAGAAAAATGAAGAAGAAAAAATGCCAACGATAATTTTTAATTGTTTGAGTACATTACCTTGAAAACTGATAGAAAACCTGAACACTCGTTTTTGTGGCGAAGATGGTTTCTAACTGTAACCATCATGGTGATAAGGTCATACGAGTAATCATGACTGTTTGACGCAAAGCACCGAATCAGTTCGAGTCTTTGACCTCGGACTTCCCCAGTCATTGTCTCTTTCTATTTCAATACCTGCCCCTCGTACCTGAGGAAATTCCACACCTCAGTTTAAAGGGCTACAGGATTTCGCTGCAGTGGGGTTTTTCCCTCTCCTCAATTTCAGATTCCTCTCCACAAGAGACGACACCTTCCAAAGTTCAGTATTCAGCTGCGAACTATAGCGGAAGTCTCTCGTCTCCCTGTGCCCGGCCCAGGCCCTGACCCCCTCTCTCGTTCCGATAGTTTCCCGTCAGTTCACGCATATTTCCGAGTGACCCTTTTGTACACAAACGCTACGCCCTTCATTGCATTTAATACAGTCCTCCTCACGCTCATTGAGTTCTTGTATTTTTGATCTTCAACTATCATGTATAAACTAATTGCAAGCTTTACTAGTTCTTTACAATTTTTTAATGATATTCGTCGGATTCCATAAATTACATCCTTCTAGCGATACAATATACTAGAAAGAAACATTATCTCGTCATCTCATGGTCACATGTTGTATCCTAAATAAAACCCTCGGGCAGCGCATAAATTTCCAATAAATGCATAAATTATTTTAAAAAAATGAATATAGCAATAAAAGTAAATTTAAAAATAAAACAAAATTTGTCAAACTAGGAAAATGGCGAATGTGGCACAAAAAAGTATCGAAGACACAGTTGAATTTCGATTTTAGTGCAGTTTTCCTAATAACTCTCACTCAAATGAGATTCTTGTTCTCACAAATATCAGGGTCGTACAACGGGAGCTTAATAATGGGCATGAGACGATCAAGAGAAACTTCAGTACTTCTTTACGTTGCACCGTCTACCCCATAAATCCTCTATCGTAAACATCCAACTTCCCGAAAAATCTATGGTTGACAGCCCCGTAAATTCTCTACACGTTTATGGCTCAAAAACGGGCGTGAAATAAGTAGCAACAACTTCATAAAGTCTTGAAGTTTTATCAAGTTCGTACAAACGGCGACAAATGTGGTGGAATGCTCGTTGGAAATGTGTTGGAAGTCATGGATAGGACGTGTGAGCGTTATAGATCTAGTGGCGGTACGTGTTTTTTGTTGAAATTCTATTGTAACGTTGCGAAACGTTTAATTAGTGACGTTCCTTGAATATTCCTCAAACAAGGAGCCTGTACGAATGGAAATGTTGACTGTCGGGACCGCTATCGCAAAGAACTGATGAAACAGTTGTAACAATATTGGAGTTTAAGAGGGATGTAGCGTTATGTCACGTATGTAGTATGCCGTAGGCTACAGATCGTAGGGTATGCGGATATTCTAATGACCACCAAAACGTTTAAGAGTTTCTTTGAAACGTGAGCATCAGAATACGTTTCATGTCATTCCTAAAAAATTTGCAGATTTTGTCGTTCTCCCGTGCTTATAAATTGATACGTATATACGAGTTAGTATGGTATCTATCGTAGGGTCTTTCCCATTAATTTTTCAGGCGTGTCTCCGAAAAAGGCTGCTCTTGACAGAGATAATTGAAAGCGTTTGGATTCTCCCACGACCATTCTTCGGGCGACGAACTCCGTAAAAGTGAATGTAAGCACTGGTGGGAGCAATGCAGCCCGCCTTAACAAAAATATCTGGTGCTCAACAACACACAACATTCTGCAACCCCCTTAAATTCGACTACCTGCTTGAGTCATACCTGAAGAAAGCGATCTCAGACGTGGGATCATATGATTGCCAACTGGTAGGCTGCAGTAGCCAGGACTGATCGGTTAAGAAGCATTAAACGAACTTAATAAGCTCCCGTTTCACTCTCCACTTGTCAATCATGCACTCAACGGCCAAATCAACTGGTAACTGACCTCTGAACTGATCACTCACCTGGAGTGATTCTGTTGATACAGTATTGTAGGCCTTGATGATCCACAGGAGCGCAGCCCTTTCGGGTTGGGCCAATACTTTCTTTTGATTGACTGTTAGTTTGCTACCCCAGACAACGGGGCAGTAGCCAATCACGCCTAGATAGATGGCCTTATAAATGAGGCTAGTGTCATGTTAACACACACCCCACGGGGCCTTAGTAATTGCACGCAGTGCGGCAAACTGTGCAATGGTAGTGCCTTTAAGGGACTGGATGCGTTGGTTGAAACACCACCTCTCACCTATATTCACTCCTAAATACTTGACGTGCTTTTCAAGAAGGAGCCTGTGGCCGCCAAAGCGTATTGTGGGTGGATTATTCACTTTTCCGTTCAAGAGGATTAGCTGGGTTTTTTCCTCCACCTTTTCCAGCACCTGCATCTTGACATGCTGGTTTTTTCTTCGATTTGGCGGACTGTATCGGCAAAGATCAGCACAGTCAAGTCATCCACATAGGCGTATGGCTCGCAGTCAGTCTCCGTGAGCCTCCTGAGAAGACCTTCGAAGAAGGCATTCCAGAGTGCTGGTCCAAGGACCGAGCCCTGCAGGCACCCCTTCTCAATCTTTCTCTGAACGATGACGAGCAGTCTGTTTTGTTATGTCTGTCAGGTAACTTCTGACGAGCGAGTACAGGTTGCGGGGGATTCCCCCACCTTTAAGCTCATTGAGGAGCGCTGGTCACCGAAGATTACTGCTACGACATTCTTAGACGGTGCCAGCAGGGAAACACGCCGCATTTGGACAATAAACACGGACCACACGCCGAAATTAGGGTTTTTAGACTCAGTAGGCCTCAAAATGTAAAGATCTGAAGAAAACCCAATTTTTTTTGACACGATTACTATACTTTCTTTTCCCTTTGGGGTAGCAGAAAGTAAAAAGGAATTGACAAGAAGAATGTTCGAGACAAAAGAGCAAATTGGGTTATATCCGCCAGTAGGCAAATTACTAAAGTTGACATGAGAGCTCAACTGAGGTCTCCCGTCCTCATCAGCACCCATAATGGTAGCACCCTCCTCAGAGTCAGCTGTTTTCTGTATAGCAGTGTTGCCAACAAAACAGGTTATGTCTGTCTTAGAGAAAGAATGTTAACATATTTTCATGTCCAGGTGTCGTCAGAAATTCCCAAAGTTCTCTAGAGAGCAGCGTTGCCTTTATAACGAGCATTTTCGTCTTACTGAAGGGAGAACGAGGCGTTTCTTGATGGCTAGTGAAGATTTTGAAAGATGGCCATGGCGCTTGGATGTTACACGTTCCCACGAGCACCCATCCTTCTACTGTGAAGAAGAGGTTGTCTTCACTTGAATCTATTTGTGTCTGAATTATCCTCTTCAGTAAAATCTAAGAAAACTCTTTAGGAAGCATCTATCTAAGGCAGGCTAAGAGCTGTGTACTTATCTTCAGAAATATAAAAATATGAGGCTCGTGAGTGTGCACCTCCCTGTACTTGGAACGATTGAAAGTTCAAAAAACTGAATACTGAGGAGACAGACAATACGGGTTGGAAGAGCACCAAAAGCCTCTTGATCAAGGAGGTTAGTACGTGGGAGGAGAAGTGCTGGGCTGAGATGTGCCTGGTTAAAGGCAGTCAAGGCTGTCAGGGCGATTCGTTGCCCCGCATGCGTTGATAGGCGCCGTTGAATCGGCCAATAAAATAAGCTGCCTTTGTTGCTCGTTAACTGGTATGTTACGTTAAATATTCTTATAAAGCCGCCGGGAGGAGGACAGGAGCCTCGAGGGGTTTTCAATATTTTGAAATTTAGCGTGGCTCGTTAGGCGGAGTTAATTAAGCCCCCCCCCCCACCACCACCACCACCATCAGACATCCACGAAGTTGCTCGATCTTTTTCTAAGGAATTTTAAAACAAGCGTTGCTGTTGCTGTTTTTTTTATTTCTATCTAAATGGACACACGTGAGTACTGCTATTCATTAGGTATTTAAATTAGTCCTCTAGCAATAGCAAACAAACAAGCTTCTGACCCGTTTGGTTTTTGTTTATTTTACCTTTCTTGATGGCTCTGGGAAACCCACACTGCGGTCAATTGTGTGGACGAATATGAGCCCCCTCAGGTCCTCCCAGTTCCCCCCCCTGTGGAGCTGGTGTTCTCTGATGCGACTTCCCCACCATTCTCGCACAAAACGCAAGACAACCTTGAGGTACTTCCCTGCAACCTCCTCCGGCCACAGCTGATAAGCCCCAAGAACTCTGAGGCACACAACGGCCAACCCGTCACATGTACACAATATACAGCTGACTCCAGCTCCGCTTCGCAGAATCTGCTATTCTGTACCTCTCACCGACCAATCTTGCCCAATCTTGGTACCTTAGTGAACCTGTGAACAGGCCACATACCGTCCTTATACTATCTCTCTCCAGACTGAGGATCTCTGTCGTTCGTTCCTTGACAGCCTTGACTGCCTTTAACCAGGCACATCTCAGCCCAGCACTTCTCCTCTCACGTACTAACCTCCTTGATCAAGAGGCTTTTGGTGCTCTTCCAACCCGTATTGTCTGTCTCCTCAGTATTCAGTTTTTTGAACTTTCAATCGTTCCAAGTACAGGGAGGTGCACACTCACGAGCCTCATATTTTTATCCTCTCAGTAGATGATGAAGCCGAAGCCGCAACTAGTAATCTACAGACGTCAATTACTGAGATTTCTAAGTGGACAAAGATGTGGAGAATAAAGTTAAATGAATCAAAATCAGTTCACATCAACTTTACTAACCGAAAAATTCCTGTCAATTCAAATAAAATACCCCATACCGATGCAGTCAAATACTTAGGTATGACCCTCGACTCCAAATTAAACTGGAAAAAACACATAGAAAAGAAAAAAGAGGAAATTAGAATTAAATTCAGAAAGATGTATTGGTTGATGGGAAGGAATTCTCGTCTCTCTCTACACAATAAACTGCTTATTTATAAGCAGATCCTTCGCCCTATATGGACCTATGGAATTCAGTTATGGGGCTGTGCCAAAAAAACAAATATTAACAAAATCCAAACCTCCCAAAATAAAATACTGAGAAGCATAGTGCATGCGCCCTGGTACATGAGAAACGATGATATTCATCGAGATTTGGGGATGGAAACAGTCCACGAAATTATCGCAAGGTACTCAAGGAGGCATGAACAACGTCTCCACAACCATGAAAACCCGGAAATGCTCTACGTTTTGGACAACGAGGATGAACTCCGGCGACTCAAGCGGAAAAAACCTCTGGACTTAGTGCTGTTGAAGTACAAGTATAGCTCAGTGTTGTCGATAAACTGTTATGCGAAGGGGCTTGGTTTTACTGTAAACGGGTCCTCAAGGAGTGTTTGAAAAGATATGTAATATTGCTAGATGGATTGTATTTTAATATTCAGTTGCAATAATAAATCACGAAAAAAAAAAAATATTTTTATATTTCTGAAGATAAGTACACAGCTCTTAGCCTGCCTTAGATAGATGCTTCCTAAAGAGTTTTCTTAGATTTTACTGAAGAGGATAATTCAGACACAAATAGATTCAAGTGAAGACAACCTCTTCTTCACAGTAGAAGGATGGGTGCTCGTGGGAACGTGTAACATCCAAGCGCCATGGCCATCTTTCAACATCTTCACTAGCCATCAAGAAACGCCTCGTTCTCCCTTCAGTTAAGACGAAAATGCTCGTTATAAAGGCAACGCTGCTCTCTAGAGAACTTTGGGAATTTCTGACGACACCTGGACATGAAAATATGTTTACATTCTTTCTCTAAGACAGACATAACCTGTTTTGTTGGCAACACTGCTATACAGAAAACAGCTGACTCTGAGGAGGGTGCTACCATTATGGGTGCTGATGGGGACGGGAGTCCTCAGTTGAGCTTTCATGTCTTATGCAGGCCAGGTACTCATATACTGAACGCTTCGTACAACTTTGACCTCAGTTCTACCGAATTCATAAAAATTGAGGAATAATAAATTTGATGCGTTGGGAGAGAGATAAAAATCATTCATAACGCGTGGGGCTGAAAAATAATGTGTGAGGCGTCGTATTAGATATGTGCCATACTGTTCATAATAATTTTCATAATAACCACGTATCAATTCTTTCATAACAAATAACACTTGATTAATCCACGATCTGACGATATAATTATGAAATAAGTTGTTCTCCCTAAGTCTTATCAACACAGTTAACTAACTTTAAAAATTCATTTAATTTTTAAATTTAAAAATGGAGACCACAAATTTGGTTCTTATTAGATTGTCTGTATCAGGTTTAATCCTGTACCTCGAAGCATTTTCTTCTATGACTTCTCATTCGTCCGAATTGGTAGTGGTTATGTTTTTATTACCAATTCAAACGGTATTTAGTTGAACAAAAAGTGTATTTGATATTTTGAGGCAAATTGAGTGTACTGCTGCCACTCGAAACATGATGCAGCAACTCCACCTGATCCCTAAGAAGGTTACTAATAATCGTTCTTATGTATACAGGTACGGCCACAGCCCGCAGCGCCAAAGGCAAGAAGCAAGGGAAGAAACTAGGAGAAAATTCGCAGGTTGTCAGAGGCAATGAAGAAGCAACTGAAGTAAGCGAAACTTCTTACAATGGCAAAAACGTCTCTCCTCATCACGCAGCTACTTCACAAAAACCCCAGAGGGTGAAGCGGCCTGAAATTGTGCAAGGAAGAACCGAAATCTCACCCAAAAACAATAACTTGAAAGGAAATGGCAAGAAGTATCCCAAACTTCAGCCAACTATGCAGGCTGATAACAGAAACAAACATGTGACAAACCGGAATGTACAAGGATCAACAAGGACTACCAAGAACATCAAGGCGATAAGTGCTGCTCCAAAAATCACGACGACTGCCAATAGAGAAAAGAAAAGTAGAACGCCAGAGGTAAACAAAATTCACAAACTCGTAGCTGAAAACGGCGAGCAAAAGAAAGTGAAGAACGCGGCTATTAGCCAATATACCAACCCAATTGCAAAGGGTGTAGGCAGAAAGGAAAAAGCAGCCGTTGGAACGAAAATAATAAACAGCGTACGTAAAGGAACCCAAACCTACACGAGCAATAAACCAGTTAAGCCTCAACAGAAGAAAGATGTACCAAGGATAACACACAAAGAGCCGGCAGTAAATCTCCATGGGAGACAACAACAGAAGAACACACTCCAACCATCCAAGTCAATACCAGTAACAGGCCAGTCAGTACTGAAACAGGTTAAACCAAGAGAAAAGAGGATAACCAAAGTAACAAACCTAGCATACCAGGAACCAATACAAAACAAACGAGAGAAGCAAATAGTGAAGAAGGCACCCAAAGTAACGAACCTAGCATACCAGGAACCAACACAAAACAAACGAGAGAAGCAAATAGTGAAGAAGGCACCCAAAGTAACGAACCTAGCATACCAGGAACCAACACAAAACAAACGAGAGAAGCAAATAGTGAAGAAGGCACCCAAAGTTACGAACCTAGCATACCAGGAACCAATACAAAACAAACGAGAGAAGCAAATAGTGAAGAAGGCACCCAAAGTAACAAACCTACCATACCAGGAACCAATACAAAACAAACGAGAGAAGCAAATAGTGAAGAAGGCACCCAAAGTAACGAACCTAGCATACCAGGAACCAACACAAAACAAACGAGAGAAGCAAATAGTGAAGAAGGCACCCAAAGTAACGAACCTAGCATACCAGGAACCAACACAAAACAAACGAGAGAAGCAAATAGTGAAGAAGGCACCCAAAGTAACGAACCCAGCATACCAGGAACCAACACAAAACAAACGAGAGAAGCAAATAGTGAAGAAGGCACCCAAAGTAACGAACCTAGCATACCAGGAACCAACACAAAACAAACGAGAGAAGCAAATAGTGAAGAAGGCACCCAAAGTAACGAACCCAGCATACCAGGAACCAATACAAAACAAACGAGAGAAGCAAATAGTGAAGAAGGCACCCAAAGTAACGAACCTAGCATACCAGGAACCAACACAAAACAAACGAGAGAAGCAAATAGTGAAGAAGGCACCCAAAGTAACGAACCTAGCATACCAGGAACCAATACAAAACAAACGAGAGAAGCAAATAGTGAAGAAGGCACCCAAAGTAACAAACCTACCATACCAGGAACCAATACAAAACAAACGAGAGAAGCAAATAGTGAAGAAGGCACCCAAAGTAACGAACCTAGCATACCAGGAACCAACACAAAACAAACGAGAGAAGCAAATAGTGAAGAAGGCACCCAAAGTAACGAACCTAGCATACCAGGAACCAACACAAAACAAACGAGAGAAGCAAACAGTGAAGAAGGCACCCAAAGTAACGAACCTAGCATACCAGGAACCAACACAAAACAAACGAGAGAAGCAAATAGTGAAGAAGGTACAACACGAACCAAGACAAAACGGTCAAATCGGTCGTGATGTACCCCTTGCACCACGCAAAGCACCACGAAAGACCGCCCAGGATCTACCTGTCAAACCAAAAGAGACCGTCACAACCCACAAGAACGTTAATGAAAACGCTGACAACAAACATCCAAAACAAATCCCAAAGCGAAGACTTAGGAAAGAAATTAGAAAACTTGTCCCTGACCAGGGAGAGAATAGAAGGCCTAAGAAAGTACCTCAAGTTCTGTACAGACCTCAAAATCCAAAGAATACTCCCCTCTCCAAAGATAACAATGGGGGCGTGAAGGAGCAAAATCTGGTTCCCAAGCATGTTGAAACATCCACGAATGACGTGGGAGTTACAAAACCCAACGACGTAGGAGCTGTCACTAAAAAGAACGATATGGTTAAGATTGAGAAAAGTGATGCAACAAACGGCAACCAATTGAGCAAAACACCAAAGGAACCAGCAAACTCCCCCAGGGAAATTGGAAACAGCCGATCACTTGATCCAACTGATGACCACACTCCCAACGTTCAAGACGTCCCCACTCCCGCGAAGGAAAACCAACCGAGTCCCAACGTGCCATCTTCGCCAGAACTTGTTAAGAAACTGGTGGATGCCAAAGCGGCGGCATCAAAAACTGGAGCGCTTCCCCCTAACAAACACATCAAGAAAAAACGCATCGGCAAGTGCTTCAGAGGGAAAAACGGAAAACTTTACAGACGCAAACCGAAAGCTGTGGCTGGACAACAGCTTAAACCTGTGCCAATCAATCAACTTCCCCCGGCACAACATAACGGCGCTGTATTGAAATAAGCTAACACACTGCAGAAAATTCACAGCGTTTTATTTAAAGACATTTTAAACAGAAGCTGTATGGAATATACATGTGTTTCAGAGGAAAACGTGGCTCATTTCACCTGTAAGTACAACACAACTAAATCAGTACAAAACACACACGTCACAACATTGTACAGCGTAGGTAAGTATTTTCTTTACTCGTTAAAAAAATATCTTTAGTGAAACATCACAGAAAATTCCTCAAGCCCACGCGCATTCAGAAATGTTAATCACTATAGCAACTAATCAAATCTGTATTTCTTCCACTTGACAAATCTGTCAAGTCAAATAGTGAAGAACGTACCCAAAGTTACTGTCAAGTCAAATCTGTGTACCTATTAGAACTTGACTCAACGTTGCACGCATAAATGCAGCTCACACGTTCTACATAGAGGCTCTTGGTGTTCCTGAATTTAGTAGCTCCTACTTATGCCACAACCTTCATAAAGACTAGTCGATAGGTGGTTTGTGAGACAGTTGTTGGGAAGTGAAGCCTCGTTAGAAACATCTCGGTGATTCGATCACTATGATAGCAATACTTCCTTTTGAGCATATATTGCTAATATCTTTATTTTAGTGTCCCAAGGTTATCTAGTGGGTTGATGTCAAATTTGAGAATGAATGATTTGGCTCGTAGTGTTTTTATTTGTCGAGGCAATAACATAACTATTATAATGTAAATATCACACCATGTCCTGTCTAATAAGTTTGGTTCATTTTTAATACCATTCAAAGCGTCAGTACCCACACTGTCGATAGCCTCTTATCGTTTAAATGTCCAAAATCAGACATCATTTCGGCCTAGATTATGTGATTTGTAGATGTAAGGAAAACAAAAAACCTTTGTAACGAACTTGATCCACTTGCGAGCCCACAGCACGTACATAAACGAAACGGAATAATATTCCACAGCGCATAAAATTATTCCAGGAGATAGCACCGTGTTGCATCTCTCGTCTGTTGGGAGAATTAGAGACGACTGTATTTTCGCCGGACTTCATAGGAGAATGAGTCAGGGAGGAGTTGTCTGTTGTGGACAGGAATGTAAAAGATCTGAAGAAAACTCAAAATTATTTTTTTAGCCGATTACATAACTTTCCTTTCTACTTTTTAGAGCGAAGGAAAGTAAAAAGAGGGTGGAATTTGCTGTTAAGGGCAAGGGAGTCCTGTTAGGGTAGGTGCAGGAATTCCGAGGTCAAAACCACCCATACTGATTCGGCGTTTTGCGTCGATTAAGCTCAGTAAGATGCCTAGCAAACGACACCGAACAAGACTTAATGGCAATAAAACTGCCAAAATTGTGATTTTGACTAATTTTTACTTTTGAGAGATCTTATGGGAGGCACAACTGGCGGGCGAAAGGCCCAAATGGTTTGTTGGCTCTGTCGTACGGAAACCAGAGCCCGCCATGCATGTGTGTTGAACGGGATTGCCGAGTAGGTGACACAGCCAGGACCAAAATGCAGTTTTTGAGCGAAACAACGGGGTTTTTAGGCCACGTTAGAGGCATAATATTCCAGACAAAGCGGGAAATCCGTCGTCGATTGGAAATAAAGGAAGCGGTGTAATTTCCATTGGTAACAATAAGGGGTTGAGGAAGGTCTTTGGGGAAACAACGAATTTGCTCTTAAGGGCCAGTGGAGTCCCATTGGGGCAGGTGCGGGAATTCCGAGGTCAAAACAAACCATACTGATTCGGCGTTTTGCGTCGATTAAGTTCAGTAAGTAAGATGCCAAACAAACGACATCGAACACGACTTAATCGCAATGAAACTACCAAAATTTCAGTTAATTTTAACTTTCCCCTACGCAATGAGTATAGTGATCGCTTGAAAAAGGTGAGTTTTCTTCAGATCTTTTGAGGTGTAGGGTCATTGAAATTCGGTGAACGGAGGTACAACGCTATGAAGCGAGAATAGGGTTTTTAGCTTTTTGGCCAAACGGCTTCAACAGTTTTCACGAAACTCACAGGACGTTATTGAGCCGATAATACCTATATTTTGTTTTTAATAAATGTTCCTCTGACAGTCCATAGAACAACGATAAAAATCAAAAGTTTTCTTTTTTAACTTTTCATAATTTCTAGAGTAACTGCTTCACAAGATTTCATCAATCTAGCAGAGTGTCTTCCGGCAACCTATAACCACATTTTGTTGTACGTGATTATTTCTATATCTATCTGTTGAACGGAGATATAACCCAAGATATCTCGGAAAAACAGATAGTCGAATATTAATCTACCGTTTCCCCAATTTCCTGAAAAACGGCTTCAACTATTCCGATCACATTTACGGAGTGCTCTCAACTAATAGTTACCTACATTTGGTTCTGAATAAATGTTCCTGTGGAAATGCGTTGAACGAAGATACTGCAACGGCAGGTTATCGAATTTACGGAGGTTGCGGAATGTCGTGTTGCTACGCACTATAGATTTGAATCCAGTGTTTCACACAACAACCATGGGTTCGTCCGATCAAATTGGCGAGTACAACTATATCTTAAATGGAATTGAATAATTGATTTTTTAGGGCCGGACGGCGACCAAATATACATTTAAGATTCCCGTGCCTTTAAATGGAAAGGAGGCGCACGACTGGGGCACATAAGGCCCAAATGATCTGTTGCCTCTGGCGTACGGAAAAGCAGAGCCCGGCAGGCATGTATGTTGAGCGGGATTGCCGAAGAGTGAACACAATTAGACCCCAAATACAGTTTTTGTGCGGAAGAACGGAGTATTTGGCCCACGTTAAAAGGCACAATATGGAGTGAACGGCAGACAAACATGACATAGTTGAAATACTCATGCCTTTCCTTACCGAAAACATAGACATATTGTTCGGAATGAATGAACCAAACAATTTAGACCTCAACAAAACAGACCCGCAAGGTACGTTTGTTGAACGGGTTGCCTATTCGGCCGTGATAGAGAACAAATTTATAATCAGAAATAGCGCACCAGAGTCATTTGTGTAGAACTGGATGGTTCTAACTTCGATTATAGATGACACGATTACATTATCTTTTGTAGGCCTACAGACTAAACGACTAGCGTAGAGTCATCCGCACACTTTCTTCCCTACATTTCAGGTACAGCAGCTTATGTGAAAATATTTCAGAAACGTTCAATAACTTACGACAAGTGTAACCTTTAATTCCCGCTTCCTCCAACTGGTAAATGTACATTTCGACCGCAACAGTACACTAAGTTGGGTAAATCAAATAATACTAACAAATAGATGACGCTCAGACATGATCCGCATACAATAAATTCCTAGGTGCTCGGTGAAAGAGCGATCCATTAACAGGTGGAAGTCGTGTTATCTTCCGCTACCTACAGCATTAGAAAAGTACTGCAGTCGTGTAAATAAAAATTAAGTCTTCTTTCAGATCCATAGACTTTGTGGCTTTTCGAGTCGAAATAACATGACGTCGTCTGCAGTCAGATTTCCCGGAGGGTGGCTAAAATGATCGAGCTCGGTCTTATCGATCTTCACGTTTTCCTCAAAAACGCCTGTAACGATCTTGGATAAACAATTTATCTGGATTGCTCAGATGAACAATTCAAACCTGTATCTTTCTTGCCAGACGGAAACATTTTTGTGGACGAGTCCTCGTGTTGGCTTCTGTGCAACGTTGCAACATCTCTAGAACGGTTCATTCCGTGACATCGTCTCCACTGATGCGACCTTTTCGAGAGTTGAGCGTTTCCGCAGAGGTCACCCCAGAGGTCACAATCGTCTCCGAAACAAAATGTGTAAGCGGTACAGTAAGCTATTATTTGAATTTTATCAATTTTTTTCTTTGTCTGCCAACGGGACCGGCCACACAAGAAAATTTGTTAATGTTACCAATTATAAACGTTTCTGTAAAAATGCGTTGAGCGAAGATACCGACAAACCATCTAATTAAGAGGGGCTGAGGAGAGCTGTTGGATAGTTCGCATCAGACAATAAGGAGCATGGGTAAGTAACTTCATGTGTGTATAAAAGACAATGATGTGTTATTGATTGCACCACACGTAGTGTTACAGAGCTAGTATCCAGAGTGAAAACGTGTTTAAACAAATGGGTATTTTCTTTTGGAGGATAATCGAAATAAACTTCCGAGCGATCGAGTCAAGCTAGTCCAAAGACAACATTTTTGAAGGTGACTAACTACTCTTTGGGCGAGGTTGGACGTTCAGCAACGAATACATGTGAGTCCATCTTCATTGGGCTTACTCCCAACAAAATGTGGGTATAGGTTGCCAGAAGACACTCTGCTAGATTGATGAAATCTTGTGAAGCAGTTACTCTAGAAATTATGAAAAGTTAAAAAAGAAAACTTTTGATTTTTATCGTTGTTCTATGGACTGTCAGAGGAACATTTATTATAAACAAAATATAGGTATTATCGGCTCAATAACATCCTGCGAGTTTCGTGAAAACCGTTGAAGCCGTTTGGCCAAAAAGCTAAAAACCCTATTCTCGCTTCATAGCGTTGTACCTCCATTCACCGAATTTCAATGACCCTAGACCCCAACAGATCTGAAGAAAACTCACCTTTTTCAAGCGATCACTATACTCATTGCGTAGGGGAAAGTTAAAATTAACTGAAATCACAATTTTGGTAGTTTCATTGCGATTAAGTCGTGTTCGATGTCGTTTGTTTGGCATCTTACTTACTGAACTTAATCGACGCAAAACGCCGAATCAGTATGGTTTGTTTTGACCTCGGAATTCCCGCACCTGCCCCAATGGGACTCCACTGGCCGTTAAGAGCAAATTCGTTGTTTCCCCAAAGACCTTCTTCCTCAACCCCTTATTGTTACCAATGGAAATTACACCGCTTCCTTTATTTCCAATCGACGACGAATTTCTCGCTTCGTCTGGAATATTATGGCTTTACCGTTGGATAAAACCCCCGTTCTTTCGCACTAAACCTGGCTGAAAAAAAAATTTGAGTTTTCTTCATATCTTTACGTTTCAGACCCTCCTGAGTCCGAAAAACACTATTTGGGGAAATGGTCTGTGTGTGTGTGTCACTAATGTGTGTCTGTGAACGATTTTTAGAGAAAACCACCGTATCAAATCAGCTCAAACGTCATATCTAGCCCGTTGGTTACAATGGGACGCCAAAATAAGGGTATGAGCAAAATCCACCGAAAGTTAACTAATGTTATCATAGTGATCAAAACACCAAATTTTTTTTTTCTCAAAAACGGCTCTAACGATTTTTATTAACACACAACTTTCCTTAGCTCTATGTCAATTCACTTTGTACATTGCTAATTCTATTTAATCAATTCATTTATCACTCAGTTCCTTTGAACTTGGTCAAACAACGCTTCACAGCAGCAGGAAGCGGTAGCGCTTACAGTTCCAGATTTTATTGTGCTGCTCCTACTCATTGCAGGACCATTATTTAGTAATTGGTACACAGATAATCAATGAGGCTGTAAACACAAATTTTTTTGATAAGGATAGTAATTACTTTTGCAGAGTTACAGGGTAAAAACTTTTAGAACTGGTATTAAGCGAAACGGCGGTAGTTGAAACACAGGAATTTCTGGAGTGAGCCCCTTGTATCTCATGGGCGTTTTTAAACACTCACCCTATAGATATTGGATTGGACTACAATACCAATTTTTTTAAAACATTCTACTAACATTCCAGCGGAGTTTATAAGGAAAAAACCGCAGCAAAAACGCTTTTCGTCGAAAATTTTGATAATTTATTGTGCTGCTCTCGTCATTTTCCCACAAATGGGAATTCTATAGTAAAATTATCTTATTAAGAGCTACCAATATAAAAAATTTAATCAAAATCGTTGGAGCCGTTTTGGAGAAAAAAATTTGGTGTTCTAATTACTATGCTAACTATAGTTAACTTTCGGTGGATTTTGTCCATACCCTTATTTTTGCGTCCTGTGTACCTGTAGGCTAGAGATCAAATTTTAGGTTATTTGGCTCGGTCGTTTTCTCTAAAAACCACTCTAAAATCGATTACGTCGAAAGTGTTGGTAATTTATAGTGCTGCTCTCGTCATTTTCCCACAAATGGGCATTTTATGGAATAGTTGCGTTATTGGGAGCTATCAATATAAACTTGCCTTTTGGACCTGGCTCTGCCCGCCTACTCGGCTATCCCGTTCATCACACATGCCTGGCGGGCTCTGGTTTCCGTACGCCAAAGGCAACAAACCATTCGGGCCTTTCGCCCGCCAGTTGTGCGCCTCCCGTAAGATCTCTCAGAAGTCGATTTCCATTTTATTTTATTTTTTTACGTTGGGCAACTGGCGCTATAACCTTCCACATGTCATAATAAAAATTTTTCCATCATAATTTGCCGATCCACTTCCATTTATTTCTAAAATGTATTGAGGTCCAGCGAACATGAAATGAGTATAAACTAAACGTACTGTTTTTTACTTACTCGTCGAATGATTGAACCAAATCCACATAAATTGTGTATTGAGCCTGCAGGGTGCCTATATAGCCCTATGAACTAAATTGATTCTGAACTAACCATAAAAATCGTAGTGATCCAAACACCAAAATTTCTGTTTCACACTTCGGATGAACTGAGCGAGAAATAGATTGGAATACGTGGGGCTGAAGTATGTTGTGTTATGCGTCGCGTGATATTACACCTACCTTATACTTTGAGTAATTGTACTTAACGAGCGAAATATTGCTGCTACGTGTAACTGAGAAACTTGATGCCAGGGTCACCTTACCTTCCTTAAAATCTAGTTATACCGACATCAAACGATGCAAGTAACTCAGTTCGGCGTCATGAATTTTTACAAAAGCTGTCTAATATTTTGGGACAGGCGCGTCACTACCTGAGGTTGAAGGAACAATGCTGAATAAAAAAGAGCCATCTCCCACGCTTCAGTGACGTCGGAATTATAGCCCTTTGGTTGGCACGGCCGGTCTCTGCACATCTTCCAAATAATCAACAGTTGGGATTACGTGCTTCCCCATCGCAATTAATTGGTTCCTAACAACCATATAATTGTTACCTACCTTTTTTCCACTGTTCTGCACTTCAAGTTTGGCCTGAGAGCAGCATCTTACTCTCCTTAATTGTACTTTTTCATTATACACCGCTGCTAATTTCTCAATCAACCAATTTTGACGAAGGCCATGATGCACTGGCTTCACAACACCAACCGTCTACTGTTTCAAAATCTTCCGCCGAACCTTCAGGTATTCTCGGATCCAAAGTCTGAGAGCACCGTTTGAGAAAACACCTGTGTGTGCGTGCGTGTGTGTCTGTTAAATATATCTGGTGCGTTGCAACACACAACTTTCCTTAGCTTTACGTCAATTCTCTTTCTACATGGCAATTTCTTCTCACTCGATTCATTTATCACTCAGTGCATTTGAACTTGGTCAAACAACACTTCGCGGCACCAGGAAGCGGTAGCGCCTACAGTTCCGGAATTTATTGTGCAGCTCGTACTCATTCCAGGACCATTATTGAGCAATTGGTACACAGATAATTAATGAGGCTGTAAACACGCATTTTTTGAAGAAAGATAGCAATTACTTTTGCAGAGTTATTGGGTAAAAACTTCTGATAATTTATTGTGCTGCTCTCGTCACTTTTCCACAAATGGGAATTTGATGGTATAATTGCCTTATTTAGAGCTATCAATATAAAAAATTTATTCAAAATCGTTAGAATCGTTTTTGAGAAAAAAAATTTGGCGTTTGATCACCATGATAACTATGGTTAACTTTCGATGGATTTTGCTCATACCCTTATTTTGGCTTCCCACAATAACCTGTAGGCTAGACATACATTTTCAGCTGATTTGGTACGGTTGTTTTCTCTAAAAACCGCGCTAAAATAGAATTCGTTGAAAGTTTTGGTAATTTATTGTGCTGCTCTCGCCATTTTCCCACGAATGAGCATTTTATGGTATGGTGGCCATATTGAAAGCTTTCAATATAAAAAATTTAATCTAAATCGTGACAGCCATTGTTGAGAGAAAAAATATTTGGTGTTTTGATCACTACGATAACTATGATAACGTTCGGTGGATTTTGCTCATACCCGTACTTTGGCGTCACATGGTAACCTGCGGCCGAGATATCAAGTTTGAGCTGATTTGATACGGTCGTTTTCTCTAAAAATCGTTCAGAGACACACATGCACACACACACAGACCATTTTCCCAAATAGTGTTTTTCGGACGGAGGAGGGTCTGAAACGTTAAGATCTGAACAAAACTCACAATTTTTTTTTCAGCCGATTACATAATTTTCCTTTCTGTTTTGTAGAGCCGAGGAAAGTAAAAATTTACTGGGAACGACTAAACGAATTTGGTCAACAGATCAACATGGTATGACCAAAACTAATTACAGCATTCATGGTGATCCAACTGCCAAACGTTTTATTCTCAATAACGACTAACTAAGTGCATACATATCAGGTGAAAGTACTGTAAAATTTTAATCTATGATAAAGTGACGGAAGCGGTACAAAACTGTCAATGAATTCGACTGCACTACTTTTTTTCTTCATGAATTCCGCACACATGGTGCTAGAAATCCAACAAATATTTAACGGTTTTACGATAATTATAGGCCCAATAAATCCCACAATTTCAGCTAATGTTGTCAAGCTGCACGTACTAAATAATGGTCGTGGCAGAAGTTGGTTCAACTCAATAAATTCCGTAAGCTTAAACCCTGCCAGTTTCAGGGTGAAGTTATGTTTTATCAAGTTCACATGAACTGAGCGAAAAATACATTGGATTAGTCGCTCTAGAGATGAAAATTGCTGAATGTACATGAGACTAAGGAAAGTTGGGCGATGCTTTGCAATAGATACTTTCTAAATGGCTGCACCGCAGCATCATTTTGTACTTTCGTTCCGATGTTTCAGGGAAGCCCAATGTCCAGGAAACGGAAACGATGGTACTATCTTGAACAAGTTTCAGTTGGAAGTGCGTAGAGAATGAAACGCTTTACTTCTGCTGCAACGGCTTCAGCTAATAGTTTCACAAACCTAGCAGCTGCGTGAAAATTAAAACTGAAGGAGTTTCGCCGCAACTGTCAGTATCATGAAACACCACTTCTTCGCCTTCACACCTTCAACGGCTTCAAATGAACCGTTTCGTTTGATTACGCCCATCCCCGGCGTGTGACGACCCTTTGCGTACTAGTACCTCCTCAACTGCCCTTAATCAAACACTCGCTCATCCAGTGAGCTGTAAATAATACATACAAGGACGAGAGAACCATTTTTTTCTGCGTTAAACAAACGCTTCATCTACAAAACTGTCGTCAGAGAAAAAAAAAGAAAAAAACACTCCGCAAGTGTTTTTGTACAATTTATTTCAACGAGCCTTCCACAATGAAGCTGCTTGTTGATTTCTCCGCCTGCTCCACTTGGAACGAATTTCCCTGTTTCAATGTTTGATCAACACAATAAATAAAAAATGAGCGAAACAAAAGGCATTCGCGTTGTGTAGGAGTCTCACTTTGCATTATCTCCAGTTTTCCAAACACTACGTGTATCATTGAGCCACTGATATTCATAGCTTGAAAACTCGGTATTTACTCGAGGAATATTTACTACGCATACAATTATTTTTTTCGAGGTTCTCCAATCTCAGACGCAAAAATTCATAACCGTACGTGGATTGTGAAACTATCCGCGTTATAAATGAGGCATTTTGGTTCGGTTCGGTTTAGTCGTGTGGTAGTGGACAGCTGAGGTTTTGGACCCAGCAGAATGCGCGCCACGCCAACCGATATCCCGTTTACCAGCGCATCCCTCGAAAATCTCAGGGAATTTTGGGTTCAGGCCAAAACAGTAAATAGGTCAACAATATAAAGAGTAATGCAATTGAGTATTGACGCCGTCAGTTCGACAGAACTATCAGAACTTGCGAAAATTTCTTCGCCGCTTGTATGGGCGTCTTCTGTGTGAACCAAAACGACCCCCGTTCGCCGACCCTAACTTGACGAGGAAGGAGAAGTATCGCAATCGGCGATCACAGACCCTTCAAATTCTTCAGCAACAACTAGTGTAACAAATCACACAGCTTCCCTCACTCTCACGAAATTTCTAACACGCTACGTTTGACTTTAACAAAATATAGCCGCTGGTTTCCAGAAAGTACCTCGTGAATTGAATCAAACCCTCTCAAGCGGTCTGGCATGTTTTAGCGAATATCTGTTTACACTAAACTTCTATCAACTTCGGATCAAAACTGGTTGGTCATTAACTCGAAATAAGAGACGATTGCTACATTTTACTACGAAATAAGAGACGATTGCTACATTTTTACTTGAATCCTAATCACTCAGAAAAATATTTAACTAGTACAATATTCAAGCGCACCCTGTAAGTATTTTTAAAACCATACAGCTAGACAAACAAACCAGGCTTCCTATTTGGAAGCGGTACCGCTCAAGATAACGGAATTTATTGGAGTACGCCCAATCATGCCACGGCCATTATTGAGCTATCACCCCACGGAGAATTCATAACGCTTGAGAACGATTTTTGTTTTAATAGGAGAATCGTGATTCCTCTATTGAAGTTATCGGGTAAAAACTGCGAGGAATGGTAGTAAGTGAAACGGCAGAGGTTGGAGTTCCAGAATTTCTGGAATTGCTCCTAATTTTTTTGTTAGAGTTATTTAAATGCTCGTCGAGTAAATTCGACTACCATCCCAATTCCACTCTTAATTCTAAGAGAGGAATTTTTAAAGCAAAAACTGCGATGAAATCGATTATCTTCGGAATTTTTAATAATTAATTTGGCTACTCCCGCCATTCTATCACTAATGGGAATTATGTATGGCACTGTTTTAATATTTCGAGCTGCCCGTACAAAAAATGTAATCAAAATCGATGGTGAAATCGTTTCGGAGGAATGCGTTCTCATCACTACGAAAATTATAGTTAGTTTTGGGCTGACTTTGCTCAAACCGTTATTTAGCGTGGAGGCTGAATATGAAATTCGAGTCGAACAAGATACTTAGCATTTTCTCAAATGGTGTTTTTCGGTCTCAGAAGCCCTTTAAGCTTTAGATCCGAAGAAAACGGAAATTCGTTTTCAGCTGATTGGATAACATTTCTTTGCAGTGCTTAAAGCAAAGAAAATTTAAAAATAAATCTACATCATTTTAAGTGCGCATCTTTGACCAACTTGTCACTGAAAATCAATGTGGGGATGTATTGAGTTTAATTAGAAGGATCGTGGTCATTTTTGAGAAACCTACCAAAATACCTTACTCCACGTAAATTACCGTACTTATTTCTGGAAAAATAAGTACCAACTCCAAGAAACAACCAGCTCAATCGGTTCGTCTGTTCTCTCATAATGTTGAGTACAGACACACACACGTACGTTCACACTTTCTTTTGTCTAATTACATTATTTGCATTGTTATTGGAGTGAAGAAGAGTTAAAACAGCAAACAAAATTGGGACGAACAAATGAATGACGTAGTGGAATTTAAGAAAAATACGAAAGCTTGCAATGTACCCCTTTCCACTGTGTGGCGACACGCTGGCCCCCACTGTGCTCGCCATTTAAAAAAAAATCTTTTGCTGAAAAAAAGAGGTGCGTGCTCGTTCCAGTGAGGCAGTTTCTTCGTGGGATGGTCACATGTACGTGCACGTGCAGGAAAAACTAATTAGTAGTTTTGGAGGTTCGAAGAGGATATAACAAATGTTTACTCCGCATACATCAACTGGCACCAAATGTGGCAGTTTTTCCTCTAAAATGTTTCTAAATAAAATAATCAACTGCCTTTCATTTGCCTGGAACGCTGAAAAATATTTGTTTTGCGAATAGTTAGCGGTTACGTCATATCGTGCGATGACTTCCAAGTAGTTGTTGAAAAAACTGGGGGATAGGACTTCTTCCACCCTATCGATAACAGGGACATTCACGTCGCAACCCTCAACCCGTCGACATCCGTTCACAATTCAACTTGGTCCACTTTGGACCGACAGCCCTGACGCACCTTAGGAACTTACGATACTGATTTTTAAAAAAATCCTTTCGAGCGTACACAACTTCACGGTGAATATAAGAATCGAGCTGGTGCCATCTGAAAAACAACGAATGAAATGAAAAATGGAAAACTGATGTGTGGCCGACTGTCGGCTGAAAAAAACAAACCAAGTTGTGTACTCGTATCTTGAAAGCCCCACGAATCCCAAAAGAATTAGGTCAAAACTAACTTAGCAGCAAAATGCATTAAATGATCAATAAACTAATAAGAAAATATTTGGTCGGTAATAATAATACGATTTTCCTCAATGAAGTAATTGGTGCAATGCGTCTTGATTTTGACCTTGTTAGATGCATCACACAACTTTCCTCAACCCCCACGAGCACCAGCAACTAATACAATGTACATTTCACTCAGTTCATGCATCGTGTTGGAATTTAACTCGACCTTCTACAGCCAGAAACTGTGTGTTCTTCACGTTACAGAATTTATTGCGTCGCTCCTATTTATGCCACGACCTGTATTGAGTAACGAGCGCACAAGCAATTTATGAGATTACTAAAGTGATTTTTGTTGTTGTGAAAACGCTCGTGTTTGTAGTTCTAGAATACTGGGGATAGTACTGTGAAAATATGAAACGCACCTCACAACATGCCTCAGCTCCACGTGCACTTATTGATTTTTATTTCTCTCCTTTTCTTTCCTTTTTTTTCACTGATTTCATACGAACTTGGTAAAATATGATTGGAAAAAACGTCACACCACATCAAAAAGCGAACTTCTAACTAGGTGGTAATTTACGCATTTAACTAGCGCTATGATCGGAATCATCAAAATGTTTAGTATATTTGGTTAGTTCATTTTATTATGGGACGTATCTGAAGTCACTTGACATATTGACAGCTCGTCATGCTCCAGAAGTCTCCTGTTCATTCTCAATCTCCTGTTACTGGTTTGGGAAGCAGCACAAGTAACAGGAGATTGAAAATGAACTAGAGCCTTCAGGAGCGTCAGTCAGTCCCCGATAATTCTGAAGCAGTATATAATTATCCTTCTAAAAATGTCACATGGACAATCCAACTTAACGCTCTAAATAACATTAAAACAGAACTCTACAGTTCTGGAATTTATTAAGCTGCTCCAACTCGTGCCACGGCCTTCGTTGAAGAACCAACGTATGCGTCATTATCGGACTCTCCACGTGATTTCTCTGAGAAAGTTTTTGTTAACTGTAATTATACGGTAAACACTGCAAAACTAAATCAGTCAACAAAACGACGTTGGTTCGAATTTCAGGGGTTGCTCATAATCATACTACGAACGACCTTAAAGTCTCACCGTGAAGTAGCAAATTAGCGGGATTTATAAGGAAAAAATTGCGCAACAATTTTCGACGAAACTTTCGATAATTTATTGGGCTGCTCTCGTCATTCTCAAGGATGACATTTTCAATATACGGCCAACACACAATTTAACCAATATCGTTTGAGCCACTTTTGAGCTTAAATAATATAAGAAGGCTGAACACCATATTGCAGTTCAATTTCGTTTGCAGACACATACACAGGTTTTTTTCTCAAATTTAAAACGAAAAGATCTGATGAAAAATCAATTTTACATTTTCAGTCGATTACATAAATTTCCTGCTTACGCTCTAAGGCTAAGGAGAGTAAACAGTGCGGACGTAAAAGACATTTCAGCATTCGTAACGAACCTTGAAAAAACCTTGTTCAATCACGTGTCAATAACATGGGACATGTATCTTATCAATTGCTGCGTGCTGTTTTGCGTTAGGTATATTTGTTTATCTAGAAATGTGAAGGGAAGTTAGATACAAACTACGATTTGCATCCTACCAAAGAACGAGCGATTTCCCTTCAACGACGTACTAAAAGGCGTGGATTGGTAGGAAGGAAATTTAATTTTTCGCGAAGGATTCAAAATGTCTGATAGTGACACTTACTTTAAATTTATTTGAAGAGAGCAGCCAAAATCGCGTTTCTTCCCGTTTTAAAACTGTTTACTTAACCATAACTGACGAATAAACAATAAAATTTTCAAATCAGTGCGAAAAATTAATCAGGAAATTTGTCGACAACGCACGAGCTCAAAAGGAAAACGTGTTATATCGATAATAAACGCTAACAATTTTACCCTCGACGTTCCGACACTCAATTTCGGCTCGATTGCTCCAGTTGAATTCGAGGTCATGTCATGACGATTCATTTGGAGCGTAACAACGCCACCTCAACCTATGAGCATTGAAAAACTACTGAAGAACAATTGATTTCCACGTATCTTTATGTTTACGTTATAACTAGATGACGTTAGTTGTTTGAAGCAAATTGTTGTTTGTTCCGACTGCTCGTTTGCGCCAGTCGATCCGTTTGAATGGCAAATAAAATCGAATAATGCAGGATACAATAGTTGAGACGTACAGGTAACTGTACCTCGTTAGTCAGCTTAAATTTAGCGCGGAGCAGCTATTAGAATATAACCTCGATTGTCATGAATATGAAGAACTTTGAGAAAAACAGTGCGTGAACTGTCTGTACAATCACGTCAACCAAATTATTCAGCTTAGTTTGAACCGTTAACAAATATAAGGATCTTTGGTGAAGCGTCTTTGGTGAAACGTGTTTACAATAGCCGAATGTAATTAGACCGAAACACGGTCGTTCACTAAATGACGACGAAGAAATGTTTCACAAATCATTTTCTGTACGTTAAACAAGGCGGAGTTTATGATAGCATGACATAGAGCCAGTTTTGAAAGCTACTCACTCTCATACATAAAATGACCGCACGAAATTAAATTAAATTCCTTTTTGTTTCGTATCGAATGCAACCTTCAACATTCAGGTCAGTCGACATTGCAGGTCGAAAATGCAACATATTGATATAACGCAGGTTGCAAAGGGATTTGGCCTACCTCAAATAGGCGCAGAGGACACACTTCGCACTGCTCACAGTGCCATGCATGCAGTACCTACAGAAGAGGTACTCTATTTTACCCATTTTGTGAAGGTAGCTCTGGAAGTTTCGATGCCCTGTCACAAACTGGGACAAGTTTATCTCGCCATGCCCCGAGGTTTATCTCTTGCCCAAAATGGGAAATGAGCATGGCGGGTCGGACCCCTCGCAGTTCTACCTTCCATCAACCCTGCCAGCCTGGAGCATTTCACTCTTCCCGCTGCAGTGATCAGCCCATTCGTCTTTCTGAAATACAGCCTGCGGGTCTTCGAACCATCAAGTCTATCGACCTCGTACGTTCAACCACCATCGCAGCTGGCTCAAGAGCTGTGTAGTTGAATATCGCTATAAAGCCGCTGTCTGTACTGCTGCTCTTGGAGAGCGTCGGCCCATACTTCCAGCCTTTATAGTAGTATCACCTCCTTCACTGCCCTCGGAACAGCCAGCTTACGTATGGGTTCCTCCCTCAATCTGCCGAATCCGCTAACCGCAGCGATCACTACTCACCTGATCCTGCTCACCCCTACAATAATTCAAATAATGTTTGACATTTTGAGATTTGGCATTTCGAGATCACCACCAACTCTCTATTCTGTACCATAAACACATGCCAAAGTGAGGGGGTGATGTAGGGGGGGGGGGGCTAGCCAAGTGCACACACCAGAACAAACTACTTCAAGACCTATCACGGTCAACCTGTCCCTTCGGGGAGGCGTAGTTTCTGATGTGGCTTTTGTGATCAAGATCAAAGGGCTTAGTTAGCCTCTAGCTGAGCAGGATGTTCGAAGAAACTTGACACTAAGGCTCAACACACCTCAAGAACCTCTCTATTCAGAACCTGGGAGAGGATTTTTCACCAATGATCATATTTTATCTGAGGCCTCCACGGTATAAACTCGACAAGACGAGATCAATGTAACACTCCTTTCATTATCACAAAACTTAAGCGGTTGGCAGCAATGCACAGGAGGTGCGCCCTCCATGTTGCTTGTACTTATCGCACTGTTTCTCAAGAGGAAGTGTTAGTGGTAGTGGGCGTAGTCTGAATCCACCTACAGCCACTTGAGCTTGGCAACCAGGAGAACCAGAGGCGAGCTGAGATCCTTGGGAGGTGGCCATAGAAACAGGAGGCGGCTGGTCTATGGTTCAGACAGCGGAACAGTGAGGTGGATTTCTACCTTACCCAGTTTCTCACGGGACATGGAGCATTTAGAGATTACATGCACCGATCTGGTAAGGGCAGTGCTCAGCCAAAGCGAATGGAGTTTCCTGATCCAGTATTTCACAGGGACGAAGAATGAATACATAGAGGAAACACCGCTCCTACACCTCCCAAACTGCTGGGCAACCAAAGAGGAAATACGGGAACGCCGGCACGCAGACAAGCGTCAGGACCAACCTGATGCAATGTGTTAAACGGTTTTGGGTTGGAACTCAACACGCAGGGGGATATTAGTGGGGCCACTAGGAGTAGACTCTTTCCTACGTCTCAAACAAAAACACCCAACCCTCATTTGTCAAGCTGTACCACATCTGCAAGCCCTGGTAGGTACCTGCGATGTGAGCAACAACGCGGTGTTCTGATTGCAAAAACCCCTCGCTAATAAACTTGGGACGCAAGTGAATACGGAGTCAGTATTTCAGCGCAACAGCCATTTTCTCTGACGTTTTTGTCTGAAAGGGAGCGACTTCCGGCGGCCGAAATCGAAATGGAATGAGGAAAACTGAAACAGTTGAGTCAACTAACAGCGCTGCCAACGCGAGGTTCTGATTTCTTCTAATTCACAGACACAGTTCTTAATAATTAAATTCCATTCAATTGTTCAATTCAACTTCGCCCGTAGAACTACTCGGGAACAAATATTAAATCTTTAATTTGAAAACTGGACGACAAACACCTTCAAAAGGGCCGCCCGATTCTTCGTGAGAGGCAACAACATCCCGACTATACATTTGCAGCGGGTAAAGAGGCTTAATTAGGCGGTAAATATTGGCCTTTGCGGCTAGAATTTCAAAATTTTGGGGGAAGATTTCATTTCGTTACGCTAGAAATCAGAGAAGGGGAGAGCTCATGTGATGTCAGTCGTATTGACGTCTCTGATCTTGCGTCACTTACAGACCTCCAATAAAAACGATTAGATCCTAAGTACAACGCTAGTTAGTTTAAAATGTCGCTCTTATCAATAAACATTAACTCTAGATAATCTACGAACTACTCAATGTTGCAGTGCTACTGATCGCCATGTCGCTGTACATCCCCGCAGATCGCAGAACTAACTCTTGATTTGAGCGAGAGACACCGTATCGACGCCTAAGGCAACTTTCCACATGTTATTTTTTCAACACGAGAGAGAGAGAGAGATGAAATCTAAGTGTAGATTGAGACGACTGCGTATTGTACAGATAAAACACCTGTTGGTTAGATAATCACATGTCTGACTCGCGTTGAGAGTGATTAGCAAGAGAGAATCCACACGACTTATAGCCTACAGATAGACGAACATAAGAACATTAGACACCAATGAAATATGTACTGCTGTGGACCAGTTATCCGATGAGTTTGACGTCTTAGGAGAAGTTAGGTTGAGCCAGACCGCTAGACGAGCCAGTTCCTTACAGGATACGGCTACTTCACAAAAACGTAGCGTGATGCGTCACTTTGAAACTTACCACCGGTAACACGTAATTAGAACGGGTCGGAAATGAGATCCAGAACTCCTCTCAGGTACGCATTTCCTGAGGATATACCTCCGCGGGATAACATACGGGAGCTAATCACTGCGAGACTGCTAAATGATAACCTTCAGTACCTCCACAAATCTGGGTTCAGTGGATGCTGAGCGAATGCCTGGACTCTTGAAAGATAGCGACACTGTAACCTCCAGGACTGTCGACTGATGTAACTCTCATATAAAGGTTCAGGAACAATCATTTTGATAAAGAAACAAACCTGTGAATGTGCCTGTGAATCCGATTGAGAGAAAGTGGCTGAACAAAATCAAGCTCAACTTGAAATCTAACCCACCGGTTACCATGCGATGCCATAATAAGGGTGTAAGCAAAATCCACTCAAAACTAACCATAATTATCATAGTGATCAAAGCACTAAATATTCTTCTCGAAAATGGGACTAAGGGATTAATCTCTAGTATAGACAGCTGTAAATGGCTGTACCGTGAAATTTCTTTTTGAGAAAATGAGGAGAGCAGCACAATAAATTACAAAAAATTCAGGCGAAAGTCGACCCATTGAGCTAGTTCTTTTTTTTTTTTTTGTTCATGATTTTTCGTAGACGCGAAAATAACGTTATGAGCGATGAAACGTTATGTGGATTTGGGTTGATGAAAAAGTGGAGTGGGGGACGAAAAAGTACCAAAAACGAGGGTTTTTCGCATTGTTCTCGAAAACGGCTTTAACGGTTTCGATTAAACTTTCAAATTACCTTCTACTCGTCAGTACTTAACTTTACTTCTCCATAAATATCTCCGTGAAAATACCGTGAACGGAGAAATAGACCTAAAAAGCAAAAATAGGTTTTTTACGCTTTTTGACAAGCAAAACGGCTTCGACGATTTTAACCAAACTAACAGAATATATTTTTGTATATTTGAAGAGAATAGTTAATACCTGTATATTGCAATCAATAAATGTTCCTCAGGTAGTCCATTGAACAGAGATAAAAATGAAATTGTTTCGAAAATAATGTTCTTTTGAACATTTTCGTAATTGTCCGGGTTCACTGGATTTCATCAATATTGTGGAATGTCTCCTAGCAACCCTATACCCAAATTTTGTTCTCCGTATTTCTGTTGAACGGAGATATAAGCCGAATATTAATTCATCGGTTTTCCAATTTTCTCAAAAACGGCGCGAATAATTTCAATCAAACTCGCGGAGCACTCTCCACGAACTAGTATCTACACTTTTTTCTCCGTAAATGTTCCAGTAGAAGTGCGTTGAATGAAGATATAGCGCCCGTGTATGTTGCAGGTCGTCGAATTAACGGGGGTTGTGGAAAATTGGGAAAAACATAAAAACAGGTGGATTTACGTGGTAAGGAAAGTAGTGTGATGGAACGCGGCCGATGTTTCTACTCATGTTAACTCTAACTTATTTTAAATAATTTTTCATTATTTTATTCGTACGAATTCAGTCAATTATTCTAACAATTTTGAATTTATTTTGTATGTTCCTGGTTTCATATTATTCGGTTATTTATTTTGTATTACGGGCTTCACTGGAGTTTAGTACGTATTTTTACTTTCGCATCTCATAAAACGACGGAGAATGCTTTTACTGTCGCTTCTTTGTAATTCAATTTCCTAGCTCACTTTTCTACCAGCTCCCATCCGTCACTTTCGCACATTTACGTGACAGACTGACAGAGAGTCCGACAAGGGGGAAAGCTAAGTGATTTTCACCCCCCCTTCCTCCGCCAACACCATCGCAGACCTTCGCGCATCTCATCTTCAAACCTTTCAACGTTGAATGCACCTCTAGTTTTTCTAATAATAGATTTTTGTGTGTTTTTCTTTCCTTTCCTTTCGCAGAAAATTAAATAGTCAGTTCTAAGGAGAATTTCCCCGGGGCGTACTTAAATGAATTGGACAATTGCGGTAAAGGGAGGAGAAGAAACAGAAGTACTTGATTCGCGGGAAAAAATGTGACAAGTTAAACCTCCACTTAATTAGAAAGAGGGAGAAACCCGAGAGCGGCGTTCGTCCCTATTTTTGTAATTAGTATTTTCGTTTGCGTGTCTCCGTAATAAATCGTTTGGAGGTTGCCGCTAAAAATCGTGAGACTTATACACCATTCCATACAATTGACACCACGGTCTAGATCATTCAGCCCATTGTCGACATAATTCTAGTTTATTCGTGTGTTTGCTGAAATAAGGAAACATTCTACTAATTTTAGAAGGAAAATGGAAGTAAGCTGTGGATTATCATAATTAGATTTCTAGGAAGAGATAGATTGTCATTCATAATCGCAACTACTTAGTCATTCAGAAAACGTAATGCAGTAATGTTGGTCGTAAAGTTTGTGACTTCATGAAACGATGCACTGGGAATTCCTTCATTTTCAGAACCTTGGACACCCAATCTGTTAATCCTCAGTGATCGTTCGAACCCACTGAAGGCTCCAGACAATGGCAGTTGATTCTTTTAACACCGTCCAAAGCTGTCAAAATGAATGCAATAACATTTTTCTACCACTGAACTCATCTGACGCAACTGAATTCTGAATTATCCAACAATACTTCCCAAACGTTTGTGAACTTGGTCTCATTGTAGTTTCATCACCCAACAAGTCAGTGTGCGGCCCCTGCCGCCCATCTGACAAGTTTTCGCTAATTTCAATGACATCGTCAGTCAAGTGTCGTGTCTGGGAGCCAATTTTCATCCTCGTTTTAGTTTATTATTTGTAAAATTCTAGTTTTATGAAAGGCAACACATGTGATCGCTTCGTCACTTTCAATTTCCTCTCCGAGAATTCATTTGTTCGCTCGTTTCGTCCGTTTCATCAATTTGCCGTAGAAGAGACTACTTCTCTGAAAGAAGGCTTGTTTGTTTCGATTCGTTTTTAGGTATTCTATTAAACGTCAAAGCTAATGAACTTTATTTATATTACTATCACGAGATTAATTAATAAAACGTTTTCAGAACGCATCGCAGTTGCCTTCTTTGGTTTGCACGCTTATTTATTCATTCTGATCGGGCGAAACCTATGGTTGTTGTGGGCAAAAGTGGTTCAAATGTTATTGACGGGTATAAAAGCGACATCGCACTCAGCGATTCGGGAGTAAGTACGTTTTAGCGTCAATAACTCCAGCCTCAAAAATGAACCAAAACCGATGTTTTTTGGCAAAGGTCACTAACTACTGCCTTGAATGTTCTTGGTTGTAAGTTCTGTTTCCTTTGTTGGGGTTTTTTATTTTTTATTTTTTTTCTTCATTACGTAATGGACATTCACTACCATGCTTTTACGCTTCAAGCGTCAGTTCTCGTCCTGAAGATCGTCTGACCACCCGAACCGTTATTCTATTTCTTCTTGTTAATCCAGAACGTGCACGATGGAAGTCGTTTATACAGTTCGGATATTTGGGAATCCCAAATAGTCCAAATAGTAGCGTGGTTTCCTTCATCTGACTAGGAATCCAGTCGGACGTTTAGGCAATCGCTAGCTTGTTTTTTCGTGTGTCCAGTGCCATCGCCTCAGCTTCATCGCAGCAAAAATGAAGTAATACTGAAGAAGTCATGCGCAAAAAGGCAGAATTTAGTTGGTTGGAATTCTACAAGGAACCTATTCTTTTGCGCATACTGGAATTATTATTTTTATTTTACTCAACGAGATAATCATTTCTTTTTTTAAATAAATTTAATGTATGTCGTGTGGTTCAAGGGTTTCGTTCAAAAGAACTCCACACTGACGATTACATTGTATATCAATCGAATAGTAATTCGAACAAGGAGTATTACCACCAAAACAGGGAACTGGGTGGGAGCGAACGCAGGCGCGGGCGACAAAGCGACGGGGGAACCGCTCAGTTACGACTCATGATAGCGAAGTTTCGCGCGAATCGGGGTATTTGAGGTACCCAGTCAGCACAAATTCCCGCTGAACGGAAGGGTTTGGCTTGTCCCAGTACACAAAATCAGCTAAAACGAAATTACGTCATGTCAGCGTATTGTTAACGTTTCTCCACAGCCCGAGCTTATTTCTCACAATACCTCCCATCTCACTCCAACCACCCATCAGTTCGACTCGCCACGAGCCAATTGCCAAGCGTCGCCTAGAAATGTCCGTTTTCGTTGTTACGATGCAGTCAGGTAACTAATATTCTTAGATGTTGAATTGAATGGGATGGGTCTCGGAGGTGCTTTACACACATTGTCGTTTGCGTAAGATTTGTCGTTCCACGGGTTGTTGATATAGCCACGTTACACTATAATATTTTTCGACGTTGGACCGAATAGCATAGGTCACAATCGTGTTGTGCAAGAGAACAATAACCGCTGTGTAACAATTTGCAGCGTTGTTATTTTTCTTGTGCTCATTGCGCCGTAACTTTGCTTTGGTCCTAATATCGTCCAGTTTGCTCTAAACTCGCTAAACTTCTGTCTTGTGCTGAGCAGGCGAATGAGCACTTATTAAATGCACTCCGTCATTTTGAGACGAGGAAAATCAATTTTATCGGCCCTTGCGTTTCATTGGTCAACAGGAAACACGGATTCCCCATTAATTGTATGTAGAAGCTTCTGAGGTGTTTCGTCTCTATTTCCCTGTGATCGTGCGGTCACATCTTCCCTTGTGAGGGAGTGATGTTCTCCGTTTAATTGGATTGACCGAACGAGTTCGTTGACGCGTTTGGAAGTGAGAAACATTTGTTTGCTATTAGCTTCGTCCTTCGGTGCTTGTCTGGCGTCCTAAGTCAACAGTGTCTTCGTAAGTCCTTGAGAAGTTCTCACTATTGAGCGGAGACACGAAATAAAATAGACGGGGAGCGATTAGTTGAATTTTCAACTTCTACAATTTAATCACTTTCTTCAGATCTTCAAGTTTATGGTCTGTGTTAACACGATTTAGAGAAAATGGCAAAACCTAATTACGCCAAACTTTATATGCAGCCTGCAGGTCGTCATGAAATGCCAAAATAAGGGTATGAGCCCAGAACTATAATTATCACGACGATCAAAACTCATAATTTTTTTTTTTTAAATGGCTTCCAACGAACAATTCGAAATAACACGACAGAACCATACAATTCTCATTAGTGGGAAAATGACGTGGGTATCATAACTAATTAGATCAAGAAGGTTGAGGATTTCTCCTCAGCCTTTATAAACTCCGCTCAAACGATGCTACAATGCTCAGACAAATTAGGGCAGTAATCCAGTTAAGTACCTGTAAGATGAACATTTAATACCACTCAGAAGATAATTAGGAGCAATTCCAGATATCGTGGAATTCCAACAATTTCCCTAATCACTATTGGCACAGCACCCGTTAATTTCAAAACAGAAAAATACGATCCTTCTCGGAGAGATCAAATTGATAGTTTCATAAATCGCTTATGCACAGACTACTTAATAATGGTGAGAAGAAACAACTAAATAAATTACGGAACTTTAAGGGCTACCAATTTTCATGTTCTATGAACTACGAAATTTATGTAAATTCATTGAACTAGTGGCTAGAACGATAAGCATCGTGGTTTAGGTAGTGAGCCAGATAGCAGTTGTGTGCGAGCAGAAGATCTCGTTTGATCATGACGAGCAAGCCGGTCCTCACTGTTTAATTAACAAGTAGCTTCGTTTATTAGTAATTCTACTGATTTCCTTTGATTCTGAGACATTGGTTTTATTTGGCCAAGACTCGGAGACTGGTTTTAGTTTAGCACGAACGTGTTATTTGACGAGTTGGGATATCACAAGATTTGAAGACTTAGATGTACAAAGAAGAGGTGACTAGAACAGGACATGATTTGAGCGTATAAGCGCGAACAAGAGGAGTGAAACTGGTTGTACGGGGAAGGAAGGAGAAATCCTATTTAGATGTTGACGAGAGGCGTCAGTTGGGAGAATTAGGAGACGACTGTATCGCAAGAGCTGTTAGACTGAGTGTTGAGAACTGGAGACGACTTTCGCAAGAATTCATAGGTGAATGAGTTTGGGAGGAGCTGTCTGTTGTGGAGAGAAATCTAAAACTGAGGGGTGGGACGACAGATGGCAAAGCCCAGGGCAGGGGAAATCCATTGTCATCGGGAAATAACAGAGGAGGTGGACTTTCCATAGGTAACAAAAAGGCTTGAGGATGAAAGTGTTTGGGGAAACAATGACTTTCTGTAGGGCCAGGGAGTACCGTTAAGAGCAGACGTTGTGAGGTTCGGCTCTAATCCCACGCACTTCATTTCCACTTGCTCTGTATTGATAAGGAAGCAGCCTCCCAAAGAGGAAATCATCTCACGGGTACTGGAAAAGCTTCTGAATTCCCCTAGATTCCCAACATATATCTCTGCGACGCGCAATAACTGCATCTTACATTCATTTTCCTCGCAATTTTGCGTTATTTTATGAACATGTTAGCTTCTTTTGACTCCAGAACGCCCCCATCCACCTCCGCTCACTCCTGGTGGTTTGAACAAATCAAAACGAACACTAATAACGATGCGGTGGTGGACTGTATAAGCTCGACAAGCGGTCTTCGGAATAACGTAAGTAGGACTCACCGATGCGGACGTTCTAGGCGCGTGTCCTTGGCCGGGGATGTGGAGCACAGTTGTGAGAACTAAAAATGTTACTTGGAAATAAAATAAGTAAATACTGGTTGAAAGCGAGGGTACAAGCGGGCGAACGAACATGCGGTAGGACTGGGCTTCGAACGCTAACTGAACTTGACAATTGCCGCTACTGCTAGTCTGCTCATGTTGAGATCAGAGCCTGAGGGTTCTTTTGTTCGAGGTAATTGACGACATTGTAACTCATTCTCTGCCGCGGGAAAGGCCGATATGGAGAATTATATTTCTATTAAGCAATAGCAGGTTAAATTTTTCGTTATTTTTTTTGAAAAAGTCGAATCATGTTTTTGTGATGAAATCTGTATGGAAATAAATTAAAAAATAAAATAAATCCTATGGCCCTTGTGTATGACTAAATACTTACGAAACCCAGCTGATTGTTGCACATGCAGAAAAAGCGTGCAAATTACCTGGAACAAAAAATGTATCGTGAATCTCTCAAGTTGAGAAAGTGAACGTTCAACGACAAAACTTTTAAACAACAAATCGTATAAATTCGACTGATTGTGATGAATGCAATAGTTCACCTTACTTTCTGAATCCGAAAATTAAATAAGAACAGTTGGAAAGGCCGTAAACAAACAATATCCTCGTCTACGAAAAACACTATTAACATGTTAAAACTTACGGTAGCTGATTCAATGTAAATATTGGAAAACAAAACAGAAGAAAAGCGTTCGTCTGCTATTTCAATGATTACTAACTTCCGCTATTGTGCACTAAGGTGACCGGTAACTCAGCTCTCCAATTTGAGCTGAGTGATAACTTCTATTTGATCTGGAGTACCGTTAATTGTACATAATACAAAAATATCCGATAGAACGCGCCACAATATTTCACAGCCCCACGTAGTTTCACCGATTTGTAACGCTTTAGAACTTGTAGTCTAATATGTTTTTTCATTCTATACGTGCCTGTTAGAATTTATTGAGCTTCTCCTACTTATGCCACGACCTTTATTTTGTGATTAGTCTGTAGGTCATTTATGAAACATCCAACACGGTTTTTCTGAGAAGGTCTGCGTATACTTTTTCGAAGTCATATAATCCAGTTCGGTAAATGCTAGTAAGTAAGCGGCCGTGGAGGGGATTATCACGCAAAGGGTTATTATTTCCTTGATCAACATTATTGTGACCTATCCTACCCAATCCAACATCGAAAAACAATAATATAACATCGTTATATCAACAATCCAAGAAACGACAGTTTTTACAGAGCACCCCTCGAGAGACCAAGATGCAACTAGTACCGAGTTCAAATGAACCGAAAAAAAAACGCAAAACATCACACAACGGTTGATTATATACACGTTGGCTCAGAAATCCGGGGCCCATTCTATTCGATTCAGCATCGAAAAATACCAGTGAATGATACAAAAATTATCTTACTGCAAGAGATCAACGAAAATTGACAGTAACCAATCCAAACGACGCTAGGTAATTGGCAAAAAGTGACGGGCCGAACTGACTATTGGTTGGAGTGAGACGGGTTGCAGCGCAGGAAATGGAAACACAACTTTCGCTACATAGTCCCGACAGTTCCTTCAAGTAATTGAACTTGCCTCACTGTTTTTAGTGTCTTGCCATTATCCTTCTAGACACAATCCTGCACCTCTGAAACCCGTTCCACTCGACTCAGCATCGAAAAATACCTAAGAAACGATACCAAACACGACGTATTTGCAATGAAACAGGCAAAATTTCGTTTTCAGCTAATCCTGTAATGCATATTTTGTCAGGAACAACCACGGGTTTCGTCTGATCTGATTGCCCAGTAAGCATATACAAATAAATTCCGAATGGAATTTATGTGCAACTGAAGCTTTTGTTGCCCATGTTAAAGGCGACAAAATCTGTCCATCAGGACGGTGGACGGACGTGGCGGATTCGTAATCCTCATGCCTTGAAACATAAGGAGTCAGATTTTGAGTGGGAGTAGTTAAAATTCCTGCAAATTATTACACAATGGTTTTTATTCTCATGAACAGCTTGACCTAGTATTACTGCTGTGAGACCCATTCCATTCGATTCAGCATCGAAAAATACTAGTAAACCATACGAAACATGACCTGACTACAAAGGAACTACGGAAACTAAATATTCCACCGGCGCCAGGCGCCGATGAACGTCTGTAGGCATTTATGATCCGATGTAGGGGTGTGCAGAGGAAGTGGCCCTAACCTTTCTCCCCCCTGTCGGGCAAAAGGAGTCGGGGAAATTGGGATGGGGACATCCAGCGAACCCTCGGCAATTGACACGACGTTGCGAGTCGAGCGAGCGGGTGGTTTTAATGAGACGGGAGGGAGTGAGGGAGTACTAGCGACAAAACGTTGACTTCCGCTGTAGTTCCTGCGAGTTCATGCAATTAGTTGACTCCAATAATTACTTTAATTTCTCAATACGCAGTTGTATACGTCTGATACTCACTCCATTCGACCCAGGATGTAAAAATACCTTGAAAATGATACGAAACACGGCTTATTGGCGATTATACTGCGTTTCGTTACTTTTTTAAACCATTTTTTGTCCATAACAACCATTGGTTTCGTCCGATCGGATTGCCGAGATGGCAGGCACAACTAGATACCAAATGGGATTTTTGTGCGAAAGAACGAATTTTTCAGACCACGTTAAAGGCACAAAACGGCACGGACAGCAGACGGGGGACGGCGGACGGGCATTGCAGATTTGGAATCCCCATGTCTTGAAACGTTAAGTATCAAATTTTGAGGGGGGTTGTACAAAATGTATCGTGACCGAAAACAGGGTTATTATTCAGAACGAATAATAAACCAAAAATAAACATCGATAATTGTGCGAATGTACGATAATTTATCGTATCACTCTCGTCCATTTCCCACAGTCAACAATACTGCAGCACGGCAGTGCCATATGGAACTGTCTTCACATAAAATCTAGCCCAAATACTTTTATTCTTTCTTGAGAAAAAAATATTTAGTATTCTGATCGCTGTAACAATTAGATAGTTATAATAGTTTTGGGTCGATTTTGTTAGCTTATCGTATAGCTATTGTTAAAATTATTTTCATGTTTAATATTGAAATCAATGTGAAGTGATTGTTTAGGTTAGTGATTTCCCAGCATGTATGGGGGGGAGGGGGAGGACCCTTTCATGAAATTGAAGAGCATTCAAGTGTGTATGTATTTGTTCATGAGTTAGTGAGTGTAAATATACGCAAGTTGAGTACTCAAGAGTCAATATAGGTGAGAGGGGATGTTTCAGCGAACGCCTCTACTCTCTCAAAGACACTCGTAAAACACCCTCGTAAATTTTTCCCCATTGCGAGCAATTACCAAGCCATCATTCCCCATAAGTTACCTCCATGTGGTAACACACGGGCAACACCTCTCGGCCTGGTCTAGCTAAATCCTGTTCCTTCACAGGTCTAGTTTTAGTGAATGCTGAATGAGTGCCCACATATAGTTCTCAGACTGTTCCTAAGCTGCGTTGAGCACCGCGGCCAGTCTAAATGTCTCACAGGTCCATGCCTAGCCAGCTAAGGAATGTCGAGTACTTCCTGCAAGACTACCACCCCTGGAAAAGCAGTACCAAAGACCAGAAATTGCTCCCTCTCAAGTCTCCGGCACTGGCCCAGGACATGATATGGAGTCTCCTCATCCGTGCCACACCACCTGCACCTAGGTTTGTCGACACTTCTCATAACATACATGTGTTTGTTCATTTTTCAGTGCCCGGTGATGATCCCCACAACCAGCCTAAGGTCCTTCCTCTCCATCATCAAAAGGCTCTGCCTTGTCTCTATCCTCTGAGAAAACGCGTTTGGAGTGTCCCACTCCCGCAGCATTCCAGACTGTCTGATGCGTTCTTCGGGCATATTCTCCCACACTCCTCTAGACTAGTTACAGAGAAGCTCCCAAGTGGGGAGGTCGCCCAATAGGTATAGCAGATGATGGCGACTGGCCAGGAATATAATACGAGCTCCCATGCTCTTGCACGATAACGAAAACTGCAACCACCACGACTTTCTACTAATATACTCGTAACTCTCTTATTAGTGTTTATGAATCGCCATATTGATAAGGAACCACACCTGTAAATGTCAGCACCTAAGGAGCGGGTAGCTGCAGCCATTTCCCCGAGACGCTAGTAACATTTGGCCGGGCTCTGGTTTTGAGTTAGAGAAGCTTTCGTTTTATTATTTTGACGTTTTTATTGAGTTTATTGTCTTTCTATGAGTTTCTAGTGCCGTCTCAAGACTTCCCTCTGAGTCCTCCTCATTCCTCTGAACATCTAACACACATGTGAAAGGTGCTTGAATGATATGTCTTCGGTTCATAATTTATTTGATATGACCATTTAATTGTGGGAGTTGCTAGAAGAGTTATAACTATTACTATGTGGCATGTACAGTATTGCCACGCAATTGGTTGAGTATTACGACGTACGAAGAAGTATAACTGCATGCTGTAGCCGGGAAAATGGAAGGGTGAACCAGATGGCTCTAACTCTCCTTGGTCGTTAAATAAACGTATGCATTCATTCGTATTAGTGGGATATATGAAGAACAACTGTACTAACATATATTTTTGTCGAGGTTTTGGAGAATTTGTCGAGCTGCACTCGCCATTTTTCCAGGAATGAAAGTTCATAGCGCTGATACGTCACATTCGCCGGTCTAGAAAAATATATTTATTATTTTGATCAATCTAACTGCTGCATTTATTTTATTCAAAGGCTCATTTTGGTGTCACATGTTGATTTGCAGGCTGATTGGGAACCACCAATACCATTATTAACTCTGCAAACAAGTCTAGGGCATTGTCTGAGCATTTTATTGTCAGTCCTGCCTAGAGGCTCAATAACCCGTCCTGCCACAACGCTTTTTCCGTTCATCTTGGTCTTGAGCTACAAAAATACACGATGTTATTCTTCTTTTGTTGCCAAATGGTTCCTTTCTCTCGTTCAAAGTGGGAGAGTTCTACCATAATCCCATAAAATTTAAAAGAATCGTTTGATTAGTAGTCGGCATCTTCGAACGCAGAAAATTCCTGAGACGTACACTTCGACCCATAATATAGAAAATAGCTCATGTTGAATGATTTGCCCGGCTGGTGTAATTCAATAACAATTACACGGAGATGAAAAAGCATCTGCCGGAGCCCGAGCGATCCTTCGTCGCAGACATGTTTGACGAAAGCGTTTCGAAAGCCTCAGAAGTGATTTCGAAAGCAGATTCGTCAGAAACTTCTTGCAAGCCTCTATTATCGCCAATGATTTAGATTGTCCTCGAGACTGATACGTCAATCCGAATTCACAACCAGTGATAATTCAATTTTGTTTTTCATCATCGTCGATCATAACGGAAACATTCGATCGAAACAACGTCTTTTCAACCGTCTGCTATGCGTCACAGCCGCAGCGTGACGCGCGGCTCCACCGAGAGGGACCCGCTGAGAAATAATCTCAGAGCACCGACGAGATCGCATCGATTCCATTTAACCTCCAGACGAAGCTGACACTTCCTGAGCTATAACGATTTGATATACTCACTTGAAAACACGGCATGGAATGAAATGCACCACACAAACTTCCTCGCCCTCCCTTCACTCCGCAACCTCGTCCACAAACGATCTCGTAGATTTTCGGTCAACATGCGCTTCATATGGAAAACACCCTTTTTTGTTCGACATCTCTCATTTTATAATGTATTTTCTTTCAATTGCCCTTTTCGACCGAAGGTGACAAAAGCTCGGCATCTCACAATTTTCCGCAACCCCCATAAATTCGACCGCAAGCAACCACTTCATACTCCTAGACGGAGAAAACACCTCCGCAGGGCTCAAATACATCGACCTCAGAGCTCGGGTCAAGTTTTCTTGTCTTCTCAGCCCCTCGCCGCTCTTCTTTGGGTCCAACGAGGGGGAAGATAATAGGGCTACCGACAAACGACCCCCCCCCCCCACCACCACCGTGCCGCGCTCAGTCACTTCCTCGTTGTATATGTTTGTTGTACACAAGTCCAAACGGAGGGAATCTGATTTGTGCTATATTATTTTCCGCCACCCAAAGGGAACAAATATTGTAACTTTTCGATTTGTTTGGATTGTTCGGTTTCCCACCTGATCTAATTATTTACTTGGGTGAGAAATTTCAAAGGGTAAATTAGGTAAAATTGTTATGAGCCCGCTTGGCAGCAATGAAAGCGGTGGAGACTTCTTACAACATCCACTGCTCACTGGTGTGGGGACGCCAGTGGAGCGTGTGGTATCCACCTTCATTTGCACTGGTTTTGCAAGACGTGCATGGCGGAGAGTCGTTGACTGAAAATAGTGTAGCTGCGCATTTAGGTCGTAATGTACAGTGGGGAAATGGCGCGTCCAGTGGTCTGGCCCAACCCACTTTCTCCCAAGACGTTCACAGAGGTTGAGGAGAAACAAGCACGTGTCACGTCCCTTTGACGAGGATTCTCATATCGCTTGCTATTAATCTAGCGTGACATGTTTTGAATCAGTGAAGAGGTCTAAAGGGAGTTAGGCCCACAGCAGGGGAAGCTCCCTTTTCCCCCTCCACATGGCAAAGTCATTAACTGCCCTGTGATCACTTGGAGTCCTCATCCTGCCTAGGCATTGGTTACCCACAAGGCCTCAGCTGTCTGGGTTGGGGACACTCCTTTGATTGACTGTGAGTTCACTACATCAGACAATGGGGCAGTGGCCAATCGCGCCGAAGTAAATAGTTCTGTGCATGAAGCTACTGTCATGGTAGCACACACCCCTAGTGGCCTTACCAATTGCTCACAATGAGATAAACCTTGTGAGGGTAGTGCCCACAAGAAGCTGGAGGTATTGGCTGAGGTGCCACCTGCATTGACGCCTATGCTTTGACTAGCTCCTCAAGCACAAGCCTGTGGCCGCTCAAACTTATCGACAGTTGGTAATTCAATTTTTCTTTTAAAAGGACGAGTTGGGTTTTTTCCTCGGCCACCTGCAGCTTGACGTGCTCTCACCACTGGGTGACGCACATACTGCTCAAGACTGAGTAACCTTATGCACGTTTTAAGACTCTCATTTTATTTTGAAGCAAATCCGACTTCAAAATGTTCTTTAGGGTGTGCGTCACCAGACTCTTCAACGGCAATCAGGTGACGTTCTAGGCGTCGAAGTTGTTTAAAACAATGTAAAACTGAATGTGAGATCTCGCTCCTCGCGAAATATCGTAACAGTTTGCAAGGGAATATTTGAATTGCTTTTAATTAGTTGCAGAATTCGAGTCTTGTTGTTTGGGAAACAAGTGAAGTCTGAATCGTAGTCGTATTCTTTCAGCGTTTTTTTTTTTTGGCTGTCATTGTTATCATCGTCGAAGCCGCTTTTATTTGAGTTCCCTGTATTTTAATGTTATATTGATTTAGCGTTTGTTCCACGTCATCGTTTATTATTGTCCGAACGTTTTTATATGAGTTCCTTAAGTTTACTTTGGTATTGATTTACAGATTCCGCTATGCATTGTTCAAGTTGTTTTTTATTTCTCGTCCCACGAACTATAACAAATGGTGGAAATACGCGTTGGGCTACCTCACAGAAAGGCAGACTGAGGGCTGGCACAATAGAAAGCTCGAGGATGAACTATACTTCTGGAATATGGCGTACAACCGCCAGCTCGGAAAAATAACAAAAATCGTCAGTCCCGCTGAGCTACGCCGACACGTCGCTCTCATGGGGAGGGTTGCAGTCGTTGAGGCACCCAGAGGAGGCTTGCAACGGCTCAACTCCAGATAAATATCAGAAGATTGAGGTCGTTTTGACGCGCCAAACCCCAAATATTATCAGCATAACAGAGATTTAATACGGATCAAGAACCTACCACACTGCAGGACAGTTTGAGATGATATATGGGAACGGTGGCACACGCTGTAAGATTCTCGCGATTGTGAAGAGGCCAAGAAAAAACCGCGTGAGGGCCGACCTGATGTGATGTGCTAAACAGTCCCGAGTTGTGGGCCTGGGACGCACCGTGTCAAGATAATTAAAATCTCCCCTCAACCGATGTTCTTCAGGGAGATAATCCCTTCTAAAGTCACCCTTCACAAGGATTTGGCGTTTTCCCGCAAGGAAACAATAAAATCTGGCGCGAGGCGACAAATAGGTAATAATACAATACGCGTTTCACCGAGCTAATATCAACTCAGTAGAACATGGAAAGGTTTGGTTGAGCAACACTTCCCTACCTCTCTCCCTTCAACTTCCAGAAACCATGTTCATAGTATTCGCTGTATTCCCCTATCTCATTCCAAAGTGCTACCCTCATACTTTTCTGTTCTATTTGCATCATGTTCTCAGTTAATAAGAACTCCACATACATGTTAAAAGGATGGCGTTCCTCCAGGATGTGCGTATGTTGGAGTTCGGTCTGATCATACGAGGAAGGAGGAGTTCCTGCTACTTGATCCTTGACAAGGTGAAGGGGGGGGGGGGGTAAACTGCACGTGGTAGACTCAATGCCCGCGAGGTTCAACTTTGTGCTACCCTTTCAGATACTCATTCATGTGCGATCCAGGTGGGAAGAGGGAGTTCCCGCTTTCGAAGCTGGGGCCCTGGTATACTACACTGATGGCTCGGTGCAGGGTGGCCTTGCAGGGGCAGGCATTATTGGGCTGAGAATCAGAGCGGCGATCCCATTGGGGCCGCTGGCCACGGTGTTCCAGGCAGAGGTGGCTGCAGTGACAGTCTGTGTGCAGCGGCTGCTCAGAGGGGACTGAAGCGGCAGAGAATCTACATCATGCTGGACAGTCAGGCCACTCTCAAGGTGCCTCATACTGTCTTACATCGCGGCAGGTGTGGGAGTGTCTGACAGGACTGACGGCCCTGGCCGAGGACAACAGTGTAACACTGTTGACTGAAGGCCCTGGCCGAGGACAACAGTGTAACACTGTGTTGGGTGCCAGGGCATCAGGGAGGACCGGTGCAGGGCTGCTCATTGGCAGGGGCTGCCCGGCCTTGACAGTTAAAACTCTTCATCCGGCTCTCCAGAGAGAGGTCCAAGGAGGTGCATGCACTGGGGAGGAAGGATATGAGGATCATATGTGGCCTGGACGGAAGAGCATGTGCTGTGCATATGCGATGGACTGCATCATCGCGCCATTATGTGTTTGGGAGGCCCTTTCTTCAGCCCAAAGAGGTGGCAAATGCAGAACTTGCAGATATCCTCCCCTTTGTGTGGGGGTGGTGGGGGCGCATAGGCGACGTCACACCAAGTGAGACCAGTGCTGTGGGGCCTGGAGGTGGTGCAGGGGGCCCATGATCTGAGGATCATGGACGCCCTTACAATAGGCCCATTTGTGGCTGCAGTGAGGGTATCGCCAGCATCCACCGTTTCCAATACCAAACTAGCCCACATTTCAACTATTTACGAAATCCGCAGCAAGATTCACTGTGTACCCAGTTGGTTGGGTAATGAGTTTGGCCGTTATTTTTTCCCCTTAGCCCTATGGAGTAGCTAGGAAAGTTATGTAAAGTTGTATTGATTGATTTCTTTTTTAGTTTTCATCAGACCCTTACGCTTTAATGGCTTCTGACTCTAAAAACCCTGTGCTGTATCAGCGAACGCTGTTGAGAGACAACCACAAAAAACCAAAGCGACTCAAATTGTATACTTAACCTACGGATTGCCATGTCACGCCCAAATAAGGGCATGAGCAAAATCCGTTTAACGTTAACCTTACTTATGATAGCGATCAAAACAGCAAACATTGTTCTTCTCAAAAACAGCTCTAATGATTATGATAACCTTTTATCGTGAACAGTTCCAAATAAGACGATAGTACCGTGAAAGCGTCATTCGCAGGAAAATGACGAGAGGAGCACAGTATATCATCACATGTCGTACGAAATCTATTTCAACCGGAGTTCTTTCCGTATAAATCCCATTCATATGATACCAGCACTCTCAGAAAAATCAGGATAGCAGCCCAAAAGAACTATGTAAGCGTTGAAAGTTTAATAACACCCATGAGACATTTATGAGCAACTCTAGACATTCTGGAGTTCACACGACCGCCACTTTCTGCGCTTCCTGGCAGTTTTCAGCCGATATTCGAAAATGACAGACACGATTTGTTTTAGTATGCTCCGGGCCTGCCGTTGAACATTGGCTATAACCCCACACAGCTTACCAGTTTCAGAAAATAACGTGTGATGGGTGTAGAATATGGTGAATATTGATATGAACAACGGGATACATCTACAAAAGGCAACAGAGGAGTTTAAAGAGTTTATTCACAATATAGTTGGGGAAACACAAAATGGAAAAAGATCTGGTACTTGTATAAGTTCAACTCGGAATCACGAGTAGGGGAACGCTGTGAGAGCGCGCAAAATCGTTCCTACCCGTTCTGGCGTCTTCCCTGTTGGATGGTCGTGAGTCGCTGTCCAACACGTCCGAACGGTGGTGAGAATCCGAACGAGAGGAGGTGAGCGGCGTATAAGATGCCGTAAACGATGGAAACAAAACGGTTAAGCGGTCAGTTCGGTGACGAAAACGAAACAGCACACACGAGGTCGCCAGAAAACGGATGGTAGATGGTGAATATAACAATAGATAGAAAAAAAAAATAATAATAATAATAATAAACGGAAGAGGTTACAACCTCGTTCCCTCCAGTGGTGGGCGGTAATGGCTGCTGGGAACAGCTCTGTTGGTCAGGTTTAAGAACAATAGCGTGCTGGAATTTCTGCTGCTCTGTTGGCATAACTGTTGATAACTGATAATGGAACGTAAACAATAAATAGCGGTATCGGGAAAGTGTGGTGTGGTGGATGTGAAATCGGAGTTGGCGATTTGAGTTCCTAACACGATTCTTCTCAGAAAAAAACAAGTGGACAGTTACGATTCTGCACTTGGGGATGTCTGGGGGAGTACCGACAGATTTAAAAACGAAATTAGAAACGGGCGACACCACGACCATCACGATGTCCAGCGCATTTTCAGGCCTGGCCCTGGGTAAGAGTTGGATTGCTTCGTTCAACCTACCTTGCCCTGCGGAGGGATTTGTTGTGACCCTAACTCACAATGCATCGGAGCAAGGCCGCGAGCTGTGCATTCCCATGTTATCATGTTTGAGCTGATTTCACAATAATGGCGGTGAAATAAATGGGAGCGACTCCATAAACCCCGGAACCTTAAGCGCCCTCAGTCTCCATAAATAAAACTGGTTTGTGCTCGCGTTGACTCTACCGGTATATTTTTCTCTACTCATAATTTTACTGGAGAATAGAAACTGTGCAACGTTTGAAACTATCCATAGGAAGAATCAGGGGGGGGGGGGGGGCTTAGGAAAAATCTGTAGTGCAGTTGAGATGGCGGAAATAAGTAAGTTTTCGTGATGAGTGCAAATGTTTGTGAACCATTGCAAAATCGGTTACTTGATCCGAAAATTGCTCTTTTCTCTTAAGCAGTCGTCAGAGACATTTCGGCTCGTTCTTCCCGAAATCCAAGTAAAACCTGACAACAAAATCGCAGTACAGACTAGAGCGCTGCCTCGCTTGTCGTTTATGCTGCACCATTTTGCAGGTTATCGTCAGTCGGCAGAATGTCGCAGGTGAAAAAATGCGCAGGTAATCCTCAGCTTGGCCTCAATCAACTGGGTTGAATCCCACAATACACATCTCCCGAACAGTGCGAAGGTTGATTGTATTATAAACTTCGAAAAATATCACGTTTGTTTCCACAGCGGTTCTTCTTGAGTTACAATTTTTATAGTGTCTGGACATTTCAGAGCCAAATTTGAACCACGGGCCGATACCTACTTTTGCTGCTAGCAAACCAAGTCCTTGCGTCCAACTAGAGGTTTCCAGTTCATCCTCCTAATAGCTACCAAGTGTGAAGTAAATTTCAAGATTAAACCTTCTTGTTTGGATATTTTCAAGTTGTTTGGTTTCTTGTGTTTTTTCTAGTTGTTCTATAGTACTTTCATCAATGGGAAAACGACAAGAGCAGCACAATAAATTACAGAATAAAAGGAAACCCATTTTAGTTTCCGAACCTATGTTTTCGTGTTTTCGGTTCGGAAATTTGTTTACATGCAAGCATATTCAGGTGAATTCTACTACGTGGAGGAACTCGCGAAATATGCAGCGAAAGTTATTTTTCCCCCTGGCCTGCGCTTCCGTCTCACCGCAATCACCTGTCTGTTGGATTCGTCGAGTCGTGCCAATTGCCGAACGTCACCAAGTAAACGGCTGTTTTCGTTGTTCTGTTGTAGTGGTCATGTTTCGCATTGCTCGCAAGTATTTTTCGATGCTGGGATGGGCCTCAAGTGCTCTGCAAACATTTTCGTTTGCATACGAGTCGTCGTTTTCCGGATTGTTGATTTAACCATATATTCATGATATTATTCGAAGTGGGATAGGATCCCCATCTCTTTGCAACAAATTAATAAACTGTTTTGTAATTATTTGCAGCGTTTATTCCCTTGTGATTTGCTCCTTATAAATCCCGCTAATATGAGTTTACCGTCCTTATGAAAGTCGAGCTGGGAGTCCAATGAGCTCCAAGTTTAATGACGTGCATGAAATGATAAGGAGCAACCAGATAAATTTCAGGACTCAAACTACCTTCGCTTCGCTTCTTCCTTAGCTCTACGAAATTGGACTCGATAGGTTGGAAATGGGTTTTTGAGCTCAACGTTTCAAGGGCTATTGTGTTTTGGCAAAACATCTTCAACGATTTTCACCAAACTCACAGGATGTTTTCAAATAGTAAATACCTACATATTATTCTGACTAAATGTTCCTCTGACAGTCCATTGAACAGAGCTAAAAGTCAAAATGTGTCGAAAATAACGTTTTTTCGAACATTTCCGTAAATTCCAGGGTAACTGCTCCACCAGATGTGATCAATCTTATGGAGTGTCTTCGATCATTCTAGACCCACATTTTGTTCACCATAAATGTTTCTGTAGAAATGCGTTGATTGAAGATATAGCGCCCGCATATGTAGGTGGTGTTCGAACTTAAAGGGATGGCGGAAAGTTGGGTGTTGCTAAACACCAGATATTTTCCTAAATAACTCGTTCGAAGATAATTCAGGGGAGTAGTTCAATAAATTGTTCATATGGTGTAACTACAGAGTAACTGACTGGCAGTACTTAACGTACCCGAATTTATTGCGTTGTCCCTATTTATGTCACAAACTTCATCGAGTAAACGACGTATAGATAATTCAAAGGGCTATAGTGAAAAAAATGTTTGAGGAGATTTGTGTTCATCGTTTTGGGGTAAACACTGTGAAAAAAGTTGTTCAATCAAACGACAGTAATTTTAATTGTGGAACTTCTCGGGATGCTCCTGTGAAATTTTTGTGATATGTATAGAACATTGGACTGCCCCCAAGGTTGTTGTGAGAACGCTAACTCTGTATTAGGGGGATTTATGAGAAGAAAACTGAACTGAAATTTTTTTTGTCGAATAGTTTGATGATTCATTATGCTGATCTCTTTATTCCCCCCCCCCCCCTAATATAAATTTTACAATACTGTTATGATTTTGAATTCAAACGAGTCAAGCCGTTTATGATTAAACACATATTTGGTATATTGGTTCACTATGATAGCTATAGTTAGTTTTGAATTGATTTTACTGATAATCTTATTTTGGTGTTTCGTGTTGACCCGCAGGCCAAGTATCAAATTTGAGCTGATTTAGTTCGATAGTTTTCTAGCAACTTCGTTCAGAGACGCAAGCAACATATCAAATAGCATTTTTTGGACTCAGTAAATTCAATTTTTTTCAGCCGATTGCATAATATTTTTACTAAGGAGAGTAAAAATGGAAAAAGTTGGGTGCAACGAATTTTGCAACGTGTTCAAAAGGACCACATTTTCGAGAAACTTTCGAATTCAAATTCCGTTCACTTCATTCTTCGACGAATCATAAATGTCGAGGTTTTTAAATAAAAAGAAGAGAAGAATATTTCATCCGTTTCGTGTCATCAAACGCCCCTCCAACGACCTTTTCGTTTTTGTGAGTGTTTTTGTAATTTTCTCATCTTTCTCTGCTTTGCTCAAGCCGAGCGGTTACATTCAATAGACATACATGAACGTACTTCGGATTCGATCTTGACATTTTCAAAAATTCGTACAATTCCATAACGTCCATACGATAATTAGGAGCGACTCCCAAAATTCTGGAAATCATAACTCTGCCGCATAGCTGACTAGCTTCTCAGATTTATTCGATTATCTCGAAAATGCAAAAACCAACCCACCGAGAAAAATCATTCCAAAAGTCCCATAAATCACCTATGCACTGATGCACCCAATAATAGTCGTGTCATAAGTAGGAGCAACTCAATAAATTCCTAAGCGTTAAACCCCACTAGTTTCTGTACATAAACAAGACGGCAGTGAGGTTGATGAGGTTACAGTAAAGTAATTGGGCTCCTGTTCAACATAACGTCCTGTAATAAATAAATGTTTGTGTAGACATGCCCAACCCTCAACAATCCAGATTTTACTAAATTATAATTTCTAATAATTGTAGGAAGCCAAAGTGGCAGCACTAAGCACTGCCGATGCTGAAATTGGTGAGGAGTATGAAGTGCAAATGCGCGTTCTCAAACGGCGAGAATTGCCGGGAAAAGGCAAATTAGTCCTGGAAATGATTTGGTTGAACAGGAAAAATCGAAAGCGGTACAAGAAAATGAGAGCTGCGTTAGAAAAAATAAATACCGAATTTATGGCGTTACAACTTTTACGTGCTTAATCTAAAACGAAGAGAGAATGATTATTATTAACAAATATTGTTTAATAATACACCAACGCGTGTCTTGGAATTTAACATCCCCTACCTATCTGCTTTTCAACCCACCCAGTTGAGCCATTTGCGTTTGGTTTTTCTAACACGACCTCTCGAATTTTTTTTCAACAGCTCAGCCAATGAATTTTATACGAACAACAATTTGTATTCGACAAACGTAATACTTATGTTCGCAGGAGAATTTAATTTCATGCGGCTTGCAGTCCCTCTTATACCCACCTGCGGCGCTGGTTGAGAGGACAATAATATAACTGCAATAATTGCGCACGTGTAGACAGCATCTTTTTCTTCGTTATTATTAATCAAAAACATCGGTTTGTCACTCACTATCCATCACAAACACAGCCGTGTTTTTGGACATTTCGTCAAAATTGTCAATCTCTCAACCTCAAACAGATTAGATTCGGCTTTACTTGTTAAAATGAGAGGTGGCTTAGCACTTCACCACTGAATAACTACGCTTTTCATGAGATTCTGATGCTGATTTTACAATTATTATTACAAAATTATTCTCAATAACAATGAAGATAATATTTGACGGAACACGGTAATGGAGATCTGACATGAAAATATGATTATGAAAGATAAGAGCTAACGCCCAATTTTTTGTGGTTAACGCTTGATTATGGCTAGAGCTCAACCAAGTTTTTGCAAAGTGGAGGGGTTAGATAATGTTAACCGAGTCTAAATAGGATCTACACAGTTGGTGAAAATGGCCCTTACATTCGTTGCCAGTAAAATAATGGGGCTGAGACAAGTTGTGCGATGCACTCATCAAATAACTCATGCCAAATTCCTATTACACTGGTAACCAACTATTTCTGGCTGTTGTACAATAAACGGCGGGAGGATCGTGGGAACCAGTCAATAATTGTCTCAAATATGTGCGGCGGAAATATTTTGAGATTTTCCACGATGGATTCATACATTCATACATTTGTTGAGTTATCGTGATGTACTGCATGTACTTGATTTATATACTTTAAATAGTTTCTAACTCGAATTCTATCATTAGTTTCCTAGTGGTTTGAAGAACATGACATCAGCGGTTTATTCAAAGGGATGAATAGAAGGGAGAACTAAACCTCGAAACAACACTACCGAATTACCTACTATATACATTAGTCGGCTGGCTTCCAAATGTACGTAGGTTAGTCTTTGAATCTTCTCGAATACATAAAAAATACTGTGAGGGGAACGGGAAAAATGAAAACCGCAATAAAATTTGGGATTCTCCACGAGAAAACATCCAGCCCGCGGCCACCAAAGACATTTGTAGAAGAGTTAACTCTACGGTTTCCTGATAGAATCTACGAGACAAATTTTGTCGAACACTAGTCCGAAAATTCGTACTCACTGCAGTAGCTCATTTTTGGTGAAAATGTGATGAATATTTTTCGAAGATTTACCATAATTTCAAAACAATACTCCACCTTCTTGAATCATTGCCACGCATAGGTGGATTTACTAAAAGCGAAGTCACTTTTTACATTCCTCAGCCCTACAAAGTATAAGAAAGTTATTGAAAGTAGAAAAAGACTATTTGAAAAAAATGTCATAGTGTGAGTATGTCTTAAAACAGCCGTTAGGTTTACACATGACGCTAAAATACGATCGTGAGCAAAATCAGTTCAAAAAAATGTATTCGATCAACAACGGTTGAAACGAGTACGACCAAATTCAGCTTACTTGGTGCTAAGTTGCAAATAACGGGAACGCTACTGTGGAATTTTTAATAAGTGGAAGAATGAGTAGCAAAAATTGTCAAGCATTTCGGCGAGAATCGTTTTTAACGCTGTTTTCCCTTCATAAATCCCGCTCAGCGTATACTAGCCTACCCAAAACAATGACGTTTGTAGTCCAGTAAGTTACCTGCTCAATGGTAGTTCATTAATGGTAAAGTGATGAGACATTTCTTGAAATTCTGGGAGTATCGTTATTTTGACCAACTTTTTTCATGGTTTTTCCTTAACTATAAATACGAGGATTTCAACAAATAGGTTGTCAGCACTGACACTGGTGACATAAAAATGTCTATCTCAGGGAATACGATTAAAATACAATGGCAAATCAGTACAAATTCGAAATTAAACCGTGGGTGCTAAATTAAAGGTACGAATGAAATAGAATACAGCAGTAAAGTTAACGTACGTAAGGGAGACGGACTCACCTAACAGGTACGTTAACTTTAGTATTTGCCTACTGGCGGACACAACCCAATTTCTTGAATACAGCAGTAATATGAAATTTTCATCAATAAAATGCCTAATACGACGCCTCACACAACTTTCCTTAGCCCCATCTATGTCCAGGGACTTTAATCACTCAAGCAAGTAATAAAATTTGTTTTTGATTCGGTTTATAATAACATTCGACGAAGAAATTGATGGTGCTTAAGGTCCCGCAATTTATCGAGCTGCTCGTACTTACTTCTTGGTCATTATTGAGTAATCAGTGAGTAGGTGAGTACCAGTTCTGAGTAGGAACGTGGTTAACGCTTCAGTAAGTGGCGATGAACGCCGGAATTTCGGGATTTTGTCCTAATTATTTCATGAGCGTTGTTAAACGTCCAACGCAGCTTGTTGACTTACTATCCTGATTTTCCCGAGAACTGATCGCTTGAGTCGAATTTATACGGGAAAACTCTGCTACAATGATAAATTGTTGTGCTGGTTTTTGAGCATTAATTGGAGTGATCTCATCATGAGAATGTTTCGGTACCTTAATATTTGGAACTGTCCAAACGAAAATTGAGCTGTTTTTTTGAGGAAAATATGCGGGTGCTATATCTTCGTTCAACGCATTTCTACAGGAACATTTATAGAGAGCACAATGTAGGGACTAGTTAGCTGAGAGTACTCCGTAAGTTTGATCGAAATCGTCTGAGCCGTTTGTGAGAAAATTGGAATACCGATAAATTAATATTCGACAAATCTCCTTTTCTGAGTTAATTTGGCCTATATCTCCGTCCAACAGATGGATAGAGAGATAGCTGCGAGGAACAAACTGTGAGTTTAGAATGCTAGAAGACACTCCATAAGATTGATCACATCTGGTGCAGCGGTTACCCTGAAATTTACGGAAATATTCGAAAAAACGTTATTTTCGACACATTTTCATTTTTATGTCTGTTCAATGGACGGTCAGAGGAACATTTTTCGAGAACAATATGTAGGTATTAACTATTTGATAACATCCTGTGAGTTTGGTGAAAATCGTTGACGCCGTTTTGCCAAAAAGCGTAAAAAACTTATTTTTGCTTTTTACCAGCTCAATCGGATCAGCCGTTCCCCCGCAAATCGAACTACATGCACACACACACACGGACCACGCGTCGAAATTAAGTTTTTTGGACTCAGTAGGCCTCAAAACGTAAAGATCTGAGGAAAATCCAAATTTTTTTGACTCGATTAAACTAAGTTTTTTTTACTTTCCTTTCCCTTTGGGGCAGCGGAAAGTAAAAAGGGCGTATGAAGACGGGGTTTCTTTACTACCATAACTAAGGTTAATATCAATTGATAGTGCTCGTATCCTTATTTCGATGCCAAGGTGATATGCTGGCTAAATATCAAATTCGAGTCGTTCATGTGCTGTGAGTTTCCCTCACCCTCATTCACAGACCTATTACTTAACATTTCTTTTGAATCTATTGGGTTAAATAAACCAAAAACGAATCAAATCTACAAACAACAAACTGGCAGGGACACAGCGAACCACTCGGTTTTCGTAAATAGTTGAAACAAGGATTAGTTTGGTATTGGTGTGATTTGTGGCACAGGAAGTAAGTTCATGTCAACTTGGAACTTGGTGGAAATTGAGCACAATAGCATTTGGGTAGCGCACTGAAACGTGATTCGGGGTAGGGAGTACGGCGAATACCATGGAAAAGGTTATTGTAAGGTGTAGGGAGAGAGACAGAAAAGTATTGCTGTAATGGGCCTTTCTAGCGACTGCTAATGAAGTTCCGTTCCTATCGTTAAGAATTGTATAGAACAGTTGTGTAGCGTCGAGCTGATCGTAAAAGAAATTCAATCGAAACCATTGAGCTAAGTATTTTTGAGAAAAAAAATTGTTGTTTTGATAACTATGACAACTATAGTTAGTTTTGGACCGGTTTTGCTTGCTGATAATAATCACAGAACTGTGAATATACACGTTTGCCAAAGAGTAATTTCAACAATATGTAACCGAACGTCGTGACATGAATAGAGACAACCGAATAAATTCCAGAACTGTAAGCACGTAGAACGTTGAGCTAAGTTCTACCAAGTTATGTACAAAAAATAGATTTTATTGATGGCCGTACTGATAAAGCTCGAAAAATGGATGTGAGGAAAATATTGTAACGCGCCGCACGGAGTTTTATTTTTACAAATAATAGTTCCTCAAGTCTCGTTGAACGGTGAATCTGGCGTTCAACAATTAAGGCTCTCCCTCGTAGGCCAATATCATAGATTTCTCACAGAAAACATTCCGTACAGTCAAACGCTCTTCTTCGATCATCGCAAAATATGCGGAACGAAGTTTTACTCAATAATTTTGTACGGTATCGAGCAGCAAACTCTTCAAAACCGACTTGTGATTGGCCAGTTCGACATCCCGGTCGCCACACCGGCCCAATCGTCACATTGGAAACCCGCAACTGCGGCTCCTGTTTACTTGCGGTTCACGGGAGAAGAGAGAAAGCCAAAATGACTTTTAGATGGGGACCGCTTTGTGCTGCTGTCGCAAGGTGTGTGTGTACTGATTCCAATCCGAAACGGAAGAGCAGGTACAGGTTGGACAAGTGACGACGCAAGAACATAATAAACGTTCACGGTGGTAATGGAATAACATAAGTGCAACTTTCGTCATTACCTGTAAATGAGCTGGGATTGGGACGTGAATGATGAGAGGTGTAGAGGATGAATTAAACGCCGTTGCCCTTTAGTTACACCGCGATTATTGACAATTGTAATAACAGACGAATGATTACTTTTTCTTATTATTGTTTTGCAACTTTTTTTCCTTCTCATTCTGTATTTCAAATCTTTGTCTATCAATAATTAGTTCGCTTTTGCAGAGGGAGCCGACATCAACGTCCAATTAACAACTAATTATTTCCCAACCAATTAACGTTCATAACACTTTCCATGAGACATATTTGCACAGGTGGCTCATTTTCATGGACGCTAATCAGATATAAATGTAGTGGAGAAGAAGTAACTCACTCGAATCATCATGAAGTCTTTCGTGATCCTTCTTAGCGCTCTTGCGCTCATCGCCTTGGCCAGTAAGTACAACAAAGATCAGCAGAATTTTGATTTAGGCTGTTAATATCGAGAGAAGTTGAGGTAAGTGCACTCGCAGACTCAAACGAAATGTTCGATTTGAGTGTGAAATAGCGAGTTCAAAGACCCAACTGAAATTACTCGAAAGATGAGGGGGTTGAGCGCTCCGGCAAACAAAGCAGATAAATTTGTTTGAGCCAGTGAAATAAGTTAAAGTTTGATGAACAACTAAAAACACTCCCAGGGCATAATTAATCATTTACCTACCGCAGAGGTTCAAGAGTTTCTTTGATTCAAGTACCCACCTTTGAATTGTAATGCATATACTCAGCAGTGAAATCCATACGCATTTACTTCTATTTGCACCATAAACCACGAAAATGAACATTTGACGAATGCAACTATGAAAAAGAAGAAACACAAACGATGCATTGACGTGCAGCATAGTGAGATTAATAGCGTGTTTGTAGATACAACCCTATTTGTTGAGCGATCAAAGGGCCAATTCGAAGATCGTAACATCTTGTAGAAAAGATTGCTTCATTACAATAAAAAATGAACCACACAGGAAGGATCGTCGTTGGTTTTGGTCACAAGTGCACGCGCAACCGTATGGCTGATATTGGGTTAGCTGAAGCGTGACTGGTTAACAAAATCCCAATAATAAACGTAATCTCACACAAAAGGCTGAATCCTTCCACCATCCGTTGATATATTTGTCAGTTTTTGTCCCTCCGTTCACTGATCTCATAATTGGCCGCGTGCATTCACATTAAACACACTCTTACGAAGGATAAAAATAAATAAACTATCATTTAAACATACTCCCAACTAAATGCCGTTACAACTGTTTTGTATAATTAATTCTTACAATAGGCATATGTGCGCCGGCTGTTGCCCCAAAATTCGACCTTTTGTGAATTATTGGACGATTTAATTTTGATGGTAACTGCAGAATAACGAACAGATGAATAATAGTTAGTAATAAAGTAGCGCACACAAAACACGAATTTATTCACACAACAGATCGTGACCATTTAAGGATTTACCCGGTAGATACTTCATCATTATTTTCGACGTGATTTTATTTATTTTGAATAATCAATTTTAATATTTCGAAAGAGCGGGATTTAGACGTAGGAAAATAGCTACAAGAAATATTACAAACTTTAGTTGTATTAAAAGCTTCATTCTGAAACCCTGTTCGAAATGTTAACAAGAAAATCTTGAAAATTAAACGTTCCTAAATTTATAGAGTTGCTCGTATTCATGCCACGAGCATTATTGAGAAATCAGTCCACATGGAATTTATAAGGCTTGATTTTTCTGGGATGTATCGTGTTTTGGAATTATAAGGTAATGACACAAGTAAACTAACACAAACGGTGGGTACAGCTTTCGTACAAGTACGCAACCACGAACGACATATTTTATGTCTTTTTCTTTAAACTAAACCTCGATTTCCTCCTTATGAGTGATTGGAAACGTTGAGGTTGGCGGGCGCGAAAGAAGCCTTTACACAAACGGTGGGTACAGCTTTCGTACAAGTACGCAACCACTAGGAACATTTTTTCTCTTTTATTTGTTATGCAATGATAACTAAGTTTGATTGTGCTGGTTGATGGTTTCGATATAATGGCCGCGTCAATTGCAATTGACATCATCACTTAGTCACTGAGGTTATTAAAACGTGTGATGTTAACAAGCGTTAGATTTTGTAACAGACGTTACCATGCACTTAACCCAACACAAATTTAGTGACGGTTCTCCGTTACATATCCCGCGTTACATTTTCGAGTTTATGTAGCAAAGTAAAGACATAAAATGTCAACAAAAAAATGTCAAAAAAACAATCGTAACCCTGGTGGGACTCGAATCCACAACCTCCGGTTTAGGAGACTGATGCCTTATGCGTTACTCCACGTTGCCTTGTTCACTCGGCCGCAAGGTTAAATTTCGTGACGCTTGGCCGTTACATTTTTGAGTTTATGTAGCACAGTAAAGACGTAAAATGTCAATATTTGGTCCTCATCTCTGAAAAATTGCCTCACGAATCGCAAAGCACAATATTTTCGACAAAACATTGTCCTACCAACAATTTAATGAATCCCGTTAGGGACGTTTCGAAGAAAAACATTAAAGATTTCAAGAATCAAATGTAACCAACGTACGTACGAATACACGCAAAACGTCATTCGCTCACACAGCGCCAACACAGCAGTTCAACAGAGCTCATTTTATTTCAATTGTTTCTACACAGCCGATCATCTTTATTACGCAAGAAAAGTAAAAATTGGCATCAATGAAACCTAACGAGAATCAAAACGTGCTAATTATCGATAACTGACAATTCCATCGGCGAATATAATTCGAAATTCGTCCTGCGATATTTGTCTGTTGAGCTGATTGTTTAATTGAACGAAAATTCTATGCGTAGACCACGTTGTTTTCCGACGTATTGTAAAGAACGCCACATGTTCTCTTCGTCAGCCAATTAAAAATGTTGGACGCTATAACTTTTTAAACCTTCTACAATACGAGATAATTACTCAGGAAAAAACGAGCGTATCGTTCGTCGATTTATAACTTTTTTTATTACTTCAAATTGTATTATCACCACTAGCGTAATTTTGATGTGAACTTACACACCCATCTTTAAGAGTACGTAACCCGAATAGAGAACTTCACACAAAAATAAAATCAAATTGAAAAATCGTCAAACTGAATAACGCAGGGAAACCTACATGCAGCGAAGATTCTTCATAAGCATTACCTTACAGATAAAATCATTGCAAAATTATGAACATTTATCAACGCTGATTGAGATACGGACACTAACCTGGGAACAAAGTAGGAAAATAGAATGGAATTTGAATTTTGTTCATCGTTCCACTTTAAATCTTCGCGATGTTTCGGGACCAATTGAAACTTCGCGATCAGATTATAATAAAAGGAACACTGTTAAGTGACATTTAATTTAATGATAGTTTTGCGTTAAAGTAGAACAGTTCGTGGACTGCTACACGGAATGGCGATACGGCTACGACTCACTCAATGTCCTGTGTGAGAAACCCTATATTATGGCTGACTTCCACACAAGTTTGTGGGTGTGTTGAAGAAAAAAGTCTGACGAAGAGGAACTTCTTGCGTTCTCCCCCGTTCGCTCGGAGCACTAGAGCCTGGACCACATAAGGGTTCAACGGTTTCCAATAATGAGGGAAGTGTGTCGCGAAATGCCTACCAGCCGATTCACTCGCTGCTTTTCACAATATAAACGTGGGAGGAAAAGAAACCGAGATCTATTTTTCATCTTTACGGGATCTTTCAAACAGTCTCGGAAGCACACCGAATTAAACTGGTCCGTGAATAGTATACTTAAGTACTTTTGTGACGAAAATCATTTTTTTTTTCAATTTATTTTGGAGAATTTCGTACTTTTTCAATCGAAAGCTCACTTGTTTCATCCCTCTCGAAACTGGATTGGATCTCGGGGTTTTTCGCAATTTTGAACAGCCTTATCGTCAGTTTTGCCGATAGACAAAAATGGATCGCGAAGACAGATCGCGTCGTGTGTGACAGCGATGACGCAATGTTGCATCATACAAGGATATCGCCGTCCGATACTCAGCTTAATACATTTACGATTTTCTATGCATCTGTACCTAAATACGCAAGTAAATGCGAGGCGTTTTCAGTCAAATAACATCACCAAAAAGTGAACAAAACACGTTAATTCAAAGGGCCACGACCAGACACATGATTGCACACGTTCTCACTCAAGATTTCGATCTAAGAATTCGTGCTTATCGCAAAACATTGGACTTCATAGAACGGTACCTCGTGAAAATGTTAAGCCCCTTTTTGAGGTTCCCCGAAAGCTAATGAATCGCAGAATGCCCAAGTGAACGTGGCATGCGCAGAACGGGGCTTGAAAACTTGGTAGGTTTCGACCTCACCCTTTCGATCTCCTAAAATTAAACTGTATCAGTTGGAATACTTTCGAAAACACCGAGGCTTAGACTTTTGAAAAACAGTTACAATTATTAAGATATTTCAATATAAAATAAATGAATAAAGTACTGTTTTAAACTAGTAAAATATAACACCTTGCTATTTACTACATTGTGCCAAACAGTTATTGTTGCGTGACGGAAATCACTAAATTCGTGAATTTCGTTAAAATTGGTTGTTTGGTGTATGAGAGGGGGAGTTTAAGAGAACTCGGTGTCCGTGAGTGAGGACTGTAAAATTTGAGTTTGACGGTATAAGGGCGACACAACGAGGCACGGAATACGTGTGAACTGGTTGCAGAGAGAGCGAGGAGAGAGAGAGACGTAACTCATTATGTTATTTACATGTACATCTCATTCACACCAAATAAATTACATTCACACTCTACTCCCTAACACACTCGTCTATACATAAACACTTACTGACACACAAAAACACTCACAGCCCCGACTTAAGAGAATGGTGAGTACTGGGATATTCCTCCCCTTCTCCGTAGCCGGTTCCCTTAATCTGGGTGATCTTAATACACACCCACTTAACAAACACTTTCAAAAGGTACCAGCAAGGTATAAGGTACCAACAACTAGAACGCATCAACGACAATCTATTAGCTCTCAATTAATATTTACTTTCTTTGCTCTACGGAGTAGAAAAAAAAAGTTATGTAATCGGCTGAAAAAAAAAATTTTGAGTTTTCTTCAGATCTTTACGTTTCAGACACTCCTGAGTACGAAAAACACTATTTGGGAAAATGGTCTGTGTGTATGTGTGCGCGTCTGTGTGTGTGTGCGCGTCTGTGTGTGTGTGCGCGTCTGTGAAGGATTTTTAGAAGAAATCAGCTCAAACTTGATATCTCGCCCACAGGTTACCATGGGACGACAAAATAAGGGTATGAACAAAATCCACCGAAAGTTAACTATAGTTATCATAGTGATCAAAACACGAAATATTTTTTTCTAAAAAACGGTGTTTTTTTTTTCTTTTTGATCAAATTTTTTAAATTGATACTTCCCAATAAAGCAACTATCCCACAAAATTCCCATTGGTGGGAAAATGACGAGAGCAGCACAATAAATTACCAAACTTTTCGACGTAATCGATTTCAGAGTGGTTTTTGGAGAAAACGACCGAACCAAATACCCTCACACTTGATATCTAGCCCGCAGGTTACGATGGGACGCCAAAATAAGGGTATGAACAAAATCCACCGAAAGTTAACTATAGTTATCATAGTGATCAAAACACCTTCTTTTTTTTTTCTCAAAAACGGCTCTAACGATTTTGATTAAATTTTTTGTATTGGTAGCTCCCAATATGACAACTGTACCATAAAATTCCCATCCGTAGGAAAATAACGAGAGCAGCATAATAAATTATCAAAATTTTCGACGAAAAGCCTTTTTAGCGCGGTTTTCTCTTTATAAACTCCGCTGGAATGTTAGTAGAATGTTTTTAAATATTATGTAGTCCAATCCAAAACCTATAGGGCGAGTGTTTAAAAACGCTCATGAGATACATGGGGCTCACTCCAGAAATTCCTGAATTTCAACTACCGCCGTTTCGCTTAATCCAGTTCTAAACGTGTTTACCCAATAGCTCGGGAAAATTTATTAGTATCCTCTTTAAAAAAACGTGTTTACAGCGTCACTAATTCTCTGTGTATCAATTGCTCAATAATGATCCTGGAATGAGTACAAGCAGCACAATAAATTCTGGAACTGTATGCGCTACCGCTTCCTGCTGCTGTGAAGCGTTGTTTGACCAAGTTCAAATTCACCGAGTTATAAATGAATTGATTAAATAGAATTACCACGTACAAAGTGGATTGACGTAGAGCTAAGGAAAGTTGTGTGTTGCAACGCACCAGATATTTTTTAAAACTTTTCCTTCTAAACTTCTATCCTACTACACTTTTGGAACAGCTCTGTACGCTCATGATGTATTTTTGCCCCTTCGACTACGAATGATCTTGCAAACATATTCGTTCGATGGGCAGGAGTTCGAAGAACGCTGTTCTTGCGGTCTACGATGTTTCCATACCATATGTAGCTTCTTACGTTCTCTGATCTTCAGCCATCCTAACCGCTTATAATGGGGTGTAACGTGCTCGTCCAGGCGCAGTCCTACACTTTTGGAACAGCTCTGTACGCTCATGATGTATTTTTGCCCCTTGGACTACGAATGATCTTGCAAACATATTCGTTCGATGGGCAGGAATTCGAAGAACGCTGTTCTTGCGGTCTACGATGTTTCCATACCATATGTAGCTTCTTACGTTCTCTGATCTTCAGCCATCCTAACCGCTTATAATGGGGTGTAACGTGCTCGTCCAGGCGCAGTCGCAACACAACAAACAAACCGTAGAGCCTCAATCTCAGCATTTAGTAGTCGATCAAGCTCGCCACTCTTCAAATAGCAGATGGCCGCAGCTGGGTAGTCAAAATAGGGCATCACTAGACTCTGAACGAGCTGAAGGCGCACAAGACTTGGGAAATCGGATGCTAAGCGACTGGTATATTGCCCTGAATGCGCGACTGCAGGTGGCCGCAACTTCTTCATGCCGGGACAATGCACTTCCAACGAGGATGCCAAGGACCGGACATATTCCAAGGGCAAATCTTCCAACATCACTGTAGGCACCGCTGTCATGTCTACTTTATTTAGGATCTTGAGGTAGCCAATGATCATTGCCTTAGTTTTGTCCGCATTAATTTTCATTCCATGCCTATTACACCAACCCGCCACACTCGCCAGGTCCCTAGACAAAAGGCTCGACGTCTCCCATACGTCGCTTACTTTGCAGGATCTGAAAAACGGTAGGTCGCCCGCATATGCCATGTGCAAAGTGCCCTCTGAAAACGTTCCCACTGACGATGTCGTGGAGAGAATAAAACAGAGCTGACAAAACTGATCCCTGTGGGGTTCCCCCATCCAGAGCCCTCCATATTGACAGCAAACCGCCGTTTCCCTTTACTGCCAAGAATCTCCCAGACAAGTATGAGTTGAACCATTCTAATGGGCTCCCCAACACCCCGACTGACCTGAGAATCGCCAGCATTATATCCCTTCTTAACAGATCAAACGCAGCACTGAAATCCACAAAGACTGCAACCGTTATTTTCTTGTGGTCTTGTGGTGGTGTGGTTGTAGAGAGAGAGAGAAGAGCTGTGACTGGTCGGAGAGTTGATAAAGGAATGTAGTGAGCATGTGAGTGTATCTGAGAAGAACTGAGTGTTGGAAAAGGAAGCAAATCGAGGGAGGAAAGGACATTTTGGAACGTCCAAAGGGGGAAATCCGTTGTCGTTGGAAGTGAAACGAACTTAGTCCCTTTGTCTGGAGGAGAAGCCGACTGAACAGAAAGTTCTCGAACTTCCCCGTGGCATTACTTGAAAAATGCCAAACGCACTTGGGAAAAGCCAAGCTCATGATCCTAACTTCTTCAACCTGTCCCAAACATAGTGTGTCTCTTTAACTTAGTTAATTATTTAAAATAGCGAAAATCAGTGACCGTACACGCACAATAAGCCGATTGTCATGAAAGATTTTCAGAGCAACATCGATCTCGAACACGAGGTGGTGGAGTGGGATAACAAGTATTTGGTGCGACGCAACACATAACTTTTTCATTCAAAATTGAACTTAAAGCGTTATTTATCTCTCAACAACTTTTCTAATTTCTTCTTTACTCAGTTCACCCAAACCTGGTAGAATTTGACTTCAGAGTCTAAGTCGGAAATTAGGAATACCTTGAACTTTAGATTATTGTAGGACGTTCCCGATTATTTCGTCCGATGAAACGAATCAAAATTTTGTTTGGAACTGACCACCCAAAATTGAAATAAACTCGTTTTCGAGAAAAAACGTGGTGCCCACCCTCTTTCACTTTCAGTAGCCCTCGTGGCTTCGATAATGTAATGTTTACACGAGCGCTGTATTTTCGCTCCCTATTTCTACCGAAATGTTAAAACGGAATGAAATGAAAGTCCGTGAATTTGATCGAAATCGCTTTCGGGAAAACGGAAAGGTTCGTTTCATGTCGGGGACACTTTATCTTGGCTTATCTCTCCTTTCAACGAATGGCAATGATGGCAGAGAACTAATGAGCAATAATTTTCTAATTAGAAGATGTGCCGTCAGGTTGAACAAATTCAACGTTTAAAAATTCGACTTTTGGCACATTTTGGTCGGTATTTCCATTCAGAGTACCGTCAGAGGATCATTTACCGAGGAAGTACATCTGTTTCCTTATCAAAATGACTGTTCCTTAACTCAGAGTGATACCAGTCATGGAGGCTGCAGTTTCGCTATCATGCGACAGCAAGGGCACTGTCCCAGCATCCGCCTAACCCTGACCAGTGGAGGTACGGCCTTAGGGAATCAGTACCATCTGTGAGGAGTTCTTAGACCTGACATAACTATTTACTAGGGTTGCATGTTTCAAAGGGACAGGTCAACTATGACCACGTTTCTTAGGCATCACCTTCTTCGCGAACTCTGCAAAACGGTGGCCACGATGTTTTTTTGTCATTAACTTCGCAAACTTGTCGAAACACACAAGCTTGCTTAGCAGCAGTCAAAGCTGGAAGATTTGACTCTTCTTCCAACAGCTGTCACTCGCTGTTGTACCAGCTACAGTGAAGCAGCGTGTGGTTTCTTGTTTCCTTTGCACAGCGCAAGACGTGCATGATGAAGAAGTGGAGCCCCTCACTGAAATCTCAGTTCCCATAAGGAACCGGCTTGCCCAGTAGTCTGGCTGAACTCGCTTCCTCCTCAGATGTTCACAGATATTGGGAAAAAAATCGTCTCGCCTCTTTGACGGGGGTTCCCATCTTTCTTGCCATTTATATAAGCTCATTTATCAAGCATGGCAAGTTTTCGTTCAGTGGAGAGGATATTATGGAGTTCAATCCATAGCCGGGGAAGCTCCCCTTTTCGATTCATCACTTTTTACTTTCCTTGGCTATACGAAGTAGAAAGGATTACATTTTCTGTATAGGCAGCTCCAAATAATACTACACTACCATAACATTCTCATTTGTAGGAAAATGGCGAGAGCTGCACGATAAATTACCAATACAGTCAACGAAAATCGATTTGAGTGTTTTCCGATAAGTTCCGCTCAAACGTTACTAGAATCTCAAGAAAAATAAATTGAGGTGGTAGTCCAATAAAGTGCCTATACGATGAGCGTTTAACAACATATAACATACATAGTAGCTACTCCAGAAATTCCGAAATTACATACACGGCCGTAACACGTTAACCTTCTCATTTACTACTTTTTCTGAAAGTTTTTACCCTATTGATCTTATAACTCGATTATGCTTAAAAGAATCATTTAAAGAGCCTCATGAAACTTTGCGCGCTACTTGCTCAATAATTACCATGACACAAGTAGAAACGTGGCCCAATAAATTCCGGAACCTAAAAGCCATCAGTTTCCATGTAGAACGTCGTTATAAACAGAATGAAAAACAGATTTGATTAGTTGCTAGTCAAACAAACCAACACATGATGGCCAAGTCAACGGGTAACTAGCCAGCGATCACTTGAAGTGCTTCTGCGAGTACTCGCGCTCTCTTTTGATTGGCTGTTAGAAGATACCCCGACTGGTTTACTAATGTCAAGTATAATGTTACTCTGGAAATTTGGAACATTTTCAAAACAACATTTTCCACATTCTGCTAATCTCTGTTCAATAGACTGTCAGGGGAACATTTTTGGAAAATATAAATGATCTTATTAAAGTTAACGTACCTGTTGGGTGGGCCTGCCTTTTCTGGCTGGTGAGATACTGTGGGCGAGCTACTACTTCAATAATTAACCTACTGGCGGAATTAACCCAATCACTTTAATATAAAAGCTCTTATGAGTTTAGTAAAAGTTCTTCGCGACATAAACTTTCATCAAAACTAACTATAGTTATCATAGTGATCAAAACACGATTTTTTTCTCAAAAACGGCTCGAACGATTTTGAATAAATTTTTTGTATGGACAGCTCCTAACGAGACGACAATACCACATAATTTCCATTCGTGGGAAATCGACGAAAAGAGCACAATAAATTACCAACCATTTTGATAAAAATTCATTATAGCGTAGGCTTTTCCTTATAAACACCGCTCAGAAAGTAGCAGGATCTTCAGAAAAACCTACGTCGTACTGCCATTAAGTACCTTCACGAAGAGCATTTAATAGCACTCATAAGGTATACAGGGACTACACCATAATTTGAGGAATTTCAACCGCTGCTGTTTCACTTACTACCGTTTCCAAAACTGTTTACCATATAAGCCAATTTTCAGTGTACCGATTGCTCAATAACGGTCGGGGCATGAGTATGAGCAGCACAATAAATTCCGAAACTGTAAGCGCTTTCTGCCGCCGTGGAGTTACGTTTTACGAAAACCAGTCATTTTGTGTGGAGCATAGGAAAGTTGTGTGGTGCGATGCACCTGATATTTTTGGACACACACGAGCCGAAATTAGGTTGGATTCAGTAATTGTCAAACCTGACCTGAAGAAGACTCAACCTTTTTTTTTACACGGTAGCAACGCTTTGCTTACCTTACGGGGGGGGGGGGTATAAAGTCACAGTTAGGTTGCCGTAATGAAGAAATTTAAATTAAAAAACAGTTTTAGGATAGTTCTCATCTCAGTTCAATGATGATCAGAAGAACATTTATGCAATATTAAATGATTGTCGATTAGGTAGCACACACATTCGCGTGTTGCCGGATAATTATAACTGTAGGGACAACTAAGTAAACTTCCCATAACTAGTGTATCTCCCCACCCCCACCGGGTAAGCGGTAAGGAGGCGGTTTTTTGGTTTATTTCACATTGCGGTTCAATACGCGTTACTTTTTTGGCCACAGCGCGTCAATTCAACTCGTTATACTAGAACGGTGCTGTGAAAGGCAAGTTGCTTGAGTGCATGGCCTAATAATTATCACTGTAATCGTCAACCCTTTTCATTAGGCAATAAGCCAAATCGACACTCCTGGAGAGTGAGCCATCCATGTTTTCCCTGGGCTAGGTTTTCCGAACGAAGCACAGCGGGTTGGAATGCTTTCGTTCAGTGGGGTAATTCAAAATTTAACGAGCAAACGAAACTTGTTGCAGCACATCACACGACATTCATAATGCTTAGCATTTTTAACGCACGGCGCACCCGGCAGAACTTGACGTACTATACATAAACTCGTAGCGCTAAATTATCTGGGATTTACTGAGTTGTCCGTAATAATTTAATAACAGTTCAAGTTCCATTGCGTTCCAACTCACTTAGATAACATGATTTTTGTACCAAACGCTGATGTCATACAAATAGAATTCATTTTTGATGATTTAGTTTCTCAAAATTCTCAACGATGAAAATTTTGTTAGGTTAATGGTACGTAGAAAGTTCACATTATTAATTTGAAGAAAACCACTTGAGTCGCTGCGACAGAAAAACTGTTATTGTATTCACTTTGATCGGTTCAATAAATTTTCATTGTACACTTATTTTGGCAATTTATCTTAATTCTCGAATCATATTAGATGTGATTTGGTCCTATTAGGCGCCAAACAGCACGCCAGAAACTATGTTAAATTTATTATGATTATTGAAAAGAAGCAGAAAACTACACGTTACCTCGAAACATATGTTCATGGATAATGGATTGCACTAATATTTCAAACATAAGATGGAAAAGAGAGGAATGGCGTACTGAGGCACTGCCCGCAGGTAGAAAGAATACATTTGTAACAGGGAGGGAGGGGGAAGGGGGGGGTGACCTGGCCATTACTTCATACAGTTCCAGTTACGGTGATAAATGAGTATCTCACAAAATTCCTTTCTGATTTTTCTAAACAGGTGGGGTCCAGGGCGGAAGCCAAGACCTTGAGTCAGTCGCAGCAGCAGCTCCAGCGCCACAGTCCGGAAAACTACAAAAGACTGCCCGGAAGTTGGATGTTGCCGGCATGTCAGAAGACATAGACGAAGAGGAAGATGAAGATGACGAACTTCAACTCATAGAGTGCGAAGAAGAGGACATCGTTGAAGACGATACGAAGGACAAACCAAAGAACATAACAGTGACACCAGTGAAACCACTGACACCGGTCACTCCAGTGACTCCTGTCACTCCAGTGAAACCGATCACACCTGTCACTCCAGTGAAACCAATCACACCGGTCACTCCAGTGACTCCAGTCACTCCAGTGAAACCGATCACACCAGTCACTCCAGTAACACCAGTCACCCCCGTTAAACCCGTCACACCAGTTACACCTCTCAAACCAATCACACCAGTAACTCCTGTGCAACCAGTCACACCTGTGAAACCTATCACTCCACTAACACCAGTTACTCCAGTGAAACCTGTTACTCCTGTAACTCCAGTACAACCACTGACACCAGTCAAGCCTGTCACACCAGTTACTCCCGTAACACCAGTGAAACCAGTGACTCCAGTTACACCAGTCAAGCCTGTCACTCCTGTTACTCCAGTCAAGCCTGTCACACCAGTGACTCCTGTAACACCAGTCAAACCAATTACACCAGTGACTCCAGTGCGACCAGTCCCACCACAAACACACCCAATCAAACCTGTTGTGCCGGTCATCCCAGTAAAACCTGTAACCCCTATTACTCCAGTGAAGCCTGTGACTCCAGTTACTCCAGTCAAGCCTGTGACTCCAGTTACTCCACTCAAGCCAGTAACTCCTGTTACTCCTGTTAACCCAGTCACACCAGTTACTCCAGTCAAGCCAGTAACACCAGTTACTCCAGTCAAGCCTGTGACTCCAGTGACCCCAGTCAAGCCAGTAACTCCACTTACTCCAGTCAAGCCTGTAACTCCAATTACTCCAGTCAAGCCTGTGACTCCAGTTACTCCACTCAAGCCAGTAACTCCTGTTACTCCTGTTAAACCAGTCACACCAGTTACTCCAGTCAAGCCAGTAACACCAGTTACTCCAGTCAAGCCTGTGACTCCAGTGACCCCAGTCAAGCCAGTAACTCCACTTACTCCAGTCAAGCCTGTAACTCCAATTACTCCAGTCAAGCCTGTGACTCCAGTTACTCCACTCAAGCCAGTAACTCCAGTTACTCCTGTTAAACCAGTCACTCCAGTAACTCCAGTCAAGCCAGTAACACCAGTTACTCCAGTCAAGCCTGTGACTCCTGTTACGCCCGTCAAGCCTGTCACTCCAGTAACTCCAGTGAAGCCTGTGACTCCAGTGACCCCCGTCAAGCCTGTGACTCCAGTTACTCCAGTCAAGCCTGTGACTCCAGTTACTCCACTCAAGCCAGTAACTCCAGTTACTCCAGTTAAACCAGTCACGCCAGTAACTCCAGTCAAGCCAGTAACACCAGTTACTCCAGTCAAGCCTGTGACTCCAGTTACTCCACTCAAGCCAGTAACTCCAGTTACTCCTGTTAAACCAGTCACTCCAGTAACTCCAGTCAAGCCAGTAACACCAGTTACTCCAGTCAAGCCTGTGACACCTGTTACCCCTGTCAAGCCTGTCACCCCAGTAACTCCAGTCAAGCCTGTCACTCCAGTAACTCCAGTCAAGCCTGTCACTCCAGTTACTCCAGTCAAGCCTGTAACACCAGTTACTCCGGTGACACCTGTCACCCCCCTGCGGCCAGTGCCCCCACAAACTCATCCCATCAAACCAATCACTCCAGTAATCCCAGTGAAACCAATCACACCTGTTACACCAGTCAGACCTATCACGCCAATTACACCTATTAAGCCAGTAACTCCAGTCACACCAGTGAAACCAGTGACTCCAGTCACCCCGGTTAAACCAGTTACTCCAGTGACACCCGTGAAACCAGTGACTCCAGTCACACCTGTGAAACCAGTTACTCCAGTCGTCCCAGTGAAACCAGTTACTCCAGTCACACCTGTGAAACCAGTTACTCCAGTCGTCCCAGTGAAACCAGTGACTCCAGTTACACCTGTGAAACCAGTGACTCCAGTCACCCCGGTTAAACCAGTTACTCCAGTCACCCCAGTAAAACCAGTTACTCCAGTTACACCTGTGAAACCAGTGACTCCAGTCACCCCGGTTAAACCAGTTACTCCAGTTACACCGGTGAAACCGGTGACTCCAGTTACACCCGTGAACCCAGTGACTCCAGTCACCCCTGTGAAACCAGTTACACCCGTGAAACCAGTGACTCCAGTCACCCCAGTGCAACCAGTAACTCCAGTCACCCCAGTGAAACCAGTCACTCCAGTCACCCCAGTAAAACCAGTCACTCCAGTCACCCCGGTTAAACCAGTCACTCCAGTCACCCCAGTCAAACCAGTTACTCCAGTTACACCCGTGAAACCAGTGACTCCAGTCACCCCAGTGAAACCAGTAACACCAGTCACCCCAGTGAAACCAGTCACTCCAGTCACCCCGGTTAAACCAGTCACTCCAGTCACCCCAGTGAAACCAGTTACTCCAGTTACACCCGTGAAACCAGTCACTCCAGTCACCCCTGTGAAACCAGTTACTCCAGTTACACCCGTGAAACCAGTGACTCCAGTCACCCCAGTGAAACCAGTGACTCCAGTTACACCCGTGAAACCAGTCACTCCAGTCACCCCAGTGAAACCAGTTACTCCAGTTACGCCCGTGAAACCTGTAACTCCTGTAACACCAGTCAAACCAGTGACTCCAGTCATACCCGTGAAACCTGTCACTCCACTCATCCCTGTCAGGCCTGTACCTCCTCAGAATCGCCCAGTCAAACCACTGACTCCAGTTACACCCGTGCAACCAGTCACTCCAGTTACACCTGTGAAACCGGTTACTCCAGTTACACCTGTGAAACCGGTTACTCCAGTTACACCTGTGAAACCAGTGACTCCAGTCACCCCAGTGAAACCAGTGACTCCAGTCACCCCAGTGAAACCAGTCACTCCAGTTACACCCGTGAAACCAGTGACTCCAGTCACCCCAGTGAAACCAGTTACTCCTGTCACCCCAGTGAAACCAGTTACTCCAGTTACACCTGTGAAACCAGTTACTCCAGTCACCCCAGTGAAACCAGTCACTCCAGTAACACCTGTGAAACCAGTTACTCCAGTTACACCCGTGAAACCAGTGACTCCAGTTACACCTGTGAAACCAGTGACTCCAGTCACCCCAGTGAAACCAGTGACTCCAGTCACCCCTGTTAAACCAGTGACTCCAGTCACCCCAGTGAAACCAGTTACTCCAGTTACACCTGTGAAACCAGTGACTCCAGTCACCCCAGTGAAACCAGTGACTCCAGTCACCCCAGTGAAACCAGTGACTCCAGTTACACCTGTGAAACCAGTGACTCCAGTCACCCCAGTGAAACCAGTTACTCCAGTCACCCCAGTGAAACCAGTGACTCCAGTTACACCCGTGAAACCAGTGACTCCAGTCACTCCAGTGCAACCAGTTACTCCAGTTACACCTGTGAAACCAGTTACTCCAGTTACACCCGTGAAACCAGTGACTCCAGTCACCCCAGTGAAACCAGTGACTCCAGTTACACCCGTGAAACCAGTTACTCCAGTTACACCCGTGAAACCAGTGACTCCAGTCACCCCAGTGAAACCAGTGACTCCAGTTACACCCGTGAAACCAGTTACTCCAGTTACACCCGTGAAACCAGTAACTCCAGTCACTCCGGTGCAACCAGTTACTCCAGTTACACCTGTGAAACCAGTTACTCCAGTTACACCCGTGAAACCAGTGACACCAGTAACCCCAGTGAAACCAGTGACTCCAGTTACACCCGTGAAACCAGTTACTCCAGTTACACCCGTGAAACCAGTGACTCCAGTCACTCCAGTGCAACCAGTTACTCCAGTTACACCTGTGAAACCAGTTACTCCAGTTACACCTGTGAAACCAGTTACTCCAGTTACACCCGTGAAACCAGTGACTCCAGTCACCCCAGTGAAACCAGTGACTCCAGTTACGCCCGTGAAACCAGTTACTCCAGTTACACCTGTGAAACCAGTTATTCCCGTAACACCAGTCAAACCAGTGACTCCAGTCATACCCGTGAAACCTGTCACTCCACTCATCCCGGTCAGACCAGTACCTCCTCAGAATCATCCAGTCAAACCAGTGACTCCAGTTACACCTGTGAAACCAGTGACTCCAGTAACACCCGTGAAACCAGTGACTCCTGTCACCCCAGTGCAACCAGTTACTCCAGTTACACCTGTGAAACCAGTTACGCCAGTCACCCCAGTGAAACCAGTGACTCCAGTCACCCCATTGAAACCAGTGACTCCAGTCACCCCAGTGAAACCAGTTACTCCAGTTACACCCGTGAAACCAGTGACTCCTGTCACCCCAGTGAAACCAGTTACTCCAGTTACACCTGTGAAACCAGTTACTCCAGTCACCCCTGTCAAACCAGTTACTCCAGTTACACCTGTGAAACCAGTGACTCCAGTCACCCCAGTTAAACCAGTTACTCCAGTCACCCCAGTGAAACCAGTTACTCCAGTTACACCTGTGAAACCAGTTACTCCAGTTACGCCCGTGAAACCAGTTACTCCAGTCACGCCGGTGAAACCAGCGACTCCAGTCACACCCGTGAAACCAGTTACTCCAGTTACACCTGTGAAGCCAGTTACTCCAGTTACGCCCGTGAAACCAGTGACTCCAGTTACGCCAGTGAAACCAGTGACTCCAGTTACCCCAGTGAAACCAGTTACTCCAGTTACACCAGTGACTCCAGTCACCCCAGTGAAACCAGTTACACCAGTTACACCAGTGAAACCAGTTACTCCAGTAACACCTGTGAAACCAGTGACTCCAGTCACTCCAGTTACACCCGTGAAACCAGTGACACCAGTCACCCCAGTGAAACCAGTTACTCCAGTTACACCCGTGAAACCAGTTACTCCAGTAACACCTGTGAAACCAGTGACTCCAGTCACTCCAGTTACACCCGTGAAACCAGTGACACCAGTCACCCCAGTGAAACCAGTTACTCCAGTTACACCCGTGAAACCAGTTACTCCAGTAACACCTGTGAAACCAGTGACTCCAGTCACTCCAGTTACACCCGTGAAACCAGTTACACCAGTCACCCCAGTGAAACCAGTTACTCCAGTTACACCCGTGAAACCAGTGACACCAGTCACCCCAGTGAAACCAGTTACTCCAGTTACACCCGTGCAACCAGTGACACCAGTCACCCCAGTGAAACCAGTTACTCCAGTTACACCCGTGAAACCAGTGACACCAGTCACCCCAGTGAAACCAGTTACTCCAGTTACACCCGTGAAACCAGTGACTCCAGTCACCCCAGTGAAACCAGTTACTCCAGTTACACCCGTGAAACCAGTTACTCCAGTAACACCTGTGAAACCAGTGACTCCAGTTACACCCGTGAAACCAGTTACACCAGTCACCCCAGTGAAACCAGTTACTCCAGTTACACCGGTGAAACCAGTGACACCAGTCAAACCAGTTACTCCAGTTACACCAGTGAAACCTGTGACTCCAGTCACCCCAGTGAAACCAGTTACTCCAGTTACACCCGTGAAACCAGTGACACCAGTCACCCCAGTGAAACCAGTTACTCCAGTTACACCCGTGAAACCAGTGACTCCAGTCACCCCAGTGAAACCAGTTACTCCAGTCACCCCAGTGAAACCAGTTACTCCAGTTACACCTGTGACTCCAGTCATACCTGTGAAACCCATCACTCCAGTAATACCTGTGAAACCCATCACTCCAGTCATACCTGTGAAACCCATCACTCCAGTCATCCCTGTCAGACCAGTCCCACCTCAAAATCACCCAGTCAAACCAGTTGTTCCAGTGGTTCCCATTAAACCAATCAACACAACTGTCCCAGTGAAACCAGTGACTCCAGTCACCCCAGTGAAACCAGTTACTCCAGTTACACCCGTGAAACCAGTGACTCCAGTCACCCCAGTGAAACCAGTTACTCCAGTTACACCCGTGAAACCAGTGACTCCAGTCACCCCAGTGAAACCAGTTACTCCAGTTACACCCGTGAAACCAGTGACTCCAGTCACCCCAGTGAAACCAGTGACTCCAGTCACTCCAGTGAAACCAGTTACTCCAGTCACCCCAGTGAAACCAGTTACTCCAGTTACACCCGTGAAACCAGTGACTCCAGTCACCCCTGTTAAACCAGTGACTCCAGTCACCCCAGTGAAACCAGTTACTCCAGTTACACCCGTGAAACCAGTGACTCCAGTCACCCCAGTGAAACCAGTTACTCCAGTTACACCCGTGAAACCAGTAACTCCAGTCACCCCAGTTAAACCAGTTACTCCAATCACACCTGTTAAACCAGTGACTCCAGTTACACCCGTGAAACCAGTTACTCCGGTCACCCCAGTGAAACCAGTGACTCCAGTTACACCTGTTAAGCCAGTCACTCCAGTTACTCCTGTGAAACCAGTGACTCCAGTTACACCTGTTAAGCCAGTCACTCCAGCTACTCCTGTGAAACCAGTGACTCCAGTTACACCTGTGAAACCAGTGATTCCAGTTACACCTGTTAAACCAGTCACTCCAGTTACACCTGTGAAACCAGTGACTCCAGTTACACCTGTTAAGCCAGTCACTCCAGTTACTCCTGTGAAACCAGTAACTCCTGTTACTCCAGTCATTCCAGTCAGACCTGTTCCACCTCAGAATCACCCCGTGAAACCAGTAACTCCTGTTACGCCTGTCAAGCCAGTAACACCAGTCACTCCAGTTACACCTGTGAAACCAGTAACTCCAGTTACGCCTGTCAAGCCAGTAACACCAGTCACTCCCGTGAAACCAGTCACTCCAGTCACCCCTGTAAAACCAGTTACTCCAGTTACCCCTGTGAAACCAGTTACTCCAGTTAAGCCAGTCACTCCAGTTACACCCGTGAAACCAGTCACTCCAGTTACACCCGTGAAACCAGTCACTCCAGTTACACCGGTGAAACCAGTCACTCCAGTTACACCCGTGAAACCAGTAACTCCGGTTACACCAGTGAAACCAGTCACTCCAGTTACCCCAGTGAAACCAGTCACACCAGTTAAGCCAGTCACTCCAGTTTCACCTGTGAAACCAGTCACTCCAGTTACACCCGTGAAACCAGTTACACCAGTCACCCCAGTGAAACCAGTTACTCCAGTTACACCCGTGAAACCAGTGACACCAGTCACCCCAGTGAAACCAGTTACTCCAGTTACACCCGTGAAACCAGTCACTCCAGTAACACCTGTGAAACCAGTGACTCCAGTTACACCAGTCAAACCAGTAACACCAGTTAAACCAGTTACTCCTGTTGTACCAGTCAGGCCTGTACCACCACAAACACACCCAATCAGGCCCATTCTCCCTCTCATCCCTATTAAACCAATAACGCCAATCATCCCAGTGAAACCAATAACTCCAGTTACTCCGGTTAAGCCAGTCACTCCAGTTACACCAGTGAAACCAGTAACCCCAGTAACACCTGTTATGCCAGTCACTCCAGTTACACCGGTGAAACCAGTAACTCCAGTAACCCCTGTCAAGCCAGTCACTCCAGTTACACCAGTGAAACCAGTAACTCCGGTAACACCCGTTAAGCCAGTCACTCCAGTTACCCCAGTGAAACCAGTGACTCCAGTCACCCCAGTGAAACCAGTTACTCCAGTTACACCTGTGAAACCAGTGACTCCAGTGAAACCTGTAACTCCTGTTAAACCCGAGACACCTGTCAAGCCCGTGACTCCTGTTACTCCAGTTAAACCAGTGACTCCAGTGAAACCGGAGACTCCAGTGAAACCTGTAACTCCAGTGAAACCGGTGACACCTGTTACTCCAGTTAAACCAGTAACTCCAGTGAAACCTGAGACTCCTGTGAAACCAGTAACTCCAGTGAAACCTGTGACCCCAGTTAAACCGGTTACCCCACCATGCCCATGTGCCACACATCCCCAAACTCCAGTGACCCCGGTCATACCTAGTATCTCAGAAGTACCGTCAACTCCTAAACCCTGTCCATTCGCTCAGCCTGCCCTTAACCCATTCGCTCTTCTCCCTCCATTCATCCCGTCTACTCCGACCTCCACTGATGCCCCCAGCATGCCCAACGTAACTCTTCCTACACCATGCGAGATCGCTTCTCACAACCATTCCTTCATTGATAATCTCATGAGCTTGTTCCGCATGAACACCCTGTTGAGCTACATGAACTTCCAGCAGATCCAGAACATGCGCATGATTGAAATGAGCTCCATTCTCAACTCGCTGCAGCACTACCAGCATCCAGCAGTTCCAGCTCTGCCATGCGCACAATAAACTTGTTTCATTGTAATCAAAATCAATGTAACAATGAATAGTTACATGTTCATTAAAGGCATGTAATTTATATTGCTTTCTTTTAGTGGTCTACACCCACGTCATTCTGAACATTTATGAAGCTAAAGTTCACTGAACGCTTCAGTTTCTCCCATTAAGCGAAAACGTCCACGTATGGAGTCCAGTCGTAATAGAGGACGATGAGACCTGTCGATTCTTGCAATCATTCAGGACACGAACTTGAGAAATCTGCAGTTTTGGAAAGTTTATCCCTCGTTTTAGTCTAAGACGTATGAAGAGTATCATCTGTACTTGGTAACTAACATACGAGTATTTTAGGCCTAAACCAGCAGGAGTTAAATTATCGGAGTGGAAATTTATTTAAAAACGCAGGTCAGTGTTGATTTTTTTTTTTCCGAGCACGATCCATTTTGTGAATAACCTGTTGGCACAGATTACATCACACGGAGATATTAACTGAATTGACATTCTGCGATTATTCCTGAATTCTAATACTCGTACCTTGTGGTGGATCACCACATAGCACCATCTTAATCTTTCAGCCATCCCTATGTTTCAACACATTGATTTTGGTTCATCCATGTCACTACCGTTTTAACTCCACGTATATCATGTTGCTCTTTACTATTTGCACCCCCCCCCCTCCGCACCGCCGCCAGCATGCTACCCCCTTTCAACCAAGGAAATAGTAATCTACATTTTAAGTCATCTAAACTTTCCAGCTAGGTTTGATACATGATTTCTGTCTACTATGGCTCTTTTCGGGCGTACATGGATACAGTTTCAGAGCTTAAGGTCGTCGTAATTTTTGCCACTATATACAGCTCTGCAACCATTTAATTCCCTCGCAACGAATTTGGAAACGCTCCTTCAAAACAATACAGTGATCAGAACCACTTCCAGAACAGGCAAAAAATGCACCCCTTTCAACAACCTTTTGAACCATCGTGAACTATCCCTATCGACCTAAGGATAGTTCACATAATTGGAATGGAACAAGTACCCAGTGAAGGCAATTGGTGGAGGCCTGATGGCTCACTGTCTGGGACGCTTTGGCAACATCCAGTTGCCATGTGCAGTTGCATATTTTTTTCCTGACGAGAGGCAGCATTGTCTGCAGAATGCTTTACATTCTTGGGATTTTCATCATGAGGATGAGATTTGCTGTGGAGGTCTACAATGCTTGCTCTGTCAAGCATTTGCTCGAGTGCATCAGAAAAGATTCTCATGAGTACTAAGAGATAAACCAGTAGTTCACTTGCTAAAGGGCGTCCCAAATATGGTGGAGACCCCCTGCATAATGTAAAGTTATAATGAATATAGAGACTTAGGAACACATTACGTGTTAGTAGGATTCCTTGGACAGAGCAGGTGTCCCCACACACCCTCGTACATGAGGCCAGCAGCGCTTATGAAATGAACAGTTTTTAACTACCTTTGAAAAGCTGAAGTAAAGAAGTTTAAATAAATGGGAAATTGTGACTGCACATTTTAATTTTAGCGAGGAAAGAGACGCTTAGGCTTTTGTTGCCCTTGTGGCACCAGGTCTGTTTCCTTCTCAATATGGCTGTTCCTGATCCCTCAAGAGAGGGTTATATCAATCAACTTTTGTCTCTGTGGCACCACATCAAGAGGCCTAGCCCCTTGACAAGATCTGTGCAGCAGAGGGTAGAGTATGAGAGCGTTCAGCACAAAACAAATAAGAGTTCCCTGGTTATGGCTTAGTTGCTACAAAGTGCACTCAATAAACGATGCACCTCAAGAACCGTACATAGGTTCCAAACCCCTTGGCCTGGGGTCACAGGTATGAGTGGTTGCTGGAGAAAGAAAGGGAACCAATGTGGCAATCGTCTGCATTGACATGCAGACCCACCCATGGACATGCTTGCCCTCACCCACCTGAACAGCCAGTACAAGAGCCACTGTGCTCACCCTGAGCTGGTAATAATATCATTTTACTGGCAATTCAGCGCACCAGTGGCCAACAGCCTTCGACCACATGAGCGGGCTCTAGCAGGACTATCAGGACGACCCTCCATAGACAGTGCCGATGCAAACGCCAGATCTCCAATTTGGGAACCCACGGCCTCTGGATGGGGTGGGCAAGGCGTATGCAGAGTTGTTCACCAAATACAAACGACAGCAAGTGCAAACGTAGAGCAGCCTTGAGAAGGCGTTCCCTGACGACCAAGTAGCCCGAGATATTGAAGCCCAGAGAGCTGCAAGGGAGCTGACCTTCCAAACGAGCCCGACATCCCATTATGGACAACAGGCGACCTCGGCAAGGCCCTTGCGACCTTAAAGCCCAACAAATCTCCTGAGCCAGATAAAATAGAAAGCAATATGCTAAGGGAGGCTGAGTGGGCAATCCCCAGTAACCTCTTTAATTTATTTAACGACTGTCCGCAGGTTGGACAGTTCCCCACTGGTGGAAGTCTGCGCGTGTCGTAACTCTTCAAAAGGGAGGTGACTGCAACCACCTCAGCCTTCCTTCCATTATAAGTAAAACATTAGAAATCTTGACGTTGCAGTCCCTCGAATGAGTCTTTGACTGCAACCTGACAGATAGGCAATATTGGTGTACCAAAGGAAGGTCCACACAGGACATCATTGTCGAAATTCGAAATGTTTCCCTGCTGGCACTGGCTAAGTACGTCTTAGCAGTTCTGATTGACATCAGAGAAGCGTTTGACAACCTTTGGTGGCCAGCGCTCCTTAGTGAGCTCAAAGGTAGGGGGATTCCCCCACAACCTGTACTCGCTCGTCAGAAGTTATCTCACAGACAGAACTGCTACGATCGAATGCAGGCATGTCACTGTCCAGAGAAAGATTGAGAAGAAGTGCTCACAGGGCTTGGTCCTTGGACTCTGGAATGGCTTCTTTGAAGGCCTTCCTCAGGGGCTCATGGAGGCAGACTGACTGCGAGCCATACGCCTATGTGGATGACCTGACTGTGCTGATCTTTTCAGAGTTGGTCTGCCAAATTGAGGCAAAACCCACCACGTGCTTTGCACGGTCACCCAATGGTGCAAGGATGTCAAGATGCAGTTGGTTGAGGAAAAACCCAGCTAATCTTCTTGGAAGGAAAAGTAGATAGCCAACCCTCAATACGCATCCACAGCCACAGGCACCTTCTTAGAAGCACGTCAAGTATTTAGGAGTGATTATAGGTGAGAGGTGGAACTTCACCCAGCATCTACAGCACCTTCAAGGCACTACCTTTGCATGGTTGACAAGTGGAGAATGAAAGGGGGGCTTCCCCCAGTTTGGGCTTATCTCCATGACCTCCATGCACTTCGTCAAAGGAATGAGACACGTATGAGTTCTTCCCCAACCAGGATGAGCCAGTTCATTACGGGAGATGGCGACTTCAATGAGCCTTCTTTTCTCTCAAAGACTCTGCAGAATGAACGTCTTGTGCCTCCACTGCGGAGGGAACAAGAAACCGCTTGCTGCTCTACTGTAGTTTCTACAAGACTGAGGAAACAACATTTGCAACGAGCGACGGTTGTTTACGGACGAACTTAGCAGCATTGCCTGCAACAAAGCAAGCCTATAACCGTTTTGCTGAGTTTGTGAAGAACGTGATGGCTAAGATACGAAGTCATAGTTGATCCTCTTGAAACTGGCCACCAAGTAAATAGTTAGATCAGGTTGGAAACCAGATTAAGAACTCCCAGGTGGTACAGGATTTCTCAAGAGGTAATACATAGGCAACAGCTTTCTACCAGGAGAATGACTATCGACTAAATACCTGCAGTATCTCCGCAGGTCTGAGTTCGGTAGATGCTGAAGGGGCTCTTGCATATTTTTTGTCTGACTGACTCATATTAAAGGCACCCTCGCAATCGTAGTCTAGTGGTTAAAGACGATGGTTCATAATCCCGACGAAAGTTGGGAAAGAATGGAACGGTGGAGCTCGCGATCGCTGTAATTTTTGCCTGGCTCTTCAAACATCACCCAACCCACTTCAGTACATTGTGAAACCGTAACTTCCATGACAGATGTAAACCTTGTCGAGGGTTTACGAACAGTAACCGATAAGGCAACACACCTGTACAGGAATGTACGTGCCTGAAAAACTGGATCCTGCACACAAACAGCGCTCGACAGCTCGTTAGTAATCCCTTGGTTCAGCTGAGCCACCGCACGATTGATTCAAGCATCCTTCACCAGTTCCGCCCACACTAGACAGCTGTATGAATGATAGCCCATTGATTGATAGTCTACCTGAATGTTCCGGATGTCTAGAACCACCTAAACAGAACACCGAGTCTTCCATGTTTTCAATTCATAGAGCGTATGCATTCTCATTGCACACTGCACCCCTGCGTACCGAGGGAACCCGTTTTGCACAAATATTATGGCACCAGCACCACAACAACTTGGAAATAATCGCAGGGGCAATGAAGCCCCTAGTAGCTTCTCTTTCCAAAGGAATGAGAGTGAGCCTGTGGTTGTGCTCCTTCTTCTAAATTGCTGGCAGTTACAGAAAACCTTTTAAACTGGAATGTGGTCACAGAGGAGGTTAACAACCAACGATGTAAAGAGTGTGTGACTCAAACCCCAACAACGTCTGTCGTTTCCCACCTCACTATCGGCTGTATACTAATGTCAGCTTAGCATAAACAAGAACACCAGCATACTGCCGCCATATCTTCCCTCTCATTTATGACGGGCACCATCAGCCTAGTCAACTCTTGCCACGGTTCTTTTCCACAACCTTTTAATTGCTCACTGATTAAGTGTTAACTTGTTAAACGCAAGTTGCAACATCGTTCCTGAAACAATATTTCCTTCATGCCCCGATAATTTCCACTTTCCAATCTCAGGTATGCGTTGCTCTCCCATAACCCTTTCGTCGCTTACACGGCACTGCATTTCCGCCCTGCCGAAAATGTCCTTGTCAGTCGATTATGCTAGTTGCCTTCCTACAACGTAGCGTAAGGAAAGACAATAACGTGAAGAGTCGTTGCTGGTAAAATCCTAGAACAGTGGCCAGTCACTGACACTGGAGAGCTTAACAGTGGTGGTAAGAGCAGAGGCAAGTTGTGTCGTAAAAGTGAATGTAAACAACGCGCGCGAAAGTCACGGGAAGGATACAAACAATGGAGTGTGAGCGAAATTGAGTTGAAGTGAACTGGTGCATGCAACACCCAACTTTCCGCCACTCCCGTAAGTTCGAACACCAGCTACATGTACGGGCGCCATATCTTCGTTCAACGCATTTCCACAAGAACACTTATAAAGAATAAAATGTAGGGACTAGTTAGTTGAGAGTTCTTCGTAAGTTCGATCGAAATCGTTAGAGCCGTTTTTGAGACAATTGGAATACCGATAAATTAATATTCGACAAATCTCCTTTTCTGAGTTAACTTGGCTTATATCTCCGTTCAACATATATACACAGAAATAATTACAGAGAACGAAACGTGGGTCCATACCCACATCGGTGGCTAAAAGACACTCCGTAAGACTGACCACATCTGGTGAAGCAGTTATTCGAGAATTTAGAGAAATGTTCGAAAAAACAATAACTTGAAATATCACTCACCTCTCAAGTTAAGTATCCGAATGTTGGGGGGGGGGGGGGGAGACAGGCTGCTTTGATGGCTTCAAATCATTCTCCCATGCACCACATTCAGGACACGCATACTCGTCAGAGATGAAACCGACACTCATACACCAATCCACAACAATTCGCAACCCTTTTTCTCTAAATCGATGAAACAAAGTCATATTAATTTACCTACGCCACTAAAGCAAGAGAAGCCGGACGGGCGCGAAACAAAATGGATACGCAACAAACGAATACGGAAAGAAATGGTTACGCACGCGGTGGCGGCAACTCGACAACATTCGGTTAAAACGAAATTTGACGAAGCGTGGAATTCATGCAATGATCAACGGTTAGTCGAGCGACTGAATTCGTATTTTGAAGAATTCACACGAGAAACATGAGAGTTTAACCGGGCAAGAAAATAAGAACTTGAGCTCGAAGCGCGAGCCTCAACTAAACAACATAAGCAGCGATAGTCGAAGAGAGGCTTGAGTCGGAGGGGGGAGACAACCGCACAGGCAGTCGTTATAGCAATCGCCGTGGACTTTGCCGAAAAAAACAACTCTCGTGCCCTCAACGCTTCCAATTGAGCCGCTCGACATTTGTCTGCGGGGTCAAAATTCAGTCTCTGAAAAAGTACCGAAGCCCTGTCAGAATTCAGTTGTCCTTTTTATCGACCTGTTGTCAGATATCCGTGCGCATCCGTATCACGTGATGAAAGACCTACGTTGCAACCTGATCGGGCACGGTTATTATAAGTTTGTTAGTCAATACCAGCGTTCTGCGATATCGGCCGTAATTTGTATGTTCAAAACGTTTTCTTTGTTTTCCTAAAATGCCTTCTAATTCTAGTACTTAAGAAAGGGATAAGATAGCATAAGCTCCTCAGTGTTGAATTTCATCTATTCCCTTGCGAACAAGATGGTATTCGAGGTCAACAACAAAAACTATTCGAAGAGTCGCCCAATAGCATTTTGCCGTGTAAAACTTCTTTGATGATGTGAAAACTTATTATGAAAGTTCATACCAAAGAACTAGAAGTTCAACAGTATCCTCCAAGGCATTTTTTGTTTGAAACGGTGGACGCAGGCGATACCCTCACAGCAGCCACAGACGGGCTTCCCCGATCATGGCCCTCCTGCACCACGGGAGCAACACTGGTCTTACTTGGTGTGAGGTCACCTATACACCCCCGCACCAAGTGGAGGACATCCAATAGTTCTGCATTCGCAACCTCTTCTGGCTGAAGAAAGGGCCTCACAAACACACAACGGTGCGATCGCGAGTACATCCCAAACGCACAACACACGCTCAGCCACCTCGCAGAACCTGCATAACTGTACCTCGCACTTGCCAATATTTGCAAGGTGGTACCTCAGCAGACAGTGACCTGTGAACAGACCATATATGATCCTTATATCCTTTCTCCCCAGTGCAACCACCTCCTTAGCCCTCCCTTTGGAGAGTCGGATAAAGAGTTTTGACTGTCTAAGGCCAGGCAGCCCCTGCCAATGAGCATCCCTGCACCTCCTATCCTCCCATTTGCCAAGCTCTCTACGTAGGTGGCTCCTGGTAGTCCCAACAAAGGGCTCAGAGCCAATAGGGATCTGCTCCGATACCTTCTTTGCCAACCCATCAGCCTGTTAGTATCCCTCTACACTCTGATGCCCTGGCACCCAACACAGTTTTACACTGTTGTCCTCGGCCAGGGCCTTCAGTCCAGTCAGACACTCCCACACCTGCCGCAATGTAAGACAGTATGAGGCTAAGGCCTTGAGAGTGGCCTAACTGTCCACCATGATGTAGATCCTCTGCTGCTTCAGTCCCCTGTGCAGCAGCCGCTGCACACAGCTGTCGCCGCAGCCGCTGCACACAGCTGTCGCCGCAGCCACCTTTGCCTGGAACACCGTGGCCAGCAACCCCAATGGAATCGCCACTCTAATTCTCGGCCCATAGATGCCTGCCCCTGCAAGGCCACTCTGCACTGAGCCATCAGTGTAGTATACCAGGGTCCCAGCTTCAATAGCGGGATCCTTCGAGGCATACAAAATAACATTTGCTCGGCATGAAAACATTTTTATTGAATATCCATAACTGTCAACGTAATATTTGTCAAGCTTCGTGTTCACTGTAATAGAATTATATTCTGATTATGTTGATATAAGCTCCACACGTAATTATTGTTGTTGTTTTTTAAATTAAAAGCATTTATAATTACTAAACATTTTATAACCTTATACCCTTCTTTGGTTTAAGTGGGTTATTGAACTATCTGTATAACTTTGGTAGGAATGCTCGTTTCAATTTAGCTGAATTTATTAGAAAAAAAAAAACGTTAAAAATTGACCTGTCTACATTTTTTGATTTTTACTTTCCTTGCTCTACGAAGTAGAAAGGAAAGTTATGTAATCAGCTGAAAAAAAATTTTTGAGTTCTCTTCAGATCTTTACGTTTCAGACCCCCCTGAGTCCGAAAAACACTATTTGGGAAAATGGTCTGTGTGTGTGTATGTGTGTTTGTGAACGATTTTTAGAGAAAACCACCGTACCAAATCAGCTCAAACTTGATATCTAGCCTGGAAGTCACTATGGGACGCCAAAATGAGGGTATGAACAAAATCCACCGAAAGTTAACTATAGTTATCATAGTGATCAAAACACCAAATATTTTTTTCTCAAAACCGGCTCCATCGATTTTGATTAAATTTTTTAAATTGGTAGCTCCAAATATGGTAACTACACCATGAAATTCCCATCAATGGGAAAATGACGAGAGCAGCACAATAAATTACCAAAACTTTAGACGAAATCGGTTTTGGCGCGGTTTTTAGAGAAAACAACCGTACCAAATCAGCTGAAACTTGATATCTAGCCTACAGGATACCATGGGACGCAATAATTTGGGTATGGGCAAAATCCACCGAAAGTTAACTATAGTCATCATAGTGATCAAAACACCAAATTTTTTTTCTCAAAAACGGCTCTAACGATATTCATTACATTTTTTATATTGATAGCTCTCAATTATGCAATGATACTATAAAATTATCTTCCGTGGGAAAATGACGAGAGCAGCACAATAAATTATCAAAATTTTCGACCAAAAGCGTTTTTCGCTCAGTTTTTTCCTTATAAACTCCGCTGGAATTCTTGTAGAATGTTAAAAAAAATTGGTATTGTAGTCCAATCCAATGCCTAAAGGGTGAGTGTTTAAGAACGCTCATGAGAAACATGGGGCTCATTCCAGAAATTCCTGAATTGCAACTACTGCTGTTTCGCTTACTACCAGTTCTAACAGTTATTTTCCAGTAACTCTGCAAAAGTGATTACTATCCTTTCTTTAAAAAATCGTGTTTACAGCCTCATTAATTATCTGTGTACCAATTGCTCAATAATAGTCCTGCAATGAGTACGAGCAGCAGAATAAATTCCGGAACTGTAAGCGCTACCGCTTTCTGCTGCCGTAAAGCGTTGTTTGACCAAGTTCAAATTAATTGAGTGATAAATGAATTGATTAAATAGAATTAGCCATGTACAAAGTGAATTGACGTAGAGCTAAGGAAAGTTGTGTGTTGCAACGCACCAGATATTTTTAAAACTCTTCTGCTCTTGTCATTTCCCTACTAATGAAAACGTTACATCCACGAAGTAGTTTGCGACTTTAGATTCGAAGAAGTTGATCATTTGCATAATTGTCGTTTCTAAGAAGAGCCATTTTTTGATATTTTGTTGACCACAATAACTACAGTTAATTTGTGACCGATGTTGTCCATAAATATATCGTTGTCTCGTTATGACGTGCTACACACATACTTTGGGCTAATTCGGCCGATTCCACCTTTCTCTCTCATCGTGCTCAAACACACACACTTTCTTCGATAGGGTTTTTGTACTCAGCGGCTCAATGATCTGGAAAAACTACAACAAAAACATGTTGTCTATATCACAGCCTTTCTTATATCGAAATTGAGATTCTAGGAAGATGGAACAATTAACCACGCCTGTTAATGATTAAGTGTTGTTCGATAAAAAGATCAACTCGCAACCGGGTTACCTTCCAATCACCTTCCAGTATTGTCATTGACCTTGAAAAAGCGGCTGAACTTTACTGTTCATCGTGACCTCTCCACTTCAAAATATTTAATTATCTGCAAGTTTTCTCGTGCTATATTTAAGCTCTTTGTGCTTTAGATTACCATTATTTCTTGTTTAACAAGAAAGAAGAAGAAACGATGATTCGTGAAAACGAAGTAACTAATTTTTGTAGTGTCTGTATACAAAACGCATTCGAAGGAAAACACTCTGTGATTCTCTCGCCAGGCCGAATATGATCCAATTGTCACATCTTCAAAGACGCTGAAAACATTTTCCGCGCATTTCAAAAGTAAGTGTCATTTCGAATACGATCCTCAAGAACCAGTCGTACAGGATTAATGAAAGACAGTATAAAATAAATGGTGTGACCCCAGTGCAGTCACAAATCTGAATGTTGGACCCCTGAAAGGAGAACTAAAAGAAATGAATAAATGGGGAAGGCGCCCACGCTACTCTAAGGCATAGAAACAATGGAAGGGAAAGGAGGATAAGAGGAAGTCCTACGATAAAACGACCACCAGCTTAGACAGGACCTGAGCAAGAGGAGGTTCCTGATATCTTATAGAACACCCATTATGCACCCATCTATCGCAAATTATCCAAAATGGTGTTTTTTGGAGTCAGTGTTGAGCGCACGAGAGAGGGAGCTTAAGAACAGAGTTGATTAAAAAGGAACTCGGTGAGCGTGAGAGAGGACTGTATTGAGCTTTAACAGAATAGCGATATGAGGTTGTGTATATAAGCAAAGACACAAGAGGGCATTGAATCTGTGTAAACTGGTTGCTCAGGACCTAGAGCAGAGCTGAGAGGAAGAGAGTGAGTAGAGTTGTGACTGGACCGAGGGTTGATAGAGGAATGTAAGTAGGGAATTGACTGCGCTGATCTTTGCAGATTCAGTCCGCCAAATCGAAGAAAAACCACACCAAGTGCTCTGCACCGTCACCCAATTGTGCAAGCATGTTAAGATGCAGGTGGCTAAGGAAAAAACCCAGCTAATCCTCTTGAAAGGGAAAGTGATTAATCCACCCTCATTACCCTTTGGCGGCCACAGGCTCCTTCTTGAAAAGTACGTCAAGTATTTAGGAGTGATTATAGGTGAGAGGTGGGGCTTCAATCAACACCTCCAGTCTCATAAAGGCACTACCATTGCACAGTTTGCCTCACTGCGTGCCATTACTAAGGCCACTTGGAGTGTGTGTTACCATGACACTATCATGTATAAGGCCATCTATCTAGGCGTGATTGGCTACTGCCCCATTGTCTGGGACACCAAACTTACAGTCAATCAAAAGGGAGTATTGGCCCAATCCCAGAGACCTGCGCTCCTGTGGATCACCAAGGCCTATAAGACTGTATCAAAAGAAGCACTCCAGTTGATCACTGGTCAGTTACCTGTTGACATGGCCGTTGAGTGCATGGTTGACTAGTGGAGAATGAAACGGTAGCTTCACCCGCTTTGGGATGCGAATGCTTTAGAGAAATGGCAAGCGAGATGGGAATTCTCATCAAAGGGTCGTGACACGTACGAGTTTTTCCCCAACATCCGTGAACGTGAACGTCCTTCTAGAAAACAGGTTGGGCCAGACCACTGGACGAGCCAGTTCCTCGCTGGACATGGTGAATTCACTGCGCGGCTTCGCTGTTTTTCTCCCAAAGACTCTCCGTCATGCACGTCTTGCGCCTCCAGTGTGGAAGAAACAAGAAACCACGTGCTGCTCCACTGTTCCAAAAGGGGAAATCTGTTGTCGCTTCGGAATTTATACCGAATTTAATCCCTTTGTCGAGAGGAGACGCCAGCTAGCATGAAAAAGGGTCCTAGTTCGAAATAGTTGGATTGAACGCCCCTGGGAAAGATTCAAGCTCAAGATGAACGCAACACATCAACGCTTTTCTTTCAAACCCGTTTTTTGGGTGAGGTTTTGGACGAGCGATATGCCCAAGGAAAGCTTCCTAAAGTGCCGTTTGTGGACTGTATATAGAGCTGTAGAAAAACAAATTTTATTTTTACGGCCCACCGTAAAACTAAATTAAAGCAATCGTTAAATAAATAAATCTTCTAAATATAATTAAAACGATGCAGAGTCTGAAACTAAATATAGATTGAGATGGTCTGGCGTGATGCCGCACACTAGAAGACGGTAGGTGGTGGGGGAAGGCAGTCTTGAAGAAAAATAAAGTAACATGTGCAAAAGGTACTTCACCGGACTTAGCAAGCGTAGCCTCCAGGAGGTCGTAATAACGCGGGGAAGAGCAAAGTGGTCGAGGTAGGAGACAACAGCGCGAGCCGGAGAAAACGAATGAAGGGGAAAAATTGAGAGAAATGAGATTCAGGTAGTAATGGTAGCTACTAACAGTGTCAGACGAATCGGGATAGGGTAGAGAATAAAATAGAGAGAGAGAGAGAGAGTTGTGTGGCAGAAATGAACATTGGCGAAAAATGAAAGGCGAAACGATCTGAAGTCATTCGGTTGGTAAACATTGGTGAACACCGTTCATGCTCGTACAGCATGCTCGTTACAGCTCATACGAAAGCTCAACGAAAGTTACGTCGACAGAAGACATTTTTAAAGCTACACTGTAACTAATATGAATACCATTGTTTGCAACAAACAAACCTCATCACTTTGCAACCAATTAGGTACTTTGTGGAACTCAACGAATCTAAATAAAATATCGAACTTCGGGGGGATTGAGATCGCACACTGACACACGCAGACCCTTTCCTCGACCATTTTTGTCGGTCTCAGTAGCCTTTCAAACGTAAAGTTCTGTAGGAAAAAAACCATCAAAAAAGTTTCAACTGATTACATAACTTTCCTGGCAACTTTGTAAAGCCAAGGGAACTAATAACCGTTCCATGCACTATTCTCATAACTTTTGATGTTGTGGCTCTCAAAGGTTTCGTAATGTGCTCGATTTAATGTTTCGATTCTGTTTTTTTGGAGAAAAGAAAGGAGTAAGAGAGGCATTCAGAGCACAAGAAGAATGTAAATAGACACAAAAAACTCTCTCTGTGGAGGGATCTCCCTACGTATACATCTAAAAAAGCGCGAGGAAAGATATTTTTGAACATTGAATTGGTTATTGGTGAAGCAAAGTACTAAAACAGGCCAAAAAATCCCGAGAGAGAGGGTAATACTAAATGGGCCGTATAGTCAAACAGAAAAACCGACTCACCTAATCGTCGATGACTCCTGTTTTCAGATCGTTGAGATCCGGCTATTAAAAAAAGGATTATGAAATGGGAAGAAAGAATCAGGGAAAGAAGAAGGAAGTAAAAAACTCTGCAAATTATTACACAATGGTTTATTATTCGCATGAATAGCGTGACCTAGTATTAGTGCTCTCTCTTCCCATTCGATTCAGCATCGGGGAAATTGGAACGGGGGCGCTTCGAGTGAACCTGTTGCGAGGCGAAAGGGGAGTTGAGCGCGGGCAGGCAGTGTTGCGAGGTGGGTTGTTTTTTATTGAGATGGGCGGGAGGGAGGGACTTCAAACGACGAAACGTTGACTTCTGCTGTAGTTCCCGCGTTCTACTGCGTTTCGTTAATTTTTTTAACCATTTTTTGCCCATTACAACCACGGGCTTTGTTCGATCGGACGGCGGACGGAGATTGCAAATTTGGAATCTCCAAGTCTTGCAACTTAAAGTATCAAATTTTGAGGGGGGGTTGTAAAAAATGTTTCGTGACCGAAAACATAGGGTTATTATTCAGAATGAATAATAAACCAAAAGGAACAGTTTGTATAGTGTCGCGAAGGCAACTGAAAAAGTAGACAGAAGGGTGTCGAGAGTCTTAGAACTTGCGGACAAAGCCAACTGATCTCACAGGATATCAAACGCATAATAAATCAAGAAAGGATTCGCTCGTCAGGTCAGTCGGTGATCAGAGCCAGAAAGAGCCAGCACATGCCCTCTAATAAGCCTTTCTCCAACTACAGCCGGCAAAACCGCCAAGGCAGGCTAGAAGGTGCAACCAGTCATCGTTTTATAAAAAACAAATATTATTAAAGTTGTAGGGCAATAAACACAACCAATAGATCCAGTAGATAAAACGTTAACTATCTATAAATACTCTTTTAACGAACAGACAGTGCCCGTCACATCTAATTTGTACGCGCCACACCACGTAATTCAACTCTGATTCTATTTCAACGTTCCTCTCAATAATCGCCATTCTATGAGAAGTGATTTGAGCAGAACTTCCACAAAAAACTGCCCCTGAACTCGACGATAATTGTTAGGTAGATTTTGTGAGGTGTCATTCCGGGTAAAATGATTTATAAATAGATTTTGAAAGGAAAGTGACGTGTCGAAATGCCGTAGTATCACAAAACAGATTGTGGTTACTCCTTGGGTGAAACCATTTACATGTTTACCGTGTAACATTTGATCATATGTAAACCTGTTTTTCGCAATATGAGAGAAATGATGTAATTTCTATTTCCCTTCCCATGTTCTGCCTGAAGTGCTACTCATAGGGAGACTTCACGACAAATTATAGCATTGACATTTAGCCACTCAGCCAATCATGGCTTAATGTAGTTGATTTTGCGTAAGGTAGAAATAAGGAGGACTGTAATAGACGTGCGGAAATGACTTGAGTTAAAAACTGAGATGGTATACAAATGAGCGACACAAGGTCAGTACTCGGAACGTGTGAAACTGGCGCGGGCAATCGTATGAGAGAGCGAGAAGTTACTGGGCGATAGCTGGAAGCAGAATGATTTTCGAAGGGCTCAGTCGTGGAGAGTAAAGTCAAGTTGAGAAAGAAATAGAGAAAGGGGAAAACCTTGGATAGGGAGCTGTTAGAACCAACTGACCGCAGCTGAGGGGCAGGTATTGGTAGGTTGGGGGGGGGGGGTAAGTCCGAGGTCAAAGCCTCGAACCGATTTGGCGCTTTGCGTCAAACAACGACAGTTTTGAAACGACCACCAACAATCAGACATATTCATGTCAAAAGGTGGGCTTCAAATTACGGCAAGTACGATACTGGCGGCTTATGAGTTCTCCAGAAACTTCAACTTCATCAACGAGTAATTCACCAGGCTGAATGCCGTCGTATGAGTGTTCAGTGGATCAATGGCTGATGAACTCCATTATTGTGAATAGATTCTGTCCTGCAACGTTACCTTCTTATACCTCGCGAACTGCAGCAGCTGTGTGCCTTTCGGAGGATCACCCCCAACAACATAAACTAAGTGCATTTAGACACATGATACGGACACTATCCGAACAAAATTACAAAAACAACTTGATATTATCAATACTATCGCAGAAAATAACGGTTACTCCAAAAAAACAATAAACAAATTATTAAGACAATATGACTCCAAAACACACGACTCAAAAACACAAAATACACAGACTTTGACAAGACGCTGCACATTTACGTACACAAGACCAAAAATATACGGAATAAGTAACATCCTCCGAAAGGAAGGCATACAAATCGCATTACGTACGGACAACACACTTAGAACCAAACTAACTGCAAAGACCGACCCACTCGACCAAAGTGGGTGTATAAAATAACTTGGACTTGTAAAAACGCATACATGAGACAGACAGGACCAGACAGGAGACGATCAGAACACATTAAATCTCTTAGTAGGAACAAAGACGACTCAAACTTTGCCAACCACCTCAAGACAACTGGACATGAACCTACCGAAATACAGGACTGCACCATCTTACTACACAAACAATACAAAGGACGAAAACTGAACATAATGGAAAACATGGAAATTTATTATTTAATACATGGAATTTACTATTTGCCCCCAGTAACTCACCAGCCAGAGGAGACAAACTCACCTAACAGAAAAGTTAACTTCCGATCACAAAACATTGCTGAGAGCATCATATTTCGATAAATATTAGGACAGATGGAGTGGTTCGCGAGGTATAAGAACGTGACATTGCAGGACACAATCTATTCATCATCATGAAGTTCGCTCTGATCGTCCTCTTCGCTCTCGTCGCCGTCGCCGCCGCACGTAAGTCTCAACTTTCATCGGTTTCGTATAACGGTATTTAGCCTAGGGAATCATCAGTTCATTAGAATGACGTTGCTGGCAGCCAGTACCGAATCTCCTCAAATGCAATTTGAAGCCTATATTTTGGTTCTATGAAAATAGTTCACTTTTATTGCCGTAGTTTCGATGAGCTTCGATGTACTGAGTAGGAACGATGTTGTAATTCAAAAGTGATGCTGTGAACGCTCATGATTTAACTAACTTTCTCTGCTGTCATGTAATTAGGTCGGCCAGCACCTCTTTTTACTTTCCGCTACCCGAAGGAAAGGAAAGTATAGTAATTTTTATTGTGAATGGTATGTTACTCCACGCCTAAAACACGGAAATCCAGTCTGTTCCATAAGTTTGACACACAAAGTGCTGTAAAAATACAATTTAAAGTAATGTTGAAGTTTTCTGTCCTGGATGCAACAGAAGCCGTACATCACAATAATTTTCGAACACATTTTTCTTAATATTGTTGAAACAATAATCCTCCCGTGTTTTCGTATCCATTAAATTATTTTATTTTATTCTTAATTCTTTGTCGAAGAGAAACTCTATACCAAAAATCTTTTTGTTTTCTGTTACTTCATTGTATTCCTGTTTCACTGATTATTGTGCTAAGAGGGATTGATGCAGGACTATTACATTTATTCTTCATATTTGTCTCAACAGTTGAACCATACAGAATACCTTTGAGCAAAAAAAGGGGTTTTCAAACAGATACTTGAAGACAAAAATCAATAATTAATTTGCGAAAATTCGCATTTCTAAAATGATTAACGCTCGTTGCGTACATCCAGTGACGCACTGAATTGTGACGACCCAAAAAGTTAGACCTGTGGCCCTTACAATCGTTAAAAAATAGTTGTACCACTCAGAACGTATGGATTATTTCGAGTCCTACTGTGACTAACAGTCAAGAAACCTAATGGAGTTAAGAAACGTGCTATATTTCTTTACAAATAAAGACGATATCAATCAAAATAAACTACGTATCACACTGTTCTCATTAGTGAATGTTTTTCGCGATCAGGTCAAGGTGGACCCCCACGCAGACAAGGTGACTTTGGACCCCAACGTGGAGGACAGGGTGGCCAACGAGGGCCCCCTCATCATCACCACGGAGGCCCATGCGGACCCCCACCACCACCTCCACCCCCATGCAACGGCAGTGCCCCCAACGCAACTGCCTTCAACATGACCGGACTTGACAACAGCACCATCTTTGGAAACGAAACTTTCTCCATTGATGACAGTTCCTCGGATTCTGAAGAATGAGCTTTTGTTTAGCGAGCAGCAAAATAAATTATTTCTAAATTAACATCCATGTGTTATTTACGTTGAGTAATTTCAACCCTTCACAGAGTATAATCGTGAAAAGATCGTGAAGCTTGACCTGATCAACGCAGAGATATGTTTTGGTAAGCTAGTACTTGTCGAGGGATAGGCATATGGACCATACTGTCCACATACACTCGCTATTATTTGCTATAACAACCATGATGAGTCTCTTGGCTACTATTTTACCCATTCACTTTCCTTCTTTACCTCTCCTTCCTTATATACCTTCTTTAGCACTCATCTCTGGCCAAAACGAGTAACTCTTGGTCGTGTAAACTCCTTACAATAATTCCCTCTTTGATCAACTACACAACCTAAATATACAGATCAGCCTGCAGCTATGTGATATAGACTAGGCCGTCCTAAGCACTCACTTTCCTTTCTCTCAGCCTGCTGCCATGGAAGTCTTCTTGAAGCATTAAACCACCCGGGATTGATCGAATCAAAGTGCAAAATGCGAGTGAGGGTGAGATTCTAAGGCCTGATTAGCAGTCATGTAAAGTAGATGATTATGAGAATCCACACCTGCAGAGTCTGGCAAGGAGGGCTTTTTCTGGCCCTGGTGTTTTTGGTGATTAGGTTGCTTTTCTCTCCATGTTCCCAAGAGTTCTCATACCCTTATTTTGGTTCAGCCGTTTTCTCTCAATTACATTTCCAGACACACACAGACCATTTCCCCCAATAGCGTTTTTCGGATCTGAAGAGAACTAAACATTTTTTCCAGCAATTACCTAACTTTCCTTTCTACTTCGTGGTGCTAAGCAAAGTAAAAATGTCTGCATTTAGGATCAACTTCTCTGCCCATTGTCTTTCTTTTCTTGTAGACAGAACCAGCGGGATGTTGCAAACAAGTCCTTAGCTGTATCCCCAACTGAATCGCAGCTCTCATCTCACAAAACTGAAGGTAGCGGAGGCATTTGAGTAAGGGAAGTTGCCATGAAACACCTGTTGCAAAAACAATATGCCCCTGCTAGCGATTCCAGTTGAACTAGGTGTACAGAAACAAACGATTTCGTGAACTAGGCTCGTATTTCTATTTGGGGCTTAAATAAACCAGTAAGATGTGGCAATCAGCGCCAACAGAAACCACCTGCTCCACAAAAATGTAGAATAAGATATAGATAAGCTCAATGGTTTCTTGCAGTGTGCTTTAGCCAGTGGTGCTTTTCATTTGGATTATTCTCCCAAGTTCCAGCCTGATCTCCAGAAACATGACCTGAAGTAGGCTTATGCCACGCCCGACCATCGGAGAATGTTTACTGCTGCAACCAGGGGAGAGCTCCTTCTCTAGTAAAATTAATGTTCCCGGAAAACCTAGTGTGAACTGTTTTGACCAGGGTAGACTTGAATGAATCTTGAAGACGGGATTTGGTGTAGCATGAACTTGTAATTGGATATTACGAGATTTGAAGACTTAGATGTACAAAGAAGAGGCGGCTAGAACCGGATGTGACTTAACTATATAAGTGTGAACAAGGTGGGCTCTGAAGGCGTGAAACTGGTTGTATGGGGAAGGAAGGAGAAATCTGATTAGATGTCAATAAGAGGTGAAACAAGTGTCTGTTGGAATAATTGGAGACTGACTTCCGCAAGAAGTCGTAGCTGAAAGAATTTCAGAGGAGCTGTCTATTGTGGAGAGGAATCTGAAATTGAGAAGTGGGAACAGAAAGATGGGAAAGCCAGTTCAAGGGAAATCCGTTGTCACTTGGAAATAATTGAGGAGGAGAAATTTCCGCAGGTAACAAAGGGGGTTCGGGAAAACAATGATGTTTGTCAATTGATGAGCGGGGCTGTTCAGTCCTGAAAATTTCCCCGGTTGGGACTGCTGACCCTTCCTTCGAGGGCTAGCCGCCTTCGAGCCGACAAGAGGATTAGTACTATTTGCAAGCCCAACTACGCATTTTTCCCTCTTCCCTCAAAATATTCGTTTTCCCTCCCCCCTTTCCAATTCCCAACTCTTAACTCTGGAACTCGAAAAGGGACATTCGTGCTATGCTCTCGTTCGCGCTCATAGCTCACAGGTCACAATGGTGTTCTCTGCTAACATTCTGTATATTCATTCGGCTATTTATCCGGAACATTACATGTTTAATACAGTCTTTTCTAACGCTCACCGAGTTCGCTTTTATTTTGTTCTCAAGCTCCCCCCTTGTGCGCCCTACTAATGACTTTGCTGTTAGGGCCGGTGCGGGATGTTCCGGCATTCTGAGGTCAAAAAACCCAGACTGATTCGGCTTGCGCCGAACATGAACCAATGCTTTCCTTTGTACCTATGGTGTTGATCAGATGAGGCTTCTGAAATGTAGTGGAGATATTTCTTTGGTTGAGAGTTTCTCCAGAAGATAAAACATTTTCCTCAGTGCTCTGTATCACTGGTATTATTAAACAAACATGTCTTCCTTGGGGCGTGCCCCAACATATAAACACTGACGCTTGTATAAATAAAAACCGTTCACAGACACACAGACCATTTTCCCAAATAGTGTTTTTAGGACTCAGGGGGGTCTGAAACGTAAAGATTTCAGCCGATTACATAACTTTCCTTGCTACTTTGTAGAGCCAAGGAAAGTAAAAACGTCAGTTAGTCTTCAATAACCGATGGCCTGCTAGATGGGAGATGGCTAGAAAATTACAACTGAAGGATAGTTCATGAAGAGCTTACCTGTGGTCATTAAGGTACATGGAAACACATCAATAGACCTGAAGAGTGGGATCATCGAGGTAGTGGAGCTCCAAGAAGTGATGAGGAATATTTTCTAAATTATATCTCTGGGGGAAAGAGAAATTTCTTACTCAGGGCCAAACGATTCAGCATTGGCAGAGACTCTCACATATAAGGTATGGACCCTTGCTTTGGTGGGAGGAGTCAGTCGAGTGAACACTTGGCATCGCTCAAGAGGCAACAGTGGACAGGTAGCACGCATGGTGGGCGCCATTGCATCACAGCGCGGCACCTCTACGGCATTCTTCCCTCAGTTCTTCAGGCCCTTCGGGCTTCTTCAGGCCCCGTCTCTTCAGCGACTGCCCCTGTGAGGAGGCTGTGAAGAACATGACCAATGTCGTCTTTACCTGCCCCTGTACAGCGACACTGAAAAGTGCGCTCAACTCACCCCAGTCGGAGGAGCTTCCCAGCTCCTCTCCAGCAAGGCAGCGATCCGCCAGTCTACGCTTAGGCGTGGGTGAACTGACGGAAACGCCTGGAGTTGTGGTGCCCACCCTCTGATGACGCAGAGCTCTGAGAGGCAACTCCCATGGTCCCAAAATGAGAAGGCCACTCTGCGATTCCACTGTGTGCAACCACTGCACCGATCCCCGTAGTGTAGAGGTGCGTGCACATCCCTCCCCAATAAGCCCTACAAAGACCTAGCTCGTTTCCCCATGGAGTATGGACGAGAGGGGTGCTGTGTTCCAATGCACACTGTATGGTTAGTGCTTACAGGCCTGTCTGTCAGCATTCATTGTTCACGTGAGTCAGGCACAGGCTGCGGTGAAAGGAGAAGAAGGCAGCCTGAGAGGGATCCAGAAAAAAGAGGTAATTGAAGAAATCCTACTGAAAAACTTGCCGGATACGTTATGATACATGTCACTAACTGTCAATTTACACTAGGGCTGGTACAGCAAGACGTGCATATCTCCTGAGAGTGAAGCCTCAAGATATTACTGAAGAGTGAGCAGTTGCACACAGACAGCTGTTCCCTCACAGTGTACTGAAAGCCCCTAGAAGTTCTTTACTGCTCATTCGCGCAATATCTTGAGTGGGAGTACATTAAACCAGCACAATCCAACTGAGAAACGGGTAAAAGTGGCAAGAATTTCATGAATGTGCCAGAACTGTGGAACTGGGGACAGTGGGAAGGCCGGCGCCAGAGTGATACATATCCCTGAAACCATGGCTTTCATCATGTTTGAAACGTGAAGGAAGAACAACAAGGACGGCTACAGAAGGATCGTCCTGCTAAACCTTCATGTTGTACACCTGATACGTGACTTACTGTTGTGGACTCTCACTCTCTTAGGTCGATAAGAAAGGGAATTCAATAACCACTGGGTTAATAGTTCACTTTTTTCACTCTATAAATGAAGTAACGAACAATGGACCCCAAAATGCTTCAATCATGACTTAAAATAAAGGCTCTCCTACCAGTCGTTAACAGATTCACGGTTCATGGGGCGACGGGGCATTAACGGAGTGATCAGCTGAGTGCAAGATTACCTTAAGCACAATTCCTTTGAATGTTTGCTCAACACACATGATCATAAACTTGTGCAGCTCCCCGTAAAAATATTAACTGTGTATCTCTTACTTTAAACATGACCGTTCTATATAACGTACTTTCATTCGTTTCGATAAACTACTACTATTTCAACGAAATAATCTCTCTTTTCGGCTTTTAGCATAAAATCCTTCATAACTGTTTACCTAAGGAGAGCTCGGTACTTTGTTCTCGTCATACATAGCAAAGGACAGTCTACAACGAGCAGAACGAGGTTAAGGAGGTTTTGATGTTGACGAGACAACACCTGTGACAATGAAAACACTTTGATAGGTGCTCCTTTTGTTCCAAATTCGGAAATCATCGAGTTCTTCAAACATCAAATCCTTGATCTTTGATCACAATATTTGGGCAGTTGGAACGGTTAGACGGGTATATATGGTGACTCTCCTCAGAGTTACTCTATCAATCATGAAGGCCGCACTCATCGTTCTCTTCGCCCTCGTCGCCGTCGCTGTCGCTCGTAAGTACTCGTAGACGTTCTGTTTGTTATATCGCATTTCAAATTGAAAATCTTGAGCTTAAACTGAAGGGAACTATTCACTACGGGAAACTAAACTTATAGAATATTTAAGAAAAATGTGCACCATTTGTGGGAGCTCCAATCAGCGCAGACGAGTATCTGGGAAAATGAAAGCTAGACACGTACGGTGGGTTTTTACCATTACAAGCTTATTTCTCACCCTTCATTTCCGTCTTCTCAGAAATATCCCCCCTACAAACAAATCTGCCTGCCATGACTTATGTGACCTCCCAAGAAGTTAGAACAATGGATGAACATTGATACCTTGCTGTCTATAAAAAAATGTATTATTCTCTAAACTAAACTCTCACTCATAAACATATGGCTTAAAGTAAGGGCGAAACAAAGTATCAAGTACCACGTGATTAAGATGGTTATAGTCGAAAACCTAATGGAGTAAAGAAACTTGCTATATTTCGTGACAAATAAAGATGATATCAATCAAAATAAACTACATATCGCACTGTCCTCATTAATGAATGTTTTTCGCTATCAGGTCAAGGTGGACCCCCACGCAGACAAGGTGACGACTTCGGACCCCAACGTGGAGGACAGGGTGGTGGCCAACGAGGACCCCCTCATCATCACCACGGAGGCCCATGCGGACCCCCACCACCACCTTCACCCCCATGCAACGGCAGTGCCCCCAACGCAACTGCCTTCAACATGACCGGACTTGACAACAGCACCATCTTCGGAAACGAAACTTTCTCCATTGATGACAGTTCCTCGGGTGCGGAAGAATGAGCTTTTGTTTAGAAGCAGCAAAATAAATTATTTCTAAATTAACATCCATGCGTTATTTAGGTTGAGTAATTTCAACCCTGTGATGAGGACCATATTGCGTTACTCTATCTCCTCGTACAGTCGCTCCACTTGGCTAGTATTTTACGCATCTTCTTTAGCGCTCTTGTCTGGCCACAATGGGAGTACCTCCTAGACGTCTGAACTCCATACAACAATTCCCACTTTGATCAACTCCTCGCTCTAGATATCCAGATCAGTATGCAGCAATGTGATATCGACTAGGCTGTCTTACTACTTCCTTTCCTTTCTCTCAGCCTGCTGATATCAACCATGGGATTCAGCGTGAAGTACTATACCCGCAGGGTTTGTCGACATATGTTAAAGTATGAGATTTCCCAGCGTCCATAACTAGCGTTAACCATTTATGAACACCCGCTTGTTCATCAGTATCAACAATGTTTTCCAACCTAAGGACTTTGGTGACAATCCATGAGCAGGCTTCATGCAGGAAACCACCTAACCTTGTCGATACGTCTCCACCACTACACAAAGCGCATTTGGTGAGATTTGTGCGTGCTGCTTCTTGTGCCATTCCTCACCCACCAAGCCAGCTATCACTCTCACATGATGATCTATCCCTGATGAACATTGACTCAGTGTTTATGTTTTTTGTTATCTTATATTCTTCTTTTATATCTAGTTCGCCTGTTTATTGTGGTTAGTTTTGTTGAGCTGCACGAAACGCTATAAATTGGGAGAGGTTGGGTAATGTGTACTGACTGACTTCTATTAAAGGCACCGGGCGATTGTGGTCTAATGGTTAAGACATTGGTTCATAATCCTCGACGTAAGTGCGATTGCCATAATTTTCGCCTGGGTCAGCAGCTCTTCAAAAGCATCTCCAAACTACCACAGTACAATTGGCGCCCAACTAGTGGTCGAACTTCTTCATTCCTAGAAAAAGAAGAGGCTCAGAGAGAAAAATTAAAAAATTAAGAGAGAAATAATGAGACGAATTCTCGGGTCCGGGATTCGCAGAAGCTGTGAAAGTTCCAGCGTGAAGGGAAATAAAGTTTCCTTCACTACAATGTGAAAGAAAAGGCTTTCCTTGTACCCCCCCCCCGTTCCGTTCCGTAGGTTCTCAGACAGTTCGTTAAGGCCCGTTAGTTGGAGTGCTAGCTGGCAGTTATCTGCGAAGGAGGCCCATCCCCCAATCTGCTGTCGTTAACACCCCAGAGTACAAGAATTGTGGGTTCATCATGGTTCAACCAATACGAAGAAGCAAAACTTGTCATCCTCATGGGCTGTTCAATTGAACTTCATTTCGCCGAGAGGCCTTCATTTTGGAAAACTTTGGGACGGCTGTCCAATCAGCTATGACCTCTTGCACATCAGTCCAGTTAGCCAGATTATGTTCTTGTTTTAACTCTAGGACATTTTTTGATTCAGCGGCTGACTGATCCCCCCCCCCCCCACCCACGAGGCTGCTCAAATCGGGGATGTTGCGTTAATCTTGGAGCATAATTTAATCCCTTGGTTCTAGGCGATGTGCATTATTGCGTATGTTTTCAGGAGTTGATGGGGCGGCTCGAGTTGCTCGCGTGAAGACAAATTGAGGAGAAGACATTCTGTACTCTATCGAGAGAAGAGTGACTCCCTGACATTCCGGGCGGGAAATGTTCAGCCTCAGGGGAGGAAGCTCCAGATGAATGAAACTGCCAATTCGGAAATTTCACCTCCACATTATGATGTTCAGTTCGCCCTCAGAGAGTAGATTCAGCTTTAATGAAAAATAAAACACCACAGTTCTTCCGTTCAAACACTTAGAAACATTTGAATACTATTTAACCAGCTCGGTAAGACCTTTATGAAGATTCGCTAACACCTGTAGACACTCATCCAACAGAACGATAATGAGCAGCAGTATAGGGAAAAGTAGAATAATTTGAGATCGTGTCTATAGTGAAACAGTTTGTCAATGCCTTGGCTATCCCTCAAGATGTACCGACTAATCCATATATTAACTTTATATATCTTTTCGTTAATCCATAGACACTGAGTCAATGTTCATCAGTGGGAGTGATAGCTGGCTCAGTGGGTGAGGTGGAGACATATCGACATGGTTAGGTGGTTTCCTGCATGAAGCCTGCTGATGGATTGCCACGAAAGTCCCAATGTTGGAAAATATTGTTGATGCCGATGAACAAGCGGGTGTTCATAAATGGTTAACGCTAGTTATGGATGCTGGGAAATGCTTAACACACATGAACGGCTGGTTTAGTGCTTCACGCTGAATCCCATGGTTGATATCAGCAGGCTGAGAGAAAGGAAAGCGAGTGCTTAGGACGGCCTAGTCGATATCACATTGCTGCATGCTGATCTGGATATCCAGAGCGTGAAGTTGATCAAAGAGGGAATTGTTATATGGAGTTCAGACGACTAAAACGTTACTCACGTTGTGGCAACAGAAGAGGTCAACCATCGCTCCGATCCACAATACCCGACTTACGTCGAGGATTATGAACCAATGTCTTAACCACTAGACAGAGTCTTTGACCTCGGACTTCCCCGCATCATTGTCTCCGTCCGCCTAATTGTCTCCAACCGTCTCAATACCTGCCCCTCACATGCGGGAATCCCTTAGCTGCGGGCCCCCAGCCACCGTTTTTAGGTTTTACCCTTTCTTTATTTCTTTCTCCCAATTTCATTTTCCTATTGATGACAGAGATCTTCCAAAATCATTCTGCTTCCAACTATCACCCCAGTAACTTCTCACACTCTCCCACGGTCGCCAGTTCACGCATTCCGAGTACTGCCCTTGTGTCGCCCATTTGTACTCTATCTCTCCTCAAGTTCAATTCTACTCAAATCCGTACGCACGTATAATACAGTCCTCCTCACGCTCACCGAGTTTCAGTTTTGTTGCGATCCTCCCCCATTCTTGCACCCAACAAGCAGCACGCACAAATCTCACCAAATGCGCTTTGTGTAGTGGTGGAGACGTATCGACACGGTTAGGTGGTTTCCTGCATGAAGCCTGCTCATGGATTGTCACCAAAGTCCTTAGGTTGGAAAACATTGTTGATACTGATGAACAAGCGGGTGTTCATAAATGGTTAACGCTAGTTATGGACGCTGGGAAATCTCATACTTTAACATATGTCGACAAACCCTGCGGGTATAGTACTTCACGCTGAATCCCATGGTTGATATCAGCAGGCTGAGAGAAAGGAAAGGAAGTAGTAAGACAGCCTAGTCGATATCACATTGCTGCATACTGATCTGGATATCTAGAGCGAGGAGTTGATCAAAGTGGGAATTGTTGTATGGAGTTCAGACGTCTAGGAGGTACTCCCATTGTGGCCAGACAAGAGCGCTAAAGAAGATGCGTAAAATACTAGCCAAGTGGAGCGACTGTACGAGGAGATAGAGTAACGCAATATGGTCCTCATCACAGGGTTGAAATTACTCAACCTAAATAACGCATGGATGTTAATTTAGAAATAATTTATTTTGCTGCTTCTAAACAAAAGCTCATTCTTCGGAATCCGAGGAACTGTCATCAATGGAGAAAGTTTCGTTTCCGAAGATGGTGCTGTTGTCAAGTCCGGTCATGTTGAAGGCAGTTGCGTTGGGGGCACTGCCGTTGCATGGGGGTGGAGGTGGTGGTGGGGGTCCGCATGGGCCTCCGTGGTGATGATGAGGGGGTCCTCGTTGGCCACCACCCTGTCCTCCACGTTGGGGTCCGAAGTCGTCACCTTGTCTGCGTGGGGGTCCACCTTGACCTGATAGCGAAAAACATTCATTAATGAGGACAGTGCGATATGTAGTTTATTTTGATTGATATCATCTTTATTTGTCACGAAATATAGCAAGTTTCTTTACTCCATTAGGTTTCTTGACTGTTAGTCACAGTAAGACTCGAAATAATCCATACGTTCTGAGTGGAACAACTATTTTGTAACGATTGTAAGGGCCACATGTCTAACTTCTTGGGTCATCACATTACCTATTCAGTGCATCACTCGATGTACGCAACGATCGTTAGTCACTTCATAAATGCGAATTTTCGCAAATTAACTATTGGCTTACTTTACTTTGTTTGGTGGTTTGGTTTGGCAACTGGTAAGTCCAGCATACAGATTAATAAATGTAATAGTCCTGCATCAACCCTGTGTAGCACAATAATAGGTGATCCCAGAAGTTACAGAAAACAAAAAATGTTCGATATAGTGTTTCTATTCCACGAAGAACTACAAATAAAATATATTTATTTTATGGATATGAAAATACTGAATGATGTTTCTACAACATTAAGAAAAATGTGTCCAAAAGAACGTGAACAATGGACAATTTGTATTGGTGAAGCAGTAGACAAACTATGCCAGGCGAAACCACACCAAAACTTAATAAACCCGTTAAACAAGTTCATGACCTTTTCATCATAAAAAGAAACATCGTGATTCTCATAACAATTATGCAATAATAGTAACGGAATAATGTGGACATGTCCTCATTGTCGGTAGTATTCCAAAATTATTGTGGAGTGCGGCTTTCTGTAGCACCGAGGACGGAAAACGCGAACATTACTTTAAATTGTATTTCTGCAGGACTTTCTGTGTCTATGTTATGGAACGAACTGGGTTTCCGTGTCTTAAGCTTCAAGTAACCTATTACTCACAATAAAACAGAGGAACCTAGGCAACAGGACGTCTTGAGGGTTGAGGTAACTGAAAGTGTTTAGTTCTGGCAGGCAGATTCCTTTGTTGGTGGGAGCAAAGGGGCGAAAAGATGCTTGTGACGGAGCAAAACACCACGAATGTCTAGCTCACTCTACTAAAGATATTTGATATGAATCTGCACTAATTGGGGCGCACACAAGTGATGAACATTTGCCTTAAATATTCCATAAGTTTAGTTTCCCGTAGGGAACGGTTCCCTTCGATTCCGTTTTCTAATTTGATGTGCCATGTAAGATTAACGAAACGTTAACTCACGAGCGACAGCGACGGCGACAAGGGCGAAGAGAACGATGAGTGCAGCCTTCATGATTGATGGAGTAACTCTGAAGAGAGTCACCATATATACCCGTCTAACCGTTACAACTGCTCAAATATTATGATCGAAGAAAGGAAAATCGATAGCCGATTTGATGTTTGAAAAACTCACTGACTTCGGAGTGGCAACGCCGAATTCGGAACAAAGAAAGCGTCTATGAATATATTGTCGTGTCGTAACAGCCTACGCAACCTCATTGTGCTTGTCGAAGGATGGTTTTCATGAAAGCAAATTACGGAACTGCGGTTTCAAGAAGAGTTAATTTCTATTGAAGTTGGGAAAATACAGAACGTAGAGCAGGTTGGGAAAATAGATGCGGTTCAGGTGGAAGCTAAGCCTGTGTTGTGGAAAATGACGCTTCAAATGAGTATGTTACAAATCCACTTGTGTTGTAGTGGTTCACCAGGTTTCCCAGTTTATGTTCCGTAACCTACTCTTCAATAAAAGGTGCTCGACAACATCTGACGGCGTGTGGGTAAAAGTTGCACTCTCGGGATGTGTGGAGAAAGCGTTCGATAAATGATAGTGTGGCAGACTGCCGGCAAAACTGGAGACGCTTACTTTTACCATACGCTTTACAGGCTCACCGGTTATTTTTGTCCACAACCGCCATTTAAGTGCGAGTTTGCAAATACCCCGCAATTCCTGGCATCGTATTCCTAGACCTTCTTATCCCTGTTCCCACGTTGGAACGACTTCTGGAGGCACAGATTGCTGAAGACACTGAGGGGTTGCAGAAACATTCTTCTGGTGAGATGTATGTCCGTATCCTGCAGCGCACAGCTGACTTCGCTTTGACCCAAATTGAAAATACGGTTCAACGCATTCAAGTCGGTTGTACCTACCTCAGTCTCACGTTTGATCATCGTCTCATTTGCAATATTCATAGATCACATCTTAGACGTATACCTGCGACTGCTGCCCTGAAGCCTCGGCCAGGACTACACAACTGCAGAACCTTGGCGTGGTGTGGCTTGGAGCTTCATAACAAACGCTGGTTAGGGAATAATTCAGTTGCACAACTTCAAATTTCTTCATCTGTATCCACTTGAACGGATTCCATACTTGTGTCAATGGAATCCGAACCCCACTCTGGATATCGCGAGTACTCTGTTGTCTGATACTGACTAACCCTCAACGAATTCGTAACGCTAGGAACCGAGTCGTCTATTTTCGGTCACCATTATCGAATCCCATTAAACTCTACAAAGTGCTCGTCAAGCACTTCTAAGTGCTAATTAGCTCGGACCTATGGTGCTCTGCATCTGAAACCCAAATCGGGTGAGTATATGTCCTCAAAAACTGTTGGCAGCGGAATACCCCTCGTGTATTCAAATACTCAAGCAGCACACTAAGTATCTGCCTATTCTAACCCTCCTGTCAATTCTAGACCACTCCACCGATCATTCCTTCGAATCGTTCGTATCCTTGAAAAAAAGCACCATTCGGACAACTAAGATAGATTCGGTTGACAGCCTCTGAACGCTCGCTAAGGACCACCCCCATCCATAGTTATTTATGTATGATAATGTTTCGCTCATCTATTCCATTTCCTCTGACTTTACCACGCGTCATTGTATTATGCGAGAGCCTACGAGTATATCCGCACTATGTATGCGAATGAAAGCTGCTGCATCAGCTCTATTCCCCTTTCTTCACATTTGAATCACTCTATGTTGTACGTTCGTAAAATACTACTGCTAAGAACTTTTCTAAATTTAGATTTAAAAAAATCTAAAACCACAACCAGTAAAACATGCAAAGTAGAATATACACGAAGCCACCCCCAAAACTTATGTACACCTATTCCTGACGAAAACAGCACAATAAACTATCAACAATTTCTAAAAAAATCGATTTGAACGCAGTTTTAGTTTATTATTCATTTTGAATCACGAAAAATTTTTTACAACCCCCCCTCAAAATTTAATACTTTACGTTTCAAGACATGGAGATTCCAAATCTGCAATGTCCGTCTGCCGTCCCCGACCCCTGTCCAGGCCGTTTTGTGCCTTTAACGTGCTCTAAAAAATCCGTTCTTTCGTACAAAAATCCCATTTGGCCCGCCATCTCGGCAATCCGATCAGACGAAGCCCATGGTTGTTATGGACAAAAAATCCATAGGTCGCTGGTTCATATCCGGCCCGGAGGACCACGGAAATAGGGGTTGGTTATGTTTACAATATACCGGGGTAGCCAACCCTAATTTCTCTTGAATGAAAAAGTGGACTGTATTTTCAAACACCCCGGATCCGATCAAAATTAGTTCCTTCCCCCTTGTCTGTAAACTATGCCTCCGCCGATGCCGAGACCTCGCCGACCTGAAAAGGAAACAAATGCAGGAACGGAAAAATAGGAACTTGAGGGACTCACCTTTAAGAACGTGACAGAAGCTTTTCCCCGGCCGGGAAACAGTGGACAGTGGTAGGAGAACCACTTCGTCGCGTCACAACTACACTTAGCGGAAGCTCCACAAAAGGGGGGGGTAAAAGATGATTAATATATATCGCAATTAACACATCCAACAAAATAACTCCGTCTCGATCGACCGCTCGATGTTAAGTAATAGGTGAGAAGGAAAGGATGGTGGTCTGTGGGAGGTGAGGCGGACACCTGGAGGGGAAAACGATAAGGGCCAGGCGGCGGCGGGCCCCTGGGCGAATCGGCGGGAAGCAGCTTACGTTTCCAACAAGTTTAAAATTAACAAAACGCAGTATAATCACAAATAAGCCGTGTTTCGAATAGTTTCAAGGTATTTTTACATCCTGGGTTGAATGGAATGAGTATCAGACTTGTACAACTGCGTATAGGGAAATTACAGTAATTATTAGAGTCAACTAATTGAAAGAACTCGCGAGAACTACAGCGGGAGTCAACGTTTCGTCGTTAGTACTCCCCCCTCCCTACCGTCACATCAAAACCACCCGCCCGCTCACCTCGCAATGCCTGCTTGACTCGCCAATTGCCGAGGGTTCGCTAGAAGTCCCCGTCCCAATTTCCCCGACTCTTTTTGCCCAACGGGGCGGAGAAAGGTTAGGGCCGATGAGGCCGGCACTTCCACCGCACACCCCTACATCGGATCATAAATGCCTACAGACGTTTACGGGCGTCTGGCGCCAGGGGAAGATTAGTTTCCAGAGTTCCATTGTAGTCAGGTCATGTTTCGTATGGTTTACTAGTATTTTTCGATGCTGAATCGAATGAAATGGGTCTCGGAGCAGTAATACTAGGTCAAGCTGTTCATGAGAATAATAAACCGTTGTGTAATAATTTGCAGGGTTTTTTCCCATAAATCTTGTTATGTCAATTACCCGCTCAAAATAATAAGAGCGGTAGTCAATAAACTAGTTTAATATCGTGAGTTTAACACAGGCGGTTAGCTGATTATTAGCAGCCTTAGAAATTCATGCAGTCAAACCTACATCGTGTTTGTCGCCAACTTTTTCGCAGTATTTTCCCTATAATTCCAAAATCGTGTACATAATCCTTCTCTCAATAGGCACGTCGACGATGCCATCAATTACCGATACGGTTTTAAACTGAAAGTATTCACACACAAAGGATAAACCCAATCAATAGATGCTGGAACCATCAGCGCTACCAGTTTCCATGTCGTATGAAATGTGTGATATATATCGGTTTATTAGCGACTAATAGCAGCAAGCGTAAGCAAACGTCAGGCGATGACATAACTTTATTTCTCACTTTGTATTAGTGGCAGTAGTGTTGGATTTATTGTACTTGTTGGGAGCAAGAGATGAATGTTCAAATGAGACAAGTGAGAGAAACGACTGCATTGATGGTAAATACAGTGGCGCAATTAAGCGTTTACTAGGAATTAACGATAGAGATAGATTAAAGTAACTAGAAGATAAAGTTCACCCTTCACAGTGAGGTCTCTGGATAGGTGAACGGGTGTAATGCGCTTGAGAGGCGATTGTGTTCTGTGGCAGTGCAACGAAATGGCGAAAACGAGTAGTGAGAAGTTAGATAAGGGAAGGGAGTCACAGCCACTGAACGTTTAAGGGAAATATCTGGTGCGTAGCAACACACAACTTTCCGCCACCCCTTTAAGTTCGAACACCACATAGGCGGGCGCTATATCTTCGTTCAACGCATTTTTACAGGAACATTTATAGAGAACAAAATGTAGGGACTTGTTAGCTGAAACTACTCAGTGAGTTTGATCGAAATTGTTAGAGCCGTTTTTGAGAAAATTGGAATACCGATAAATTAATATTCGACAAATCTCCTTTTCTGAGTTAACTTGGCTTATATCTCCGTTCAACATATATATACAGAAATAATTATGGGGAACGAAATGTTGGTATGAGTGACCAAAAGACATTCCATTAGGATTTATCACATCTGGTGAAGCAGTTACCCTGGAATTTACGGAAGTGTTCGAAAAAACGTTATTTTCGACACATTTTGATTTTTATCTCTGCTCAATGGACTGTCAGAGGAACATTTATTCAGAACAATATGTAGGTATTAACTATTTGAAAACATCCTGTGAGTTTGGTGAAAATCGCCGAAGCCGTTTTGCCAAAAAGCGTAAAAAACCTGTTTTTGCTTCATGGGCCTATATCTCCGTTCACCGTATTTTCATGGAGATATGTATAGAGAAGAAAAGTTAGGCATTGATTAGTAGAAGATAATTTGAAAGTTTAATCAAAATCGTTAGAGCCGTTTTCGAGAAAAATGCGAAAAACCCTAGTTTTTGGAACATTTTCGTCCTCCCCCCCCCCACCCACCCTCACACCGGCCGAAATCGTCCATAACCTTATTTTGGTGTGTGCAAAAAATAACGAGCAAAACAAAAAAAACCAGCTCAATCGTATCAGCCGTTCTCCCGCAAATCGAACTACAGTCACACACACACACACACACACACAAGGACCACGCGCCGAAATTAGGTTTTTTAGACTCAGTAGGGTCTGAAACGTAAAGATCTGAAGAAAACTCAAATTTTTTTTTGGGCCGATTACTATACTTTCCTTCCCTTCGGGTAGCGGAAAGTAAAAAAGCTGTAAGTGTGAAAAAACATTGTCAGTTCCAGAAACATTAGTCCTCGTGCTCAGCAGAGCTCGAATTGTTGGAAAATTTAGGTAATTAGTAGGCGGCTCTGAGATGTCAGGATTGGCGTCTTTATTGAAGATAGACGACACGGACGTGATTCATATGAACTTCGAACTAATCAAATAATTATTGCAAAGTTCAATTGGAAAAACAACATATTCTTTTATGTTAGACTTGATAGTTCTTTGGTTAGGCGTATCCACGATCTTCAATCTGTCTGTAGGAGCTGAGGGAAGTGAAAATGTACAAACAAGCACAGATTTTGACAGAATCCTCCGATTTTCTACTGAGTCATGTAATGAAATCGAGGAAACTATGCGTCGTTTCGGTTTGGTAGAGGTTACTCACCCAACGTTTATTTCTTCATTTGCCGCTTTTCAAAGGCACTGATGGTTATTAGGAATTCAGGGCGCCAAAGAATGCGGTCTGAGCTGACTTGGGTAAAACAAACGGTGATTGTTGACACTTCCGAATGAGAAAGCTTACACCACTAAACCACCCTGAAACAAGTTTTAATAACTCTCCTTCCCCGCAATCAAGCGGTGTTTCTTGCGGGCAGAAGTTACATCCAGCTAGATAATGAAACTTTTCATCTCGACACTGAAGCTAAATCAAAGATTAAACCCCCACGAATGTAACTGTTGCAACTATTGACATCGCATAGCAGTTGCTAGTTCTGATTTGAATAAAATTATAGCAAGTTGAGAAATTGCGACGAATACGTCAAAACCTCAGTCTGGTGGCGATGTTTAGACAGGAAACCGTTTATTTACCAACTTTTCAGGTAGACATCGTTTTAGTGAGGACTGGCGTTTGGAGTGGCAGGACGGAAAATTAAGGACCCTTCTCTTGAGATTACTTGAAACTATGGATTACTTTCGTCCTCAGTTTCCTCGCACATCAAAATATTACCAGCTACCCAACTTCTGTCGCTGAAGGTTGCACAATGAAATAAGGAATTCCTGGTGGGGAAGTTGTTTCAGAGTAGCGCACATTTCCCAACTAAGATGGTAGTTTGGATGTGAATAGAAATCATTAGATAAGGTACTAAGCCATTTGAAAAACTTCTATTGAAGAGTCTACAGCCTACAGTAAAGCCTTCAGCCTATATCTGTGAAGTTCAGGGAACAACAGTCGACAAGGTAATAAGCGTCATACGCCTTGTAATACCTCCCCCGCCAGTATTGCTTACCGTTTAAACCATGCATATCAGAAAGGCATTTCATGTTTGTATATCAGGAAGAATATTCCATAATGAAGGAAATAAAAGCAGAATTGCCCCTGGGATGTCTAATCGGTTCAGTTTTGTATTTTCTGTACACAAGAGATCTTCCTGGAACAACATGAACAGTCACGGCTACACGACTGAACAACACGGTCATTTTGGGCAGTAACAACTTCTGTCTGGAAGCCTCAGCAAATCTGCTGGACTCAGTTAATTATTTTCGTAAATGAACAAGGAAATGGAGAATCAAACTTAACGTTACAAATCAAGTCACTTGAAGTTCATAAATGGGAAAGTAAACTGCATACCGGTTGAATTAAATACCCGCATCATTCCATACGCCCAATACACCCAAATACGTAAATCGTTGGACGGGCAACTCAGGTGAGAGAAGCACAAGAAAAAGAAGAAAGAAGGAATCAACCCTTAAGTTATTGGAAAGATATTCCTAGCACCCTGTTCACAATAATGTGCTGCTCTAAGAGTAAGTCATGATGCCAGTGTGAGCTAATGGCTGCCGCCTAAGAGGTTGAATAAAGAAGAACAACGTGAAAATCACGTAAAAAGATGGGAAGAAACCACGTAGGAGCACAGTCTTAGTCGAGTGGAGCGTCCGATAAAATTATCTTCACTGTGACCTCAATATTGAAATGTGACTGATACCATCAGGAGAAAGGCTGTGGATCTGCGGTACACGCAATTTACTCCTTCAACCAATTACACTACTTTCCTCCCCATTAGAGTGAAAAAATGACAGAACTAGAAATTATCTACTAGCTGTGGCGTATTAAAAAAAAAAAATTCTTGACTCTAGTGGTGCGGGAATCAGGACGAAAGTCGTTCATGCAAACTAAACGCAGACTGCTGGACGAAACAAGAAGAACCTCACGACTCGAGGCGGAGCTGAGCAGGGGATCCCGATGTGAGGTGGCGATAAGCGCAAAACGGTAGAGCGATAAGCAACAACGGTAAGAATAAGGTCCAGTTTCTGATTTTTTGTTGTTTACGCCACAAACCCCTCTCCAGCGGTTGAGGTGGGGGCAATATATCGTTTCAGTTTGGAGGGATGCCATAGTCCAGCATTTTTCCCATCCTTATCCTGAAGTTCACATGTCCCACCTGCACTTACTGAAGATACGGTGAAGGGTCCCTCAAACTTAGGGTTGAGTTTGGCTGCCACTCTATCGGCAGCAGATGAGAGTGAGAATGTCTTTCTAAGTACTTGATCCCCAACTCTAAAGCGATCTGAGTAACGCCGCAGATTGTAGCGCTGACTCTGACTGATACTAGCTTTCAGAAGATGCTGCTCGACCAGGTGATTCATCCTCTCAGCCCAAGCTCCTGCTGTGTCAGCACAGTCAGTTTGAACGAGACCATTTGAGGAGGTACATGAGACTTTCTGCGATAAGGAGTGGACTGGAGTTAGCTCTCTTCCAAAATTCAAAAATGCAGGCGAGTATTTGGTAGCACCGTGGACTACACTGTTAAGAGCGAATTGCAATTCATCAATGTAGTTATCTCACTTGGTATGTTTTTGTTGGTCCAAATATGTAATCATGAGTTGCCTTATGTTTCTGTTTGCCCTTTCAGTTGGGTTAGCTTGACAGTGATACAATGGGGTAGTACGATGCTGGATACCATTTGCTTCTGCCAGGGCTTTTTACTGAAGAGCTCACAAAGTTGGAGGCATTATCTGAAATGAGCATGAATGGGGTGCCGAAACGATTTAGGATAACTGATCTAAATTTATTCAAAATAGTGGAAGAGGTAGCGTTCCGTATGGGTACTAATTCCAACCACTCAGTAAAAATATCCTCGAAGACAAGGAGATACTTGTTTCCTGCAGAACTTGGAGGGAATGGACCCATAATGTCCATCGACACTGTGTGCCAAGGAGTGGTTAGATAGCGTGGGAACATTAGGCCTCGAGGTGACGAGTTGGATGGCTTCGCACGCTGACAAAGATCACAACGCTGTACATAACGGACAATATCTTCATCTATCAATATCTACAGCAGCAACTTCTGAAGGCTAGTACCATTCAGAGTCAGCGCTACAATCTGCGGCGTTGCTCAGATCGCTTTAGAGTTGGGGATCAAGTACTTAGAAAGACATTCTCACTCTCATCTGCTGCCGATAGAGTGGGAGCCAAACTCAACCCTAAGTTTGAGGGACTCTTCACCGTATCTTCAGTAAGTGCCGGTGGGATATGTGAACTTCAGGATAAAGATGGGGAAAATACTGGATTATGGCATCCATTTGTGGCGTAAACAAAAAAAAAATGAGCGACGTTAATTGAAGAATGTTTGAGTCGCAGTTTCGGATGGGCAAAACTGGACCTTATTCTTACCGTTGTTGCTTATCGCTCTACCGTTTTGCGCTTATCGCCACCTCACATCGGGATCCCCTGCTCAGCTCCGCCTCGAGTCGTGAGGTTCTTCTTGTTTCGTCCGGCAGTCTGCGTTTCGTTTGCATGAACGACTTTAGTCCTGATTCCCCCACCACTACAGAGTCAAGAAGTTTTTTGAAGTTTTTTTGAAGCAATTAACGTACCGGTATGCTGGCCCTCCATACTAGTAGTCTTAACCAATCGATCAACATTTTCCAGTCTGAAAAGAAATGTGTTTTCAGTTCTCGTACCGGACACAAAACTGCATCGAGATCAGAAGCAGAAACTGTGCCAGGTCAACCCCAACCTCCAGAAGGGGTTCTCTTAATCTCGCCCATCTCGTCCATTCAGAGAAGTTTCCTTCCCTTTTTACTTTCCGCTACCCGAAGGGAAGGAAAGTATAGTAATCGGCCCAAAAAAAAAATTTGGGTTTTCTTCAGATCTTTACGTTTCAGACCCTACTGAGTCTAAAAAACCTAATTTCGGCGCGTGGTCCGTGTGTATGTGTGTGTGTATGTGTGTGTGTGTATGTGTGTGTGTCTGTAGTTCGATTTGCGGGAGAACGGCTGATCCGATTGAGCTGGTTCTTTTTTTGTTTTGTTTGTTATTTTTTGTAGACACCAAAATGAGGTTATGGACGATTTCGGCCGATGGGAAGGGGGGGTGGTGGACGAAAATGTACCAAAAACTAGGGTTTTTCGCATTTTTCTCGAAAACGACTCTAACGATTTTGATTAAACTTTCAAATTATCTTCTCCTAGTCAATACCTAACTTTTCTTCTCCATACATATCTCCATGAAAATACGGTGAACGGAGATAAGGGCCCCTGAAGCAAAAATAGGTTTTTCACGCTTTTTGGCAAAACGGCTTCAGCGATTTCCACCAAACTCGCAGGATGTTTCCAAATAGTTAATAGCTACATATTGTTCTCAATAAATGTTCTTGTGACGGTTCATTGAACAGAGATAAAAATTAAAATGTGTCAAAAATAACGTTTTTTCGAACATTTTCGTAAATTCCAGGGTAGCTTTTTCACCAGATGTGATAAATCCTAATGGAATGTCTTTTGGTTACCCATACCAACATTTCGTTCTCCATAATTATTTCTGTATATATATGTTGAACGGAGATATAAGCCAAGTTAACTCAGAAAAGGAGATTCGTCGAACATTAATTGATCGGTATTTCAATTTTCTCAAAAACGGCTCTAACGATTTCGATCAAACTTTCGGAGTACTCTCAGCTAACTAGTACGTACATTTTGTTCTCTATAAATGTTCCTGTAAAAATGCGTTGAACGAAGATATAGCGCCCGTCTATGTAGGTGGTGTTCGAAATTACGGGGGTGGCGGAAAGTTGTGTGTTGCTACGCACCAGATATTTTTTGTTTGTAATGAGCTCAGTTAGGAGAAGAATTTGTTGATTTTTAGTTATTTATTTGTGCGGTAGCCCTGAGATTCGTTTATTTATTTATTATAACGTTTTATACATTCAAGAAATTTTATTTTATCGTGGGTTCATCCCCTTAAAGTTATCTGCGTTCACAGCACAGTATATAGCTCAATAAAGGCTATGACATATCCAGTCTAATAAATGCCGGAAAGGTTAATCGCTACCAGGTTGGTATAAGCACAGTTTAAAACGCTGCTAATTACTACACAACGGCTTACTATTCTCTAGTACAGCTTGTAGTAGTGTCACGCCTCCGAGGCTCATTCCATTCGTTTCAGCACCGAAAAGTATCAATAAACGATACGAAGCATGACCTGACTACAACGTAACTACTAAAATTACATATTACAAGCGCCTGTAGGTATCGGCACGACACAAAGAATCGTGCTGACGGGTGCAGAAGTGGAAACAATGAAACGATTACTTTCGCTGTATTGTCTAGTTCTTACAATTAGTAGACTTGGGCTCACTATAATTACTGTGATTCACTGTTTTCGGTATAGATGCAGTCATACGCCTCTGAGACTCATTCCATTCTACCCAACATCTTAAAATACCTAGGAAATCGTACGGCGCAATTGTGATACAGACCGAAAAAATTGCGTTTTTGTCACTTTGGTGTACCATTTTTTGCTCATAACCAACATGGGCCATGGTTTTTTGTGCGCAAGAACGAGTTTGTTGACCACGTTAAATGCAAGACATGACCTGCACGTAGAGCGGCAGAGGGCAGACAGACATTGCAGGTTTGGAATCTCCATGCTTTAAAACGTAAAGTAGCAAATTTGGAGGGGGGGGAGTGGGGGTGGGTTTAAAAAAGAATCTTGACTGAAACAATCTTGACATTGGTGTATTATTCGGAATGAACTGAGTAGTTTTTAGTGCGATAGAAAAAAATGTCTGTGTCAAAATTCGAATGGACTCGGAATGATAATTCGCACAGACTCAATTTCCTTCCCGTACTTGCGAAAAAAAAAGTTTCGGTAGCTTCGCTATTTTAGAAATCAAACGGCGAAGATTGAGGCCTAACAAACACAGTAAGTCAGTGTGACGTTTTCCGTTTCAGAGATTGAGACAACACCTGTGACAATGGGGTCAAATCCTTTGTTCGAAACAACGAGTAGTGCGCCTGTGAAATTATGTGGTATACTAAACAACAAATACTTCCCGGTCGATCTTGCACAATATTTGAGCAGATGGAGAAGTTTTACGGGTATAAATGGTAACTCCTGACGAAGTTGTATCATTATCAACCATGAAGGCTTCCCTCATCGTTCTCTTCGCCCTCGTCGCCGTCGCTGTCGCTCGTAAGTACAAAATTCCTTACGTACTTGAGAAAAGCTTATCCAGTTAGAGCTGACTCTAGTCAATCCCTATAGGTAGCTTCATGTTGAGGGCGTGATTTGTGTATTAGGCAACGGAGAACGACGACCATAAATTTAATGGTCAACGTAATTCTATGACTATAATGCCAGGGTGCTTTAACGAAATGTATAACATTAACGATTTGATGTAGGAGTGGGGGGGGGGGAGTGCTGTCGGCCTCTTGGCCTTAACCCAAGGGAGACTGGGGCAAACCCCTACTTCCAGGGAACCCTCAACCACTGTCAATATCAGGACTCCGTCCAGGATCACTCAGGAATCTTCGAATTCTCTACCTTTACCCTACTGCCCTTACACAGACTTTCCTGTGGTGCACCAGCTAAACGCTGCGGCTGTGCACCCTTGCAGTGCCATTTCGAGAAAAATATCTCTTAAGGCTTGAATGATGCGAGTAGACTTGCGTCCGCCTTGGAGGGTTTTGGACTTGCCCCTCTTTGCTGAAGGCTCTCAGGTCTGTGGTACACAAGAAAAGTATACGACTGTAGGTATAATTTGATTTTATGAATGAAATTATGCCCTTCTCACACTTAGTTTACGTTTTTTGTCATCAGGTGGACCCCCACGCAGACAAGGTGACGATTTCAGACCCCAACGTGGAGGACAGGGTGGTGGCCAACGAGGACCCCCTCATCATCACCACGGAGGCCCATGCGGACCCCCACCACCACCCCCACCACCATGCAACGGCAGTGCCCCCAACGCAACTGCCTTCAACATGACCGCACTTGACAACAGCACCATCTTCGGAAACGAAACTTTCTCCATTGATGACAGTTCCTCGGATTCTGAAGAATGAGCTTTTGTTCAGCGAGCAGCAAAATAAATTATTTGTAAGTTAATGACTCTTGCGTGCTTTTGTTAGATCATTACCCTTTACATCAACAATGATGTCGGAGTACTAGTTCTAATTGATGGAGAAGTGCATCCGAAGATTTGTCTACATATTGAGGTTGAGTTATCGCGGTTGAGGCTGGTGGGAGTCACTTTGGATGAGGTGGCTTTCGATAGCTACTGTATCTTTAACGTCAAAGGAACTATTCAATTACTGAAAGAAAATGATAACGTTCACTAATCATTAATTTCATCTACCCATATAACTCTCAATACGTCAAATAAATTGATTTCCATTTTTCCAATTGGAAAGGCTTCCAGCCGTCTAGATAAGCAGGTAACCGGTTCGTAATTCCTACTCAACTTTTACGTTGTTGTTGCCACCACCCATGCATTGTGCGGGGGGGGGGGGGTGCACCCTTTTTACAGATACATCCTTTTTCCAAGCCAGTGCTTGGGTGTAGCGCCTGTAAAGACTCAAATGAATAATAATAACCTTGTTGGAAAGTCACAGTTCGACAGATGTGAAGTAACATTGGCAGTGCAGCAGCTTCACGAACTATAGTGATTGATTAGCGAAAGACCCTGTGAGTTTGATTCGAACCTTTTTCGCAAAAAGTTGAAAATAAAACTTTTACGCTGTTTCTGCTCCTTCTCTATCCATTGAACTTTTACAGGCACTGGAACTGATAAATCAATTCCACATGTTGCGATTGCGATTAACTCGCTTTTCGAAAGGTTCTTTGTTTGGGGAAATAACGATCGAAACGAAGATAGGCTTGACCTGATAAGTTGACTTTAGCCTTGAGCTAACTAACGACTTGATTCAAGTAATCTCAGTGTTGTTCAAGTGAGGATGCTGATTCACAAAAGCCTGGAAGTCTTCCCAATGGACAGTATGTAATGCAATTTATAGAGAAGTATTACATTGAGCATTAAATGGATAGATGAAATGAATGACCAGTAAACGTTATCCTTTCCCTTCTATAATTGAATAGTTCCTTTGGAAGCAACCACATTGTCCGGATTTTCAGGGCAACCGGTGGTACATCTGTCAAAAGGATTCTCCATCCTCACCCCCACCCCTCTCCTGCTCGGGTGATAGCTACGAGAACGTTGAATCGGAATTACGAAGCGATGCCTTCCTAGTCAGACTCAAATGAGTAATTAACTTGTTGGAAAGTTCGACCGATATGAAGTAACAGTGGCAGTGCACTTGCCACATTTATTTTTTTAAATCCTGGCAAACTGTCGAACGGAAATAGATGCCAATATGTACCGAGCACATCTAGTGACACAGCCTTTTCCAGCCTTGCGCGCGTTATCACTCGAGTAACCAATAAAGTGCGGTTTTCATTGAGTTTATTTGAACTTTGTAACTATATGTCTGAAAATTACGGTTCATAATTTATTGGAATGGCCCTAGTAGTGTCAAAGCCGTCGTTCGTGTTAACAGTTCTGGAAATAGAGAGGGAACATTATGAAAAAATAATACTAGGATAAACGACAATAGTTCAATGTCCGAAATGTAGGCGGGCGAGCGCTTTCGATGTAAAGGCATCACTGTCTGGCTGTTACGTCAGTATCGTCCACAGTAATCTACCAGCCAAAGAATATGGACCCAACAAGTACGTTAACTTTAATAACTTACTGGCGGAACGAACACAATTACTTTAATACATCACAATTCGTCGACACTTTTGATAAATCACTCTGCTGCTCTCGTATTTCTCCCGCGAATAAAAATGCTGAAAGAATTTTAGTCAATGAAATGTCGTTTATCGGATTTTTACAGAAATGTTTATTAATAAAAATGTTGCGGTAGTGCGCATTTATAGGGTCTTCGTACCTCTCGTAGTTCAGTAGTTGTATGAAACTCGCGATTACTGTGGACATTTTTAAAACTTCCAAAACAAAAACAAGGTTATTGGTAAAATTGAGCGTTAATCTCCGGGCAACGGACTGTCAGAGGACCATCAATATTATCGCGCAAAGCAGAGTCTGTTCTAGATTTTTTATTCAAAGCTGAAACTTACAGACCCCTCTTCTTGCATCTCTATTCATTTTACTTCTCGTAAGATCGCTACGGAGAACAGCGTAGGCAGTAATCAGTAGAAGGTTTATCGTAAGTTTAATCAAAATCGTCATAGCTACTCCTTTAACGTCAGTAGAAAGCCTTATTGAAAATATAAATATAATACTTTATTTTCGAGCTGTCAAAGAATAACAATGAAATGGAATTAAGCACTTAGTGAAGGTCCTGCGAATGGTATAAAAAGTAATTGGGTTAGTTTCGCCAGTAGGTAAAGTTAACATACTTGTTTGGTGAGTCAGTCTTCTCTGACAGGTACTTTCCCCTCACCGCCAAACGGATTTCCCCAGAGGTGCATGACCTTCTTCCTCCTCCCCACCCCCTTCCGCGACGCCACACCATCCCGTTAACCTTTCCCTTTCTTTGTAAGGACCACAACCAACTAACATTTTTACCCTTGGATCATGTGGTGATCCAATGCCAAAGAACAAGTATAATGTATTTTCGGGAAAGCGAATGACGTATTTTTTTGCCTTACGCAACGATTTTGACATTTGAAGAATAGCGCCGAGGACTAATAGTTCACCTTTGATGAGCAAAACGTTGATAAAATCATTGTGTCTTTATCGATTATCTCTTGAGAACTGGAGCAAACTGGATTAGTTAGCTTTAGAAGACTAAGCCCCGGATTAGCAAGACCAGTTCAGTTTCGAAATCCGCTTGTAAAAGTCACAGACGGAATTAACGTCTAGTTAATAACTAGTTAACAAGTCACAACTTATTTAATCGAATTTCACGGCTAACTGGCCATGAAGAGTCTATTTTCCCCAAGGTACCTTTATTTGTATCGGATGGTGACGTCAACGGGAGCGAAACAGCCTGGCAGTCAGTTTTCACTAAGCAATTTTACGACAACGACGTGTTTGCGTTTACGCAGGAAGCTCAATTTTATTACCGGTTCATGTGCAGAGTTTAGTTGAGCGCTGTTCACAATAACGTGGGGTTCTCGTCGTGACACATTGTATTCCCCGAATATTTTACGCCTTAAATATGTTCGGAGTGTAATTGTAGCGGTCGAATTTCGTGTTAGGTATTAGACAAGAGAAACTGCAAATTATTACACAAGCGTTTATTCAAGGTCCTGCTCAGCTTGACGCCATCTCACACCTCCGAGACACATATCATTTGATTCTGTGTCAAAAAATAATAGTAAACGACACGTACCATTACCTGAAATCGACCGAACGTGCATTGATATTATCTAAGTGACGCTAGGCGGTTGGCACATGACTCGTACTGACGAGTGGCTAGAGTGAGGAGGGAGGTAGTGCGGGAAATGAGCGCAGACCAGAGATGAAGCATAACTTTCGACAAATCGTCCCGAGAGTTGTTTCGAATAAATGAAATTTCCATCGAGGCTCATCATATTCGACTCGAAAAATACCTTAAGGTTCCGAACACGACGTAACAGCAATGAAGTTGCAAATATTTCGTTTTTAGCTAATTTTTTAAACCATTTTCATGGATCGGATTGCCTAGTGAGCGGGGACAACTAGATCTTAAATGAAAGTTTGGTGCAAAGGAACGAATTTTTCAGACCATGTTAGAGACTGGACGGTGGACGACTCCTGAATTACATTGCAGATTTGGAATCCCCTCACCTAGAAACGTAAAGTATCATATTTTGATGAGGTGGAGGGCCGAATCATTTAGAATGAATAATAAACCAAAACAACCAGGCACATCTGCCGATGTCGTGGGACACCTCCGAATCCCCTAAGATTCCTTGGGCAACAGCTCTTCATGGGAAGATCCAAAACAAGCAATCGCGCGAATAATTACGGAACAACTTGGCAATTTTTCCACAACAATCCCCAAGCTTCCTAGCTTCTTGGTCGTTGCGAGAAAACCATCTGGCGAGTTCGCGACTTCCTTTTGACTCATTGCGACATTCCAAGGAACCTCATGTCGAGGCACTCCGGAGTAACGTCAAGACGAGTAACTCTCTGGAGTAACACTCTCGTCTAAGAATTGAAAGCGTGGAAAGCTTCGAGTTTCCTTTGGATCTTCCATGTTTCCAAGATTTCTGACACCTTTTGCGTAAATGGTCTGTGTGTCAATGAACGGTCCAAAACCATAGTGGTGAAAACGCCAAATTTTTTTCTCTAACGTTTTTAATTAAATTGTATCTCTGTGGACAGTTCCAATTGCAAAAAGGTAATTCGAAATTTCGAGCGTCGGAAAATCGCGAAAGCAACACAATTATTTTTCATAATTTCTACAATAATCCATTTAAGCGCAGTTGTTCATACAAGCTGAGTGAAAAATAGATGAGATTTGTAGCTAGAGCATATGAATCGCTGAATGCTCGTGTGGTTGAGAAAAGGTAGGTCATGCGCCGCACCAGATATTGTTTGATGTTGAGCAGACTTTGATCAACATGGCGAAGTACCCTCTGGCTAACTATCCCAACCATATCCGCGCCTTTTTATTATTAGGAGGTGGATTGTCAAATGCAATTCTCTGGACGTTAAATGTAAAATTTTCGAGTTATCTCAAACGTACTGGGTTAGCAAAAATACAATACATGTACTAATAACTCGGCCTCTCATTACCACATAGTGTCGGCGGTAACATTATCTTACAGGCAAACAATCGACTCACAAGGGCGTTTTCAGGCACTACTAAAGAGTGCCCTTCTATTGACCCAACCAACTGACAGGTCGTGGGGGTGTGCAGAAAGAAATCATCGCGCCAGGAACTCGTAAATTTTAAGGGAAACGAACGAAGTTCTTCGAAAAGAAGAACGCATAAATGTGACGCCACCTGCGGCCAGAAGAACTATGAAATAGAGAAATACAATTCGGAAGACATAAATCCTAGGAATTCATATGTTCTCGTAACCGAATAGTATCGACCAGATTTACGACCATTGGGGCCCCTTACCTCTTAATAGAAAACCTTCCTGAGTTTATGAGGTGGGATGATTTGCCTCTATCAGCGGGCAAAAATATTAAATTCGCCATCATGTTGTGCAGTGAATTCTGAGTGTTGTCCCTCCGCGGTTACACAGGAAACTCTTTTGGAACTAAATTGTAAGTTGTACATCCCCCCCCCCCCCCTTCAAAAACCACGTAGCAAACCTTCGAAGGTACGTATACAATAAAACCAACTCCTGTTACAGCAGAAATCGGCGACAAAATATAATCTTCTTTCCTCCGTACATTTGGCACACCCGGAAGAGCTGAATTTACCAAATTCACACAATCATGTAAACTGAACGAGAAAAATGTGCAAATTATCGCAAAACGGAAACACGGCCTGACAACTACGGAACAACGAAAACTGACATTTTCTAGGAAATTGGCACCATGTGAGGAGTCGAACTGACAGGTGGATGGAGTTTGGCGGGAAGCAGTGCAGCAATGAACGCAGGCTGGGGATAAAGCGTAAATTTCGCTACATTGCCCCGTAGTAGTTATATTTACTCTGATTTCACTGTTTCCCGTACAGACGCAGCAATACACCTTTCTATTCGACTCAGCATCAAAAAATACTTGGGAAACGATACCGAACACAACGTAAATGCATTAAAACTGCCAAAATTTCGTTTTTGACAAATTTTTTAAACCTCAAGACAACTGGACATGAATCTACCAAAATACAGGACTGCACCTCTTACTAGATAAACGATACAAAGGACGAAAACTGAGCATATTAGAACACATGAAAATCTTTAAACAACAGAACTTTGATGAACAGATCATAAACGAACAAATCAATACAAAATGCGACACCATATTCACACCACTCAAAACACTGCACAAACGAAAACAACCAACTGACGGATTTTCAAACCACCCTATACAAAAAAGACTAGAATCGACAACCTACTGACTATTTAAGACGTTCCCTTCCCTTCACCTCTAGTGGGTTTCCCCAGAGGTGCATGACCTCCTTCCTCCCGCCTTCATCGACGCTCCACCTCCAAGTTTACCTTTCTCCTCGTATATAAATACCATGACCAACTGACCGACTCCAGTGCTGACTTAACGGCCAGACGATGATGTCTTTACATTGAAAGCGCTTGGCCTCAGTTACTCACCAGCCAGAGGAGATGGACTCACCTAACAGGTACATTAACTTTAGTAATTTTTTAAACCATTTTTTGCCCCTAACAGCCAGGGGTTTTGTCGGATGGGATTAAGATACGAAATGGAATTGTGCCCAAAAAGGGATTTTTGAGACTTCGTTAAAGGCCAAATATGCTGTGATGTGAGAACCTCAGAAGATGGTAGGGAAGATGTGGGGGCTATGGCCTAGGATGATCCGGGGGCTGTACACTGGGGTTTTTAGACCTGCAGTCACCTACCGGGCTTTGGTTTGGTGGTCTAGAGTGGATAATAAAGCCGTGCAGAAGTAAATGAATAAACTGCAATGTTGAGCGTGTATAGCTGCACTGGAGGTTTTGTTATATTTAGCTCCACTCTACATACATGTGAAAAGGATGGCGTATTTTCAGGCTGTGCTTATGCTGGAGTTGGGTCTGATCATGCGGGGGAGAAGAGGTTCCTGCCACTTGATCCTTCGTAGGATGAAAGTGGAAAAGGCCTGCGCCGAATGTAGGGGACTCAATGTCCACGAAGTTTAATTTCGGGTTACCCTTTCAGACACAGATGCAGAGGGGAGTGGGGAGGGCCCACGTTTGAAGCTGGGACCCTGGTACATTACACTGATAGCTCAGTGCAGGGTGGCCTGGCAGGGACAGGCATCTTTGGGACGAGGAGTAAAGTTGTGATCTCGTTGGGGTCGCTGGCCACAGCGTTCCAGGCAATGGTGTCTGCGGTGACAGTCTGTGTGCAGCAGTTGCTGTAGAGAGGACTGAAGCTACATAAAATGTATTTTATGGTGGACAGTCAGGCCACTCTCAAGGTTGTAGCATCGTATTGCCTTACGTGATGGCTGGTCTGGGATTGTCTGACTGGGCTAAAGGTGGGCTGGGTCTGACTGGTTGGGTGCTGGGGTCATCAGGGAATAGAGGGAAATGAGCGGGCTGATGAGCTGGCAAAGAAAGGATTGGCACAAATCCCTGTCGGTCCTGAGCCGTTTGTTGGGGCCACCAATGTAGAGAGGAGGGCCAATGGGAGGATAGTTGCAGGGCAAGGGACGCTCGGCCTTAGACAGCCAAAACTCTTCACACGACTCTTTAGAGAGGGCTAAGGAGGTGCTCAGCCTGGGGGAGAAGGGTATGAGGATCATGTTTGGTCTGTTTACAGGTCACTGTCCGCTGAGGTACAACCTTGCTAATATTGGCAAGTGTGAGGTACAGGTGTACAGGTTCTGCAAGGTGGAGCTGGAGATGGCAGAGCAGGTGCTGCGTACATGCGATGGACTCGTGGGACGCTTTTTGTGTGGTCAGGAAGCCCTTTCTACTGCCAAAGAGATGGTGAAGGAAAAACTTGAGGATGTCCTCCACTTGGTCGTGGGTGGTGGGGACATGTAGGGGACGTCGCACTGAGGCAGCCTAGTGCCTTAGGGTCTGGAGGTCGTCCTGGGAATTTGACGTGGAAAGTTTTCTTTTTTTTCTTTCACGATTTTGAAACGTGATTGCTATAGCTTAATTTTCCGCAAAAAAGTAAGTGAAATAATCAGGCAATTGAGTCCTCCCACAATGTAACTCGTACACAGCGTGAAAACTGGATATCAAATTTGAGCCATGAATTGTAGACAGAATATATACTTGCTCTCTCCCTTATTCAGGAGAAGAGGAATGGATGGTTCGTTAAGGCGTCAAGAGGGGGTTTTGAGGGCATCAGTTGTGCAAGTAGTACATTCTCGATTGGGTTTGGATTCTAGTGCAGTCATAGGGAATCCACGTCACAAAATATAATATTAGGAAATGTACACATCAGTTGGAGATCTATAACGAATCAAGGTTCTGCTTGGTATGTGGTAGTATAGTTCCAAAAAGCGCTTTACTGAATAATACGTAAGAAATTAAAGGTTTGGCAGCTAGTTCAACGGTGTTAACATATCGACAGCCTTTTTCGAATTAAAAATGAGTTAAAATGAGCGTTCCTGCAGACATGTTAGCTACACGCGTATTTAGCAATGATTCCAAGGCTGGACGGTACGTTGTTAAAGCTTATACCCCTGAAAGCTGAGTAACGTTAGATTTGAAGGCGACTGGTCGCGGGAATTGGAGCCAACGAAACGACACTTTCGGGGGCAATATCGGAAGGTTAGAATTGCCGCAACATATCATATTCTTAGCAGGTTTACAGCACCTGCTCCCCACACAGGTTCTGCACGTTAACAAACCCACAAAAATGTTAATTCCTTCTTCTTTTCGCTGTTAGACGAAAGCGAGGTCTAAAAAAAAATTTCATCGAGTTGAGAAGCAGAATTAACGTTTCGCCACGCAAATATCTGGGAAGTTTTCATGGGTCTTAGTTTCTTTAAATAATTAACTACAAACAGTATTTTAGAACGTGTTTAACTGTTGTTTAAAAACTGGCAAAGCACCCCAATTTTGCCCCTCACCAATTTTTTGGCACGCGGAGATTGGATGGCAGGCCCCATCCACAGATACCGTGCACTGCAGGCGGCTTGAACATAAATGCTAAATGTTCGATGCCCTGAGAGAAACGAGGGTAAGATCAACCAATCTTGAAGGATCAGTGATGAACCACAGTGAAGCACCGTTCGAGCCCTGGACCAAACTTTGGAATCAACCGGGTGCCCACTTTTGAGTTGTGTCCCATTCTTTTGACCACTTCCCGAGAGGTTCTTCACTTCTTTCAGCAGTACTCAGATTATCCCCTTGATGGGTTCGGCTCTTTCCATTCAGTTGCCAGGAGGTGGATCGGAATAACTCGCGCTACCACGCCGGTTCATCAAAATTCACCAGTAGTTTGCTCGGCACTTAGCTTGCGACACACACATTTAAGTATCATCTGTATCCTATTTCCCGCTGGAAGTAAGTTGTCACGTGATGATAAGAAACCCGATTCCAAGTCTTGTCCTTCCATTTGTTTGATCTTCCATTCAGCGCAGTTCAGTTTTAGTTTCCCTATACGAAGTCAATTCAAATGAGCGACGTGGACGATCACGGCTGCTAAAAGAAAATCCGAAGTTCGGACAACACAGAGTAGCAGTAGTTAGTTTGAAGGTGAATGTAAAACGAGCCGGAAACTCTCAAAGGTGGAAGAACTAGGTTAAGTCTCGGCAACTCGAAGGCGGGAAGCTCACATTCTCGCTCCAAGAAACAGAAACCTGATATTTTATACATGCGACTCTGCGTAGTCAACCTTCCGAGCTTCAAGCCGCAAACCTATCGACCTTTTTCTTGATGATGATATTTCACACAGCTGAGAAGCGAACGAAGAAAGTAGCGGAATGGCGCGTAACGTAGTTTGGAGAGATTCACACTCGAACTTTCGCAAATTTAGTTAAGCCAGAACTATCTCGCACAGCAAGCCGCTCTACTGTACGAGAATTCTCTGTTTTCGACGTGCATAAATCATGAATGTTGAGGCGTCTCTGAACCCTGCTCTATTGAGTTGTTCATATCATACGTAACACGTATGTAGTCTAGCTCCCATTTTACGATCGTCATCAATGGCTGCACACACGAGTGCTGAGTGGTTAATCGCTGTGTCCGCTAGCACGGGGTCCATAATGCATTCTGACACCCGTCAATATTCGTGAAGGTAGAGATTATGCAAAATTCCGAAGGTAACCGATGCGCCGAGGGCTTTGATCATGTCCAGGAACACTGCATTCATGAGCTTGGTTAAACGTCACCCTTGGCATGCAGTTCACGTGCGATGCAATTCTTTATGAAAAACCTCACTTGATCAAGGAAAGTATTTCATTCAGCCAATTGATCCACCAAAATGGGCTAATGAGCAAAAACAGTCCAAAATTGAATTTATCATAGCGATCAAAGCAACAATTTCAAATTAGTTTTTTGTAACCGGCTGACAGATTGATCTCAAGACAAAAGGCGAGGGAGGATAGCAAAGATGACAAGTGATAAGTGTTGAGTGGGCTGGGGGGACTTCCGTCGGTGGTACACACTCCTAACATGGCTGTTCAACGCGAGCCAAATCAGTCAGGGTTTTTTGACCACAGAATGCCCGCACTTGCCCTAATAGCAAAGTCATTGTTTCCCTGAACCCCCTTTGTTACCTTTGGCAATTCCACATCTGCGGTTATTTCCAATGGCAACGGATTTCCCCCAGTTTTCCCATCTTTATTTTCCATCTCCTCAATTTCAGCCTCCTCTCCACAACAGACAGCTCCTCCCAAACTCATTCACCTACGAATTCTCACGAATGTCACACTCGTCTTCCTGTTCCACTCAGACACATTCTTCTATTTACTCTCGGCCCATACAGCTTGCTCTCTCCTTTCGTTACAGTTTGCCACCAGTTCACGCATATTACGAGTCGTCCCCTTGTGTCGCCCTTTTTGTACACAAAATATACTCAATTCATTGCACATATAATACAGTCCTCCTCACACTCACTGTGTTTCTTTTATTTTGATCTTCAACTCTTCCCCTCTCATGCACCTAATGTTAATATTTACTGAAAATCAATTGTCATTTATCTCAATTTTAATATTATTTAGTACGTGTTTACATTTATAACGTATGCCAACGCCTTCAAAAAATAAAAATTACGGAATGTTAATGTATTAGGTATTAAAGTGGTTGGGTTATGTTCGCGCGACATTAGGTTCTCACAGGCGTACCCTACTAAGGACAACTTGCAATGACATCCGTAAGATGAACTTTGCATGTTCATGGTTAACAGTTACGTACTCGTGGAGGCTAACCTGCTCTTTCGAAAACAACCAAAAGTAGTAGTTAAAAACGTGCCTGAGTCCGTTTCGGCCCTGTCCAACGTCTTCGCTTTGGTACCATACGAAATTGACCTCGTTGTCGCCCTTGTGCTTATATTGAACTGCAAAACTCCTTTCATTCTTTCCTTTCTTCTTTCTTTTCCTTTTCTTAATTTTTTCGTAGTTTGACGCTCACCCAGTCTCTACACTCGAGTGGTATTTTTAGTTTGTTTTTCTTTTCATACATATAAGTCCACTTTATTTTTTGTCTCGATTACTTTATTTTCGCGTTTAGTAACTGTTTAGTGGGTCCGTCGTCTCTGGCTGGTGAGACGCTGTGGGCGTTTTCTCTGGCCAGACGATGGTGTCCTTCACATCGAAAGCGCTCGCCCACAGCATCCCATCAGCCAGAAAAGACGCACCCACCAACAGGTACTTGTTAATGTATTAGTTTTTGTGCTTCATTTATTTTTTCATTTTCCGCAGGTCAACTGACTCATCTGTAATTGCTTATACTACAACGAAAAATCCCCACCCTGGTGAATTTTTCGTCAAAAGTATCTGTATGGCTTTCTGTGAACAAACTAACGTGCATACATGTTGACATGGCGTTATCTCACGTTCACTTAAGCCACAAACTCGGTGTTCCTTGATGACTGAACCAATCTACATCGGTGAGCGGAGCAAATGGACAAGGAGGTTGAAGTTATTAAAGCAATTGGGTACTAACATATAACTCTTAACAAATAAAACTCTAGAACAAAATAAAACTCTTAATTACTTGGACCTGAAAATCACACGGTAGGACAACAAACTACAATACGACATTTTTAGAAAACCTACTGCTACTGACATGGCCATACACTTAACATCAAACCACCCACAACAACATAAACTAAGTGCATTTAGACACATGATACGGACACTAGCCAAACAAAATTACAAAAAATAACTTGATACTATCAGTACTATCGCAGAAAATAACGGTTACTCCAAAAAAACAATAAACAAATTATTAAGAAAATATGACTCCAAACACACGACTCAAAAACACAAAATACACAGACTTTAACAAAACGCTGCATATTTACGTACACAGGACCAAAAATATACGGAATAACTAATATCCTCCGAAAGGAAGGCATACAAATCGCATCACATACGGACAACACAGTTAGAACCAAACTAACTGCAAAGACTGAAAAGACAGACTCACTCGACCAAAGTGGGGTATATAAAATAACCTTTACTTGCAAAAACACATACATAGGACAGACAGGATGAAAAATACGGACTAGATACTCAGAACACATTAAATCTCTTAGTAGGGACAAGGACGATTCAAACTTTGCCAACCACTTCAAGACAACTGGACATGAACCTACCAAAAACAGGACTGCACCATCTTACTACATAAACAATACAATGGACGAAAACTGAACGTATTAGAAAACATGGAAATTTATAAACAAAAAAACTTCAATGGACAGATCATAAATGAACAAATCAACACAAAATACGACACCATATTCACACCACTCAAAACACTACACAAACGAAAACAACCAACTGATGGATTTACAGACCACCCTACACAAAAAAGACTTGAGTCGACAAGTTACTGACTATTTAAGACGTTCCTTTCCTTTCACCTCTAGTGGGTTTCCCCAGCGGTGCATGACCCCTTCCCTGACGCTGCACCATCATCCCGTTTACCTTTCTCTTCGTATATAAAGACCACGACCAACAGACTGACTCAATGGCCAGACGATGATGTCTGTACATCGAAAGCGCTTGCCCACAGTAACTCAGCAGCCGGTGGAGACGGAATCACCTGACAGGTACGTTAACTTTAATAAGAGGTTGAAGTTGTTGGCTGTGACTATATTGGAGCATAATGGCACGGGCGTGAGTTCTAGGGACCCTACTATTAGCAACCCCCTACGTACAGGTTCGCGTATAAAAGCACGCTGTTGCAACCTTCCTGCCTAGATATCCCTCGATCATTGAATCTCTTAGTCTCCTGAAAACCACAGCGAATATTGAGAGTGGCTCACGAAATCGTGAATTTTCCGTATGTCATACTTAAACAGACAGAATTTAGTTGTTTCCCTTCTTCAACTTCACCTTTCCACAAGGTTTAGCTCGTTGTGACAATAGTGGCTTGCGGCGAGACCACCCCTGGAAAAGGGCTCGTTTCAAGTCGCCGAACACGACGAAGTTTGAGAAGTTTATTCATCCCAGGTTCTCTAAAAATTCATCCTCAAGTTTGTCGTCTAGCGCTGTCATGATAAGCCTCTTTGTCTCGCCTTCTACGTAACGAGTTGGGACTTACCACTAATCAACAGCAGCTCGGGACCCGCCGGCGCAAAATACCCCATCACGTTGTCAAACTTCCACTTTCCTCGAGGGAACAATGTTTTCCCTCGTAAACAATAAAGGCGCTGAGTCGACCTTTGAAATAACTCAGGAAACACGAGTGAGGAGAAGCGGAATTGTGAGAGAGGACTCGATTGCCATCTGTGCCTTTGCTTATTTCACCTACTTTTGCCTGGAAATGAAGCTATACAAGTCACATCTCAAAATTACGAATCACGTTAAAAAACTTACACGTCACAATTTTGAATTCTAACTTTGGTGGTACTGTAGCTGTCAATAGAGCGTGGAAAGAGGCAAAATTTAAATATGTTGGGCAATGAGTGAAAAATCTGGTGTAGCGCATCATACAACTTTCCTCGGCCCCACGTGCACTCCGTAATTGTCATCACTCAACCAACTTATAAAATGTTTTTCATTCAGTTTGTACGAATGTACTAGAACGCACCTCCACTTTCTGCATAACACCCGTACCTCAAATTTGACATTCAACGTTTCACTTTTACCTGACGTACCCAAGCAGGGACCCAAGGTGCACCTAATTGTTATAATGTACTGACTGACTCCAATAAAAGGCACCAGGCGATCGTGGTCTAGTGGTTAAGATATTGGTTCATAATTTTCGACGATAGTCGGGAATTGTCGATCGGAGCTCCGCACGATTTGCCGTAATTTTTGCCTGAGTCAGCAGCTCTTCCAAAGCATCTCCAAACTACCTCAGCCCAACGTGCGCCAGCCCGTGCTTTGTCAGCGAATCCTGGACCCGAGAATTCGTCTCATTATTTCTCTCTTAATTTTTTTATTTTTCTCTCTGGGCCTCTTCTCCTTCTTGGAATGAAGAAGTTAAACCACTAGTTGGGCGCCAATGTCCCCACTAGACCACGATCGCCTGGTGCCTTTAATAGGAGTCAGTCAGTACAATAAACAGTGGCTTTAACACCTCTCATCTGCTGGCCATACGCGTTAACATCCATTTCCACATTGTGCTTTTCCGCTGCCTTTTTCAAGACCACCATCCACGTAATCCTCTTTCTTACCACTTCTCGAGCTATTATATTTGTGTACCTCGTTGACGGGGATTTCAACACATTCATTTCATAATCTAAACACAAGCCGAACGTGTATAAATTCCATTCCTCTCTCAAAATACACGATGTACGCCCGAATCAGGAGTACTACTTAGCTCTAAAAGCTTTCAAACGAAAAAAGTTCAGGAGTATTTCCACCTTCCGTTTTCCCCCAAAGCCCCAATCCTGGGAACCGAAGCGCACGATCGAGTTGAATATCTTCATCTTAACAGAGATGGGAATGTTATTCACGAATCGAGACTGTACACTATTCTTATTTAATTTAGACGATGTCAAATTCGCAATCAAACGATTTATTAGGTCCGTATATAGTTGGGGATTCAGAGTTCTGTCAATATACTTAACATTAAACGCTTAAATTTCCAACCGATTGACCTCCAATGTTCTTGCTTTGCTAAATTTGTTTGAAAATCATCTTAAACCTACTCAAATTTGTGAACGGTATGTTTGTTGAGTCTACTTGCCATCCCCTGTAAAACTTCAGGGTTATGCTATCTAAATTACGTGCGTGGGACTGAAAATGCGAAATCCAGCAATTCATTAATTCTCACCCCAACACCTAGGCGTTCAGCATAATCTATCAAGATAAGTGAAACTTGATACTGTTTGGGCGAAATAATAGAAAATGTCTCGGAAGCTGTTGTAGCTGAGAAGAGGCTTTTCCCTCAGGCCTGAACGTGACTTCACAGCCAGTAGCGCTCGTTCCAACGGCATACGTACCCCAATAAAGTTTCCTTGCTACATAGTTCGCCTACCTTATTATTTCAACTTAGTTTATTAATTTTTAATTTCCTTAGTAATAGTCGTCTCTGTGTGTGAACGCGATGACACAAAACAGCTCAACTAGTTAAACTCAAATTTTAAACAACTTCTTTTCGATGTGAGGTCAAAATAAGTGAATGAGCAAAATCGATTTAAAAATTAGTTCATCAAAATCCAAATATATTTTTCGTAATAAGTGATTTGATTACATTTTGGTTGATCATTCTGATACACCTATGCTTTTTACACCCCCCCCCTTCCCAGTGAGAGCAAAGCTGTTAAGCTCGACCGTTTCTTACTTAAAATGTGCGGTTATATTTTAGCAAGTTCAGACTAACTGAGTGAAAGATATGTTACATTAGTAAGTAGAGTGATACAAATCGTTGGAAAGGATTTATGTTCGAGAACAACGGTGATCGTTTTACTGCCGCTGTGGCAACCTGAAAAAAAGTCCGCATGAGAAACATGAGAATCATTTAATTATTTCTGAAAGCCAGAGGCACATTAACGATGCAAATTTATCATTAGTTGTTGGCTGATTTTGAAATAATACCCGGCAAGCTACAGGGGGGAAACGGTAATAACATAATTACGAATACATTCTGTCAGGATCTTCATTTCAACGGTACCTTCAAATCCCAAAGGCATTACGGTCTCATCTGACGCTTACTAATGTTAATAATTAGTTATTGATTATCCTCCTAACTCTGGCTGAGGAAACATGAGGAGGGCTTTCATGAATCATTCATTGAAGTTGACCTTGACCGCGATCCCAAGTCCCATAGGTTCGTACACGCCCGTTAATTAAGACGGGAGAGCCCTATGAATTGTTTAGACCTGCAGCGTCGCGTGGAGTTCATTCACCGCCGAATGTGAGACATCAAGCCATACCACGACAATTTATTGAGCGTGAGGGGAGTTGAATTGCGCTTTCACGTGCCTCTCCATGAGCTGGTAAATGAAAAGATGAACAGTCGGACGATGAGGAATGATTTGAAAGTTAAAGTATGACTAAACACTAAAGACAGAGAACTAAACGGTAATTGAAGAGCACAAATAATACCCAAGAAGGTTGGAAAATTCTCAGAAAGCTTTTGATTTAACTGTTTTCACGAAAATGAGAAAAATGAGTTGAACGTTACCGAAGAAATTAATTTATGTCCTCGTTACATAATTCTTAATTGTCTGCGAAATTCAACAACAAACTTGAGAGAATCCACCTAAAAATAAAGCAGAAATGAGAACTTAACCTGTTTCTTTACAAAACCGCAGTAGTTATTGCATCGGTTGACACGTAAAAGTATAAAACCAATAGTATACTCTCTCTTCAGCAGCCGGGTTTTGGCACGGAAAATGAGGAGACGTCAGAATGAATCATGAGCAACCCATATGGTCAGCTAGAGGGCTTCAATAGCATAGTTGGATACGTTTAACTGCAAGTCTTGTATAAACAATTTTATACTGAGCCATTATTGTTTGAGCTGGTATTGTTATGAGAAAATCAGTGCTTCATAATTAAGAATCTCTAAATGTTGCCCAACCACATATCTCATTTATGCATCATAAGCCTACGCTAGAATTTTCAAAATTATTCAAATAAGACGTGAACGGGAAAACCACACAAATCGCTTCACAGAAACGCGATACAGAGAAAATGGCGCGCAAGTTGGCTTAAATCTGATAATCAGCCTGCAATACTCCAAAAATAGCAACCCTTCCATGAGGCAATTCCACCATTGAATGTTGCCCACTATTTAGTCAGTTACTTTCATGCGTCGGCGTCAATATGGACTATCGGCAACTCGCAGTCTTGTGATAGTGGGTTGGGCAACGTTTAGTGATTTAGGAGGCACAATATTTTGGAGCAGACTAAGGGGAGCCAATTTGCAGAAAGCACATTGGGATTAAAACCAGACCACCTCATCCCTTTCCTAAAAGCGATAAAAAGGTTTGAAACTGCATCCGCTCGACTCGATTCAAGGATCAAGAGGACCAAAGCAACCAGGGTATCGAAATCAGTTAATCTTCTCGTATGACGCTGAGATTCTTCACAGCTCACGATCAAATACTAGACAGACGAGATCGAAGGCCCCTGACGTCTCCTAAAGAAGAGGCAGTCTGGCAACCGCCTTACCAGTAATTTATTATGGACGTAAGTAAGGAGTTGCAGGATTCGAGGAGGTCATATGTGTTAAAGTTCAAACGGAGGCCATTAGTCTAGCACCATTCGATCTGTGAGTCAAGGTCAAGAGTCGCCTGCAACGCATATACTTCAATGATTGAGCGAAATCTGTGAATTTTTTTTTAACGCAACGGCTTACTGTTCTTTTGCAAAACTTGACGTAGTCTCACACCTCCGAGACCAACCCCATTCGATTCAGCATCGAAAAATACCAGTAAACCATACGAAACATGACCTGAATACAACGGAACGACGAAAACTGAATATTCGAGGCGCCTGTAGGCAATCGGCACTACATATCGAGTCGCGCTGGTGGGTGGTTTTGATGGGACGGGAGGGAGTATGAAAACGATAACTTTCGCAGTATTGTTCCACGAGTTCTTTCAATTAGTAGGCTTCTGCTCACCATAATTTCACTGTTTTCGGTCTAGACGCAGTCTTCGACCTCTAAGACTCATTCTATTCGACTCAACATCAAAAAAAAACCTACAAAATGATTGCAAAACCCCCCTAAATAAAGCGTCACATTTTGAGGGGGGGGGGGATTGTAAACCGAAAGGGCACACCGCTCAGAAAACACATTTTCCCTCACTAAAGGCTACCATAATAAATGCTGCTGAAAATATGCTCAGTATTTTCCAGCACAACTCCTATCAGCCACAGATTTCTTGTGGGGAGGGCGGTTCGAAGTTTTGGGGTTTTTAAGAACAATATTAACATGAATTCTCATTGGTCAGGATAGTTGTGGAAGGCCTGAACTGATGCAAAGTGCTCTACAAAAAAGTTAGCAATTCCTTCAGAACACGCGCGACCCGTGCGTCTAAATGCGTAACATCAAGGAGGGATGACTCTCTATGTAAGTTCTAAAACATTTCTCTTAACGTGCGTGGAGGACATTTTTTCAAAGCCCTTGCGCAGGCGTTTCGTTTAGTCAATTGAAACTATCTGTTGCTCGGAAAAGTTTCAAATTGAGAGAAAAATAATTCTCACAAATTGCATGAGATCAAAGCTCCCGAAAAATATCCATCGCCCGCAGGAGAATCTGCTCGCAACGCGGAGGGCAATCCAATAACAGTCCGAAACGTTAGCGGTCGTCGAAGAAATCCGACGGAAACTCCGTAATCACCGAAGAACGTGATTTATTCGCCGACTGCGGCTTGAAGAATCGTCGAAACGAGACGCGGAGGGAAGGGAGATGAGCAACCGAGGTTTTCGATGAGGGAAGATCTGACAGTATATTTACAGCCATATTTGTGATGCTCCGTTGGTCCTGAAAGTTCTTCAAATGTTCCCGAAACCGAATCGTTTTTCCTTCGCTTTCCTACCCTCCCCCTCCCAACCCCACTTCACCGCAGTTTCCACTATCTGCTCGGAAGGGCCTCCTGTTAAAAACTGAATTCCTCCCAAATTAAAGCCAAGATCCCTTTTTATCAGCCGCGCTTCAGCACAGCAGAATAATCCCCTTTACTTATTTTTCCATGTAAATGCCTCGTTCCGTTTTCCGGAGCGTCCTCGTTTTCTCCTCAAAAGAAAGTTTGCGGAAAAGATATCAAACGAATGAGAATTCGTTTCAAGGCCGATGTATCAAAATGGATTCCTCCGACCGTTAAACGCTGTTCGACGGAGGGAGGTCAGTAAAAAAACATCATGTGAGACGTACATCACAACTGTTCTAAGGCCACAAACAATCGCAAATTTTTATTCCGCTTTTCTTATCTGTTTTCATTCACCTCATGTGAGACCACCTGTTGGCAACAAAACCATTCCACCATTTCTCTTAGAGACTTAGACATGGAGGAGACTGCTGGGTGTTGGCTAGTACTGTGACTGAGCGTTAAGAAGGGCCAGGTACCAAGGTGCAGGGCAAGAAAATGTTGCTGGCAGTCATTTGCTAGAAGAGTGGTGGTTCAGTTTGAGAAGCAGGTACACTAGTGAGGTTTCAGTGGAGTCTTGGAAACTTTGGTTGGATGATCATCAAAGTCCACACCACTTTCAGCGCTGTTTTTTTCTTCTTAAAGAAGTTGAAAACTTTATTTGTACCTTCCGATGCACCATAGTTGTGTTTAGAATGGTACGCTGTAGTACATGTTATGCACTAATTAACATGTAACTCGTGCAGGATTGCTGCCCATTAGCAGTACCTGTTTTTAGTTAGTGGTAACAATTAATTAGAATAACAAACAAACAATGAAACGAAACTATAACGATAATACAGATCATAACAATAGAATAATTTAATTGTCAACATTGGTCGTTGGTCACTGTTGTAGAAGATCTGCATGGTGTTTGCATTGCAGTTTTCTTCGGAGACGCTCCGTGGGGCGTTGTTTAATATGGTTCCCCTGTGGGGCGTTGTTTAATATGGCTCTTGCGGTTTGATTAGGGTGATTGGTGAGAGCAGTATGCAGTTGGCGGTAGCACGATTTAAGTATTTCATCCACCATCTGAAGCTCCAGGTCATTGTGCAGGGCGGCGTTCCGGATATACCGGGGCATCCACCATTAAGCGTAGGAATCTGTTTTGAATGGTTTGAATCCTGTTGATTTGCGATATCGATGCTGAACCCCACAACCCACAGCCATAGAGCCAAATCGGCCATCGGAACAAGTGATATGTAGACTAGTTTCTTAAGTTTGAGGAGAAGGCAAGACACAGAAGAGATGAGGAACTTTAGTTGCTTGATGCGATGTCGCAGTTTTTTGAGTTGGAGGGAAATATGTGAGGACCATGTGAGCCGTTTATCCAAGCTAACCCAAGGTGTTTCACTTCGTCTGCCTGCGGTACTAACTCTCCGTCTAGAGCAATAGGGACGTGTGCAACTCGTCTTTTGTAAGTGAACTTGACGACTCTCGATTTATGTGCACTCAACTTAACCCTCCATCTTTTGCACCATGCTTCAACGAGACTGACGTACTCCTGTATTTGTTTGCTGGTATCTGTGTATGTTCCCTTGCATAGTACAGCAACATCATCTGCAAATTGCGTAACCTCAACTTAAGATGACAACGGGAAATCTGAAGTATACATGTAAAGATGTGCACTCATCTTTAAACCTCATCCAATAATATGAACCTGCTGGACCGTGATGAGTTGGATGAAAAGGATCAAGATGCGAGGTTCACCGACGGAAGTAAATAGTGTTCAGTTGGGCGATAGCCACGGTGTCGTCGAGGTCGGCTAGAGACTCTCGCCAAAGTTATTCGCGTTTTTGTTTGTTTTGCATGTGTATTTATTGTTGATCCCGGATTCGGAACATTTGTTTTCGATTTCTTTGGTGAAGTAAAGCAATCGAAGCTAGTGTCCGTTTTGGATTTTCCTAGAAGGACCCACAGAAACTTATAAATCGAAAACCGGACTTCGAGTTCTGGGCACGATGAAAATTAAAGTTTTTCTGGTTACCGAAGCATCTCTTCATGATTCAAAAACAACGGGTTTAAACGTAAAAAGTATACAGCGAAGTGATGAACCCGAAATTTACGGTTTACCGCCCGAATACCAGCACGTAGGTAAACACGCCGAGTTGGGTAAGCTGGCGCCGATTAAAAATGCGATTACATCTATGAAACAGCGACACCTAAAGCGACAGTTCGGGTCACGTTAGACGAAAATACTAAAAAAGTTTACTTCGATGAGGATGAAAACCTGTGGTTCAACGGAATTTACTTAAATATCGATGAACCCGCGCGCACTGTGATCGGGCAGCCCGATGCCTTTTCACACTCTATCGAGCGGAAGCAGCGTACCCTGCATTCAATCGCTAAGGAAGTCGTAATGGACAACTTTTCCGGAAAAAATCAGAATGCGGGCGTGTGGATAGATACCTTCGAAACCGAATGTGGACGAGTGGAAGTAGAGGAGGGCCAATGCGGTGATGTTCTGAGGCTGTTCATGGAAGGTGTTCCTTTGGAATGGTACAATGCGACGAGGAAAATCATCGGGGCTGCAGACTGGAGGACTTGGAGACAAGAATTCATCGAATATAAGGTAGAAGTATGCGCACGCTCCCTTGAGGAACTCCAGAGCATATGAGTGATACTGCTGAGGTTGCGTTTCCGCATTTAACTGCGTACGTACGGGATCTCAAATAAGACTGCACAATCCTGAAGTAGGTGTCAAGCAAATGACGTTTCACTTTAATTAGGAGGCCTTCGTGCCAAACTTTATCAAAGGCTTGGTAGGTGTCTAGGAAAAGTCCTAGGCAGGTTGTCTTTTCTTCAAACGCGCTCATTATCATATCTACTACTCTATGCAGTTGCGGTGGGCAAGAGTGTGACTCGTGGAACCCGAACTGTGTGTCTGGGATTAGGGTGTCAAGATGTGGGCGGAGGCGAGCAAGTAGCAGTCTTTCAAAGGTGTTGCAAGAGGAATCCCACCTCTTGTACCCTCCTCCCCCTTCGAATGACATGACCTTACGTCGTCGAAAACTGTCATTTATTCTATACGAAGACCGAACCGCATTTCACTAGATTACCTCGCTCGCCACAAGCCTGTCAAGAGAAACACCATCAAAGACAAATGCGCCCACACCCCTCTAGAGGTTAAACTCCTCTACCCATGTGACAGTTTCCCTGTTGTGAATTGAAAGGTTGAACGGAGAGGAAGTAGAGCGTCCCACTCCTTTATGCACCGCTGTCACCACACCACGCACCGCGATGAGTCTGATCCAACCGGCAGAAAACTTATATAAATAAAAGAAATGTGATGACTCTTTGACAATACTTAAGACCGATTCTTTTTCTTCCCAAACAGGGAAAGCCGGGGGAATTGTCAGGTTCTCAGGAGCACTACCCACTGGGTAGAACGATATATTGGCGTAACATCAACTGGTTTGTTTCCTTATCAAATGAAGGATCTTCTTATCGAAGAGAGCTATATCAGTCGACTGTCATGGATGTTGCGCTTTCGCTATCAAGCAAGAGACCAGCCGCTTGTTCACCATCAACTGAACCCAGACCTGGAGAGGTTTGGTCATTTTGACCGTCTCCCAGTGGCGAGCAGTTGTCTGTGTGTTACCTCCCAGACGTATGATCCCTGGGGAATCCCGTACCATTTGGGAGGAGATCTTAATCTGGTTTCCCACCTGATCTATTTACTTGGATGAAAAGGTTCATAGGGACAGATCAACCGTGACCACGTTTATTTGTCCATGACCTTCTTCGCAAACTGGGTGAAACGGTTATAGGCAGTCAAACCTGGTCTGTTCTTCCAACAACCGTTGCTCATTGTTGTAGGAAATGCAGTGCAGCAACACGTGGTGTCTTGTTTTCTCTATACTGGTGGTGCAAGACCGTGCAGGATGGAGAGTGTTTGAGAGAAAAAAGTGCAGCCGCGCGTTGAAGTCACTATGAACCATAAGAGACTGGCTCGTCCCTTAAAACTCATACTCGATCACCAAGGCCTATAAGACAGTATCTGTCAATACTGTCTTGTAGGCTGTGGTGATCACAGCTCTCTAGAGTTGAGCCAGTACTTTCTTTTGATGGACTGTGATTTTGCTACGCTAAACAACTGGGCAGCAGCCAATCACGCTTAAGTAGATGACCTAGTACATGAGGATTGTGTCATGATAACATCTCCCCAAGTGGGCAAACCTTGCAACTGGAGGTGTTTGCTGAAACCCCACCACTCACCTATATTGACTGATAGGAGCCTGTGGCCACGAAAGCGTGTTGTCGGTTGGCTATTTAGTTTTCCTTTTCAGAGGATTAACTGGGATTTTTCCTCAGCCACTTGCAGCTTACCGAGCTAAAAACCATTGGGTGGCAGTTTGGAGCACACGGTGGGTGTTGCCTTGATTTGACAGATCAGCACAGTCAAATCATCAACATACGTGTATGGCTTGCCGCCACTCACCATCAGCCACCTCAGAAGGCCTTTGGAGAAGGCGTTCCAGAGTACTGGTTCGAAGACTGAGTAATGACTTCAACTGCCAATACCTTCTAAGCTTGGAGAAAAAATGCCCCCCCCCCCCCATATTGTCATTCTCTGTCTGATTTGCGTCTCTTCGCTCGGAGCACCTGCTCGACGAACACAGAGATCCCGCTCCAGTGTCTGGACAGCGGGGTATAGTGGCCACCCTGACACAGTTCGTGAGGTGTAGCCTCTCTTCCCTGGGCAACACTGGGAGAAGGTATACTCTGCGTCTCCCTTACCTATGTGGCACAGGTACGCCTTGGGCATGCCTCCGAGGCTCTCCAGGCACTTTCATCCTGCCTCGCTCGCAGGGTCTTGAATCACTCTTCTCTCCTCACTTCACTGCGTCTGATGGCTTCGCCTCTTCTTAGATGCATTCTCTGGCGCTCTGCTGCAAGGTGATGCACTGGGATGACCACCGCAACAACAACAATCGCTGGCTCACAGACGGTCCTCAACATGGTGGCCACCCTCAGTGCCCCTTGCCTCTTCATTGCAGCCACCATCTTCCTCTGGTGTGCTGAAACGTGCAGGGCGTTTACCCACATCTCCACGCCGTACAGGAGAATATGGTGAGTGGTTAAAAACTTGCAGCTCTACTGAGGAGAACTACTGTGTAGGCTTTATCACAACTTTATAGTATCACGACGTACCCAGGTGAAGTAATGTACACTGAAACCCGCACAAACACAGACCAATTGGCCAAATGTTGTTTTTTTTCAGCTCGAGGGACTGGCTTTTTTTCAACTGGTTACGTATCTTCGTAACGTTAAGAAAAAATAGAAAAAACCTCCGGAGGAAAGAATTTGAAAAAACCTAAGGTCACGATATTACGCATAATTACCTCTTCTCTCTGTACTCCAATTACCACGTTACAGAAGGCGTTAGGTTTGAACGTTTGAGCTCCTTTGGAGAAAAAATACGCTGTTTTACGGTCGTTGCATCTTATAATAAAGGGCAAGGCCTTGTCTCTCCTGGGGACCATTAGGAACATAATGTTAGCGCCTCATTGTAGAATGTTCGACCTGACCTACAGGAGCTCAACTACCTTTGAAAAATCGCCTCCTTTTAAAGTTCTGTCCTTAATTAAATGCCCGGTGATAAATGAAAGAGGCAAAAACACCGGAGCAGCGTGTTGAAACAATTACAGGACTTTTGGTTCGTAGTTGAACATTTCAAAAGTCAAACGGCGCCCATTCAACTTAAGTTTCGCATCATTCGACGATAGAAGTTGCACAAGTCAAATACTATCAGAAAGCACATGCAAACGCGAGATAGAATCAACTTTTCAAATTCAAAATATCTGCGTGTAGTGCTAAATGAACCTTATTTATTTATTCCGTTCGTCAATGCCTCACATAACTGAAAATTGTTGCAAATTATTGTACAGCGATTTGTTATTTTCTTGCACAGCATAATTGGTGCCTATCCTATTTAATCAAACGTCGAAAAAGATTAAAAATTTGATGCTTCAGTTTTCAAAACATCAGAATTCCAAGTTTGCAATGTCCGTCCGCTGTTCATGCCATATTTTGCGTTCAATGTGGTCTCAAAATTCCGCTTAGTACCTAATTGTGCCCACCTTCTAGACATTCCGATCGGACGGAAACGGATAAAGAAAAACGCAATTTTGGCAGTTTTATCGCGGTTATGTCGTGTTTGGGATAGTTTTCCAAGTATTTTTCGATGCTGGGTCGAATGGAACTAGGCTCAGAGATGTGTGACTGCGTCTAGACCAAATCGGTGAAATCACAGTAATTATAGTGAGCCAAAGCATACTAATTGCCAGAACTTACGGTACAATACAATGAAAGTAATCGTTTCATCATTTTAATTTCCCGTCACTCGTTGGGATCACCCGTCAGCTCGGCTTCTCACGTCGTACCAATTGCTTTGAGAAGCCCGAAATATTTGGTCGTTCCATCGTAGTCAGGTCATGTTTTGTATCGTTTATCGGCATTTTTGGTGCTGAATCGAATGGGATGGGTCTCAAAGGTGTGAGACTACTAGGCCGTGCAAGATAATGATAAACCGTCGTGTAATAACTTGCAGCGTTCTCTTTGACTAATTTAGTATTATGGAATGTTACTACATTAGATGTTGTTGAACTTTTATCAGGTGTTTGATACTTGGTGACGAGTTGTGTTGTTGTTGTTAAGGGCAGTTGATTGTTCAATCGTGAATATGAAGATATAAATTGGCCTTCGTTTGTTTCTGAACATCTTTCTTACAGTATATTCCTGCAGCTGTACTTCATGTTCTTCATCTACTTTAGCAGATGTTAATACGGCTATTTCGGCTTCCAATAATTACTATGGATTAAAACTCGGCCAACCTGGTCTGTTGAGGGCTTGAAATCGACGAGATACGAGACGACGGGGTCATTTATATCTACACAAATGTTCGTGTCATGATATTACAGTTACTGTAAAATTATATAAGTGACTGGTCCTACTGAATTCCACGGCTATCACATCAGCATGGGGAAAACAAAAACAGGCTAACTCTGATTTTATCGTCTAATTTTGTTTTGATTATCACGATTGCTGCGGTTTTGGTGGAATCGCCCTCGGTCCTTTGAGTAGCGGAAAGTAATATGGACTTTTTCTTAATCCGATTACCACAATCTGCTTAGTTCCGTCGGGTTGAAGAGACTACAACCGGGCAAGTGGAATATGTTAGTTGTTTCGACAAACCACCTTGTTAGAAGCAGAGGATACGCCAAATAACGCTGCTTATGTGTGTCCCCCTCAAAAGTGAAGTTTAGAGTTTCAATACCTCCGAAAAATAATGTATCAACGTGATCTATTTCCATGTTGAAGCTCTCTCTATCTTTCTCTCTCTTTGCTTCTCATTGGAGACACGCACTTTGAATATTCGTTTTGTTCGTGTATCGATTCGTTGGCCGAGATGCATAGAAAAACACTTTTTTTTCGCCTACGTTGTTCAACCAGATGGCGTCCGTTGCAGAACAAAAGGAGTTTTTTCATTCCACCTCCTGGCAGATGACTGCTACCTACTCCGATTTCTATTATTCGACAGAAGATCGCCTCTGGCTCCACCACCATATCAGAAGAATAGAAGACTCGCGGTTTAACAAAAGCTCGACATGTTCCCTTAATTATCTCGTCGCTGATAGATTTAAAAAAAAAAAAAAACAGAGTACGAAGAAACTTTCTTTCCCCCGAGACTTTCCATTGAATATTGCGAATAACGTACTTCACTCGAGTTGAACAAATGCTAAAATTTGTACCTTTCGTAGAGCTGTTGTCCTTGCTCAATCCGGATCAATGACGCCTCCTGCACTCCCTTGCTGGTGGTGACTGTGCTCAAGTGGTCTTAAAGTGCAGTGGCTTGAAGGATTACTGTGGCATCTTTGTTGGTGATTTTGCCCAACACCCCCAATAAGTGCATTGGTTTAGGTAACGCAAAAAGGTGGAATCACTTTCGCGCCCTAACATGGTAGATGAGCGCTTCACTTCTTCGCTATGGGGATTTCTCGCCTTGCACGTATATTCATTTTGTGAAGAGTGAAGTTGTTTTGACCGGAGGAGACATGAGCGAATCACGAATACGGGTTTTACTGTAGCACAAAACGTGTAATTGAAGAGTTGGGGAACACTTACATGTACCAGGAAAAAGTAGGTAGAACCGCATAAGAGTTCTAGTATACAGGCGCCAACAAGGGGGCTCTGAAGGCGTGAAACTCGTTGTACGGGGAAGGAAGGTGGAACCCGCATTAGATGTCGATGTGGTGTCTGTTGAGAGACATGGAAGACAACTGTATTTCGCGAGAGCCAGTAGATGACTGTGTATTGGAAGAACTGGGAGACCTGTCGATCGAAAGAACTAGTAGATGAATGAGTTTGGGAGGAGTTGTCTATTGTGGAGAGGATTGTAAATTGCGAGGAGGGAATTTGATATTTGGGAAAGTCCAGAAGAAGGAGAAATCCGTTGTCTCATGGGAATGACTGAAGATGTGAACTTTCCAGAGATACAACAAAAGGGCTTGAGAACCGAAAGGTGTCCGGGAAACAATGGCTTTCCACTAAGCCAGTGTGGGCATTGGATGGTCAAAAACCCGAGCTAACACAGGTGTGTAAAGGGTTCTGCCGGCATTCTCTTCCACTACCACACTGTTTGAAGTCGTTCCTACTCCTATTCCTTAGCCCATGGTTTTTATACCAATCTCATCTTGTTTGGATTGTGAGCAACACATTTTCTTTGTAATTTGCTATTGCGTATGATAAAAAATCCGAACTTTAGGTTATATTGGAATATTTTACGAAAAAGGAGTTTCATTTTAGTTTTGGGTTATATTTAACTCAATTATTTTGTTTCTTCTAAAGTTATATAAGTGGGGTTTTTGTTCAGTTATTAATTCAGCTTTTACACACAAACTCCCAATCACCTTGTGAACAGTGGATTCAGGTATTGTGCACAACAGACTCATTGCACTTGGCATAACTTGAGGATGGGGCTATAGCCGATACTAGTAGCTCCCGTCCAAAGCTCTACGCACGCTCCACTCTCCCCTCTGCAGACGACAACAGTTGTGCGATATGTTACAGGTTAGTTAGAAAGAAAGAGAGAGAGAGAGAGAGAGAGAGAGAGAGAGAGAGAGAGAGAGAGAGAGAGAGAGAGAGAGAGAGAGAGAGAGAGAGAGAGAGAGAGAGAGAGAGAGAGAGAGAGAGAGAGAGAGAGAGAGAGAGAGAGAGAGAGAGAGAGAGAGAGAGTCTTGGCCACAGTGCCTGTAAATTCTTTCTATTCCTCTGGGCATTCATCACGAGCATAATCGACCAAAGACCTTTGGAGGACCGCTCCAAATTTCTTCCCCACTCTGCACTTCCAGGAAGCGATGGCCTAATTTGCCAAAACCACTTGCCCTTCTAGACACTCACACCGGAAGAAAAAGATAGCAGGGCACTAGCTAAGGCCGAGGGAACGATGACCGACCTCATGACCAATCGAGGCCAATTTCCCATTTCCCACCATTCTTCCGCTAAACCCATTTCTCATTCTATGAAAAACTCGTGACTGGCAGGCACAACTCCGAAACGGTAGAAAGCGCCGGCTCGCCGTACATCTTCATCCAGGGAAGATGATCAGACCCAGAGGGTGCTCCACTTAAATAGTTCATTGAAGTACTGACATTTCTAGTTCAGTCATTTTTCGAGCGAGTTTTCTTCAACGACACGGATATTTTCAAATTAAGAACTTCCACGTGATAGACCAATACCTTGATAGGGTTATCGGTAATTCGCGGTTAGGTCACGCAACCGTTAATTAAACATTAAAATAAAAGAAAACATCTCACTTTTTGTGGACTAGTGAGAGACTCGTATTCAACAGATGAAAGGTGCAGTATCTCCAAACTGCCCAAAAAGTCCTTCTACCGTTTTTGGTATCGACTCATTATCGATATTGAAGATGATCTCGATTATAGTGAACGGTGCAGATTAGCTACTTGAAGTGAGTACAAGACAACTTAGTGATGCCACTGATCAGTGCCGTTCATGTTCAGTCGGCGCCATACAAATGTGTCCCCTGCTCGTGCTTCAGGCCTCCCCCAAAACTCCCCTACCACACGCTCAATGCTCGAATAAAAACAGTACTGTGTTAAGTACTCAAAAGGTACACTTCAGTCGCTTTCAAGTCAGTGTGCTGGAAGCCATTTTTTCTCTCTTCCACGCTCGTAAATCCATTATGTAGACCTATTTGTTCGTCACTCGCTGTTGCTTCAAACAAAATGAAGTTCCTTTTCCTCTCAGACATCCCTTTCTGTGGATTTCGGAGTATAACTTGTTGTTTCAGGCAAACGGCTTTCTTACACTCCCAATTTGTGTTGTATGCCAAGGAATAATTACGCGGTTAAATTCATTAACCCCGAACGAGGTAACGCTGAATAAGCTCTACATCCCGACTAATTTCTCTTCGAGTGTCCTCAGGCGCCGCTTTTCTCGCGAGTTTCCTCTATTTTTTTTTTTTTTTTTTTCCCTCTCCCTTTGAGCGGTAATTTGGTTCAAGCTTCCCCTTGTTCTCATGGCCCTTAACTGGATTGTCGTTGGAGTTCACGTCCCATTTTCTGAGTTATTAAAATATTTGTAATTGAGACTGAAATGTTTCGATTGGAGCGGCAATATTCTTTATTTTAAGAAGTCAATTTAGTATATAAACCAACCAACCATTTAAATACCACATTATTAATGATTAAGAACTGAGTAAACTTAAATAATCCACTTACTAAGCAATAAAATATTTCGTAGTAATACGTATTTACCTAAATACCATAATTATTTCGCTGTCCAACGTATTATACTTTGTTCTTCTGCTTGTTTGAAAGAAAGTCGGATGCTGCCACACTAAAAGGCATCAAGCAACACTGCCCCAGCTTTTCCAAGGGCAATAGAATCCGAAAAACACCAATTTGAGAAAATTATTTGTGTGTATGTACTGATGGTGGCTAACCGCCGGCAAACAATTTTATTAAAAATAGTGGAAAAGATAAGTTCTTTCGTCTTTTTATTTGATTATAGTTAGGACAGTGATCAAAACACCAAATATTTGTTGGTAACTACAACGGGTGGACTATAACTTTAATATAGTGCGAATGGTGAATGAGCTAATTAAATAGCTAACTGTCAATACGTTTTGGTAGCCACAGGTTTTCCCTTGAGAAGCAAGTCAAGTACTTAGGATTTAATGTAGATGACGGGCGACGTTTCAGCTAACACCTTCAGTCCCCCACACTTGGTTTTTTCGGTTTCTCCTCTATAATTCTAGAGTTATGACACGACTTCCCCAAAATATGACTTCAACAGTACAATATTTTTTCCTCATGCGTTGGCTTTGAAAATTAAGGTCGTAGCATAAGTAGCAGCAGCCTAACATATTCTGGAACTTCCACTTTCTACGTAAAAGATGAAGTTGCGTCTTACCAAATGAATTGAGTCAAAATTAGTTAAGTATCTGAAGTCAAGAAAATCGCTGAATGCGTGTAGGAAGGAAAGATGGTGTTTTTGTGATGCGACCCTCCTAACTTTAATTTTTTTTCTTATCAACGCCGTGTAAGGCCTTTCAAGGGGATGTACACCCCCATATTTCTCGCCTCGAAAAGATTCTAATTTAGCCTAGTTTTCTAGCTTCTACTGTCTTCAGATCCAAGGCACGAGCAGCTCAACCTACGACATTTCTTGCGTGGGGGTAATAGGATTAAACCAGCATTCAACAGCTGAAGTTGTGTACGTGGTTAACTGCGTTAATCCATTATTGGAGATGGAAATAGGTTAGCAGCACTGTCTCCGTTTCTTCACCTAGCGGAGACAAGATGACTTAATTTGTTTTGTTCTTCTTCTCGGCCTCTTCCGCGCCAACCGTCGTCGAATTCGTACACCCGCTATATAACTCCCGTAAAGTTGTGTGATTTCCTCGAACAATTGCCGCGACTTCGCATCTTCGTTGTGGCCAGCCCGACAGGACTGGCGCTTTGCATTACGCCGGCAACAGGTACGCTACCAGTTTCGATGTTGAACTGTAAATGGTAATGCAAAATTGAGCTGACGGAAATTGGAGATGGAAAAATAATAACTGAAAACCGGTTGGCAGCGTACCTGTTGCCGCAAATTAAATATTTTATTGGATGTGCACCGAATTGTAGAACATGTCATGAAATGTTGGCCACTCTAACAAGTTTCCTCCAAATTTGATCAATTGTAACTTGAGAAGAGAAACCTATCCCCAGGGCCTGGCTGGCGCAATGCCACGCGCGGGACAGACGGCGTCAAATTTGATGAAGTACCGGCAACGGGTTCATCGGACATAATTGACGTAACAATAGCCTTAATGTTATAAAATTATTTTTCGAGTGCCTCAAACTTAAGTTTTAGATTTCTAGAAACTGGTGACACACACTTTGTCAAATTCGGTAAACAAATCATCTAAAATAATTCAGTTTCTTGTTGTCAGCAGTACGACGTTCAGCGTCTTCCACTACCTTGTGTATCCTATCAATTTTGGATACGATAGTTTCCTGCCGAAATTCCAAGTCGTCAATAATCGGCATTGTGAGTGAAAAAACACGCGAAAAGTGGACTGAGACCGTTCGATTAAGTTTACGCGTCTCGAGTCGGGGTCGATTTTTGGTTTATTATTCATTCTGAATAATAACCCTATGTTTTCGGTCACGAAACATTTTTTACAGCCCCCCCCCCCTCAAAATTTGATACTTTACGTTTCAAGACATGGGGATTCCAAATGTGCAATGTCCGTCTGCCGTCCCCCGTCCTCTGTCCTCTGACCCCGTCCACTGTCCGCCGTCCGGGCCATTTTGTGCCTTTAACGTGGTCTAAAAAATTCGTTCCCATTTGGTATCTATCTGTGCCCGCCATCTTGGCAATCCGATCGGACGAAGCCCATGGTTGTTATGGGCCAAGAATGGTTTAAAAAATTAACGAAACGCAGTATAATCGCAAATAAGCCGTGTTTTGTATCGTTTTCAAGGTCCGCTCGACTTGCAACGCCCTTTGGACTCGCAACGTTCTGCCAATTGCCGAGGGAGGGTTCGCTGGAAGCCCCCGAAGGTTAAGGCTACTTCCTCCGCACACTCCTCCATCGGATCATCAATGCCTACAGACGTTTACGGGCGCCTGGCGCCGGGGGAATATTTAGTTTCTGTAGTTCCATTGTAGCCAGGTCATGCTTCGTATGGTTTACTAGTATTCGATGCTGAATCGAATGGGATGGGTCTCGGAGCAGTAATACTAGGTCAAGCTGTTCACGTGAATAATAAACCATTGTGTAATAATTTGCAGGGTTTTTCACCCGCAACCATGAAGCGTTGGTCTCGCTTGCGCCTGTTCTCTACGATCGAACGATTTCAACTACTGCACATGGAACCGACAGACAAATTCGTAGCTGAAAACTATAACTCTTAATTATACGCTGATTACTATAGACCAATTCAAACCATTTAAATTAATCCTAACTGACTGAAGTATTTACGATTCGGCTCCGGCAAGGACCAATTTCGATGTTGAACTGTAAATGGAATGCAAAATTGAGTTGACGGAAATTGGAGATGGAAATTCTGGTGCGTTGCAACACACAACTTTCCTTACCTCTACGTCAATTCACTTTGTACATGGCTAACTCTATTTAATCAATTCATTTACCACTCAGTTAATTTGAACTTGGTCAAACAACGCTTAACGACAGCAGAAAGCGGTAGCGCTTACAGTTCCGGAATTTATTGTGCTGCTCGTCCTCATTGCAGGGCCATTATTGAGCAATCGGTACACAGATAATTAATGAGGCTGTAAACACGATTTTTCAAAAAAAGGATAGTAATCACTTTTGCAGAGTTATTGGAAAATAACTGTTACAACTGGTAGTAAGCGAAACGGCAGTAGTTGAAATTCAGGAATTTCTGGAGTGAGCCCCATGTATCACATGAGCGTTTTTAAACACTCACCCTTTAGGTATATGATTGGACTACAATACCGAATTTTTTTGACATTCTACAAGAATTCCAGCGGAGTTTATAAGGAAAAAACTGCGCGAAAAACGCTTTTGGTCGAAAATTTTGATAATTTATTGTGCTGCTCTCGTCATTTTCCCATGAATGAGAATTTTATAGTATCATTGTCTCATTGAGAGCTATCAATATAAAAAACGTAATTAAAATCGTTAGAGCCGTTTTTGAGAAAAAAAAATTTGGTGTTTTGATCACTATGATGACTATAGTTAACTTTCAGTGGATTTTGCCCATACCCTCATTATTGCGTCCCATGGTAACTCGTAGGCTACACATCAAGTTTCAGCTGATTTGGTACGGTTGTTTTCTCTAAAAACCGCGCTAAAATCAATTTCGTCGAAAGTTTTGGTAATTTATTGTGCTGCTCTCGTCATTTTCCCACAAATGGGAATTTTATGGTGTAGTTGCCATATTTGGAGCTACCAATGTAAAAAATTTAATCAAAATCGTTAGAGCCGTTTTTGAGAAAAAAAATATTTGGTGTTTTGATCACTATGATAACTATAGTTAACTTTCGGAGGATTTTGTTCATACCCTCATTTTGGCGTCCCGTGGTAACCTGCGGGCGAGATATCAAGTTTGAGCTGTTTTGGTACGGTGGTTCTCTCTAAAAATCCTTCACAGACACACACACAGACCATTTTCCCAAATAGTGTTTTTCGGACTCAGGGGGGTCTGAAACGTAAAGATCTGAAGAGAACTCAAATTTTTTTATTTCAGCCGATTACATGGCTTTCCTTCCTACTTCGTAGAGCAAGGAAAGTAAAAATAATAACTGAAAACCTGTTGGCAGCGTACCTGCTCCCGGCGTAATGCAAAGCGCCAGTCCTCTCGGGCTGGCCACAACAAAGATGCGAAGTCGCGGCCATTGTTCGAGGGAATCACACCACTTTACGGGGGTTTTATAGCGGGTGAACGAATTCGACGACGGTTGTCGGGAAGAGGCCGAGAAGAAGAACAAAACAAATTAAACCAATCTGTATCCGCTAGGTGAAGAAACGGAGACAGTGCTCCCAACCTATTCCCATCTCCAATAATGGATTAACGCAGTTAACCAGTACGTGTACGCCATTTCCACAATTTTGGACTTGAAATGGTTTTAATTGAACGTCAGCTGGCTGAAGTTACTTATCTCTGTTTCACTATATACAATTTTCTAGTTGTTTTGTTTTTATTTTGAACATCTTTGTTTTGCAAGCTTTGTTAATAAACTCCTTATCACATCGCATCGCTATCTGAAAATCTGGATACTTGGAGATTTTTGGGAGTGAATACTGAACCCAGTGAGACTAAAGTTGAAATCCATAACCGGGAGAGGGATCGGAGGAATTCGGGGTTTCCCGGACAACGTAAACAACCCCACACGCTCCCAACAGCGGCACGTCCAACGCTCATTAACGTTGCATGTATACAACCCCCCCCCCCTTGCCATTCTTGACATCGCGTGTAAACAAACCAACTCTCACTGTTGGCTGGCTCACGTGTTGCAGTTCTCGCCTCCCTCGTCAACAGCGGTGGCAGGAGAACATTTTGAGGGGAGAGACGAGAGAAGCTGGCGGCAAATTTTGTTCGTTTCCACGGCCTTCCCATTTTAGAACTAGGAAAGTTGTATGTAAAAAACTTGTATATGCGTAATCGGGTTGTCTTGTTGGATATTGGGAGCCAGAGCATGAAGCGAGTTTTGACGGATTGGTCCACTCCCATTGGCACACGCTGGGTGGAGTAGGCTCTCCAAGGAGGACCCACCGTCGGTGCATCTACGTAACAATTCAATTTGATAACCACGGAGCTCCAGGTCTCTCCAGCTCTACTTATTTTTGCGTTAATAGCGCTGCGTGCGCTGCTAACACTAAGATTAGATGTCGCTCGGTTGGTCAAGAGGTCGTACAAGACAGCTTCAGGGATGTAGCGTTGCAACGCAATTTACCACAATGCCAGAAAGCCTTCTCCGGCTGCTCCGTGCGTTTTTTGGAGGCAGAAATTATTAATGAAATCCTTTTGAGTATTTTGAGGCATGAAACCAACGTTGTCGAGTAATATGAAAGCGTGACTTGTCAAACCGGATCAGCCATTTTCCAAGTGCCCCCGAAAGTGAACAATACTTCCGACACCCTTCGCGAAAAAACGTGCATATTTATTGGAATTAAGATGTAAAAGCGAATGGCGAAAGTAGAAGCGATTTTTGAAAAATGCGATCAACGAACAAGTGAGTAATAACAGCCTCCTGAATTCAGATCGCTGGAGTTGAGGAGCGGGATGAACCATTCACTGAGAGGATCATCAGGGAGCTTCCCTAAAGCCGCCCAATTATGAAACTGCTAACCGGCTCATTGGGAATCTTCTCACACCCTTCGAAATGTTCGACAGCCTCCGATGAGATGAGCTTCCCATTCAGATAATAGCTTCAGGATCCAAGGAGAGAAACATCGATAATCGCATCGGAGAGCGCGGAATGTTGGGCTGGCCGGGGGAGAGAAATGTCTGAGACGCACGAACGGCCAAAGGAGCAATATCCGCTGACCTGTGGTTTCTCTTGGCTCGTTCTAAAAGGCTCTGTTAACATCGATTTTAGCGTAATTCGCATCCAACTAAACTTTATTTGTACGTTTCACGTGAGTTGGAGCACCAATCGGATAGTGATCGAGGTACGAGTAAATATTCTCTGGAAAAAGGAACAACCGTATCCAGGAAATATTTGGTTTTGCCCCTCACACAACTTTCCTTAGCTATACGCTCGCTCAGTTCATTTTAACTAAACACAATTTACATGAAATGCGGTAGGACTTAAACATCAGTTATCTATTGAGCAACTCATTCGACGACCATGACGACGGACTCGCGAAACTGGTGACATATGTTTTCGAGAAGGATAGTGTTTACAGTCTTGGGGTTACCGGGTAACGGCTGTACGGCTGTGAGAAATGGTAATGAGTGAACCGAATCCGGAATTCCGGAATTTCTGTGGTTCCTCTGATTATCTTCCAAACACTGTGAAGCGCTCCTCCTATTGGTAGTTCATCGACCTACCACCTTGATTTTTATGAGAATGATGACTGCGCCAAAATCTTCGAAACGTTTGATAATTTACTGCCCAGCTCTCGTTACGTTCCCCCTGATTGGAGTTTTCTGGTACTATTGTTTTATTTGTAGCTGTCCGTACAAAAAATGTAATAACAATTATTGGAGCCCAAGTTAATATTTTGTTATTGATCACTACGATAACTGTAGTTAATTTTGTGCCGATCTTGTTCCATTTGGCGTCCCAATACCAAATTTGAGTCGATTTGGTTCTGCCGTTTTTGCTCAATCACGTTCACATACGCACACATAGACCAGTTTCTCAAATGTCGTCGCATACATTATGTATTGTGAAGGCACAATTTTGGACGCGGCGAAAAAAGCGCGGGAAGCCGCGTCCCCACTGAGCGCCAGCCCCTCCAAGGGAAGGAGAAGCCGAGCCCTGCGGTTGAACAGGCCGGCGGAGCCTCAGAAGGTTGCCGCCGTCGTCGCCCGTTGTCATTACGAACCGTTATTGGAAAAGGGACAAGGAGATTTAACTATCAGGAAATATTGTGCATAATTCGCATTATTATCTCGCTCCATTTTTCTGAGCGAGAGCAAGGTGAGCCGCTAAAATCTTTATTTTATATATTTTTTATATAAATTATCAATTTGTTTTTCCATTAAGCCCATTTGTGTGGTAAGACGCCCTCCTTCACGGATCAGGCTCCCCCTTTTGTTCAAAAGTATCCCTGGTTGGTTGTCCGCCCCCTTCCCTGAGAAGAAGGAGTTCTCAATTTGGTCAAATTGGGAAGAAAACGATCGGCCCCGAACATTACTGTATGTATTAACAGTAGTTATGTATTATGTATGGAATTCATAGGTGAGATATGCGCTGCACAAGGCAACTGCAGCCCTGTGGGCATACAGGAGGCTGTGCAGCAAATCATGTGGCATAACTCCAAAAATGATGGAATGGCTCTATAAGGGAAAAATAAGACCGCGCGTCACCTACGCCTCCACGGTGTGGTAGAAGGCAACATGCCAGCAGCTAGCAGCTCAAGGGAAACTCCAGAAACTGCAGCGACAGGCATGTCTAGCTATTACAGGGGCAATGAATACGTGCCCTACTGCTGCAATAGAAGTCCTTTTAGACATCTCACCTCTCCATGTACATATTCGGAGGACTGCTTACGTGGGAGCAGTAAGGCTTTTGCACACAGGGAACACCTCCACCAGGGTTAAGGCAAGCCTCCAAAGAACAACTAGAGAGTTCAAACTGGAAGAGGCAGTGGTCCTTGCTACCGACGTTATGTCAGAGCGAAAGAACTTTCGGCTGCCATTCAGGGTAAGTATCCACTCGCGGGAACGATGGGAGCAGGAGACGTTCCAGACCGAGGTGGGCGCCCTGCGGTGGTACACCAATGGTTCAGTCAGACAGAGCTGGACTGGGCATTGTTGGGCCCAACTACAGTCTGGCTAAGCCACTGGGAGAGTACGCCACGATAGTCCAAGCTGAAATCCTAGCTATAAAGATCTGCACGGAAGAGATCCTGTCTAAGGGACTCATGGGCAAGCGGATCTACATATTCTCGGACAGCCAGACCGCATTAAAGGCCATTGCAGCCTATCGCTTCAGGTCCAGGCTGGCATGGGAATGCCTTCATGCGCTCAAGCAGCTCGGCGCCCACAATAGGCTTTCCCTCATTTGGGTGCCGGCTCACAGGGGGCATGAGGGTAATGTAAAGGCCGACCACCTTGCGAAGAAGGGCACAGAAGCCCTACCCATTGGGCCTAAACCTCACGTAGGTATGACTAAAAGTCAGCTGAACCATTTCGTGGCCCAATGGGAGATACAGGAAAATAGCGCCCATTGGCATCGCCAGCCACGACTTAGACAATCGAAAAGGCTTGTTACGCCTTCTGGTCCAAGGGCAAAGGCGATGCTGACACTCTCCAGGAGGGAGCTGAGGGTCTTGATTAGCTTCCTCACCAGACACTGCCCACTCAGGTATCACCTCAACAAGATGGGCATCTCAGAGGCGGTGGAATGCAGACTCTGTGGTGAGGAGGACGAGACGGCAGAGCATATCCTATGTGAGTGCCCTGCCTTAGCAGTGAAACGCTTTGGATACTTTGCCCAGGGGATTATTGAGCCCCATATCATAGCGGAAGCTGCGGTGAAGGGCATACTCGGCTTCATAAAGGGGGCGGGTATGTACGACGCCTTTTACTAAGGAAGGGTTAGTGTCACAATAGGCCCACACGTGGCAGCAGTGACTAAGGGACTTGTCCCGCACGTCCTCGGAAAAGAAGAAAAAAAAAAGTATTAACAGAACTCGGGTAAAGTGTCTTTGGGACTCACGATTTCCATGGAAGATTTCGTGGGGATGCTCAACAATCCGAACTATAGTCCGTGAGATGGGAGAACTGGAAATGCCCCCCTCCAGATTCACAGATGTTATCCCATCGCCGACTTTTATGCCTGTCATCTGAACGGGAAGCATTACCTGCGGTCTGTATCACCGTTGTCACTGATTAACTTCCACTTTGCTTTTTCTTTCCTTGACTCTACGAAGTAGAAAGGTAAGTTATGTAATCGACTGAAAAACGAAATTATTCTCTTCAGAACCTCACATTTCAGAGCCTGCTGCGCCATTTGGGAAAATGGTCTGTGTGTGTGTATTTGTGAATGCGATTTAGAGAAAACCGCTGAACCGAGTCAGCTTAAACTTGTTATCTAGCCTGCAGGTAACCTTGGGACGCCAAAATGATGGTATGAGCAAAATTAGTACCCTAACTATAGTTATCATAGTGATCAAACCATTATATATTTTCTTTCTTCTTTTTGGCAGAAACGATTTTGACTAAATTTCTTTTATGGGCCGTTTCAAATCACAATACGATAAAATTCTCATCCGTGAGAAAATGACGAGCGCAACACAATAAATTACCAAACATTTCGAAGAAAATTTACTTTAGCGCAGTTTTTCCCATTTACTGTTACTAGAATTATCACTACAGACATTCCTCTACCAACTCTCGAGCCAGTCACAGCTCTACTCACTCTCTCTTTGCTCTAGTTCCCCATGCAACCAGTTCACGTGTATTCCGAGTCCCCTCGTTTTCGCGCTTGCATACTCACACTTACACTCTTATCGTGCATTCATTTATAGTTTAATACAGTCCTTCTCTCACCCTCACCGAGTTTCCTTTTATTTGCCAACTATGTTCTGAAGCTCCCCCTCCCAACAGAAATAAATAAGTTAATTAGATAAAGGTGGCAGAGAACGAATAAATGTCAGAATTTAAGCACAACTAACTTTCTTCGTACGCTATCATCTTTTAGTCTCGGTAGAATCTTCTATGTTAATTATATTTGTGCACTGCTACACAAATCCTTTACTTCTGATGCCGGCGACTAGCAACACACAACATTCATAGACTCGGCCGCTACATTTTGGAGCGCTGTATTTTTGTTCAACTCATTTTCACATGCGGCACAAAATGTAGATACTGATTGGCTGAAAGCACTGCGGGAAATTCCATTTAAATCATTTTCGTCGTTTATGAGAAAATTGGAAGAACGATAATTTAATGTTCGGCAAATCTCACTATCCGATCTATTTTGGCTCACAACACTGTTGAACGGTCTGAGGATTAGTTGCGAAGAACATAATGTTGGTATAGATTAGTGCTCCAACTACCGCGACTAGATAAATCTGCTTTGCTAAGGCTCGTTAGTTTGTAAAGGGATTAGAAGAGATCCGAACACTCCCACTTGGAAACAAGTACCTCTTCGCAAATAACAGCGAACAGAATAAGACGGAGGTTCACAGGCAGGGCACTCTTTTCGGGGTACGTAAACTTACAATCGAGGTGGTCGACACACTGGAGTTGTAAGAGAATGCACCGACTTGTCTCACCCATTTCACCCGGCTCTTCTGGGCCCTTCATTCCATTTAAGTAATTCCTTGATAGCGGAATATTAAATCCCTTTTTAATGCCAGTACGAAGTTATCATTTGTTATCAATTGAAAGTAAACAAGATTGGTTCGATTTAATTTTCTTATTCCCGAAGATTCTATTTTATTTCTGAGTGCAAGAAATCGGTTTGGGCCGAGCCAATTTCGTTACAACGTGAGCATGAATGCACTCTTAGTGTGTATGTATGTTCTACCATTTCAAAAAGTATTGTTTAGCAACCAGAGGCCAAATTATTTGTGATCTTGAGCTTGGGCCTTTCCCAGGTGCACTCAGTCCAACTATTTCTGAGCTGGAGCCTTTGTACTTTCCTTGCTCTACGAAGTAGAAAGGAAAGTTATGTAATCGGCTGAAAAAAAAATTTTCTCTTCAGATCTTTACGTTTCAGTCCCCCCTGAGTCCGAAAAACCCTATTTGGGAAAATGGTGTGTATGTGTGTCTGTGAACAATTTTCAGACAGAACCACCGTACCAAATCAGCTCAAACTTGATATCTAGCCTGGAAGTCACTATGGGACGCCAAAATAAGGGTATGACCAAAATCCATCGAAATTTAACTATAGTTATCATAGTGATCAAAACACCAAATATTTTTTTTCTCAAAAACGGCTCTAACGATTTTGATTAAATTTTTTATATTGGTAGCTCCAGATATGGCAACTACACCATAAAATTCCCATCCATGGGAAAATGACGAGAGCAGCACAATAAATTACCAAAACTTTCGACGAAATTGATTTTAGCGCGGTTTTTAGAGAAAACAACCGTACCAAATCAGCTGAAACTTGATGTGTAGCCTGCGAGTTACCATGGGACGCAATAATGAGGGTATGGGCAAAATCCACTGAAAGTTAACTATAGTCATCATAGTGATCAAAACACCAAATTTTTTTTTCTCAAAAACGGCTCTAACGATTTTAATTACGTTTTTTATATTGATAGCTCTCAATGAGACAATGATACTATAAAATTCTCATTCATGGGAAAATGACGAGAGCAGCACAATAAATTATCAAAATTTTCGACCAAAAGCGTTTTTTGCGCAGTTTTTTCCTTATAAACTCCGCTGGAATTCTTGTAGAATGTCAAAAGAATTCGGTATTGTAGTCCAATCATATACCTAAAGGGTGAGTGTTTAAAAACGCTCATGTGATACATGGGGCTCACTCCAGAAATTCCTGAATTTCAACTACTGCCGTTTCGCTTACTACCAGTTGTAACAGTTATTTTCCAATGACTCTGCAAAAGTAATTACTATCCTTCTTGAAAAAATTTGTGTTTACAGCCTCATCAATTATCTGTGTACCAGTTTCTCAATAATGGTCCTGCAATGAATACGAGCAGCACAATAAAATCAGGAACTGTTAGCGCTACCACTTGCTGCTGCCGTAAAGCGTTGTCTGACGAAGTTCAAATTAACCGAGTGATAAATGAATTGATTAAATAGAATTAGCCATGTCCAAAGTGAATTGTTGTAGAGCTAAGGAAAGTTGTGTGTTGCAACGCACCAGATATTTAATGTTAGCTGCAGGAAAGGACAAACTGCTCTTTTAGTCGGCTTCTCCTCCAGACAAAGGGCTTAAGTTCAGTTTAATTTCCGAAACGACAACGGGATTTCTCCTTTTTGAACATTCAAAAATACCCGCTTCCCACCATTCGATACCTCTTCTCCAACACACATAACTCTTTGCCAATCCAACCGACCGGACACTTGTCCCTACGTCCTCACTCTGAACACTTTCCAGCTACTAATTAGCTCTCCCCCTCTCCTTCCCCACGCAAGTATTCAGAGTCCTTTGTCCGCGCTCAAATACTCAAACTCATATCGCTATTCGTCAAAGTGTAATACAGTCCTCACTCACGCTCATTTATTTCTCAATCCTTATGCGCCCAACAGTATTAGAAAATATATGCCAGTATTATCGGGCTTCCAAATTATATTAAGTTGCGTGAATTGGCCGCCACATCAAAATATCAACTGTGATTACGTTCACTAAGTGGTAATTAAAGGTATGAACGTTGAAACCTAGCAACAAGCGAATTTATTAGGGATTTTCTTAAATGAATTTGACGCTTCATCTTATACAAAAACTTAATAAATACATTTTTTTTGCAGATTGTCGGTGGCCAACCTCACCTTAATACAACATTCAGGTTCCACTTTCGTCCCGTGAACGTCAATGACAGGATGAAAAGAACGTACTGTTTAATATTAACAACTTTGACGCTGAACTCTCAAGATTAATCAGCTCAGTTAAGGAAGTTTCATTACGCCGGTAAAATTATGTGAACTTTCTTATTTTGTTTCAAGAATACTTATGAAGTTGTTCACGGTTACAACTTTAATCTCACTATTTTTAAAAAGTCGTCGCATTAATTAGCAACTAATTGGAGTTTCGTAACGTGAACGTTGGCGACACTAACAAGGAATACTGGGATGACTAAATTGTGAATGAAACTGAAAAAATCTTGGTTAGCCTTTTACACAGCTACCGTCAACAGTTTCGAGTCACAAAAGCGCAAAACATCGTTAACATTGTTATATTTATTTTCTTTGAATTGAGAAGCGATTTCAGATGACCATTGAAAGGTCTCGCACCGATACAAAAAGGAATGGGCAAGGCAGCTCACCCAGCGCAGTGTCAATCGCAAAAAGATTCACTGACCACGCGCGGAAATTAGGTTTTTTGGATTCAGTAGGTCAAAAGGTAAAGATCTGAAGAAAACCCAACTTTTTTTTGACACAATTACAGTACTTTCATCACCCTTTAAAAACTGCGCTAAAGTTTACGAAGCATTAAGTTGGACAAAGTTTAGAAGAATGTTGTATTGTTACACTCGAAATAAAATATGTGGATAAAATAAGAGAAATAAGTATTGAACGAGCTATTCGTTAGGTTTCAACAACAACTTCCGTTTTCTCAACTATGGAGCCTAATACATTTTTCAAATTAAACTCGAGAATATTCTTCTCTAGGGTGTGAAAATTAGGTGTTTTCTTCCAGAACGGCGTCACTTGAGGTCGACGAAGTGAAACTATTCCGCCCGTAACTTCGTTCACTGTTACAAATATTACTCGAGACCTCGTGTACCGTCGGAACGACACAGGAGGCGATTATTCAAAACTAACCCGGGGATTCTTCAATTGATGCCCTCGCGTTTAGCCTGCGGCGGTGGAAATAAACTTTCACCGTGACACCTTTTCCCGCTCGAATGAAGATGAGAATGTCTCGGGAAACCTCAGCCGCACGGTCCTCGGGGAACTCGATTATGACAATCCCGGCGTTTTCCCTTTTGGTGATTTGCCGTGCTTTGGTCTCGAGAGAAATCAAGGTTTCTTCTTACTGAGAAAATCAACAATTGCTAGGCTGTCACCTGATGGCGAGGGGAGAGGGGGGGGAGATTTAAAGTCTACTGCGGTTTCGTCGTTATTTCCTTCAGCCAGCGTCTGAGCCGACGTAAACATTTCGCTTCATCGCGATTTGATTGAATGGCCCTTCCGCGTCATTTTATTCGACCAAAGAATCTCGGGTTTCTCATCTCATCTGCTCATTCTTAAGAACCGGAAATCAAATAAATCCGCTGATCACAAAGATGTGTTTTAAAAATCCTTAGGCCTTCGGAAATTTATGAAATAGACAGAAAAATAAATTTTGAGTGTTCTTCTGCGTGTAACGATCTCATTTGAGAAAAGCCAACTCAGCCCAAATTTCACATGTACCCTGCACACTAAGACGGGAGACTCAATGTTCAGCTATGAGCTAAATCGACGTGAGATCAAAACTCTTTTTTCCTCAAAAAGATGTGTAACGCCTTTGGTCAAGTTTGCGAGAATTGCTCCACACGAGATGAACTTGGCATTAGCGGGAAAACGACGAGATGAACACAATAAATTATCAGCTATTTTGGCAAAAATAAATTTTATTGGAACTTTTTTAAAAATAAGTCTCACTCATTTATACCAGTGTAATCAAAATGATCGAGGTAGACTAACTTTTCAAAATAAAAAAATGTATACGAAGCTTCACAGATTCTCTAGTCCAGAAGAACATTCAGCCATTTAATTGACTACGTTTTCAATCAGTTTATATAAACATAAAGTAGAAAGTGTTTATAAACATATATATAAACATTTTTATTACAGTTTATATAAACATAAAGTAGAAACATAAACGTAGAAAGTGTTAGTGCTGATTGTTCCATGATTTATTGACCCCCCCCCCCGTGACTCGTCAGATCTTCAACACTATTTTGATTGAGAAGGTTGGAGCTTACTGTTTTGAAATTATCGGGAGTGAACTGTGAGAAATGTAAGTTAAACGGCAGTATTTTCAATTCAGGACTTCATAGGGCTGCTCCTGATTATATTATGAACGTTATTCAACTCTCATCGTACAGGTAACTTGTTCAACTACCGATTTAATCCTTCTAAAGATGCCAGTATCATTTGAGACAGAATAAGGAAACAATATGCGCTAAAATCCACGCTCTTCAAAATTTTTGTCAATTTATTGTTGTGTACGACATTTGGGTACGTAAATGCAAAAACGTCGTAAATTATTATACTAAAGTTTATTATTATCTTGTGAGCCATGTCCTATTCAATCACACGTCCAAAAATGTGAATAATATAACATGGCTATATGTTTGGCATTAATGATTTGATTTGCAGAATAATAATATTAGTAATACACAAAATCCAAAGAGCTTTTTCTTGCGAATAACGAACGAAAACTAAATATTTCAGGCGCCTCCACGCAGTAGTAGACCATTGTCACGAAGTAACGAGTCGAACTGGTGGGTGGTTGGAGTGTGGGGAGAGGGAGATGCAAATGAAACGATTACTTTGGCTGTCATTTTCCGCGAGTTCTTTCAATTAGTAGACTTCGGCTCACTATAATTACTGTGACTTCACTGTTTTAGGTCTACACGCAGTCGTCCACCTCTAAGGCACGTTTCATTCGTCTCAGCAACCCAGAAAACTGTACCAAACGCGCCGTAATTGCGATGAAACTGGCAAAATTTCGTTTTTTTGTTAATTATTTTTAATCACTTTTTTGCCCATAGCACCATGGATTTCGGCCGATCGGATTGCCAAGCAGGTTGGCATAACTAGATACCAAATGGGATTTTGCGCGAAAGAACGGATTTTTTGGACCACGTTACAGGCACAAAACGGCCAGGACCACAGACGGCGGACGGACGTTGCAGATTTGGAACCCCGATGCCTTGAAAGAGAACGTGGTTGGAAGGGGGGGATGGGGGGAGGGTGAAAAACGTTTCCTGACCAAAAACATAGATTTATATTTCAGGAATGAATAAACAACCAGAATGTAATCGAAATCTCCGTTTCTAAGAAGACAAGTGTTGTTGTGTAGTCGCCATCTTCGTTAGTTTTAAGCCAGTTTCACTCATACTCAAGTGTTTATATTGATTTGCATGCTAAACATAATATTTGAGCCAGTTAAGTTCAACTTTTTCTCACAATCACGGTTGCACTCACGGACGGTGCATTTTTCCAAAATGTTTTTTTTTTTACTCAGAAAGGAAAGATGGAAGAGAAAGTATTGTGATGCATCCCAGCAGATATTTTAGTATTCATTAATATAACAAATATCAATGTTTTGTAATTAAATGATTGAAATGTTCTACAGCAATTATAGGTAAGGATACGTAAATTTTGTATTTCACATCAACAGCCCATTACGCGACTGGAGGTCATCCACAAAACTTCCACGAAAGATCGTTCAATCGGCTGTTCCATCATCGTATGTGCTTATCAGTTAACCTAATCAAGTGCTCGACGGCTCGTTCTATTTCCGTTGGTGAGGGTAGGGGTGGAATCGCAATCAAACTCCGCCTCCACGTCGTATAGTCGATAGTCCAAATAGCAGAACTAAATGGGTCAAGTTCAACCGTCAATCTACATATTAAATCAAATCCCCGCTATGTAAATCGACGCCGTGTGAGGACGATACGAGAAATCCCACCTTCTACTCTATCGAACTCTCCTCTGGGTCAATGAGCTCCCCCAATATATTCCTTATTATGGCAATAACTCGTTAGTCTCTTCAATTTTAAAACTGCCGCTTTTGCTAATTTGGTTGCGGCAGAGGTGGTGAGAAGAGACAATGCGCTTCGCCGCGCAAGCTATGACAAAAACCTACTGCAAAACGAGTTTCATATAATTTTAAATGAGCCCAAGTTCTGATTGTACAAACTCATTTACTTATCTTCTGAGTACGACAAGAAGTAACAAGGGTTCGCGTTTTTGTACACCCACGAGTGCGCTCAGCGAGTTTATACCTCAATTACCGATTATTGTTCTGAGTTTCGTCCCTCACTTCACTTAAAGTGATGATCGTAACAATAACAATGATTCACTCAGATGTTCACTCAGGTATTTTAGCTAAGTGAACATTTCGGCCTGAAAGGAAACGACGAACTCTCGAGTTTCCATTCCCTCGGGCATTCGATGGACCTAAGGATGTTTTACCGCCGACTCCTGAGTTGTTCTCACTTCAATCAGTCAACCGGCTTTTTTTCCAATATACCTAATAGCGAAGGTACGTCACTATGCGTCCCTTGGCAGTTTGATGTTTCTCGGATGCAATACATTCTTGTTTTCGGCATCACTCTAACGTAAAAAGATCACGAAGGGCGGTGGAAGGTTTTACTAAGGTATCGAGTTGGATGCGAATAACGGATACTCTTTAGTTGATGGAAAATATTATCAATCAACTACAAGACGTGTTGTTATTCCCGGACAGATAGCTGAGTCAAGAGTACGGTCATCGTGATGTAGTAGGGCGTTGTAAAAATCACTCAATTCGAATATAACGCTGTCTTAATTGCTCGTGAAATGCCAAATTAAGAGCTTCAAATACACCATGAAAAGCTAAACCTCTCAACGGGAACAACTCCTTCTGCGACCAAAGACGAACTGTCGACTCAGAAGCGACATTCCTGGGAAGCGCTACTGAGACAGAGGGCGCTCATATCCGCGTCACTTACGACAAAGGCATCCGAGATGACGCATCAAGACGTGGTGCACTTAATGGCGAACTATTACGAAAAGCGTGTAAAACTCAACTGCAGAAATGATGAGCCCACGACAAGATGGATTGGATGTGTCCGCCTGACTCCCGTTGTAGACCAGTGGTGGTCAAAGACGAAGGTTCATATTCTAAGGGAACTCGGGCACAGGATTCAACTCTCGGGATTCTCGTGATTTCTCCCTGAATCGGCAGCCCTCAAACATTTCCAATTCCCTCGCCGTAACAAATGTGTCGAAGTTTCGAACTTAAACACGCTCTTTCATGTCAGGAAAATGAAAAGAAGCGGAGAAAATCCCGCAACAGTGCGAGACAAACATAAAATGAAAGAGAAGAAATAACATGACGAATTCTGGGATCTGTTATTCACTGGCGATGAGAAGTTCCAGTGAAAAGTTGAATCGGCTCTTTGAGTCGGCATTTAAAGGTTCGATATCAGGATCAAAGCTGAGCACGCCGACGACGATATAAATGACATTCCGGTATACCTCCTGGTTCGTACGGGACAGTCAGCAATCTGACCATCTTTCAACTCGTATTCCATCGTGGTGTTTACGATATTTACGAAATCTCTTCACGTTTCAAGGGCAATCAAGTCCGAAAAATACCATTTGAGAAAATAGCCTGGGTGTCAGTGCGATTGGGAGGAAATCGTGGATTCAATCCGAGTCAACTTTAATATTTCGACTGTCGATGGTGTCGTGCAACGCCAAAAATAGGGTATGGACGAAATCCGCCGAAGACCAACATGTGCACAATATATTTTTATATGTGAAGAACAGCCGGGAAAATACTACACTCGCAATAAAAACGAATATTGGGCCACGTAACTCCCTGTATCACCGTCACTTTTTATAATGATCGAATAAGGCTGATTTATAATAGGATCAGCCAGAAGGTATTTGAAAGTATCCCTATCGAACAGGCTGGATTCAGGCCTCACCGAAGCTGCGTGGACCAGGTTATCTCACTCACAACGGGCATTGAAGCCGGATTTCAGAATAAGCTGAAAACCTCTGCTGCATTTATTGATCTATCAGCAGCATATGATACTGTGTGGAGGGAGGGCTTGGTGTACAAGCTCCTCAAAGTGATAAAATGCAAAGCAACAGCTCGACTCTTGAACAATATGCTGAGTGACAGAACTCTCAGAGTCATCCTGGGCTCTGATATAAGTACACAAAGAAAGCTCAGAAACGGCCTGCCTCAAGGGTCAGTGCTCGCCCCACTCTTGTTTAGTCTGTACATCGCAGACATGCCAGAGACTACATCAAGAAAATATGGCTATGCTGATGATTGGGTGTTAACAACCCAGAGTAGGTCGTTTGAGGAGACAGAAAAAGACTCTCACAGCTGACTTGGGAAAACTGGGAAAATATTTTCGTAGATGGCGCCTCCAGCCGAATGCTAGTAAGACCGAGGTTGCATGCTTCCATCTGAGTAACAAAGACGCTAACAGGGAGCTTCGCATCCAATTTGAAGACAAGTGGCTCACTCATTGCAAGGCACCTAGATACTTGGGCGTAGTACTTGACAGGACGCTTTCTTTCAAGGAACATCTTACAAAAATGGCGGAGAAGTTGAAGTCCAGGAACAATATCATCCAAAAGCTATGTGGAACTTCTGGGGCACCTTCAGCTTCTGTATTGCGCTCATCAGCCCTGAGTCTTGTCTTTTCGACTGCTGAGTATTGTGCGCCTGTGTGGCTAAATAGCTCGCATGTGCGCGTGGTTGATGCTCAGTTGAATAATTCAATGAGGATGGTTGCTGGTGTCATAAAATCGACGCCTATAGAATGGCTCCCGGTGTTGAGTCACATTCCACCCCCCAACCTCCGACGCATGAATGCTCTAACAAGAGAGTTCAACAAGATCCTGCAAAATCAAGGCTTGCCAATACATGAGGACATAGAGCATGCCGGTCAGGCCCGCCTGGTGTCTCGGAAGCCTCCCACCAGAACGGCATTGCATGCTCTTGATGGTGGATTCAGTCTAACAGACGCCTGGCGGCGGGAGTGGCACGCAAGGCGAATCAATCTTGTCCCGTGCATTACCCAAAAACCATCAGGTTTTGATTTGCCACGCAGGCTTTGGTCGGCTCTTAACAGGATCAGAACTCAGCACGGAAGATGTGCCTATGCGTTGCACAAGTGGGGAAAGGCTCCAACGCCTTTTTGCGAGTGTGGCGCTGTTCAAACCATACGACACATCGTAGAAGAGTGCACAAGAACAGCTTATGAGGGCAGCCCGGATGATTTCCTGGTAGCTACACCAGACGCAGTGGCATATTTAAATAGACTTGATATATGTTTATGACTTAAAAAGACTTAAAATTAAAAAAAAAAAAAATTGTATTTTATTTGTGATTATGGGGATGACTTCATTGTTGATATATGTGACTTGTGTTAGATAACATAAAGATTTGTGTCGTGGCGCCATACGCTAAATAATAATGATCGAATAATGGCGCCGCTCTTCTATGGCGTCTATGTACCACCCGAGTCAAAAATTGCTACAGTGGTCAAAAGCGGAAGTACCCCCGACTTTCCGAATAGGGTAAGCCAAATATTTCTGGTAAGCCCAAAGTAGTACTTCATAGTTATTTGTCCAGATATATTTTGTTATATTTGATTATCTCTAAAACAGCTCCGTGATTCTGATCAAATCTGCGCAAGTAAGCGCTACCTACAACCGGAACCTATCACTTACAATCATGACCATAAGCCAATCGACACTAACCATTAGACTTTAAGTGAGTTATATTGGTATACGGCTAACACACAACTAGTGTGGCAAGCCTGTATCACTGCACCGACTAAAAAAATGTAGACTACGCCTCAAGCTCTTTCTAAACAAACACTCACAGCTCCCAACACACTTCAACCGGCTACTGTATCTCACTCTAATCAGTCCAATCTGGTGATAGGGTTGTCGAATCCTGGGATGTTCGTGGAAACTCCACATAAAAAGGGTTCACAATTGTATGGGAGGAATAGTAATCATAATGACCCAAACGTTGCAACTGTAGCAGAAGTTCTTACTGATTCCTACTGCAAGTTTAATTCCACCACGACGGCCTTCGAAAATCTAACCATTTCCAGCCGACCCACCAGTATCCCTTGAAGACACCGTCGCTTGAAGAGAAAGAGACCTTGAGACATCGTACATTCAACAGATTTTGAGAATAGCGACGGGAGTGACACATTTTGTTAAAATGGGTCGAACGAAGATATAAAACTCGTACGTATAGTGGATCATATTTATGTGTCATGAGGACACTTGTGTGTTCCAAGCGACTAAATGTTTTTAAATCGAAATCAACAGGTTAGTTTAGGAGTTACGCGTGAGGTCAACATCGCAAAAACGTGCTCAGGCGAAACAGCGGAGTTTAGAGCAAGCTGAAACGTATAGATGAACTCGAACAGCCTCGAACACGTAAAATGTTTAACAATAAAGATGTTGTCGCACCAAATCGTCTTCCAGTCCGAAAACCTAATTTCCGCCTTCGTGTCGCTCCCGCTCGAATGCGTCAAAATAAACAAGCTTGAAAGACGAGAAATCCTCATGCCAGCATGCCAGAAACTGCCTCTTTAGCTACAGCACGCAAAAATAATTATAGGCACCGGAGCTCTACTTATTTCGGGCACTGGCTCATTAGTTCTCCTTTTCAAATTATAAGAACCGACAAAACCGTGTCTAAAAACGTCGCGTTGTGGTAACCAGTCGCCATGAAAAAAGGGCTTTTCAAAGGGGATTGTATTCGTACGACAACTGATTTAAAACGATTTGAGGAAAGTCTGATAGCGTCTCGCCAAGTTGTAACAGGCTGAATATAGTGTCTCAACTAATCGTTAGGAAACTGAGAGCGAAGTAAAGTGACGACCAACGATATTTAAGGAGAGTTGACTGTGAGGGGGGTATTGTTATTATTATGACACAAACGGTGAAACAAGTAGGATGGTTGTGCTTTTCCATTGTATATGGTTAAAATAATTATTCCATTAGCCGGTTCGAGTGTGGTATTCATCGAAAGGATTAAACAATATCATCTTTCTTATTATTATCTTTCGAAAGACATTAAACTTAGTAGTCCAGGAGCCGAGGGCTGAAAAGTTGACCGGTTACTATTTTTTCTGATAGTTCCTTAAATGTTTGGTAAAACCCCTGTTCTCTGCTCTCTCTCTGAAGTATGGACTAAGAAAATGGTGGCTCAGCAAAGAAGTCAAAATTTGACTTAGTAGTTCATAGTTACAATATTTACCACAGTTGAGGAATTGGCATATACCTTCCGAATTAACAACTCTGCTACCTCCAATTCTTAGCCATTAAGTTGCAGAGGAGGAGAGGTGGATTCGCATCAAGTAACTGAGTCGAAAAACCCACACTCTGCTACAATAGTTTCGTGGACCTCGACTTGCAGACAAAATCAAAATTTGACGAAATTTTGGTCAAAAATTGACTTAAGGAGTTGAAACTTGAAATTCATGTTACGAATAGGTGAAGTGGAGTACTTTAAAAATTACCATGTCTGCTTTCATCATTTTGAGGACTCTTTCGAGCTGCCAAAATCAAAATTGGACGAATTTGACGGCTCAGAAATTGACTTATTAGTTGATACTTTTTTTCCTTGAAACGGTGACGCAGGTGATTTCATCACTGCAGCCGAAACTAGTTGATACTTGCAAACGACGTGAATGAGTTCCACATCCATCAGTTTTACTATAAAATGTTATCTGCCACCTCAAAAAACGTGGCATTTTCAAAGCAGAGTCGCTGAAATAGAATTATCTAGTATTTAAAGAAAAAAACAAAAAACTGAATAGTTGACAGGTGAAAATGACCTCATCTACAGCCACTCAGTAAACTATTAAATAGTATCTGCTACCTTCAAAATGTTCTGTTCATACAGCAGACTCAACTTCTGGGCTAAAATTACTAATCATATTACATAAACGCCTCGGTATTTCTGTATGTCTATGGTGGATGGGAAGTAAAACATTAGTACGCATATAATATGCATTATAACATTTTATTGTTGATTTTAATAAAACACGTTCATAAAATAACTGGTGCGTGGTAACACACAACTTTCCGCAGCCCCGTAAATTCGTCGACCTGCTACATATGCGGGCGCTATATCTTCGTTTAACGCGGTTTTACGGGAACATTTATGGAGAACAAAATGTAGGTACTTAGTTGAGACTACTTGGTAAGTTTGATATTAATCGTTATAGCAATTTAGGAAATAATTGGAAACCCGATAAATTATTGTTCGAGAAACCTCGTTTTTCGAGGTATTACGGCTTATATATCCGTTCAACAGATAGGTACATAAATTATCACGGAGAACAAAATGTGGGTATAGGTTGCTTGAAGATATTTCATTAGATTGATTAGATCCAGCGACTCATTTAATTGAGAAGAACCAGCTTAATCGGTTCGGCCGTTCTCTAACGAACGACAGCCACGCGCGGAAATGAGGTTATTTGGACTAATGAAGAAACTCAGTTAAATATGGAATATGAAGTGTTTTTGCTTTTATTTAACTTTTGCTTTAATTTAAGTGCAAGCATATTCCTCAACTGTGGTAAATATTGTAACTATGTAATACAGAGATGTTGCAATGGGCAAGGAGCAAGGACTGTTTGTCAATCCAGACAAAACGAGCCTGGTCCCGTTCACCAGGAGGCGCAGCTTTGCGCTGCGGGAACTCAGGCTGGGTGGTAAGGCGGTGAAGATCCAGCATGAGATCAAGTACCTGGGAGTTTTTCTTGATGGGAAGCTCACTTGGGCCACACACGTGAAAAAAGCCTTACAGCGGGCGTCAGTGGTGATGTGGGAAGCTCAGAGAATGGTGGGGAAGTCATGGGGGCTGAGGTCTGGGATGATCCGGTGGCTGTACACTGCGGTTGTTACGCCTGTAGTCACCTATGGAGCCCTGGTTCGGTGGACTAGGATGGAAAACAAAACAGTGCAGTTGCAGCTAAATGAACTGCAGCGTAGGGCGTGTCTGGCCATTACGGGCTGTATGACAACATGCCCTACGGCTGCACTGGAGGTCTTGCTAGATTTAGCTCCACTCCACATACATATTACGAGTATGGCATTCCTCCAGGCTATGCGTATGTTGGAGTTGGGTCTGATCATGCAGGGGAGGAGGAGTTCCTGCCACTTGATCCTTGACAAGGTGAAGGTGGAGGGGCCTGCACTGCATGTGGTAGAGTCAATGCCCACGAGGTTCAACTTCGTGTTACCCTTTTGGATACTCATTCACGAGCGATCCAGGTGGGAAAGGAGAGTTCCTGCTTTCGAAGCTGGGGCCCTGGTATACTACACTGATGGCTCGGTGCAGGGTGGCCTTGCAGAGGCCGGCATCTTTGGGCCAAGAATCAGAGCGGCGATCCAATTGCGGTCGCTGGCCACGGTGTTCCAGGCAGAGGTGGCTGCCGTAACGGTCTGTGTGCAGCGGCTGCTGCAGAGGGGACTGAAGCGGCAGAGAATCTACATCATGGTGGACCGTCAGGCCACTCTCAAGGCCTTAGCCTCATACTGTCTTACATCGCGGCAGCTGTGGGAGTGTCTGACTGGACTGAAGGCCCTAGCCGAGGACAACAGTGTAACACTTTGCTGGGTGCCAGGGCATCAGGGTATAGAGGGAAACGAACGGGCTGATAGGTTGGCTAAGAAGGGATCGGCGCAGATCCCTATTGGCCCTGAGCCTTTTGTTGGGACTACCAGGAGCCACCTATGTAGAGAGGTTGGCAAATGGAACGATAGGTACAGGGCTGCCCGGCCTTAGACAGTCAAAACTCTTAATCCGGCTCTCCAGAGGGAGGGCCAAGGAGGTGCTTCCACTGGGGAGGAAGGATATGAGGATCATACATGAAGTGTTTTTGCTTTTATTTAACTTTTGCTTTAATTTAAGTGCAAGCCACTTCCTCAACTGTGGTAAATATTGTAACTATGAACTATTAAGTCAAATATTGACTTTTTTGATGAGCCGCCGTGTTCTTAGTCCATACTTCAGAGAGAGCAGAGAACCGGGGTTTTACCAAACGTCGAGGGAACTATCAGAAAAAATAGTAACCAACTCAACAGTCAACGTTTTTGGCCCTCGGTTCCTGGACTGTAGGGATTTCCAAGGGATCTCTCTTCAAAGAGATACGACAAGCCGAAAGTCTTTCGACTTGTTATTGTCCCCACTAAGTAACTGAAACTTCTTCAGACAACTAGAAACCAAACATCTGTTCAGGGCAGCGAGTGAACGTTACTAGAAAGACAACTTACAGGACTACTGCTCAACAGAAACCATATATCACAGACAACCATATTTTTGCCTAATTAAGTACAAAAGAAAGTGAAGTAATCGGTCGAGAAAACAAATCGTTCGAGTTTCATTAAATTTCTTTACGTTTCAGAGACTTCTAAGTTCAAAATAACAGTTTTTGCAAATTATGTGTGTGCAGTGTGGGTCTGTGAGCGCGATTGAGAGAAACCGGCTGTACCAAATCGGGCAAGTTTCATATTTAGCCTGCAGGTTAAGTTGGACACCAAAGTAAGACTATATTTACAAAATCTCTTTACGTTTCAATGGCTACTGACTCTGCAAAATACCATTTGGGAAAATTGTGTGTGAATTTGTGTATGTGAATGCGATTAAGAGTAAGCCGTAGCCATCTTTTGTATTATTTAGTTATCATAATGATCAAAATACTTTTTTGCTCAAAAACGGCTTCAACAATTTTGCTCTATTGTATCAACAGATCCAAATGACATAGCAGTACTATAAATTCCTCGCTTTATAGCAGCACAGCTAATCGTCAAAAATTTCGAGCAAATCGATTTTAGCGCATTTTTACTTTCCTTGGCTCTACGAAGTAGAAAGGAAAGTTATGTAATCGGCTAAAAAAAACTTTTGAGTTTTCTTCAGATCTTTACGTTTCAGACCCTCCTGAGTCCGAAAAACACTATTTCGGAAAATGGTCCGTGTGTGTGTGTGTGTCAGTCTGTGTGTGTGTATTTGTGTCTGTGAACGAGTTTTAGAGAAAACCACCGTACCAAATCAACTCAAACTTCATACCTCGCCCGCAGGTCTTCATGGGACGCCAAAATTAGGGTTTGGATAAAATCCACCGATAGTTAACTATAGTTATCATAGTGATCAAAACACAATTTTTTTTTTCTCAAAAACCGCTCTAACGATTTTGATTACATTTTTTATATTGATAGCTCTTAATAAGTTAATTATAGCATAAAATTCCCATTTGTGGTAAAATGACAAGAGCAGCACAATAAATTATCAAAATTTTCGACGAAATCGATTTTAGCGCGGTTTTTAGAGAAAACAACCGTACCATATCAGCGGAAACTTTATGTCTAGCCTACGGGTTACCATGGGACGCAAAAATAAGGGTATGGGCAAAATACACCGGAAGTTAAGTATAGTTATCACAGTGATCAAAACACCAAATTTTGTTTCTCAAAAACGGCTCCAACGATTTTGATTAAATTTTTTATATAGATAGCTCTTAATAAGATTATTATACCATAAAATTCCCATTTGTGGTAAAATGACGAGAGCAGCACAATAAATTATCAAAATTTTCGACGAAAAGCGTTTTTGCCACGGTTTTTTTCCTTTTAAACTCCGCTGGAATGTTACTAGAATATTTAAAAAAAAGTCGTGTTATAGTCCAGTCCAATACCTATAGGGTGAGTGTTTAAAAACGCTCATGAGATACATGGAGCTCACTCCAGAAATTCCTGAATTTCAACTACCGCCGTTTCGCTTACTGCCAGCTCTAAAAGTTTTTACCCAATAACTCTGCAAAAGTAATTACTATCCTTCTTTGTGTTTACAGCCTCATTCATTTTCTCTGTACCAATTGCTCAATAATGGTCCTTCAATGAGAACGAGCAGCACAATAAAATCTGGAACTGTAAGCGCTACCGCTTCCTGCTGCCGTAAAGCGTTGTTTGACAAAGTTCAAACAAATTAACTGAGTGATATATGAATTGATTAAATAGAATTAGCCATGTACAAAGTTAATTATGGTATAGCTAAGGAAAGTTGTGTGTTCGCTTTATAGCAGCACAGTTGATCTTCAAAAATTTCGAGCAAATCGATTTTAGCGCATTTTTTTCTTTATAAATCCTGCATAAATGATACTGGCATTTTCCGAAAAGTCGAGGTGGTGGTCCATTGAACAACCTATACGATGACGCTTTATTAGGTAATGTTCAAAAAATAGTTGGGAGCAACTCCAGACATTCTGGAATTTGAACTACTCCTCAGTTTTAACTTGATGACACGAAATTAAGAAACACGAGCCTTTTCGCAAAATCAAGTTGACGTTCTTACTAACTACCCATACATTGACCCGAAAATGGTCGTGGCATAAGTAGGAGCAATTTAATAAATTAGCGTAGACTGTTGTGATAAACTGATTGAAAAATTACAAATTTTGTAAGTTGCTACTGTAATTAAGACTGCCGAATAATTACCACTTTTTTTCTTTTTTTAAATGTGCATACCTGAAGGTGAATATCGAATTTTGTGTTTGTGTCGAAAGAACCTTCAATAACTCCATAAATCTGTTTGATGAAAACATCAAGACCTGTTGTTGAAATCTTTTTCTTTTTGTCTTTTGCGTAGTTTTTGTATTGTAAACGCTTCATGCGCAATACATGGTACAAGTCTGTATAACTCTCATTCTTGACATGCGATCAACGCGCTTGTCCTTGACATAATCATTTTACAAATAATTCCTGCCTTGGAGGCTCCTCGGTAGAATGACGTAGTCCCGAGTATTGTTACAATCGTTTCGTCTTACGAATTGACAGAACGCAGACGCAGGGACAATATTGAAGTTCAATATTATTTCCCCGACCGGAACGTAGTTTACACAACGCAGGAGGTTCGCATCTAAATCTATAATTGAACCTTCCGATTTGGATGAATTGAACAGGGGTTTTGCTAAACGATCGCACTATAAGTACTCAGGTTGTCGTTTAGAAGATCATAGTCGGCAATCATGAAGGTTTGTCTCATCCTCGTCTGCGCCCTTGCGGCCGTCGCCCTTGCACGTATGTTATTTATGTCAAATATGATCCAACTAGGTTTTCTCGTGTGCCGCTTTGACTTAAAAATTGTGCACTGTGTAGTACTAACATCACAAGTGCGTGAGCGTGGTAACTGTCGAGTTTCTGACTGTCAATGCTGCAGTGACAATTTACTTGGCATCATTAAACTGGGAAGGTTTGATCTCGAGGGTGGGAGCTGTTAGCGCCACGTACTGATGAATGAAACCATTTCCAAACACCGTAGCTGTGATAGCAAGTTAGTGCATTAGAACAGCAATGTTTGGGAATTATACTTTTCACTGATTATTGTGTGGTGAAAAGCCAAAACGAAATTTATGAGGCTACCCGGTTCAGCTGGTGAACAACGCTGGTTGGCTGGTGAACTATGACAGTGCGATATGACAGCATAAGTCGTTCGCTGTAGCGCAAGAACGAGTCTTTGCACGTAACGAAGGGCCTCCAAACCAGTGGTGTTTGTGCTGTGTGGGTCAACCTGATATATTACAGTGGTAAGGAGCGAGGGCAGGGTGCAGTGAACTATAAACTCACCCCGTTGCTGACAAGGCAAGCAGGATCCTGCCAGTAATATTCAGCCCGTACCTTCACCACACAAGCAGGTGCAAAAGCTGATGCGCTGATAGGAAGATATGAACTTGCTCATTCAATAAACCCAAGAAATCCGTAATTCAGACCATTGAAACGTGACCCCTCCTCATCTGTTCGCTACTCTAACACCAAAAAGCGACAGAAAACATCGAACAGGTTCTCGCTATTTTTAGAGGTTAACCGAACAATGACTGCTTGAATGGCGCACGGAGCATAGGTTCCGAAAAAAAAAAAAAGAGCACATAAAGATCTAAGAAGACTGAACATCTGCATTGCTGATAGCGGAACCGCTTGGGTCTTGACTCCAAGGTACGAGAACACTAAGACTGTGGAGTACAACCAGAGAAAGGAAAATCATTATCCGACGACAAAAAGGCAACGCCTTTCCTGAACCTGCCATGAATGGAAAGTGTGGAGATCGAGCAAACAACGTTAATGTGATAGACAGAACCAGGTTGGAACTGTAATTAAAAGGAACCACTTTGATGTGCCTCTTCTCTGGTGGGTACACCATTAGATCTTCAATCCCTTAACTACAAAAGATTTTAACAACCTCTCACGCGCAGGGGGCGTCCACAGTCCGTTTCGACGAAGTTTCTTGTTTCTTGCATTGGTGCTAGTATGTTATTGAATACGTCTCACGTAAAACTGCGAATGACAGTTGGAAGCATTTTCAGCGAGTTTTCATAAAATATTGAAAATTCTCGGTCCCGCATCAAAAAATATGGTGGGGCGCACCATTCAATTTTGACGTTACCCTGAACGCATCTCGTGCAAATTACGAATGAAGTTTTTACGAGTTTTGAAAGTTTCCATGTTCCTGTTGCTTTTTAACTCAGTGTTGAACCAGCGGCGAGTGCGCACAAAGCACAAAAGGCAAAACCCTTGCGAATGACATAAGTTCCTCAATTTTCGGTGAGTTTTCTTACATTTTGAACAGACCAGAAGGCTCAATAAGTACTTACACGAATTTAAACGAAAAAGCGCTTCTTTTCCTGGTAAAATGTCTTCGTTCAAAGCTTGAATAAATTTACTCCGAATTCGATCGAATATGATATTAACTCCTTAATTTCGTCACTTTGTCAAAACGGTTCCAATTTATAACGTGATAAAATTGTTAGAAGTACCAAACACTGCCTTAGATTGTGACATCACGCTTGGAACTTGTGCCTTTATGTACCCTCTAAATACGATTCTTGGGACTAACCTACTGCGTTACAGCCACCAGGTACTTTGAGCAAAAGTCGAACGGTACAGCTGATCAATCACCAGTTACATTCAGAGTGTATTATTCTGATGGAGTGACTCTTTGATCGATCTCTGAAGAAGTAGTTTATGTTTATTTATTATTGAACCAGTTTTAAACCCCGCGATACCTAACCATTATGGTTCCTATTTTTCCCACACATTGTGTCCCCGCTCCTTGGAGCCATATTTAGTATCTTAGAAGCATATATATTATATCCCCCGATTATTTATTTTGTTGGACTGCATTACAGTTGACAGCAATATATCAAGAGATGTAAGTATTTGAAATCCGCACAAGCCCAAATAATTGAAGTGCACGGTGTAATATTTGTAAAAAATTGAATGAACTCACATCATATTTTTTTGTACTCACTTTGGACACATATTCACAATTCTCTATTTTGGCGTTTGAGTTTATTTTTGTTTCATCTCATCCACAGAGGTGAACTCTACTGAAGAGGAACAGGATAGCAAAATAAATCAGCAAGGACAGCAGAACAATTGGGATGAAGGAGAGGATGATGGTCAAGGACCACCTCCTGCACCTAGCGGCCCACATGGACCCCACGGCCCACATGGCCCCCACGGCCCTCATGGACCACACGGACCTCATGGTCCCCATGGACCACACGGACCTCATGGTCCCCATGGACCACACGGACCTCATGGACCTCCACCATGCAACGGATCTGGGCCACCACCACCTCCACCCCCACCTTGCCCAATCCCTCCACCACCACCATGCAATGGATCAGGCCCCCCTGGCCCATTCCCTCCACCACCACCATGCAACGGATCAGGCCCATTCCCTCCACCCCCACCATCCAATAGCTCTGGCAATGGAACACAAAACGCAACCTTCTCTGAAGTTGATCTGATGTGGTAATGAGAACAAATATAACATAATAGTCACTCTCTGTAATCAGTTTTGTCTTCATTTCACAACCACTCAATTCCTTGAACAAGGATGCCACATTGTCCAACATTTTCAATTTCTAGATGCTCGATTTTCTTGGAATAAAACGATAATTCGGGAAGGCACCGAAAATCCTCAGAAGAGGTTTGTGTTCACACAGTGTCGGTAGTAGACGTCACGTGCGTTTCTGTTTCATCAAGTTTTCTAAAAAGTGGTACCAACTGATTCAAACAAATATCCAGTCTATGGAAGAGGGGAGAATGATTGTCTTACATACGCTTACTGCCCACAATTCCACACGAAGGGATTGACGTACGTCATTGGCTGGTCAGCAAGATGCATGATAGAAACTAGTAAGCTTTGGTGATTCTAATCTCTACGAACCTTACACAGGCTTCTACTTGGGGTGGCTTGGATTCCAGGCTACTCATCGCCTGACACTCAGTCCTCGCTGCTCACCTCATCCACTGAGATTGAGGGATCCTTTTAAATACGAGCGAAGGAGGCATTTCGTCTACTATTTACTAGCTTAGAGCAGTCAATTGTGATAATAGTAAGTTAATTTGAATGTGGCGACAGAGTTGTACATTTTTAACATTATCAAGTTATTACATATATATCTATACCATGTTTTTTCATACGAGAACTACAGTTCATCCCTTTCACTGTACTGATTTATACTACGTTGTTTATTGTTATTTGAAGAGAGGAGTTCTGTTTCCATCATTCGTAACCAAATTTTCGTTACACTCTAATATAAAATTAAATTAATATTAAACTTATCATACAATTTAGAATTAATAATAATTAATCGTCGTTTTGCTATCAACTTCAAACATAATGAAGATGGCCCAATTTAAGTGTGCGGTTCTGAATTTTAAATGAGATCGTCAACAAATCACCGATAATAATCTCGAATTAAATGGTTAGTTTCGGAGGTTGCTCGTGATTTCGAGAGCGCATAATGTGCGCAGGTGATGGAAATCAATCGAAGGGACGAATCCTGACAATACCCACAAACGTAATCGAGATCAGTCGGTTGGCTCTAGACTTACACGTGTTTGCACTGGAGATACTGTAATCAGCGCATCGGTTTTCGAAGAAGATTATCGAGGAAACCGATTTCGATATTCTCTGTAAATTTGAACGTAACTTCGAGGTTGCTTGGCATGGGGGGGGATTGAAAGGATTACGATGTTTGAAGTGGTATTGAATTGGTAGCGGATGAGCAGTTTGCACGATTCGTACATTTTTTCCAAGTAGTATTTTCAGAGTTTTGGTTGTATCGGGCTCCACAGAGAGCATTGTGATCAGCGTCTCGCAGTGGATATCAACGATCAGTGAGAGTCCATTGCATTGGCGATGAAACCCGACATGTACCACAAAAGTTGTCTCTAGGACCCATACGTAAACGCCGAACTTGATTTCATCAACTCGACTTGGCACCCTCGCATTAATACCTCCCAAAAATGCCCGTCGTCGTTCTTTAGAATGAAGCATGAGCCAACGCACCAAAACTGTGAATATACATATTTACTGAATATTAAAATTAAAAGTTGCGTGACGAACTGCACAAGATATAGCACGTATTCAGCGTGACTGGAAATGACTGCAGGTTGCCGTAAATCACGTTATACCAGGACTTTATTCCATCGGCTAGCGGAGATCCGTCAGCTCCTGGCTTTGTGATGTAATGAGACAAATAAATAAAATGAATCTGGTCCGCTCGAATAAGAACTAGCGTTTTGAGCTTCAAAATCAGCCCTTCGGCAGATCTTCTCCAGCGGCGAACCTGGTGTGTTACGTAATGGCTTTGAGTCCTACTGATGGATGGCTTTGACTCCCGAAGAAGCCACGTTTTTGCGGTATTACTTAATTCCTCAAAAAAAGGAGATGTTTATTAATACTTTGATATACGCGGGCGGGCTCTTCGAGTTCTTACCCAACTTCAACCTTCCGCCCTCAGTTCGCCTATTGTTAACCAATTCAGAACGAGGGAGTGACGCAGGAGGCTGGAAGCCACTCGACCGTTTTTTTGTCGCAAGTTGACCGACTTTTCTTTCTTTCATCCAACGAGTACATTTGAAATAAGTTAGTCAATGAACAAAGCTAATTTTGTCGTAAGTAGAAAAACGCTGCAAATTATTACACAACGGTTTATTATTCGGATAATCAGCTTGACCTAGCATTAATGCTCCGAGACCCATCCTGTTCGATTCAGCATCGAAAAATATCATAATGAAACCCAAAAAAAGGCCGAAAAGAACTGAATCGTAATATTAAAATAAACAAAAAAACACGAAAGTATCTAGAAAAAACTGAATTTTAATATGAAAACATGCACGCTAAATACTAATATCAAAATTTAACCAAAAATCTATGAAAAAAACATAATGAGAATGAAACGAAAGAATCTAAAAAAATTGAATCGTATTAAAACGAAAACGTCGGGGAAATTGGAAGAGTAAGGCGAATGGGGAGAGACCGGTCGTTTCGCCTCGAGGCGGTTGGTTTTTAATGGGAATTCAAACGACGAAACGCTTGTAGCTCCCGCGTTGTACTGCGTTTCGTTAATTTTTTTAACCGTTTTTGCCCATTACAACCACGGGCTTCGTCCGATCGGATTGCCGAGATGGCGGGCACAACTAGATACCAAATCGGATTTTTGTGCGAAAGAACGAATTTTTTAGACCACGTTAAAGGCACAAAACGGACGGGGGACGGCGGACGGACATTGCAAATTTGGAATCTCCAAGTCTTGAAACGTAAAGTATCAAATTTTGAGGGGGGGTTGTAAAAAATTTTTCGTGACCGAAAACATAGGGTTATTATTCAGAATGAATAATAAACCAAAAACATGGACAAAAATAATGTTCCATGATGACGGTTGAAGATTCCATTTTTTTACTTTCCGCTACCCAAAGGAACTATAGTGATCGTGTCCAAAAAAAAGTTGGGTTTTCTTCACATCTTTACGCTTGGGCCTATCAAGCCCGAAAACCCTAATTCCGGCGTGTCTATAGTTCGGTTTTGCGGGAGGATGGCTGGACAAATTGAGCTGGTTCTTTTTACATTCCTTAGCTCCACAAAGTAGAAAGGAAAGTTATGTAATTGGCTGAACATTTTTTTCTTGAGATTTCTCCAGATCTTTACGTTTTAGACCATACTGAGTCCGAAAAACACTAATTGGGAATGGTCTGTGTGTGTATGTGTGAAGGATTTTTAGAGAAAACCACCGTACTAAATCAGCTCAAACTTGATATCTCGCCCGCAAGTTTCCATGGGACGACAAAATAAGACTATGAACAAAATCCACTGAAAGTTAACTATAGTTATCATAGTGATCAAAACACAAAATATTTTTTTCCTCCAAAACAGCTGTAACAATTTTGATTACATGTTTTATATTGCTAGCTCTCAATACGGCAATCATACCATAAAATTCCCATTTGTGGGAAAATGACGAGAGCAGCACAATAAATTGCCAAAACTTTCGACGAATTCGATTTTAGCGCGGTTTTATAGAAAATAACCGTACCAAATCAGCTGAAACTTGATCTCTAGCCTACAGGTTACCATGGGACGCAAAAATAAGGGTATGGGCAAAATCCATCGAAAGTTAACTATAGTTATCATAGTGATCAAAACACCAAATATTTTTTTTCTCAAAAACAGCTCGAACGATTTTGATTAAATTTTTCATATTGATAGATCTCAATAAGGAAATCATACCATAAAATTCCCATTTGTGGGAAAATGACGAGAGCAGCACAATAAATTATCAAGATTTTCGACGAAAAGCGTTTTTAGCGCAGTTTTTCCTTATAGAAATTACTAGAATGTTAGAAAAAATTGGTATTGTAGTCCAACCCAATACGTAAAGGGTGAGTGTTTAAAAACGCTCATGAGGTACATGGGGGTCACTCCAGAAATTCCTGAATTTCAACTACTGACGTTTCGCTTACTACCAGTTCTAAAAGTTTTTACCCAATAACTCTGCAAAAGTGATTGCTATCCTTCTTCAAAAATTTTGAGTTTACAGCCTCATTAACTATCTGTGTATCAGTTGCTCAATAATGGTCCTGGAATGAGTACGAGCAGCCCAATAAATTCCAGAACTGTAAGCGCTGCCGCTTCATGCTGCTGTAAAGTGTTAATTGACCAAGTTCAAATGAACTGAGTGGTGAATTGATTAAATATCCAAAGCCATATAGAACGTGAATTGACGTTGAGCTAAGGGAAGTTGTGTGTTGCAACGCACCAGATATTTTCTTTTGTTTGTAATTTTTAGCAGATTATGGGCGATTTCCATCGGGGGAGCGAAAATATGACAAAAACTATGAGTTTTCCTGTTTTCCTCGAAAACTGCTAGGATGGTTTTGATTAAACTTTCAAATTCGTGAGTTTTACGTTCCAGAGCACAAATGGCAAATTTCCGTTTCTGCCAATGTCATCTTCTACGATCTCGATGTTGGAATTGCCGCAAAATAGGTCCTACAGGTGTGTAGAGCCATAGTATTCACTGAAACTAGCCCGAACGCATACGAGTTATACAGGGAATGTAACCTTCGCAATATTATCGCTGCCGTTGGAATTTACGGGTTACCATAGTAATAACACAAATGATGTTATACCGACAAAACGCTCCTTACTCCCTATTACTCAATTAGTTTCTCAAAAGCTGCAACCTTATCTACCCAAAGGTCGTGATAATCGTTTGATTACCGAACTGTTCCAATTTTTGTTTCTATAATTGCTGATGGCAACCGAAGAAAGTCATCACTGTGGCCTCAACTGAGCTTATTGTGTGCCGTCTATTAGCCGTTTCACGTCCTACGTCCTGTCGGTTGCACCTCAGGTCCTATGGAGCTGATAGTCCCTGGTCCGCCCGTCCTTCGTCACACGAAACATAAGACAGCCTAGAGGTCCTTCCCTGCAACCTCATCCAGCAACAGGAAAGGCACCCCCAGCACTCCAAGACGTGATAGCCCCCCTCAAGTGCTCAGTACTCTGCTGATTCCAACCACACATTGCAGCTGCAGGGTCGTACCTCCGATTTGCCAATCTTGATGGGCTGATCTATAAACAGGTCAGATACTATCTGTATACTTCTGATTGAGCACTTCCTTCGACCCTGACTGGCTTTGACCAAGCGTATCTCACCAATGGTCAGCCCAACATGTCTTTTCATATTGTCAACCCTTCTTACGCTTACCGGTTGAACACCTTCCACATGGTACGGACTCCCCAGGGTCATACCTCTGCGCGGTAACACATGGTCGACAACTCTCTGGTGGGAGACTGGCTAAATGACAAACTGCTGTACCACCCCAGGTACTTCAGGTTAGATGGATTCTGAGCCAGTGCTTGTGGTTTCGCGTGTTAGTAAAACCCCAACCTCAGAACTTTCGACTCACGTAGTTACTACGAGTGTTCAGGAACGGTCCTTTTGATAAAGAAACAGACCTAGTTTTTGAGGGTCCCGACGAAGGCACATCGCACTCGAATCTGAGCAAATATGCCCATCGCCAATTTATCGGCCCTCCCATTCCCTTCTGTTGCTTTGTGACCCGGCTACCAACACTAGATTAAAGCCATGCCTCGCTCTAGGTACCATTCGGACTAGACATGTTCATTCATCTGCATTACCAGAGCTACCAACTCTCATGAAATATGGTTTGAACTAGTTACTAGAGTCATAAAATCGCTGGGTGTGGAAAGTTGGGATATACTCACAGTTTTCAGAGTCACGCAAGCCATATCTTTATTTAATCTAATAATGGAGAAAATTAGGAAAACTGGGAGTATGGCCAGTAAATAGTAATGCAGAATTAGATCGAACTGGCGCTCGAAAATAAAATACCTGGCGCGTAGCAACACACAACTTCCCCTCATCCCCGTTAATTCGAACGCCCGCTACATATGAGGGCGCTCTATCTTCGTTTAACTCATTACCACAGGTACATTTATCGAGAACAAAATGTAGGTTCTAGTTAGTTGAGAGTCCTCCGTAAGTTTGATCGAAATCATTTGAGCCGGTTTTGAGAAAAAGTGAAAACTGATAAATTAACAGTCGACAGATCTCCTTTTCTGAGTTAACTTGGCTTATATCTTCGTTCAAAAGATACATACAGAAATAATTACGGGTATTAAAATGTGAGTATGAGTGACTAAAAGACACTCTGTAAGATTGATCAAATCCGGTGAAGCAGTTACGCCCTAATTTACGTAAATGTTTACAGAAACATTATTTTCGACACATTTTGCTTTTTATCTCTGTTCAGTGGGCTGCCAGAGGAACGTATATTGAGAACAATATACAGGTATTAACTATTTTAAAACCTCCTGTGAGTTTGATGGAAATCGTTGAAGCAGTTTTGCCAAGAAGTGTAAAAAACCTGTATTTGCCTACATCTCCGTTCATCGTATTTTAATGGAGATACGTATAGAGAAAAAAAGTTAGACATTTATAGTAGAAAATAATTAGAATGTTTAATCAAAATCGTTATATCGATTTCTGAGAAAAATCGCCAGGTCCCATTGACTGAAGTCGCCCATAACCTTATTTTTGCGTCTACAAAAAATAACAAACAAAAGAACCTGCTCAATCAGTCCAACCATTATCCCGCAAACCGAGCTACACACACACACACGGACCACGCGATTTTCTTTGACACGACCATAATACTTTCCTCACCCTTTGCAGAAACTTAAATCAAGGTGGGGGGAGGGGGGAGGGGGGAGGGGCTCTAAAACATCTGCAACGTTGAATCGTTTCGCACTCTGAAGACGAGAGTAAGGCTACCAGCATCTGAATATGCACTGTACAACAGCCTGCCTAACCACCAGCGCAATCAATGGAAATTGTAAATTTAGTTATTGATTTCGTTCGATTCGAAACTTCAAAATTTAACAACGGTCCTAACAGGCAGATAATACTGATGTCCAGTATTGTTTCTACGTCTGAACCTGATCAATTAACGTACCGTTCGACGGATGGAATTATTCGAAAATGTTTCGCGTCCGGAATACGAGCAGGTGACGAGGCATGAGACATTTACGAGTTTGCATATGTAGAGCTTTCTACCTTGCATCATATAATATACATCGTACATTACATGTCAACATCGTGTATTATACATAAAAAAATGTGAGGGACGAAGAAGAGAAAAACATGAAAGCTACGAAAAAAGAAGCACTCACGTTTGCCGTTGGCGTTTCATCGGAGGATTCCAAACATTATTCGCGTGAACTTGCGCTTTTTCTATATCGCAATCTCCTGAAAATTTTATATCCAACGCTCCGGGGATGTCAATTCTCAGAAAGCGATGCGTCAATTATTAAAACATGCAATGCGTTTGCATTGATGATCGCGGGCCACTGAATAGTTCAGCGGTAAGTGGCGACCTTTAATTTCCATAAAAAGTCTATTTTGTAACAAAAATCTGCGTTCGGCGTTTGAGATGGCCAGACAGCGTATTGGGATGCGGTTAATGCTGCATAGAATGTTGGGTGCAGGCTCCTGACCTATTTGTCGATTATGTGATTTCTCTGGGGGTATGATGGCCTTGCAGATGATGGGAGAGATGTCGGGGGACGTGGCATTTTTCATGGAGTGTGGCAGACTCTGTCTCCACTTTTCCCCTACATTGTTAATCCAATAGCTCTACCGAGAAAAGAAATTTGTGTGACCCATCAAGAAAACGAGTTTTCTTCTCATTTTAACGGTTCCGAGGATCCAGAATCCGCTGTTGGGAGCACGAATGGTGCAGCTTGAGTTGATAAATAAATTAAGGTGATGAGAGTGAGTGAGGACTGTATTACACTTGCCAGAATAGTGATATCAGTTTGAAAGTGAGTATTTAAACGCGAACAAGTTGCTAGGGAAACTAAGTGGAGAGCAGAGATTTATGCTATTATTGACGGGGCAATCTTACTGCATGAGAAAGACTGTAGCAACAGAACTATCAACATATCGACTGATGGTCAAGCGTCGTGGAAGGCGCTGATGAATTACTGCACAACGTATGGACTGGTGCAAGAGTGCAGGATGTGGCTTAACTCCCTAGCAAGTGCTGTAGAGTTCATGTGTATTGGATTCCTGGGCACAAGAGGATCATTGGAAATGAGAGGGCGGACCATCTGGCCAGACGTGGTTCGTCTACAGTATCTATTGGGCCACCGCCCCATTGTGGGATTGACCTGTAAGACATCAGGACTGGCACAATAGGTCATCTGGCCAGGGTGCACATCCCAATTGTGGAACAGTCAGAAGACTATATATAAGTGGAGAGAGAGAGAGAGAGAGAGAGAGAGAGAGAGAGAGAGAGAGAGAGAGAGAGAGAGAGAGAGAGAGAGAGAGAGAGAGAGAGAGAGAGAGAGAGAGAGAGAGAGAGAGAGAGAGAGAGAGAGAGAGAGAGAGAGAGAGAGAGAGAGAGAGAGAGAGAGAGAGAGAGAGAGAGAGAGAGAGAGAGAGAGAGAGAGAGAGAGAGAGAGAGAGAGAGAGAGAGAGAGAGAGAGAGAGAGAGAGAGAGAGAGAGAGAGAGAGAGAGAGAGAGAGAGAGAGAGAGAGAGAGAGAGAGTTGAGTTGTGAATAGCCCGAGACCTGAGAGATGATTGAGTCGCGAGACTTGAGAGACAAATGAATTGGGAGAACTGGGATACGACCGTCGTTCACTGCAGCTGATAGATAACTGACTGTTGGAAAGAGATGTGTGTTGTGGAGAGGAATATAAAATTGAGGGGTGGGAAAAGAATATTTTGGAAAGTCTGAAAAAGGGAGAAATCCGTTGTCACACAGAAATAACTGAAGAGCTGGGGCTGTCCGCAGGTACCAACAAAAAAGTTGAGATCAGAAAGGTATTTGGGGAAACAATGACTTCCTGTAAGGCCAGTGAGTACCATTAAGTGCGGACATTCGGAGGTCAAAAAACGAAGCTAATTTGGCCTGCGCCGAACATCCGCAAACACCATTTGATAAAACCGTCAGCCTGTGTGGGCATTTGGGGTTGTATTTCAGAGAAAAATGATTCAACCGAAAGTCTTCAAATTTAATGTGGCCTGCGCATGACACAAGAGGTCTCAATAAGGAAGCTGACCCAAAACTAACAGCGGTTACCCTTCCAGCCAATAACGAAAATTTACTTTCATTATTTAAAGACAACTAGAACGTGTGCGATCAAATTTTACGTTCAGATACGTTCAAGCAACTGAGCAGCGAATGGTCTAAAATTTTCACCTGTCAGCACATCAGTATACAGAACACAACACAGCTCACATTCCTTTTTTTTATTCTCAACGTTTTGAAAAATAATAATTGTGTGTACTGGAATATGAATATAATATAAAGTTCTTGAGAGAAAAGAAGTGAAGCTATGCATTGAAGTCAACATGCCTCGTAAGGAACTGGCTCGTCGAGTGGTCTGGCTAAAACCACTTTCTTCTTAGGCACTAACGGGTGTTTGGGAAAAGTTCATACGTCTCGCGTCTCTTTGACAAAGATTCCTATCACGCTCGTCATTTATTTAATGCCCATTCCTCTAGTGGAGAGGTCTAAACTGATTGGCCCTGAGCGGGGGAAGCTCCCTTTTAATTCCCCATTTGTCCGCAATCGCAAGTCGTTGGTTAACTTCAGCTTCAGTGATCCACAGGAGCGCAGCTCTTTGTGATTAGGACGGTGCTCTCCTATGATTGACTGCGAGTTTGCTACTCCCGACAACGGGGCAGAAGCCAATCACGCTTAAGTAAATGCTGCTGTTTATGAGAACGGTATCACAGTAACAAACACCCTAAGTGCCCTTACTGATTGGTCGTAAGGAGGCAAACCTTTCGAGGGTAGTGCCTTCGAGGAAGGTGTTGGCTAAAACGCATTGACGGTTGGCATTCATCTAACCTACAGGGTGTCTTCAATTAGTCAGTACCTACACGCTATTCTCCATAAATGTCTTCTGACAGTTCTCGGGTGTTAGTAATTGCGTTGAGAAAATAATATTTAGCGTGTTATCAAACGTTACTTACCTAGTAGAGAAATTCGTTTATTCAAATTAGTGAACAGCTCTTACCTGAAAAACAAAATTAACATTAATGATTTGGTCAGCATCCGAACTTAGAATGTATAAGCTACAGAAATACTTATGTGAGCTTGTGATACAACTTGTGTGCACACATTACGCGTTCGATGTCAATACGGTTGAGTGAACGATGGACGAACGGTTTACAAGTAAATATTATGATTCAGCCTTGATATAGTACATAGGTTTTGTCAAATTGTCATAAGCCTTTATAGAAGGGGTGAGTAATGTCAAGGATTGGACGTTTGCTAGCTGGAATTATCCTCTGAGAACGAAGGGATTACCGTACATTTACAAGTAAGTGTGTACTCTATACTCATATAAACATTCACTAATGCCTGGGTGGCATTAAAAGACGTTTTCAACCAAGACCCCGTATACATTATACAAGACTAAGAATAAATATCTTTCCTTTCTATGACATAGAGCTAAGGAAAGTGACCAAAATATGTTGCGACGGCGCTCAAACTACGAAGATAGTTATTATTTTCTTTGAATTGCTCGTAGAATTTTATCTTTATTACCTCACTGACTGATGTTAACGAAAATATCTAGTCCGATGCCTCACACCACATTCCTCAAACCCATGACATGGGGGGACATTGTGTATTCAGCGATTATTTCCCTTTAGCAAAGTGAAAAAATCGTAACGGTTGTCGTTCCAGAATTTTTTGCGTTGCTCCTACATAGCTCGCCACCATTATCTAATAAACCAGATGATCATAGATGATTTATGGGACTTCTTTTTTTGGCAGGCATGTGAGTATTGAGTAAATACTGCGAAAAAGTCAGTGAAACAACAATAGTTTGAATTCCACAGCTTATCCACTACCTTAACAATAATCTTCTTTCGTATATATAACGTACTGAGGTACAACAATGATTTTATCATATGTGTGGTGTTTATAAGAAAAAACTGCACTAAAATCGATGTTTGACGATTGAAATTTTCGATGATTTATTGAGCTCTTCTAGCCGTTTTATCTTCGAATGAAAGCTTTATGTTAAAATTAGGTTATTATAGGGTTTCTATACACAAAATTTAATCAAAATAGTCGTAAATGATGGGTTTTTGCCGAATAAGTCGTGTTTTCAGAGTGTTAGTTTTGTACCGGCGTTTCCCGTGTCTCCTTGGGCTCGTTATGATGGCCTACTGGTCAGAAAGCACACTTGAACATACAGGTATTTGGACCATCCACGTTATCGTAATTTCATTCTCGGGGGCACACACCGTGTCCTCAAATGGAACATCGTTGAGCATCGTCAGACGATGTTTTTGAACAACGTTTCTGTGTCTACTTAATTACGCTCCAACGTCGCAAAGGAATAGATTGGATAGAAGGGAGGCCAAAAAACTGTCGAGGGCCAGATCTGCACTGATCCCACTGGGACCGAAGGAAAAAGCCAAAACGAAAAGCCACTGGCGTAAAAAAGCTGACAAGAGGGAGGAGAAGTACAAGACTGCCTCTTGACAGCCTCGCCGACGGCAGTCAAAGCCAGTCATTAGACTTGCCATGGACAGAAAAAGGGAGGCCTGTGTACGACGCACTTCCCACCAAAGTACAACTGACCAGACCAAAGGTACAGAGAACGCAACAACGTGAGGTTGGAGTCAGTAGACCATGTACTATCATAGGCTAGTTCCTCAAATTGCATGAGTGAAGTTCATGCGCCCCGAAGTTGCAGGAGCAGAACTAAAGTTGATCTTTGTGCGAGAGTGGTGGCGGCCGTCGCACCAGGGACTACCGGATTTTTGAGACCTGGGGGTGGAACCGAAAGGACATGAGGCCGTTCATGGAAGCCTTAAAAGGCTCATTTGAGTCCCAGTGTCAGTTACCTTCGTTTGCCATAAGCGTACTTAATTTGGTAGTCTTATTTCTGGGGATGCAAACTATGATAGGGAGAATTCGGATATCTGTTTAGTGCACGCTATTTTAATATTTGTGTTGGTTGGTTTGGGGAAGCGGCGTTGTGACGAAGGAAGGATCCAAAGGATTTTGAAAGCTGAGCGGGGCGTTATTGAAATCCAGCAAAGCGCCACTTAAAAAGCTGCAAATACTGTTTCCTATGCTTGTTTGTGTTGCTAATTAGGTTGAGGAACTTGAAATGGTTATTCCCTACATATGATACGTCTTAATTTGTCCACGAGATAGAACGTAAACGCATGTAATAAGAGCTCGCAAAGGAGCCGAACTCTTGACTGACCTGCACTACGTTTCCAGCAAGTGTTTCGCGAACTAAGTAGGAAAGCTCGTGGGTTGTAGGGTAGCAGCCGACAGAGAATTTTAATAATCTGCCTCAGACACTAATAAAAAAATAGGACAGGCTTGCCATGCCTACTTCATTTCTTCTAATTTATTCAGCTTATTTCTGGAGAGGCCGTGAGCTATGAGAGAGGAAACTTCGCATGCCGTTGACAAGGTCGGAATATTAGTGTTGCTTGAACATGAAGAGGTAACTTTCAATTACCTCGCACACGTATTTATCATTAGAGATGAAGTAAGAGGCACATCGCGTTTGTTGGGTTGTAATTAACTTTAGCCCGGATTTCCCCGCTTCTGCAGCAACCAGACGAAAAAGTTGGGCCATAAATATACGTTACAGTTCAGCATAGCGCCGGAAGCTCAGGGATATTCACGAGTTTTTCTTCCATCCCTTCCTGCCATGGGAGGTTTGGAACGGCCCCCTTCTCTCATGAATCACTTTTTAGTCGATGCGAGGAGTATTTTGCATCCGGGTTCGGTATCGATGTCGACAGGGGCAGGACACCTCTCTCAAGTTGGTATTTTCGAGTGGTTTTCGAAACCTTTCCCCCTCTCCAACGCTTTGCCCAACGTCCGAACTTCTGCCGGCCATCGAACCCTTTTCTTGCCAAACCACTCGACGGCGAAGCTCTTGGGACATTACGTAGAGAAATGTTCAATATCTGCTTTTTGGTAAGCCCCCTCCCCACACCCCTCACCTACCCCTCTTTCCACAACTCATCGCCTCTCATCTCAGCCAGGCGCTTAGGAAACACTTCACAAGTCTGCCGCTTTTCCTTTTGAACCCCTTTGACGATGGATTCTGAGTATTCCTGCTTACCCGACTACTGCCGATGGCACGGGGGTGGGGGGGAGAGGGTTCGCTTCGTTTCACAAAGCAATACCCACGGGTATTGAAACTGATACTTCTGCACGCTGCAGGACCCAATAAGCCTTTTGAAGTGGCGAAAATTCTCTATTCCGGCTAATATCCTCCATTTTTACCGATTTGGTGCTCGAGGAATTGTGTAAAGGGCGATAATTTATTGAATTTTGTTAGTGAGGCGAGGGCAAATTGAATTGAGGGCATTTCAAAGGCACGAAACCCAACGCACGGTTGGCAAAGGGGCGACTGAGAAATCACACAAATCCCCACTTCTCAACTGTTCAGAAGTCCTTCAACGTTGAGGAAATGTTCGAAAGGCAAAGTTTTTGAATTTCTACAGCGCGAAAAGCGTGCGTAAATTGAAATATAAAAGGAATGTACATTCAACGATTTTTGCGCCTGCAAAAATCAAATGTGTTGCTCCCTCAGTTTGTGGGAGCCTTTTAGAACTCAAAGCAACATTCTATAGCGAGGTACAGGCAGATCTCAACGTTCCAGAATGTATTACGTTGTTTACACTTATATCACCACTTGTAATAACTAGCGTAGAGGTCGTTGATGTAACTTTCAACTCGTTGTTTTTGTGGAAACGTTCGTGTGTATTGTTAGTCAACACAACGAACCGGCAGTAGTTTGAGTCCCGCACTTTATCCAGTTTCTCCTAATTATCTTATGACCATTTTTAACCTCTCATCGTATTGGTGCTTCAGACAGACAGTAAGATTTTTTTGAGAGTGCTAACTTTACATCAGCGGGATTTTTGAGGGAAAAATTTTACTAAACTCAATTTACGTCTTGGTAATTTATTGAGCTATAACAATTTTCCTGCGAATGATAATTCTGCAGTTCACAAAAAACTTTAATAAAAATATAAAATACACAATATTTGGTATTTTGATCTCTGTGATAACCATGGTCAGTTTTGCCACGAACACGCTCAAAACATTCTATAGGCATTCCACGTTTATCTGCAAGATAATTATTTAATTTCTATTATTCGTTCAGTCATTCACTCTCAATCGCTTTTACACACACCCAGATCATTTTCTCAAATAGAATTTTCCCTTGGAACGGAAAGACTCGTTGACATTTTGATCACTATGTAAAAACGCTGCAAATTATTACATAACAGTTTATCATACTCTTGCACAGCTTGATGTAGTCTCACACCTCAGAGATCTATCACATTCGATTCAATATCAAAAAATACGAATAAACGATACAGAACATGACCTGACTACAATGGAACTACGGAAGCTAAATATTCCCCCGGCACCAGGCGCCCGTAAACGTCTGTAGGCATTTATGATCCGATGTAGGGGTGTGCGGAGAAATTGGCCTAACCTTTCTCCACCCCTTCGGACAAAAAGAGTCGGGGAAATTGGGATGGGGACTTCCAGCGACCCTCGGCAATTGGCACGACGTCGCGAGTCGAGTGGGCGTTGCGAGCTATAATGACGAGGACTACAACGGAACGACTGAAATGACATATTCCAGGCGCCTTCGGGGCCACGTTAAAGGCATAAAATGCCCTGGAGTGTGGATTGTGGATGACGGTGGCCTACACCAGACGGTCATTACATAATTGGAATCCCAATGTCTTGAAACGTAATATGTCCGATCTTAAAAGGGGGGAGGGGTGTAAAAAAATTATAAAGAGAACCTGACTTGAAGAAGACTTGATAAAGAAAACCGATAGGTGGGCGAAGGGGCGGTGGTATCAGTAATTGGTGACGGAGAATGGGACATAGAAAGGGCAGTTAAATGAGACAGATGGCGAGGTGCATACCAGCCTATAATAGCCACGAGATCTAGGGTATTAATCCCATCCCGAGAGTAGTCCACATAGAAAGATGCCAACGCATGGGCTCGATTATGAGCGAAGACGAGAAAGAAGCGGCAGCAGTGCTCTTTGTAGTTGATTTCGTCTCTTTAAGCATTTAAATGCCAAGTAGCGGAGGAATGCTCTGAAGACACGCTCAACCTCGACAATTTCGAGAGAATGTACTCAAAGATACGCTGATTAAGCATCCCTGGTGTGCCTTCCAGAACTCTCAATGCGTGCATTACACTTGGGCTATGTGGACGGAAAAAGAAAGACGATGATCAAGGAGGACAGGAACATTCACAGGTTCACAGGTGTGTGGAAGAGTTACAGTATCAATTGGGGCTTTGGAGGGCCAGTGTGAGTGAGCGATCGAAAAAAGTGATGGTTCATTTAGATGGATTGAGAGGGAGGCCATTTCGCGAGCACTAGAGGCCAAGGCTAGACTGGAAAAGCGGTCATCAGAGAGATCTCAGAGGGCAATAAAGATCCTCGTACGCATCCAGAGAGCAGTCCACGGAGCCGAACACGCCGAGGGGACGAAGAACATTCAGATCATGCCCATAGTGTAGACCACACTTCGGCCAAGCTCAACTTGTAACGAAGTAAGACATTGAGAACCGGCACAACTCATGAAGCTTCCCCAGCCCAACAATGAAGTGGTAACAGAACAGGAGCATATTTGTTAGGAATCCCTGAAGGAGCTATCTAAGTAGAAAGATCCTGGGTGTTGTACTCGCACAGAGCGTTATTTGGATACACGGCATTTTCAACGCTGTGATGCGTCGCACAAAAGGAGTCTGCGGGACGTTGAACCTCACGTCTTAGATCAGCCAGGACAGTTTTCCCCCACCCAAATGAGTCCCGGTGATTACTTCACGAGAGGAAGGCGCTAAACGTGCTAAATACCGCCTTTTTAATTTGCTTTGCTATTAAAGTGTCTGAGATCAAAGGTTTTCCGCTCCCTTTTGAAACTTTGCGGAGAAAGGAGTCTCGCGCAGCATCGCGAGAAGAGAGCGTTAGAGCGCGTAAAAACCTCTTGCGTCTGAACGAAGCATCTTCGGAAATTCAACGAAGGAGGATCGAGGCAACTCCCGAGAGCTGTAAGAAAACGTCTCGTGATGTTCATTTGCTTATTCAGCCCATTCGAGGCGCTATTTCGCTTTTAATCGCTTGGAGTCTAAGTGCTTCCTTCGCATCCAGACAATTCACGAACGACACATTTCCAGCTCTCGAGAGGGCTCATATCTCACGCCATTTACTCTCCAGAAACACCCTCGTGCTCTCGTTTTACGAAGAACGAGGTTAAGAATGTTGTCCGTTGCTCCAATCATGATTTTATCTCCGTTTTCCCCTCAACTAAATTTCCTCTGAAACGGTCTAAACGGGAAACAAGCGGCAAGAACGCCCACGCCTGGAGAATGACCTCGTTTTTCTCCCACATAAGTTCCTGAATCTTTGCTGCCTCACTACACTTCTCAATTGTCCAACAATAATCTGACATTAGCGAACATATCAACAATGGCCAGTCAATAGCGAATCTATTGTGTTCACACTGCTGGCGTGATGATGGCAGGATGATTATAATTAAACAAAAACGAACAGTTATGGTCTTAGTAGTTCACTAAGTTAAAATTTCACAAGTCAGGTTTTGTTTGAGAGGTGTTGAAACAACTAAAATTGAACATTATTTACTTCAAAAACTGAGCTGAAATCGCTCATGTTCTTCCGAATGTCCAGATAATTTCAGGTTGTCGTCATCAACACGCAAGTAAACACTTCATAGTAGTGTTGTATTATTCGCAGCCATCTTCCAAAATCGTTAGAGCCGTTTTTAACAAACAAAATGTTTTAGTACTTTGATAGCTCAAGTTTTGAGACGATTTTGCTCATACCCTTCCTTGGGCATACCTGCAAGGCTACTGACCCTATTTGATTTAGCCGTTTACTTACACACACACTCAGTATGTCCGAAGAAAATTCAATTTTTTTTCGTCAGATTACTTTTCTTTCTACTTTGTACAGTATACCGCCGAACGTGCGTGGGGCTGCGGGAAGTTGAATGATTTCTGGCACCTGATAGTTATAAAAGACGAGTTAAGACGAAGAAGTCTATTTCCACAGGTAAAATAAAGACAATGATAACTTGTAGACGCGTTTCGGTTTACTAGACCATCATCAGTACAATACAGAGTGAGGAAGTTGTGAGAAGTTTCTTTTATACAAAAGTGAAAGGTGCCTTCTGATGGGCCTGGCATTAGAAAGGTGGCATGAATGTGAAAGGCAAAAAGGTTGAAAGGAGAAGGGAATTCACAAGATAATATCAATTAGAGGGGAGCGCCTAATTACATCCAGGTCGTTGACTGATATTCCTAAATTATGAATTTTTTGAATTTCCAAAGATTCTAAAGCATCCAATTTTGGACCTTTTTGGCAAACATGAGCTATCCCAATGGCTGGATTATTACTACCTATCTCATAACTGATTTTATGGTTTTCTTCTGACAAATGCTTTTCAAAAGCTTCCTAACCTAAGATCATCACTGTGTTCCCTGATAGTTTTCAAAAGTTATCTACGGATGTTTACACAACTATAATGACAATAGCAGTCATTGCTTCTTTGCATGTTATTCATCCCCCATCACCATCATGCACGCTATTGCACAGAAGTTACGATTAGATTGTTAGAAGTTACGATATCATAGTTTCGTTTCACGGAGGAGCGAGCAAAACTCTGCCCCAAATTCCGCGTTTATCCCCTTTCAACGTTGAACAATATTCCATACTTCTAGTAGCAATAATGATAGATGCTGCGGCCATCTTCCACATATTTGTGTGCCGGAGGAAAGATATCGGCGACCCCGCACTCTCGACATTTTCGGAATACTTTTTAAGATTCCGACCCCTTCAAAGATCGAACCTTCTCAATAGCGATGGAGGGGGATCGGAATCCGCATTCTTCTCGACGAAACTTTCTGAGCTCCTTAGGATCACAAGGACAACGGTTAACTGAAGCCCAGCTGGGTAACTATTCGACCGAAAGTATCCGAGAATTTTTCGCGGAAGCCGCATCGGAGTCTAATCACAAGAGCTACAAGGATGGGCCATAGTCGACAACCTAGTAACGGAAGGGAACATATTCTGTTTGAATTTTAGTAGCAAACGATTTAAGAACTTCGCTTTACTGAAGCGATTGTCTTTGTCATAAAAATGACAATTTTGATAATCTCCTTCACTCTAAATTCTAGTGCGTAGACTAAACATCAGAGCCACACGCCAAAATCCGGGTTTTCAGATCCAGTAAACGTGAAGATCCGTGGAAAATTCAACTTTTTTGCTGGATCGCAATATTTTCCTCATCCTTAGGGTAGCAGAAAGTAAATATTCCTGTCCGTTTGTTCTTTACACTCCCTAAAGAACCGTTAGGATATGAAAAAATTAATTCTGTTTCCATCACAGTCCTCCAAAACGAACAAATCGCGTGGTCTATTTGTGTTGCCGACTTTCCTCAGCGCTTAAAACCCGTTGAATCAAAGTAACCTGAAGCTTGCATCGAGATTGAAGAAAATAAGAGGACGAGGTTTAATACCGCAGGGATTTGCTCACCTTTATCCAACTATATTCAAGCGTTAAAAAGCACTGAAACCATAATGTGACTGATATCGGGAGAGACTCGATTAGGACGTTATGGAGGTCTCGTGAAAATCTCGAAAAGCCTTCCTCTCCAGTACGCACTACAGAGCCACCAAAGGAAGAAGAACCGGCAAAGGTGTAGGTTATATCCTTTACAACTTTACTAATACAAAGTATCAACCTATTGCACATTTGGCTAACAGAAAACAATAATAGCTCTTAGGAAAACTCAATGGACTCTGCCTAATGATGAAATATCGAAAATTAAAGGTCCTTTTTAGTATGATATTATAATATAACCCAACGCTCGGATCGTATGTGAATTACAATAAAAAGGGGACAATGAGAAATCAAAACACACTCAGCAGTTATATGCAAATTGGCGGCTTAACTTGATTCAGCGATTATAAAAAGAGCAGAAGATGTGCCTGGAGGATGAAGGAGGAACACAGAACTAGGTAATGCTAAGTGCAGCCGGTCAATGGCCGAATTAGCGCGCTCTGAACTGCTACGAGGGAAACTCCTGATCAATGTAGCAAAACACTGCCCTTTAAATGACAGCATGAAAAGTGCTGAAACAGCGCTGTGGACTTACATCCTTTTCAAAGTTAAACACAACCCACAGGTCTGCTTCAGCTATCAACTGATAAATCGAACATTGAAAAAAAACAAATTCGAAAAACATGCTAACTGTAAGGGGTGGCAATAAATGGGTAGGATGGGGGGGGGGGATATTCTATTGGTTTATTATTCATTCTCAATAATACACCTACGTTTTTGGCCAGAAATGTTCTTTTAACTATTTAAGTTGATGTTCCTGTATGGTCTTCTCTGGGTGGTGAGATGCTGTGGGCGAGTGCTTTCGATGTAAAGACATCATCGTCCGGCCATTCTGTCAGTATTGGAGTCAGTCAGTTGGTCGTGGTATTCATATATGAAGAAAGAGGTAAACGGGATGGTGGAGCGCCGTGGGGTGGTGGGGGTGGAAGGAAGGGAGTCATGCACCTCTGGGGAAACCCACTAGAGGTTAAGAGAAAGGAACGTCTTGAATAGTCTGTCTGTTGTCGATTTTAAGTCTTTTTTTGTATAGGGTGGTCTGTAAATCCGTCAGTTGGTTGTTTCCGTTTGTGTAGTGTTTTGAATGGTGTGAATATGGTGTCGCATCTTGTGTTGATTTGTTCGCTTATGATCTGTCTGTTGAAGTTTTTTTGTTTGTAAATTTCCATGTTTTCTAATATGTTCAGTTTTCGTCCTTTGTATTGTTTATGTAGTAAGATGGTGCAGTACTGTATTTTGGTAGGTTCATGTCCAGTTGTCTTGAGGTGGTTGGCAAAGCTTAAGTCGACTTTGTTCCCACTAAGAGATTCAATGTGTTCTGAATATCTGGTACGTATTTTTCGTCCGGTCTCTCCTGTGTATGCGTTTTTACAAGTACAAGTTATTTTATATACCCCACTTTGGTCGAGTGGGTCTGTCTTTGCAGTTAGTTTGGTTCTAAGTGTGTTGTCCGTACGTAATGCGATTTGTATGCCTTCCATTCGGAGGATGTTAGTTATTCCGTATGTTATTAAATAATTTACCTACTCGTGGAATTAACCAAATCACTTTAATATCTTTCAAAACCCCCCATAAAAATTGCACACTTTACGATTCAAGCATGGAAATTCCAAATCTGCAATGCCCGTCTTCCGTCTAGGCCACATTTTGCCTTCTTTAATTAAAAAATCCGTTTTTTCGCACGCAAATCCCATTTGGTAACCAGTTGCGTCCGCCTGCTCGGCGATGCAATCAGACGAAACCCACGGTTGTCATGAGCAAAAAAAGGTTTAAAAAATTAACCAAAAACGAAATTGGGACGGTTTCATTGCCACTGGTCATTGAATAGGATGGATCTAATATGTGTAGGACAGCGTGTAGATGGACAATCACAGTAAATATAGTGAGCTGAACTCAAGGTAGTTGAAGGAACAACGTAGCGGAAGTTATCTTTTCTCATTTCCTCTCACTGCCACCCGCCTCACTGCAACCTCCCGTTAGTTCGACTCGTCGCTTAGTGCCAAACGGCTAGCATTGCCTAGAAAATGTTTAATTTTCTTTGTTCCTGTTTACTTAGGTCACGTTCCACAACACTTCCTAGTATTTCTCGGTAACCATCCCATTCTAGTCAGCATCAAAAAATACAAACCTGAGTACAACGGAACAACGAAAATTGACTTTTCTACGCAATGCTAGGCAATTGACGATTGGTGGAGTTGAACTCACGGGTGGTTTGGAGTGAGACCGGAAGCAGCACGGGAAATGAGTGCAGGCCAGGGAGAAATGGTAACTTTTGTGATTTCTCCGACAAAGAGATAAACGGGTAACAAGGCCCGCACGAGAATCGAGTATTCTGACACGAAACTTGTAAAGCTCAGGTTCTACGGCCTCGGTAAGTACAGAACTAATATTTTATCGACCTACCGCGTTACGTTCGTGCGTGGTATAACTTGCGTCAAGATCGAAAAGTAATTTAGAGCTTTCATCGGAATGTTTACGTTTCGATTCCATTAGTCCCAAAACACAACTTTCCTAATCCCCTCGTACGTTCAGCGGTTTGTACCAAGTAATGCAATGATGTTCCTAACTGTATACGTAGAAACCTTCCATTTCGTAGCTTATTGGAACACGAATATAATATGAACCACAGGCAAGAATTATGCGTTTTGACCACAATGAAAAGTATAATTTTGTGCTCCTGACTTTCTGTGACCGTCCGATGTTGGTGTAGGATCGTGAATATCAAGTTTGAGCTGACTAGGTTCTTTCTCATTCGTGTCCACAACCGCACACCATGTTCTGGAAGGGTGGTTTTGGAAATCAGAAACGTAAATATCTGAAGAAACCTCAATAATTATCTCCTTTACCAATCACATAGGCTATTAATGAGGCTATACAAATGAAAATATCCTTACTATTCAAGGCGATTATTCGTATGAATTTTGGATTCATGTGGTAGTTGTTGAAATATCTTAAGGTTCGAGTGAAGTTGGCAGAGTTAGGGGGTCACATGTTTTCAAAAGGGAAAAGGAGACTCCCCAACGAGCCACCCTTGCCCTGTGTTGATGATGATGATCACATGGAGTGCAGCCTTCAGGCGCACCGATCGCAGCGCATCCAATGATGCTGCCGGACCAATGCCAGTTTGCCATGGCCATAGAGCCAGCTCCCCTGCACGAGCCTGTCGGGAGCCCCGCACATTTTCCCAGCCCATTGCCTCACCCTACTGGGTTTGGAGGAGTGGGATGCCTGGTCGAGGATCGAACCAGAGTCCACTGGTTCTATCCCCGCCTGGCTCGGACAGCCTCACGCCTCAACGCACTCAGCCACTGCGCCCTGTGTTGACCGACGAACTTATCGCGCATTGTTATCACCGAACTACCTGCGTCGACCAAGGGTCTGTGATTGCAATTGATCACGAACAAACTTGTGACTAGTTGCAATTTACTGCCATTGCGAAACAGTTCGACACATTCTCCCAATTCTCCTTTTATCGAGTTTTTGGTGGCCACTGCGGTTCGCGAGTATTCCATCTACCAGTTTTGACGTTCGAACAAAACTATTTCCTGTGCAAATTCTACTCCGCAGCAATTGTTTCACACAGGATTCCTTCGTTTACATGGTCCACATTCTGACATCTGTCTGGATTCCGGGTCATTTCGATCCATTTTTACTTTCCGCTACCCGAAGGGAAGGGAAGTATAGTAATTGGCCCAAAAAAAAATTTGGGTTTTCATCAGATCTTTGCGTTTTGAGGCCTACTGAGTCTAAAAAACCTAATTTCGGCGCGTGGTCCGTGTGTATGTGTGTATGTGTGTGTGTCTATAGTTCGATTTACGGGAGAACGGCTGATCCGATTGAGCTGGTTTTTTTTCGTTTTGTTCGTTATTTTTTGTAGACACCAAAATAAGGTTATGGACGATTTGGTTCTTCTCTATACATATCTCCATGAAAATACGGTGAACGGAGATATAGGCCCATGAAGCAAAAATAGGTTTTTTACGCTTTTTGGCAAAACGGATCCGACTATTATCACCAAACTTTAGAGATGTTTTCAAATAGTTAATACCTACATATTGTTCTCAATAATTGTTCCTCTGACAGTCCATTGAACAGAGATAAAAATCAAAATGTGTCGAAAATAAGGTTTTTTCGAACATTTCCGTAAATTTCAGGGTAACTTCTTCACCAGATGTGATAAATCCTACTGGAGTGACTTATAGTCACCCATACCAACATTTCGTTCTCCATAATTATTTCTGTATATGGATGTTGAACGGAAATATAAGCCAAGTTAACACAGAAAAGGAGATTTGTCGAATATTAATTTATCGGTATTCCAATGTTCTCAAAAACGGCTCTAACGATTTCGATCAAACTTTCGGAGTACTCTCAGCTAACTATTCTGTACATTTAGTTCTTCATAAATGTTTCGGTAGAAATGCGTTGAACGAAGATATAGCACCCGCATATGTAGCTAGTGTTGGAACTTACGGGGGTGACGGAAAGTAGTGTGTTGTTACGCACCAGATATTTTCCACACGATCTGCTACAACTTCTCAGCAACCATCCCGTTCAACCGCCAAATAAACATTCCGTTCCGTGTTCTAGTTTTTATCAAGTAAATTACTTATTGGTAACCGTTTCCCATAATTTATTGGCATTTCCCCATCCTACGTACAGTCCACACATTTTTATAACTTGTGGGGTTAATATCCAGACGCTCAGATTCGGAGCATTAGCTTACGTTTCCACAAATGACAGTAATATAACACGTAAATAATAATTTTTGTTTTCTCTCGGCAGTTTAGATACTATTAGCTGTGGGCGACTTTTGTGGCGTTAGTAAAACTTCTGCCTCCCACATTGTTAAGCTAGTTTCCCAGACCATTGTGTCACTCGCCCCCACTTTCATGAAGATGATGTCTGGAGAAGAAGAAATCTTGGGGCTAGAATGTGCACGACTGTACACGCGTGAAAATTCAATCAATGTCAATGTTTGTGAAACACGCCGCACATTTGGCGTGGAGAAGCATCATGTATCGTTTTTTAAATATTTTAAAAGCTGTTTGTTACACGATTAATTTTGAATAATACACGTAATGTTTTTCGTAAGGAACATTTTTTTACTTTTGTTGGCCCCACTCAAGACGGAAAGTTATAAAGTCGACGGAAAACCTGTTTTTCTAAAAGGTGTTAGTTACAAATGCTTGAGAATATGAAAAAACACATTTGAGAAAATGAGTGTCGCATGTACAAAAAATGACGACAACCACTCATAAAAATAATCACAATACGAAAAATGAACTACATAATAAGAAGATAAGTAAGGAAAGATAAGAAGAGAATTGAGAAAAGTATCAAGTAAGATAACAAATATATTATTAAACAATTTTGCAACTGATATTTTGGGTATTCGAATGAAAATGTCAAATAATGAAATCGACATGCGGCAAATGAAGGTGGCCCAATGGTACCAGCTCTCCAACACACTGTTTTGGATGAAAATTCGCAAAGTTGCCTCTTCGTTCGAGGGATTCACATTGGAGCGCAGTATTTGAGCTTTTCCCCGCAATCAGACTTTCGGTAGCTGTCAGTCAATTGGCGCTTGATAAACGCGATTCGAACGACCGCTATTTCGCCGATTTAATGGCCCTTAATGTGAACCGCCATTTTTTATCTAGGCGCTGTCCTACACCTCTGAGATTCATCCTATTCGACTCAGCATAAAAACCGTGTAGAAGGGCACACAACTAGATCCTAGACGGATTTTTTGTTAGGAAGAACGAATATTTTATCTCATAATAAAAGCAAAATATGGCCTGATCGGCGGATGGACGTTGTAGATAGCTAGAAACATGAAGTACATGAAGGAAATTTTTCCTCGCCAAAAACATGGCATTCCAGTAGTTAAATGTTTCCATTCGTGTATCTTACATCTCGACGTGGGTAAATACTGCGTATTAAGAACCCGAAATTCACAAGCCCGTGACAAGCTATAGCCAAGTCAGCTTTGTATTGTAACTTGGTTTAGAGTCGTATTTCGCTCGGGGTTCGTACTTTAGGATATTCTATTGTGAGGTCAATAATGTGGAACGGGATTTCAGATTTGAACTATAAAACAGCAGAATTCAGTGGCTCTGGTTGACAAGGGCAAGCACCTGTAAGAAGAAAGTAAAAAGAGGTTTAGCCGCCCTCAACTTTTATTACTCCGGCTGAACTCTAATTTAAAACAATAAGACTCCCGGGCTCTAGCTCTCGAGGAGGTTATTACTTCCGTGCGTGAGAGTTAGGATTTTACGAGGAGAGCGTTAAGGGCAAACGGCCTGGGCTTATCCGAGGGCTGATCATGAGTTATGGGCCAGCGGTTGAACCGGTCATAACCCAAACACACGGCGCTCTGTTCAAGTGGAATGAAACGCTATCAACATTAGTAACAGCTGCACTAATACAGTTTGCCGACCGCAACGCAATGACGGACTTCCCGCTAGTACTTCCCATTCCGGTTGGTCGCGGTTGCCACACAACTCCTGTTGAACGCGGGAGCCAAACGCTATTTCCTTCTTCCTTCCGCCAAGGAAAATGTAAATACCGATTGGCGACTGATGAGTGGGGATGATGAACGGTAAAGAGACACAATTTCAGTTGATGTGTGTACTTTGGGACGGGTTCAGCTTCACGTCTTCATTGCTACATCTGAGAGCAAAGAGCCCCCCTGAAATTTCATTGAAAACTGCTCTATGTGCCATTGTTCGGCTGAAGTGGCACAATGTCTCTCTCATTTATGTGCAAGGCGTATAAGTGTTTAATGAAAACAGAGCTTGTTTGACCTGTCGCGCAACGTCAGCGCCTTCAACATAATTTTCACAAGACATTATTGAACAGACTCATTGCTGTTTTATCTAAGGATTTGAAGGAATTGAAGTTGAAGCTCACTCCAGATTCTCTCTGCCAACTAACTTTCATCATTTCTGACGTGGAGTGTGGAAGCGTTTTTGTATACGATTTATGTTTTAGGTTAGGTTCGTGTATCGTTGGAGAAGGGCGAGGAAGTACTTGCCCTTATCACCGTTTGCTTGTTTTCTGTTTTCAGATCGGTATGCTTGGATGATTTTCGGTGTGCATGTAATTCATGACCGCATGGCTGGAATTACTGTGTATAGTTGTTTATTCAGTGTTGGGGTGAATGTAATTTATTGTGGTGTTACTGTAATGATGAATGAACTTGTTGAGAGTTTTTCCGGGAAGAGATTTTCGAGTAAAAACATAAAACCAACCAAGACTATTATGCGGTTTGGTGGTATTTATATATTTAAAAATTGCTTGAATGTTACCACTACGAGGAAGGAATTGTTGTGTTTTAGCTCCAAGGGAAATGGTGTAGAGGGCTGTATGGCCCTAATTGTGCTCTCTCTCTCTTCGGCTATATACATAGTGTTCCGAGCATGGTATGTCCCCAAATGCCAAAAAAGTAAGGCAATGCTGTTGGGCAATTCCAGACTAAGATCTCAGGTCCTTTATGCTTACACTCCATCCGTTCGGATTGGCAATGAAATAGTGTTTGTAGTCGATTCGTTCAAGAACCTTGGTGTACTAATGACCAGCACGCTTGACTGGAACATGCATGTTGCAGACATTTGTGGAAAAACATACAAGAGACTGTACCAACTGCGGAGACTTGCCATGGACTTTCCACAATACGTAAGAGCACGGTTAGCCCAGGCACTTCTGCTGCCACTCTTCGATTACGCCTCTCTCGCCTACTGCGATCTTAGTGCGGGGCAGATCACGACGCTGCGAAGACCTCAATTCGATCGTAAGCGTTCGTGAAGAGCTGCTGACTCAGGCAAAAATTACGGCAATCGCGCCGGAGCTCCGATCCACAATCCCGGACCTACGTCGAGAATTATGAACCAATGTCTTATCCACTAGACCACGATCGCCCAGTGCTTTTAATAGGAGTCAGTCAGTACACAGGAAACCGAAGTATTTATTCGAGCAATACATCTTTCAATGCAATATTCATGATGTTAATACTCGCCATGCCCCATCCACTCTACAAATTCCGTCCCATAGAACTAATTTATTCAGCAAATCCTTTCTAATGCAATCCATCAAGTTTTATAATGACAACGCCGACCGATATGATCTCACAATTTCTGCCAAAAGTTTCCGAAACTGTTATAGAAAAGATCTCCTCAAGACGTACGATGACCCCCAACTTGATCCACTTCCATTTTTTCATTTCCCTTGTATTAGAAGAAATCGTTTCATTTGACTGTTGATTTGGTTTTTTTTTCTACACTTCTGTAGAATACTTTTTGTTTTAAAAGATAACTACTTACAGTGGTCAATAGTCCACGTGGAATTTTATTTTACTAATAATTACAGGATAGATGTAAGAGTGGACCTCATGGTCCTAATCCCATTCTGTTTTTGTAAATAAACGCCATCATTCTCTCTCTCTCTCTCTCTCTCTCTCTCTCTCTCTCTCTCTCTCTCTCTCTCTCTCTCTCTCTCTCTCTCTCTCTCTCTCTCTCTCTCTCTCTCTCTCTCTCTCTCTCTCTCTCTCTCTCTCTATCTATCTATCTATCTCTCTGTCTCTTTCCCTCTCTCAACCTTTCTCATTCTCTTTCTCTTTCTCTCTCTCCTTCTCTCCCTCTCTCCCTCCCTCCATCAACCAAGCATCATAGAAAAAACCATTGTTTAGTAACAAGAGATGACTTATTTCGACGACCTCCCCCTACCGTGTTCACAGACATACACGCACGCTGAAGTTTACCCCAAATGTTGTGAGAAATTTGAACCAAAACTAGTGCATAGAATGACGTAACAAACTATCAGAGCTGCGAATGTGAACACCTCAAGATAGAAGAAGAAAGGCATATCACCGGAGGAATTCTACCCAGAACACATAAAGTGGTGCATTACGCGTTTGAAAACCCTATCAAAGCTGTAAATGCGGCCACTCCTGGCTGGAAGAAGAAAATATTTCATAAATATCGACGTTTCGTTAGTTTTTTATTCATTAGGTGAATTGTATACCATCAACATGGTCGTTTTGAGAAAGATGTACGCGCGACATTTATAATTAATGGGTTTTTAAATTAAACGGCGGTACAGGTTGACGCTGTCTCACACCTCCGAAACCCCTCCCATTCGATTCACCATCGAAAAATACTGGTAAACTATACGAAACACGACCTAGCTGAAATTTGACAAGCAATTAGCGCGTCGTGACGAGTCAAATGACGGCCAGTGCATGAAATGAGCGCAGGCCGGGCAAAAAACTTTCGCTTCTCTGACCCGTGAGTTCGTATATATAATAACCCATTATTCGACCCCACATCGAAAAATACACTGGAAAAGATATCAAACACGTCGTAAATCTAATAAAACTGCCAAAATTTTGTTTTCGGCTAAATCTTTAAACCACTTCTTGCCCGTAGCAACGAGTAGGCGGGCACAACTACACCTCAAATGGTATTTTTGTGCTAAAGAACGGATTTTTGTGGTCATATTAAAGGCAAAACCGTCGGCGAACGGACATTGAAAATTTGGAATCCCCATGTCTTGAGGGGAGCTTGTAAGAAATGAGCATGTTGAATGAGGTATGGCCTGGAACCGCTTAAGGCTTATGCTTTAGTTTCTTAGCAGCAGATCGCAGAATTACGGCAGCTATTTGATATTTAAGCACTACGAAGAGCTGGTATTAGAGCACCAAACACCTACACATGTAAGAACACCTCGCGACTGGGTATCGCTGGTATAGTAATAAAAGTATTAAAATAGTTATTTCATTATAGATATTGATGCAATACAAGTTATCGTGCTATTCAATTTTACGATGATCAGTAAACAATACAACGCCGGTGGTGAAGGAAAATCAAAGGTTTTGTGGATAGAGACCATTCAGCTGTTACACTAATTTGATTGATTGCCCACTTCGTTCGCCCGTTTAACGTCATCTCGCCTCTGCCCAAATCATCAATCTCCGTCACAGTCCTTGAACGCTAACTCAATAATTTGCAAAATGGCTCCTGTTCCATTGAAAGGAAAAGAGACCTGAATGAATTCTATCGAACGAATCCACCAGAGAAGGAGGTTGTTCGATGAAGAGTTAAGATGTTTGAAGGGTGCTGTAAAACTTTCTCGTTTGAGTAGAACGTTGACGACTGCTGTAACGAAGAACCTTAAGTAAAGCTAATCCCTGGTTTGTTCCCTTTTCTCGTTTCGTTAAGCATTTCGTCGTACTAAGAGCGTATCATGAGAGTGTTCGTGTGTGAGTGATGTTCGGTGCAGGCCAAATTAGCCGGGTTTTTTTGACCTCCGAACGTCTGTACTTGGCTGTACCGGGCTGTAAGTGGTTGTTTCCTCAAACACTGAGCCCTTTTGTTTGTACCCGTGGCAAGTATAGCTCTTTAGTTATTTCCGAGTGACAATGGATTCCTCTTTTTTCTGGACATTCCGTAATATCCTTTCCCCACCCCTCAACTTACGTTCCTCTCCTCAGCAGACACCTCTTCCCAAACTCAGTCATCTATCAGTTCTCCCAACTGACATTCGTCTCTTAGTTCAAACAACAGACATTCGTCTCCCAGTTCTCCCAACAGACATTCGTCTTCCACTTCTCCCAACAGAGCCATATCCCAGTTCTCCCAACAGACATTCGTCTCCCAGTTCTCCCAACAGACATTCGTCTCCCAGTTCTCCCAACAGACATTCGTCTCCCAGTTCTCCCAACAAAGCCATATCCCAGTTCTCCCAACAGACATTCGTCTCCCAGTTCTCCCAACAGAGCCATATCCCAGTTCTCCCAACAGACATTCGTCTCCCAGTTCTCCCAACAGACATTCGTCTCCCAGTTCTCCCATCGGAGCCATATCCCAGTTCTCCCAACAGAGCCATATCCTGGAGTTCTCCCAACAGACATTCGTCTCCCAGTTCTCCCAACAAAGCCATATCCCAGTTCTCCCAACAGACATTCGTCTGCCAGTTCTCCCTACAGACATTCGTCTCCCAGTTCTCCCATCGGAGCCATATCCCAGTTCTCCCAACAGAGCCATATCCTAGTTCTCCCAACAGACATTCGTCTCCCAGTTCTCCCAACAGAGCCATATCCCAGTGCCCCCAACAGACATTCGTCTCCCAGTTCTCCCAACAGAGCCATATCCCAGTTCTCCCAACAGACATTCGTCTCCCAGTTCTCCCAACAGAGCCATATCCCAGTGCCCCCAACAGACATTCGTCTCCCAGTTCTCCCAACAGAGCCATATCCTAGTTCTCCCAACAGACATTCGTCTCCCAGTTCTCCCAACAGAGCCATATCCCAGTGCCCCCAACAGACATTCGTCTCCCAGTTCTCCCAACAGAGCCATATCCCAGTTCTCCCAACAGACATTCGTCTCCCAGTTCTCCCAACAGACATTCGTCTCCCAGTTCTCCCATCGGAGCCATATCCCAGTTCTCCCAACAGAGCCATATCCTAGTTCTCCCAACAGACATTCGTCTCCCAGTTCTCCCAACAAAGCCATATCCCAGTTCTCCCAACAGACATTCGTCTCCCAGTTCTCCCAACAGACATTCGTCTCCCAGTTCTCCCATCGGAGCCATATCCCAGTTCTCCCAACAGAGCCATATCCTAGTTCTCCCAACAGACATTCGTCTCCCAGTTCTCCCAACAGAGCCATATCCCAGTGCCCCCAACAGACATTCGTCTTCCAGTTGTTGCGATATACACTCGTTTCACATCTCTCCAATAACTAGTTCGGACTCCTCCTTCCTTCCCTGTACCACCACTTTCACGCCCACAGAGCCACGTTGTTCACCTTTGTATACTCAAACTCATATCAGTAACAGCCGTCTCCGTGATTCGATCAAGTCTACTCTGGTCAAAACAAGTGATGATGGTTTTCAATGTTTTTTTGACGTGGGGGGTGTCTGCTCCGAACGCCCGCATGAATTTACTCCGGCGTACTGAGAACCAACCGAGAACCGTTTAGCCCATTGCATCAGGTTGGCACTCACGCCTCACTGTCACGCACCTTTTCTTTCTTGTCCTCTTCACTCTCGCATGAATTCTGCAGCAGGCCCCCACAGAAGGTTCAGAAATTATATTTTCCTTCTTCGTCTTCATCCTTCATCCTTCATCCCTGCAAGATAACTGGGCCCATTGTTTTGACTCTGAGCACTGCCCTAGCAAAATGAGCTGTGCACCCCCAGTTTCTGGTACAGACGAATGCCTCTGGCGTTAGCAGGCCGTCTCTATCTTGCAACCGAGTGAAAAACGAATTGAATTGATGCTGAATGTATGTGGGGTTGAAAAATGCTCTGTGGTCCGTTATATTTTGTTTCCTGACTCAGAAGCCTTTGGTGGATACAAATCTGTAGCGAAGTTTCGGCCGCTGTTTAAGTCATTGTCGTTACTTCGACTGACTTCGTAAAAGTTCAATATGGCAAAGTTTCACCAGAAATGAAAGTTTCTCACTTCTGAGGACAGATGTAGTGGGCTTTATCTATATATATCTTTTAGCACGTTCGCACTGTTCTTCTCGATAGGAGCTCAATTTCCGCATAAAAGGATTTAATTTGCGGATACTGGAGGATTTCACTGCAGAGGTTTGAGATACGGTCATTGCAGGCAAACCGGTTCTTCTTCATTCAGAAGAAGCCACCGTTCATTTCACGTAATTGGGATCTGAGTGCAGGGGAGACTCTTCACATTAGCGACGCTCCATTTGGTTGGCTCAGGGGCCGATAGCGTGCAGATTAATTCCTTCCCTCAGGAGCTCTCTATGTCCCGTTGAATCGGCCAACAAAAGCTGCCACATTTGCGGCGAGTGCGAGTTTTATTTGCTTTTCTCTCAACTCGAATAATCAGTCGACTAAAGCAAACAGTGCGGAGCTAAACTCGTTGAAATGGAAGGTAACTCAAGGCACAATCCTTTCGGTCCACTTCGCTTCCCTCGTGTAACGTTAAAATATGAAACCCTTCGAAAAAAACCACGTCATTTGTAAGCTGCCATTAGTACTTTTTAGGTTCGGATAAAGATCAAACCCTAAAATTATCATAAAAAGTAACCGACGTACATAAACAAAGGATGCGTTAACACGATAAAGTGAAAACAAATAACTGATTAAACGCGTGACACAACACAATAATTTATTGGTATTGCAGAGGGTCTCAAGTTGCCCTAACTATCCTACACATCCGTTGATCACTCATCTGGCCCGAAACAGAAGAATTTCACGTTGAATTCGAAAAAATTAAAGTTATCCTATTTATTGAAGTTTCCTCTGCGATAAACTCATATATTTGTACTCACATTTCTCACGAAAATCATGTTGTGATTCTATAATCCATTTATATGATGAATGTTCGAAAATAATTGAGAATAATTGATCACATATCGTTTGTGAACACGATAGAGGTTGTTGAAATAAGTCATCTATAGTTGCGCGATACTGATTCTAACAAAGAGCTTGTGCCAATACAACAAATACAACAGAACTAGCAATTTAGCACAAGAACAGTGACATTTCAGTGGGCTGTTTGCCGTTGATTTTAACGTTTGTGAATTTATGCCCTCGTCCCACGTCTGTTTGCTCCTTCGCTATTAGTCCGATTACACGCTCATCACTCAGCATCTTCATTCAACACATTTCTACGGGAAACCACTTATACAGAAACAATCTTGAAATTAGTGAACTGAATGCTTCGAACACCTCAAAACCGTTTTTGAGAACATTTCAGAAATTAGTTTCTCGCGGATTTTATTCATTTATTGTCAATACAAAGGGCGAGCCCAATCAACAGAAAAACAGTAAAGACGGTATTCAAATGGTGAGTTGCAAAATAAATACCTTGTTCTAGCTTTTATCAAGTAAATTATTTATTGTTAACCGTTTCCCATAATTTATTCGCATTTCCTCATCTTACGTACAGTCCACACATTTTTATATATGTGTGGACTAATGTTCAGCATTAGTCTACATGTCCCCATATGACAGTAGTAGAACCCGTTAAATAATCATTTTTGTTTTCTGTTGGCAGTTTTGATACTGTTAGCTGTGGGCGACTTTTGTGGCGTTAGTAAAACGTCTGCCTCTCACATTGTTAAGCTAGTTTCCCAGACCATTGTGTCACTCGCCCCCACTTTCATGAAGATGATGTCTGGAGAAGGAGAAATCTTCGGGCTCGAATGGCTCGGGCCATTGGCGCTATCGACTGTACACGCGTGAAAATTCAATCAATGTCAATGTTTGTGAAACACGCCGCACATTTGGCTGATCAGAGAAGACACGCACGCAGTTTCAAAAGTCGTTTAGAGGCAAGGGACAGAATATGAGCGTTAGGCCGGTCTGCTAATAGACGAAGAGAAGAGAACTGACACGAGTGGACCTCGGGGTACGAGGTAACACGGAGAAAAGATCGACGAATGAGAAGGCGTACTTTGTTAAGCTTTATTTTGGCTTATATTTCCATTCAAATAATGGTTGTGAAGAATGAAATAAGATAACGGTGATGGTTGCTATAATTCATCCCAACATGTTAGTGAATTCAGTGAGCCATTTACATTGAATATTTCGAAATTTTAAAAACATTTCTTGTGGAAAATTTAGGTTTTATCAGCTGTCAGAGGAACTTTTATGGGGAACATTAGACATTGACACACTCTGAGTTGTATGACAATCGTTGAAGTTTTACAAAAATTAAAAAGCTGTTTCAGAGTTGTGTGTAAAGAAAGTAGGAGTAGTGTGAGTATAGTGGTTAGCACAAGATAATTGTTCGAACTCAATGTGCTGAAAACACTCGTTTCTGGTACGTTTTGGTCGCGAAATGAAAAACGCTACAAATTATTACACAACGGCGAAAAATAATAGTGACCGAAACGGGAACAACGTTTTCTAGGGGGCACTAAGCAATTAACGCAACGCGACGAGACCAACTGACGGGTGGTTGGAATGCGAAGGAAGCCAGTGCCAAAAATGAGCGCAGGCTGGGGAGGAACGCTAACATTTGCTATGTCGTCCCGCGAGTTGCTTCAAGTAGTGTAAATTGCCTCACTATATTTACTGTTGTCCACCTAGACACAGTCTTGTATCTCTGAGACAGATCCAGCATCGAAAAATATAAGTAAACCATATGAAACATGACCTGACGGAACGACGAAAACTAAATATTCTGCTTTCAATTAGCAAATTTTGGCTCACTATAACTACTGAGATTTCACCGTTCTCGGTCTAGAAATTTTTCCATTCGATCCATCATCTAAAAATACCCAGAAAATGTTACCGAACACAGCGTATTTCCGAAAAAACGGCCGAAATAGCGTTTTTGTTGTTTTTTTCAAACCATTTTATGACCATAACAACCATGGGCATTGTCCGATCGGACTGCCGAGCAGGCTGGCACAACAACCAAATGGGATTTTTTTTGGCGAAAGATCGGTTCTTCTAGACAAAACAAAATGGCGGACGGGCATTGCAGGTTAGGAACCCCGATATCTCGAAACCTTTTTTACTTTCCTTGGCTCTACGGAGTAGAAAGGCAAGTTATGTAATCGGCTGAAAAAAAAATTTTGAGTTTTCTTCAGATCTTTACGTTTCAGACCCTACTGAGTCCAAAAAACACTATTTGGGAAAATGGTCTGTGTGTCTGTGTATGTGTCTGTGAACGATTTTTAGAGAAAACCACCGTACCAAATCAGCTCAAACTTGATATCTCGCCCGCAAGGTTACTATGGGACGCCAAAATAAGGGTATGAACAAAATCCAACGAAAGTTAACTATAGTTATCATAGTGATCAAAACGCCAAATATTTTTTTTCTCAAAAACGGCTCTAACGATTTTGATTACATTTTTAATATTGGTAGCTCTTAACATGATAATTATACCATAAAATTCCCATTAGTGGAAAAATGACGAGAGTAGCACAATAAATTATCAAAATTTTCGACGAAATTGATGTTAGCGCGGTTTCTAGAGAAAACAACCATACCAAAGCAGTTGAAACTTGATGTCTAGCCTACAGGTTACCATGAGACGCAAAAATAAGGGTATGGGCAAAATCCACCGAACGTTAACTATAGTTATCATGATTACATTTTTTATATAGATAGCTCTCAATAAAGCAACAATACCGGAAAATTCCCATTTGTGGGAAAATGACGAGAGCAGCACAATAAATTATCAAAATTTTCGACGAAAAGCGTTTTTGCCGTGGTTTTTTCCTTTTAAACTCCGCTGGAATGTTAGTAGAATGTTAAAGAAAATTGGTACTGTAGTCCAATCCAATACCTATACGGTGAGTATTTAAAAACGCTCATGAGATACATGGGGCTCACTCCAGAAAGTCCTGAATTTCAACTACCGCCGTTTCGCTTAATACCAGTTCTAACAGTTATTACCCAATAACTCTGCAAAAGTGATTACTATCCTTCTTCAAAAAATCCGTGTTTACAGCCTCATTAATTTTCTGGGTACCATTTGCTCAATAATGGTCCTGGAATGAGTACGAGCAGCACAATAAAATCTGTAACTGTAAGCGCTTCCTGCTGCCGTAAAGCGTTGTTTGACCAAGTTCAAAGGAACTGAGTGATAAATGAATCGATTAAATAGAATTAGCCATTTACAAAGTGAATTGACGTAGAGCTAAGGAAAGTTGTGTGTTGCAACGCACCAGATATTTCTTTACGTATTCACAAGATTCCTCTCGCCCAGATTAGGCATTGGAGTTACAACTTTCAAAAATGAAAAACTGCTGTTGACAGAGCTCCTTTTTTTCGTGGTGGAACAGTTAACCGGAATGGTGGCCATGCAAGGCCCATTTTCCGAATCACTCGAAGCCATGACCATATCTTAGTTGTACGTAACATTTTTGGATTTTTCATTTTATTCCCTTGTTAGTGCTTGTCATTGACTCCCTTTTGAACGAACCTAGTGTTATCACACTGATCCAATTTGTAATCCATTAATTTTCAATGACTGAATTCTGCCTCGATTCCGACTGTAGATCGATTCAATCAACTATATCTTACTCTTCTGTGAAAAGTGCTCAGGATCCGATCTTCTTGCACCTATACTGCTCGTGTGGTGGTCTAATAAGTGATAACTTCAATCGCCCAACGGTTTGGATTTACCTGTTCCAGCTCTAACATGAATGTCCCATTTTCGTGGTTAGGTCCTCACAGTCAAATACTCGAGTATAGTTGTTTTACCACGTACTGCTATAAACCAGAAGAACGGTGAGTGTAATCAACAAGCAAATCCCCCCTCTAGACAAAATCCCGCCGATGGAGGATGTTGAATTTTATGAACGCTCAATTATGACTATTATTGCGAGCCTGTCGGAACCGCCGAAGAACCGCAGAGTTTGGAACGCTATGACGTCGAATACTGCGAATACCTGGCAAGCTATTCAGCTACTGCCCGTTTTAAATATGTGGTGGGACCAACGCTCCGCGAACTCATCGGCCCGACTAATTTTCCTCGTTAAAGAGATCAATTCTCCGCCCCGAAATACGGTCGGGCTTCATCTCCCGAGTTTAGGAATTGTGGTGGAAACCCATAGCTCCATTAGCCCTGGGGTGGCCGGAATGGGGAGGGGCTTGAATTTTTGTGCGGTCGGTACTTGAGTAAAGAGTGAAATAAATAAGCGTGTCTCGGGGCCGTAAACTCTGATTGAAACGCAAGAGGAAAACAACCATATGACCAATACCTGCAAAATGATTGAATTATTATTATTATTATCGTTTTAGAAAATTAGATCAAAAAAGATGAAGTCTCCAAACTAACAAAGTTATGATCACCTACGCAAAACCGATGCAGGATTTCAGATGTTCAACCTAACACTCGAAGTATATGACAAAGTCCGCGATATATTGAACATCTAAACAACCTTTGGAGCTTTGATAACGTGGACCAGTGAGAGGATTTTGACCGGCCCGTGGACGCTGGTGAGCCACTGCCACGGAGTCTTTTATTATATCGAATTTCTCGTTGCATACAAAAATAAAACAAGCGTAATAGCAAAATCTAGAACTGGTTATATGGAACTGGTACGAACTGATTTGCAGTGGCCAAGCGCTTTGGGGCGTGAGGCTTTCCGAGCCGATAGAACCAGCAGACTCTGGTTCGATCTCTCACCAGGCACCCCCCTCCTACAAACCCAGGGGTGGGGGGGGGGTGAGGCGATGGGTATCGGCGGCGGCTCAGACACCAAACGGGCCCCCCAATGGGTGAGTTGGGACATGGGCCAAACAAGACCACGGCGAAATGCCATTGGTCCTGCAGCTCTGGCGGAGTCCTGTGGCCCTCAGCTGCCTCCCTGCTATGTGTGTGTGTGTGTAGAACTGGTTATAATAGTAGATACCTGCTCGGTATTGTTTCGACGGTTTTGTTGTAATATATGTGAATATCAACAGACGCCGCGCGAGTACCAAGCTATTTGACTGCGTTAGAATTGACTCGAGTGCAGGTGCCGACATGATACATCCACTGCCGTCGTCGTGACACGCCACTAACCTCCCACTCAACCTACTCTACCACTACCCAATTTTAATAACAAGATGAACTCAGCAAAACAAGGAGGCTTAGTAAAAAATTTACGATTCTACACCAATTACTTAGATATTTTTTCTACAGCTACCATCGCACATCCCGATGACGCGTTTTTTAAAGAAATATATGTTCAGTAATTCAAAGAGATGGATGTTATGCAGCACAGCACGGTTCCATTGAATAACAGGTATCATAGAGATTCGAGCTATACCGCACAATAGGCTGCAGGTGCATAAATTGGCTCGAAAAGATTTTGCTGATTTTTTTTTTTACTTTTTAGTACCGCGACCCACCAGACATTTTCAATTTCACTAAACCCCTTCCCTTAGAATGTTTGGAGACACCTGACGTGGGTGTTCAAGCAGTGAAAACGAGATTTTGAAGATAGAGAGCTCAGGAACCTAATTTTTCAATGTATTTGTAATTTCTTCTGTTCTGTATTGGAGTAAATTATTTTTCTTTTGCATTTATACAATATTTACATTGACTGCAGTAATATAGTGCTAAACACAACAACTTCCATTAAGAGATCTTGTGCTGGGAGTTGATGTCATCAAAAGAGAGGAGATTGAATAGAAATACGAACTTAACTTGAAATAGGACAGCAAAAAGCCAAATAAATTAAAAGGAATATAACATAATATAAAAATAAAACAATTCAAACAAGCAGGCCTTCCCTACTCGAAGAAATGTATCCATGCCTCAAGTTACTCTTAAAGAGCGTTAGTGACACTGGAAAAGTAAACTCCTTAGTGGACAAAGAATTAATTTACCCACAAATGTACATATAACATTTGTCCAATGATGTCTGTCGACGAGGCAGAATCAAATTAAGTTTATTTTATGCCCTCGTTTTGGTTTCCAAGATTTAAAAGTGCTCCAACAAGTACATTTTATATAAGTTATGTTCTCCGTTTTGACGAATGAGTTTTAAAAAAATTGTTATTGATTCAAAGAGATACAGATTGGAATGATGGATGGAGTATTTGCGAACACGTTGAGAAATACCACATATGGAATGAGTAATAAGGGGGTGTTGTTGAAGGCAACCTGCAAAAGTACGCCCCCTACACTTATATATAAATTAACATCGTCTATTAGAATAAATCCTTAGACATTGTTGATTTGTAATAATTAGGTTGTTATCCTGTAAGACTCCAAGCAACGATGCCGCACTCCAACAATCACTGCATTAGCGCGAAGTACATTATTCTTTTTACATTTATTAAAAAGAACCTGCGAATTTCTAAGAGAACTGGCATTTATCGTTGTAACTTTGCATTAACCTATGCCGAGCCCCCAACACACATCGTCAAATATTCTGTACACGTATGCGTAGTTAGGACTATACTTGGCCAATCACAATCAAAACAGTTTTCACTCTTGCGACAACTAATTCCTGGAACTAGATTAGGTCTGCTTGCAAAAGCGATGAAGTTGGATTTCTTGTAATTTAGGCCCATCTCAAAGAACCATAACTGCATTGTCTGCATACCTGGAGTCGCGTTTTTTTGACACTCCCTCCCAATTGTCACCACTATCAATTATAGTATCGTACTCAAACGTTATGTGCTTCCCTTACCATCAACTTGAAATATACCATTAATAAAAATTAATAAAAAGAAGGGAGCCAGTACAGTTTCCTGTGCGAACGACTCAATAATGACAGAACATTGGAGCTGTCTCCTTATTTGATGACTGTTCCTAAACTCGATGATATCAGTCATGGAAGTTGCGGTTTCGCTAATGTGTAAGAGGCTGGCCCCTGAAGCATCTACCGAACTCACACCTACAGCAGGTATTTGGACGTTAGGCAATCTCCCAAGAAAGAGCTGTTAACGTTAGCGTGTACGTTAACTTTAGTATTTGCCTACTGGCGGACACAACCCAATTTCTTTAATACCTAACACAGCCAGTCCGGCTAAGGTACTACTAACAAGACTGACCAACAAGACCTCTCCCCGCCCCTTCCCCAACGCTCCATCACTCCCTTCACCTTTCTCTTTGTATATAAAGACCACGACCAACTGACTGACTCCAGTACTGACTAAACGGCCAGACGATGATGTCTTTACATCGAAAGCGCTTGCCCACAGTAACTCACAAGCCAGAGGAGACGGACTCACCTAACAGGTACGTTAACTTTAGTATTTGCCTACTGGCGGACACAACCCAATTTCTTTGATACCTAACACAGCCAGTCCGGCTAAGGTACTACTAACAAGACTGACCAACAAGACCTCTCCCCGCCCCTTCCCCAACGCTCCATCACTCCCTTCACCTTTCTCTTTGTATATAAAGACCACGACCAACTGACTGACTCCAGTACTGACTAAACGGCCAGACGATGATGTCTTTACATCGAAAGCGCTTGCCCACAGTAACTCACAAGCCAGAGGAGACGGACTCACCTGCGTTAACTTTAGTATTTGCCTACTGGCGGACCCAATTTCTTTAATACCTAACACAGCCAGTCCGGCTAAGGTACTACTAACAAGACTGACCAACAAGACTTTCCCAACGCTCCATCACTCCCTTCACCTTTCTCTTTGTATATAAAGACCACAACCAACTGACTGACTCCAGTACTGACTAAACGGCCAGACGATGATGTCTTTACATCGAAAGCGCTTGCCCACAGTAACTCACAAGCCAGAGGAGACGGACTCACCTAACAGGTACGTTAACTTTAGTATTTGCCTACTGGCGGACACAACCCAATTTCTTTAATACCTAAAGAGCTGTTGCCTGTGTGATACCGCGTAGTAGTGACCAACTGAGGAATCCCGTACCGTCTGGGAGGAGTTCTTAATCTGGTTTGTGTCAGGTAACTTCTGACGAGCGAGTACAGGTTGCAGGGGATTCCTTTAACTTCAAGCTCAGGCCAGCTGCAGTGGCCACCAAAGGTTGTCAATTGTATGAGTGGATACTAGTCGTTGGGCGCACAAATGGGGGAGCTTGAAACTAAGAAACTAATGAACATGGTGAGCGTAAGGGCAGACAGAATAGTGATCATCAGGTTGAGTATGAGTGCATAAAGGCGAACAAGGGGACTCTAAATGCGCGTGAACTGGTGGCTTGGGAAACTTATTAGAGAGCGAGATAGAGAGTTGAGTTGCGAGTAGCGCAAGACATGAGAACTGGGCAGTTCGGTGAGCGCAGTTGGAAGTACTTGGAAAACAACTGTTGTTTGCGAGTACTGATGGATGGAAGGAGCTGTCTGTTGAGAAAAGGGTAGGGCTAGAAAATTATAGTTTTTGGAAAATCTCCGAAAAGGGGGATATCCGTTGTCAATCAGAAATAACTGAAGATGTAGACTTTCCATAGGTAAACACAGGGGGCCGGTGCTGGGGGAAACGATGACCGTCCATTAGGCCTAGTGAATTCCATTAGGGCAAGAGGTCAAAGACGCAGATAATACGCCTGCCAAACACTAGTAATGGAGTGCTAATAATTTCTTAGGTTGCTCGAAAAATACAAAACTTAGACGGTTGATTTGTATGGAGAGGTAGAGTTTCGATAACGTAATTGGATTGTGGCAAGAGTTCGCAATACCCCGTATTGTTGAAACGGCTTTCTTTCCGATTCCCCGTCGGACTTACCGCCGCTCTCTTCAGCTCTTTTCATATCGGACGGCATTTGGAAGAAGATGGTCTCTTTTTTGGAAATCCCTCGAGCTCTGAATAACGTAATCCCGGATTGAAATATTCCGGTCGGTATAAATAAACGGAAAAGAGTCGGTTTTTTTATTTCGTACGGAAAACTGATAGATCCCTCGTCTAGGGATTACGCGCAGGGCAAATCCTTTATTCCGCCAACTTTTCCTGTAGAAGCGGCAGGAGGTTTGAGGAGAACAAAAACAGTCGGCCGGCCGCACCTTTCCATTAGTCGCAGGCCTCCTTTGAAATTGTCCCGCTATGTAATGGAGGGGAAAACTATGATTTTAAAGAGAGATAAATTGCAAGCGGCGGGAAAGGCTCTCGCGGCTCTCGTGAAAAGGGGTTTCCCGCTCGCCATTACCGTCCTACAGATAAAACCGCACCTCCGCACCTTGCATTAATAACGTCCACACCTTACAAACCTCTACTCACCTTTCCCTTCTGCTCCGTTCATTTTTTTCACCTCTTTTTCTCCGATGGAAAACTAGGGTCCTGAACTTTTACCCGAAAATGCAAATTTGGATCTCTCGTAAATTAAACGGAATCCATTACCACACACGTTCGTATCGTACGGCAAAATGTAGAATTTTGTGATTAACAATTGGACAAGATGTTTGTAGAGTCTTGTGGTATCAACAAAATATCTGACGCAACGTATCAAAGTACTTTCCTGACTATTACGTCAATTCGATTCCTCTTGGTGTTCCTTTAAAATTTGTTAACGATTATTTTTTAAGGAAGCAAGGTCAACGTGATTTATTTTGATTTCTTCAACTCTTTTGACAGAGTGGAGTTTCTGACAAGCATCACGTGGCATTGCTCAGCTTCTTGGGATTGTACTCGGCTGAGTGATTATGAAAGAGGAGCGAAGCGAGAAGTTCCTCAGTAGTCACCTATTGGTACTCTACTTATTTATTAACAGTATCCCTTCATCAGTTGCCGCCGATGCCCAGTGTCTTATCTTTGCTGATGACTTCAGGAGAGTCATACGACTGAGCTCCTTCCATTTCCATACAAGTGTGGGGCCCGTTTTCACCCAAAATTCGAATAAAGTCACTTTTGAACTATGGAACCAAACTGTTTGCTAATTACGTGCTGTAGCGAAACCGTTAACGAGGCCTTTCACTCCACGGGCTCGGCACTTCATTTCAAATCCCATGTTACCCGTTTTCTTATGACGCTTGAGCTCAGACTGTAATATAGAGAGGAAATCCATTGCGCATTGTTAACTATTTTATTTCCAGAAGAACGGGCAAATCGATAATAGAGGAAAGTGCTCAAAACCGGACTCCCCCCCCAACATACTGGACCACTGGTCATCTGGCTCTGTACGATACTGAACACTTTCGGAATCAAGCGTACCTATCAGTTCAGACTTGTATCACGTCACCTTCTTGACCCACTGAAAGTCAGTTCGCCATTACGTGTTTTGTTGACCGAAGATATTTTGGTTTATTATTCATTCTGAATAATAACCCTATGTTTTCGGTCACAAAAATTTTTTACAACCCACCGTCAAAATTTGATACTTTACGTTTCAAGACATGGGGATTACAGATCTGCAATGTCCGCCTGCCATCACCCGTCAGCTTTCCGCCGTCTGCCGTCCACCGTCCGCCATCCTTGTCCTTGTCCCGTGCCTTTAACGTGGTCTAAAAAATCCGTCCTTTCGCACGAAAATCCCATTTGGTATCTAGTTGTGCCCGCCATCTCGGAAATTCGATAAGACGACAAAAAATGGATAAAAAAATTAACAAAACGCATTATAATCGCAAATAAGCCGTGATTCGTATCGTTTTCAAGGTATTTTTACATCCTAGGTCGAATGGAATGAGTATCAGACGTGTACAACTGCGTATAGGGAAATTACAGTAAGTATTAGAGTCAACTAATTGAAAGAACTCGCGGGAACTACAGCGGAAGTCAACGTTTCATCGTTGGTACTCCCTCCCTCCCTCCAGTCTCATCAAAACCACCCACCCACTCGACTGGCAACGTTGTGCCGAGGGTTTGCTGGAAGTCCCCGTCCCAGTTTCCCCGACTCTTTTTGCCTGTAGGGAGGAGGAAGGTTTGGGCCACTTCCTCCGCACACCACTACATCGGATCATACATGCCTACAGACGTTTACGGGCGCCTGGCGCCGGGGGAATATTTAGTTTCCGTAGTTCCATTGAAGTCAGGTCATGTTTCGTATGGTTTACTAGTATTTTTCGATGCTGAATCGAATGGGATGGGTCTCGGAACAGTAATACTTGGTCAAGCTGTTCATGAGAATAATAAACCGTTGTGTAATAATTTGCAGGGTTTTTTAAATCTTTACACTTCTAACGAATTCGTGCCGTTTGGACTGCCCATACAAATAATGTATTCAAAACTGTTTGAGCCATTTTTGAGGAAAAATATTCGGTGCTATGATTAGTTAGATAATTAGTTTTGGAAACACTTTCCTCAGCCCCTTATTTTGGAGTTCCAAATGGTAATCCAAAACTGAATCCTTTCTTGTCTGTCTTTCTCTCTCACAGCCACTTTCACAGATCCAATAAATTTTCTCAAGTTGTTTTTTTTCGATTCAAAATTGGTTGGATTAGTGGCTTCGGTGATGTTTGAGGGCACATAGGGCTAAACACCCCAGCACGGGACGAGATTTACCCTGTGGATTCCGCTCATGTAACGCTAGGGATCTTCTAAAACTCAAATTGGTAGGCCAAATAGCCCGATGCTGATGCCTACTAAATGGCAGCTTCGTTGCAGCAATAAAATAAGCAGAAACATCCATAAAATTCTGAAATTCAAACAAGATTAGCTCCTGGGACGAAATTTTTTCAGAGCTTTGTCCGTACGATTCCTCAACAGTAATGAGGAACAGCTCATTTCCTTTTATCGGCCTTGAATGATTGATTTGATTGATCAAATTCTTGTGACCCTATAACTCTTAACTGGCTACATAGTATATTAACGACTTGAGGGTTTCGAAGTCGTCACCAACCGAGATGACTTTACGGCGACTGAAATGCGTAGTTTCCCACGAATAGGGGGTCTGGCGGATAGTAAACTTAATTAAACCTCCCCAATGGGTGAAAAGAAAAAAAGGAACAAAAGAGAGAAAGTAATAAACCGCAAAGCTTCGTAGACATGTGGAACGATCTGATCGGGATTAATAGAGCAGTCTCGTCGTCTCTTTGTCACGGGAGCTCCGCCAAAGAAGTGTAGCGGCTGAAAAGAGGGGATTTCCGTTTGAAAAGGCGTGTCTTGAGGGAAGCAGGAAAGAATGGAGAAGAGAGAAAAAAAAATTAAGGTGGCTTCCTCTTTCCCCCCGGAATTTATTGGGATTGATGGATCGGAGACCTGTGTTTTCCACTTTGCGTCAGCGACGCCGACAGGATACACACAAGAGGCGACACCCTCTTTAAATGAAGTTGCTCTAAAAACATCTCTCCCCTCCCCAAGCCTCACAACCACATCCTGCACTTGGAAACTCGCTTTATTTTCTTGTCACTTACGACAGAGAAACGAGGTGGCGAATGGGTGATAAGAGCCGCGTCTTTCAGGGCCTCGTGTGAAAAGAGAAGATAAGACGCTAATCGATCAAAGCCCGGAACGAACGACAACGCGTCATAACAAAGATATTCACGCAGCTCTGCACACAAACTTCAGCTTAAATTGAACAATGAGCTACGAAATATGTGATGCATTGCACGATATTCGATATGCCTCTACTCCTTTCATTATTTATTTCAATGAAGTTGTTGCAACGACGTCCCAAAAGTTGGGGAATTTCAGCCCGTCTTTAACTTAGTCTTCTCCAGCGAGTGCTTCCTTACAGAACTCACTCAAGGGGATGGAGACAACCCAATTCCTGGGTTTTCGACCGTTATAATTGAGTCAACAAAACGTAACTGCGTAAGTGACTATGTTCAGACGCATATGCACGACATCTCTAGATCGAATATATTAACCAATTTTGATGATTCTTTCCTTTTTCTATTCATTTGTGAACACTTCAAATTCCACCTAATTATTGTTTGCAGCACACAGATTCTTTCCATGCAGGAGAATCCACAAACATAAGGTGTGTCGAGGTATGAATAAAACTGATCCACAGTTCTGGGTGAGGTTTTGCAAGTTAATGCTTGGGTTCCCACACGGTAGCAAAACCTCAAATACACGATTAAAATCACGAATACACCTGATAACGGTTCGCAATATTCCTTTCAGGCAGGCGAGGCACAAAAAAGAAAGTGGACGTGAAACTGACCAACATATTTCAGGGATTAACAGTTCGCCACTTTAAAAGAGAAGCAAGTAAGAGAAAAACTCTGCAAATTATTACACAACGGTTTATTATTCTCATGAACAGCTTGACCTAGTATTACTGCTCCGAGACCCATCCCATTCGATTCAGCATCGAAAAATACTAGTAAACCATACGAAACATGACCTGACCACAATGGAAATTTTTATGAGACGGGAAGGAGGGAGTACAAACGACGAAACATTGACTTCCGCTGTAGTTCCCGCGATTTCTTTCAGTTAGTGGACTTCGGCTCACTATAATGACTGTAATTTCACTATACGCAGTTGTACACGTCTGATACTCATTCCATTCGACCCAGGATGTAGAAATACCTTGAAAACGATACCAAACACGGCGTATTTGCAATTAAACTGCGTTTTGTTAAATTTTTTAACCACTTTTTGCCCATAAAAACCACGAGCTTCGTCCGATCGGATTGCCGAGATGGGGGACACAACTAGATACCAAATGGTTTTCTTGTGCGAAAGAACGGATTTTAGAGCACGTTAAAAGGCACAAAACGGCCCGGACGGCGGACGGACATTGCAGATTTGGAATCCCCATGTCTTGAAACGTAAAGTATCAAATTTTAAGGGAGGGTTGTAAAAATGTTTTCTTACCAACAACAGAATGAAAAATAAACCATAAGTGCCCACGGGCTAGAGTCTCCAATTTTCCTCAAACTTCGACATCAGCAGAAAATCGGCCACTTTTACTTAGCGTTTATATGTGTAAATGTTAATAAGACGGGGTTGGTGTGGCGGAACTTGCCACTCTTAAAATGAAAAGAATTTTCTTTTTTAATATGAAAACATTCACGCTAAATACTAATATTAAAATGTAACCAAAAATCTATGAAAAAACAAAACAAAATGAGAATGAAACGAAAGAATCTAAAGAAATTGAATCGTATTAAAACAAACAAAAAAATGAAACGAACGAACTATTAAATAAATAAACCAAAAATAAGCGAATACTGAAAAGTTCAATCGAAGATAACAGATATTTTGCTAACGGAAATAGTTGAGACGGAGCGAAACAGTCATTCGTGGAGGTGAAGACGAGAACAAGGCAATCGGACGATAAAGAGACAAATCGTAGTGCCAAAGGTCATATACAAAACATGAGCGCTTCCTAGAGGAAGCAAAAAAAAAAAACCGGCGCCCGTAAACGTCTCATGATTTTGCCCCATCGGGTCAGGGAAATTGGGCAAACCTGTTGCGAGTCGAGTCGAAAGGGGAGGCGAGCGGTGGCGGCGGTTTCCTTGAGATGGGCGGGAGGGAGGGAGTACAAACGACGAAACGTTGACTTCCGCTGTAGTTCCCGCGTTGTACTGCGTTTCGTTAATTTTTTAACCGTTTTTTGTCCATAACAATCATGGGCTTCGTCCGATCGGATTGCCGAGATGGTGGGCACAACCAGATACCAAATTGGATTTTTGTGCGAAGGAACGAATTTTTTGGACCACGTTAAAGGCACAAAACGGCCCTTGCAAATACGGCGGACGGACATTGCAAATTTGGAATCTCCATGTCTTGAAACGTAAAGTATCAAATTTTGAGGGGGGGTCGTAAACAATTTTTCGTGACCGAAAATATAGGGTTATTATTCAGAATGAATAATAAACCAAAATGGCTTTTTCACGAAAAATATAGTTGATCAGCACTAGAAGAAAGATTTGAAAGATTCAAATGCTAAACGAATATGCAACTCTTTCCCGAAAGAAAGGAAAACAAGAAAGGAGGCAACTTAAGGGAAAGGCCCAGACAGAAAATTGTCCTGTCTCGGAAGTAGAAGCGAGTAAGTAGAAAACTTAGAAAAGGACGTAATAGGCGGAGAAGAGTGAGTACAACTTGGGGAATATTAATAAAGAAAGGAATCAGTAACTCAGGGCTACTCGCCTTTTTGTTAACTATCTCATGAAGGATGGAGGATAGCGTAATCAACTTCTTTTAATGGAATCTGCAAAGAAAGAGGTTTAGATCGATGCGTTCATAGCCTTTGGTCGGGTCGATGTATCGATATGGTTCTTTATTTGATTGATGGCTTTGGGTTTATTTACTTTTCTAAGTTCTACGAAGTAGAATGGCAAGTTACGTTCTCCGCTCAGAATTTTGTAAGCTTCACTCTGATGAGTCTAAAAAACGCTGTTTGGGAAAACTGTACGTGTGCGTGAACATGATTGAGACAGGGCGGAATATGCTACAAGGCTGGCCATAGTTATTATAGCTGTAAGAACACCAAGTCCAGCCCTCCCTCTCACCACCCTTCCCGAGGTACCCGCAGGGATGTAAAGTTATGTTTAAAGGGTCTGAGGAGTTTCATTGCCCCGTTGAGCGCAAAACTACGACGTCATTGATTATTTCCGTTATTCTCCTTCTAGGTTATGGATCAGGTCCGTTCAATAGTATTTCAACACCTTCGAGAAACTTGGCCAGGCACAGAAAGTCATTTTGACGCTGAAGAAACCCATTTTCGAACAGCGTTTATTGATCCAAATAACCTTCTCATCTTGAAATGTCAACCAAGAGATGAATAGGAGGCAACTGTCTTTCAAAGTGAATATAAACGAACTAATTAGGAGAAAGCATGCAGACCATTTGTGTAAAACACGGCAAAAAGGAGCGCGGCAAGAAGAATGCGGGGAATTGGTCTAAGTCTCTTAATTAGTTGAGGTGACAACAGTAACTTTATTTCGCTAATTAACAACGTCTGGTGCGAGGCATCACACAACTTTCTCTCACTTTCTTCAGGGTCTCTAGGACAAACTTCATTCGTGGAAAATGCGAGCCTGATAAATTTGATTCTCTCGCATTCGAAAGAGTATCAATAATAATAATGCAAACTGGAGTAAAGTAGGAGAGCGTAGTATCCAAGTAGTGCTCAAGAAGAGCCGACTGACATACTCTCTTACGGGTGTTGACTAATTTTGACGAAGATGACTATCTTGGGTAAGTTGCACGTGCCAAATTAGAATGATGTGTTGTCGATTTGGTCCAATGGATCAGATTAGAAGCTCGTGTAATCCACTCCCATCAGCATACGGGCACCTAACAGATGTAATCTAATCTGTTAAGTGAGCTCGAAAGATCGGAGTTGGTTTGTAACGAAAAATAAATAAAGAAAAGGGAAAATAAAATGAATTCTAGTGGGGATGAACCCATGCATTTAGGGGAAGGGAAAACAAAACAAAAACTGAGACACATTTATTCGGGAACTAAGTATAGTATAGTATAATATAGTATACTATACTATAAGTATAGTACACGACCAAAAAAAAGAAGAATATTTACTGGTAAAAAAAAGAAATGTAATTAGAAATTAAGCGTCCTCTCCTACCTATGGCATGCCAAAAGAAAAAAAATGAAACAAGAGCCACAAGTTGAAGTGACGTTCGAGTTTTCTTCCTCTTTGTTCGAATCGATGCAGGAACGCGGGAAGGGAGCAGGGAACAGAAGAAGAACGAAATTTCAAACGGGAACATGCGCCAGGACAAATCCAAAACCCTGCAAATGATGACACAACGGTTTATTATTCTCATGAACAGCTTGACCTAGTATTACTGCTCCGAGACCCATTCCATTCGATTCAGCATCGAAAAATACTGGTGAACCATACGAAACATGACCTGACTACTGGTCTAAAAAATTCGTTCTTTCGCACAAAAATCCCATTTGGTATCTAGTTGTGCCCGCCATCTCGGCAATCCGATCGGACGAAGCCCATGGTTGTTATGGACAAAAAAGGTTTAAAAAATTAACGAAACGCAGTATAATCGCAAATAAGCCGTGTTTCGTATCGTTTTTCAAGGCAGCGCCCTTTGGACTCGCAACGTCCTGCCAATTGCCGTTCACTGGAAGCCCTCGTCCCACCACTCCATCGGATCAGACGTTTACGGGCGCCTGGCGCCAGGGGAATATTTTTAATTTCCGTAGTTCCATTGAAGTCAGGTCATGTTTCGTATGGTTTACTAGTATTCGATGCTGAATCGAATAGGATGGGGGAGCAGTAATACTAGGTCAAGCTATTCATGAGAATAATAAACTGTGTAATAATTTGCAGGGTTTATTTATTTATCTGCGTCGAACATTTATCTGACCGAACATGGAAAAATAACCCGCTTTGTCAGATCTTATCCCCATTGGAAATGCATGATACACTACTATTGATCCTCGCTGTGTGGTTTCCCGTGGCACCAATAATCCTCTTAAAAGGTACACTCTCCTTTTAGAGATCCTGTCGTTTTAATTATTGGTTAGGAGTGATATTAAAACAGAAACCTGCAACCCTATCGACACACCATCCTCACGGATATGGCCATATATTTAGGAATAACAGGCTACTACTGAGGGAACCTGTGGTCGTGTGTCATTGAGTGCGTAGTGGACAAATTGAACAATCAAAAAGAAAACTTCCTTCTCCCTATGGGTTTAACTGCAGTTACCACTGAACGTAAACAACATCGTTGCTTGAAAAGGTGCTCGATTAATTGCTAGAGGAGTGGAAGCTAAACCGTAATACCACCAGCTCACAAAGGTGATGACTAAAAATCCCTATTTTCATTGAACACCCTTCGCTATTGCTAGGAAACAAAATAACATGTGAGCTGATAAATAAATTATAGAATAACAAGGACGGACACAATTAACAGCCAAATCAACGTAGTGCCATTCAGGAGCTTCATTCGATCGTAGAAGACTCGGCAGAGGTTAAAGGAGGTCTTTAAAAAAAAAAAATCATGCCAAACGCAGGAACGGAATGATGGCCCCCGTCCGACCTACTTCAGCATTTTGTCTCACTCACCGCCCTTTCAACCGACTCCGAAGCGTAAACAACTAATCGTGCGTGATATTGTTTCCGACTCCGAAGCGTAAACATCTAATCCGTTTGTTATTAGTAATCTTGCGATATCGTTGTGCCGAGCCGGTATCGTTTGCCTTTTATAAAACTCAGCCGTTATCAGTAGAACTCATCTTACATCAATGGACACTGAAAAGGAAGGTGACCCTTCGAACAAGAACAAACGTAAGATTGAAAACACACAACTTTTCACAATAACTAATAGATTCCAGCCGCTTGCAGAACCTGATAATGATTCAGAAAAGAATGAAATGCAGATCGATCAGCCAGCCAAAGAAAAACCAATTCTCCCGCCTCCTATATTCATCAGTAATGTGAATAACATTAATGGAATTCCTAAAAACATTCGCGACTTGGGCATTGAACAGTTCAAACATATTAAGAACCAAGATAAAGTTAAAATTACAATTGAGTCTGTGGATGATTATAGTTAAGTACAGAGTTATTTAAAATCAACAAACGCTGAGTTCCACTCGTTCCAATTGCGATCAGACAGGAATTTCAGGGTAGTAATACGCGGATTACATCCCTCAAGTGACCCAATATTGATGATGGAAGAGCTCAAAACCCGAGGATATGAACCAGTTCGGATGATCCCTGTATACCATCCTCATACGAAGAAACTACTGCCCCTATTCTTCGTAGATTTGAAGCCCAATCCAAAAAATTCCACGATATTTGAACTAACTTCTTTGTACTACGCGAAAATCAAAGTTGAGCCCCCCAAACCAAAGAAGGAAGTTGTGCAATGTTTGAAATGCCAAAGATTCGGGCATACCAAAAACTATTGTAATCAGAATCCGAAGTGCGTTAAATGTGACGGTCCACATTCAACCGAAAATTGCACAAAATCCGCAGATACGCTAGCAGTATGTGTAAATTGTAAAGGCAATCATTCTGCTAATTACAGGGGCTGTCCAGTCCACAAAAGCTTACAGAATTTTCTATATAAAACTGTACAGTTGATTAGTGGTAATAATAAACACTTCAACCCCCCTGCTATGCTAAATACCGAAAGCAATGATAATTTTCCACCGTTACCTAAACAAAGTGTATTATCGCCGCCGCAGACAGAAAGAAAAACGTATTCAAGCGCTCTGGAACAACATCCAACAAGTATTCTTGATTCACTTGCATCGAAAATCGACCAACTCATCTCGTTACTCTACTCGTTCAAACGTTCGCACAAGTCATCCCCGCTCTATTAAAAAAATAAAAATGAATAGTTCGAACCACTCACCGATCACAGTTTGTACATGGAACTGTAGAGGCATAAGCAGTAAATACCGCGAGCTTGAGTTATTTTTAAGAATGTACGATATTGACCTCATGATGCTTACAGAAACAAAACTTGTTCCTTCTCATCATATTAATTACGCAGGATACGAGGTGATTCGATCAGATCACCCTAGTGGGACCAGAAAGGGGGATGCTGCGACAATAATAAAAAGAAGGTTGAATTATGATGTACTGCCAATCATTCAAGAACCTGAGTTTCAAGTGAGCAGAATTACACTCACATTAGCGTGTGGCACCCTTCAAGTGGGATCATTCTACTCAGCACCTAGCAACAGACTACAGCATGTAGATTTTCTGGGCATAATACATGAGATGCGGACTTTCTTCTTATTGGGCAGTGTAATGGTTTTCGCGGCGGACTGCGCGAGGTGGCAACACTGACCGTCACCCGTGCAGCCCGCCGCTGTTTATATTAACAAGAGGAGCCAGTCGGTGATCATAAAGGATAGCGGCGCCTCAAGCGAATCTGTTCTCCTGAAAGTCAGTGTTTAATTTCCCCTTTTTGGTTTGTGAAGTAAGGTAAGCGATCAGAGCTTTGTGTTTCATTTTCCCCATTGTTCCTTTTATTGTCATTTAATACAATCCGAGCATAGGTTATTTATTTCATTTTAAAAGGAGTTCGTTTCGTTTCATTCATTTCGAGTTTTGCCGATTAAATTCAAGTGGGTCTTAATTGCTTTATAATTTCATTTCCCATTACCTTTTTGAGAGTTATTATTTTATTTATTTGATCGAGTGAGCATTATTGAGCGTATTTGATTTATTCTGTTCTTTTGGGCCCAGACACGGTCTTCACGAGTGTTCTGTACGCCGGAATTGGGACACAATTCCGCATGTACGTCACAGCAGTGACTTTAATAGCAAAACACCCACGACGGGGCTCTCAAATGACCAATCCTAGGGTTAGAACCCTGAGTGATGTTGTGAATCAACACAATCTTGATGTATGCTTTCCTTTGGAACCTACATGTTATCCGGATAGTGGAACCACTCCAGACATGTTGGATTTTGGTTTATTATTCATTCTGAATAATAACCCTATGTTTTCGGTCACAAAAATTTTTTTACAACCCCCCAACAAAATTTGATACTTTACGTTTCAAGACTTGGAGATTCCAAATTTGCAATGTCCGTCCGCCGTCCCCCGTCTGCCGTCCGGGCCGTTTTGTGCCTTTAACGTGGTCTAAAAAATTCGTTCTTTCGCCCAAAAATCCGATTTGGTATCCAGTTGTGCCAACCATCTCGGCAACCAGGACGAAGCCTGTGGTTGTAATGGGCAAAAAACGGTTAAAAAAATAACGAAACGCAGTACAACGCGGGAGCTACAGCATTTCGTCATTTGAACACCCTCCCGCCCCGCCCGTCTCATTAAAAAAGCAACCGCCTTCAAGGCGAGCGAGTGCAGCCTCCCGCTCGCTTCCCTCCCAGCCACTCAACTCCCCCCGGGTTCGCTTCGAGCGCCCCCGTTCCAATTTCCCCGACGATGGGGCCAAATCATCAGACGTTTTGTTTCCGTAGTTCCATTGTAGCCAGGACATGTTTCGTATGGTTTACTAGTATTCGATGCTGAATCGAAAGGGATGGGGGAGCACTGATACTAGGTCAAGCTGTTCATGAGAATAATAAACCATTGTGTAATAATTTGCAGGGTTTTTTCATTGGCAAGCAGATCAGTCATAAGCTCAGTGATGTCCGCGGTATCCATGAGCTCAGCTCCGACCATTTTCCAGTGACGGTCTTCTTGAATTCCACAAATCAGATTTTTTCGGATGATAGGTGCCTCAATAAACACCCGTTCGACTGGCGTAGATACAAAACAGTTATGGAAGACTTGACCGATTTAAAACTCCCACTTAAAACACTTCATGATATCAATGTAGCGGAGGACCCTAAGAGCTACCGCCCGATTAGTTGGCTCCCTCTGCTAGCAAAAGTCATGGAACGACTTCTCCTCCCAAAATGTTTGAGTTCCCTTTCTGAGCTCATTCCTGACACTCAATTTGGATTTCGTTAAGGACACTCCTGTCCCCAGCAACTCCATAGGGTGATTGAAAAAATCTTGGAATCTTAAGAAGAACGTAAGGTATGCCTGAGGCGTTTTTAAATACAGAAATGGGGTTTGATAAGGTTTGGCATCCTGGATTGCTGGCAAAAGTAAAACCCTATCTTCCCGACACGTATTTCCGATTGCTGCAGACATATTTATCAGGGCGAACTTTCTCGGTGAGTTGCAGGGGTGCTGTCTCGAACTCTGCAAGCGTAGGGTCATCCGTTCCTCAAGGTAGCATCTGGGGTCCTTTCCTGTACATACTGTACACTATTGACTTCCCTTCTTCTGGACATTTGACCCTCGCACACTATGCTGACGATGTCGCTGCATTATGCAAGGCCAATGACTCCGCACAAGCCGAACAATACACGCAAATATTCATAGAACAAGTAGAAGATTGGTGTCGCAAATGGAGGGTTACTATGAATCCCAATAAGTCAGTCCTGGTTAACTTTACTCTCCGAACTAGACCAAGCCACAGTATTGTACTTCTCGGCGGTCGACCGATACCAACGGAAGATTCGGTACGTTATTTGGGACATACCTTAGACAAAAAGCTTCTGTGGAAAGAGCACGTTGACACACTGGTCGGTAAGTTGAGGAATAGAATCCGTCAACTTAGAAGCCCCCTACAAACGAACTCCGCTCTTAGCCTATCAACGAAACGCCTCATATACCTATCGTTAATTCGCCCCATTTGGATGTATTCATGCGGTATATGGGGTTCTGCGGCTGACACCCACATCAATCGCATCCAAACTCTCCAGAACAGAGTATTTAGAATGATCACGGGCGCACCGTGGTTTGTCCGTAATTCAACCCTGCATTCGGACCTTGATATCCCGGAGGTACGCGTCACACTGCGCGAGGCATATGTAAGACTGGATTTAGCAATGAGAAACCACCCGAACAACATGCTGGAGGACCTCGCCAATAATCCACCGCCTCCCCAAAATCAGCGACGTCTCAAAAGAAAGAGCAAGACTTCCTTTCCGAGGATTGAATTGTTATAAATTATTATTCCTCGTGTTTTGTTATATTAATTATATTGTCGAAATGTAGGACAATCGATGGATTGATACCTACGATCATGTTTCCTGTTAATTAGGCATCTTCGTCTACTATATAAGATATATATTGATCTAAATTATAATGTTACATATTAACAATAAAGTTTTAATAAAGAAAAAAAAAAAAACTTCGGCTAACACAGGAAACTGATTTGCCTAGCTAAGCACTGCACTTGGGCCCAGCACCTTACAATACTCCAATTGAGTTACCTCAGTTTTCCGTTCAATCCGTCAGCATATTTCTAGGCTTCTTGATTCTAATAACTCTCTGCCTAGTCCCTTCAACAAGTCTATGATTACTCTTTCATAAAATTATTTAGGTTTTCCCTTTTATCGTATTTTTTCCAGTACCCCACTGCCCGTCTAACTTCATAACACTCCATTTCATCTTCACTCTGCATTATACAGATTTGTATAATGTCATGTTTTTATTGTCATTTCCATGGTGACTGATTAGAACTGCTTTCTCCCACGCGAAGGAATTCCTTGTTAGTTTTCATTTTTATTTGTTCTGCTTCATTCTTCCGTTCTGCTGCACAGCTAAATTCATCAAACTAAAAAATCGTGATGTACATTTTTTCGCTCTGTACGCAACTACTTTTTACTGTTTGCCAGTGTACTATCACACTGTGGCATGTTTATACAGCAAAAATAAAATTAAAGACTAGCTTATTTTACTGTTCTACAAATGTCCCTTGACGTATTTGAGCGTCAACTTTGAAGACTGAACTCACTCCAGACCTTTTGTTCAAACTATCCATAAGCATTCATTGACAAGCGCTCAATTCTATGTAGGGGGGTCGAGGGGGTGTCCTCCAGTAATTTAGGTCACCAAATGGGTTTTTGGGGCTCATGTGTCTGACAATTAGGCTTTTTTCGGCTAGTGAGGAGCTATGAGGGATTGGAAAGAGTGAAATGGTGGTGTTATGAGCGAGAGGGGAGGTAGGGAGGAGCATAACAAGAGTAACGAAAGACCTGAAAGCCCCATTTATTCTCCGTATCTGCCCAATTTCCGCCATAACCGCCGTTCAGTGGAGCTCTTTTATCGCGAAAGTGTGAGCTCAAAGGATTTTAATCCTTTCACTGGGTAAATTGATTCGAACCTTTTAATGCACTTTAAGCCGCTAAATCACACGAGCCCCCGTCAATCACCACTCGAAAAAAGAGGGTTTCTGAGGAAGCCGCTACCTAGCTCTTTCAGATTGTCCGTTCAACGCACTCATCGTGTCGAAGAGAGAAGAACGTTGTGTATTGGTCGAATATTTCTATTGATTTGGGGCGATGTGTGCGAGCGCGTCCGATGTATACGGTTCTTCGGGCAGTGCTTTCAGCCTGTTAATAAATACGACTAGAACAGTTACGAAAGGTGGCCTCGGGTGTTGCCAAAGCTTTTGATACGATTAGCCGTTTACCCTTGCAGTTTGGGACTTCTGATCGACATGTGGACTGCGAGAGCTCTCTGGTTGGCGGTGGTGGTTGTGAGTTGACCCTGCAGATTAAGGAAATATACCAAAGGACGCGGCAGTAAATATGGCGTTCCTCACGTGAGGCACCTGTCATCACTTCTCTTGGTTTATTATTCATTCTGAATAATAAATAGCCCTATGTTTTCGATCAGGAAATTTTTTTTACAACACCCCCTCAAAATTTGATACTTCACGTTTCAAGACATGGGGATTCCAAATCTGCAATGTCCGTCCGCCGTACGGGCCGTTTTGTGCCTTTAACGTGATCTAAAAATTCGTTCTTTCGCACAAAAATCCCATTTGAAATTTAGTTGTACCCACCATCTCGGCAATCCGAACGGACGAAGCCCATGGTTGTTATGGACAAAAAATGGTTAAAAAAATTAATAAAACGCAGTATAATCGCAAATACGCCGTGTTTTGTATGGTTTTCAAGGTATTTTTACATCCTGGGTCGAATAGGATGAGTATCAGACGTGTACAACTGCGTATAGCGAAATTATAGTAATTACACTGAGCCAAAGTCTACTAATTGAAAGAACTCGCGGGAACTACAGCGGAAGTGAACGTTTCGTCGTTATTACTCCCCCCCTCCCTCCCGTCTCTTCAAAACCACCCGCCCGCTCGACTCGCAACGTCGTGCCAATTGCCTACAGGTGCTTGCGGGCGCCTGGACTATTTAGTTTTCGTCGTTCCATTGTAGTCGGGACATGTTTCGTGTGGTTTACTGGTATTTTTCGTTGCTGAATCGAATGGGATGGGTCTCAGAGCAGTAATACTAAGTCAAGCTGTTCATGAGAATAATAAACCGTTGTCTAATAATTTGCAGTGTTTTTAGTTTTAAGATTGTCACTGCACATGCATTTCACGATTGTTACCGCTAATTCCAAACGTCTTTCATCAATTTATGAGAACCTGTTAGAACTCACCAAACGTTCTGTAGTGAGAAAATAGTAGCCCCTGAAGGTTCGGAATTAATTAAACTGCGGCTACTTTTGACACGATTTTCATAGAAAATAACTGATATTAATAACAGTAGATAAATATCTAATTATAGCTAATGGGACTTCTAACAAGATTTTGTTTGTGAATTTTGTACAGTTCCGACTTTATGAAGGAAACAAGGCGAAAAAAGTTTATCAGAATTCCCAAGTTTGCTTGTTATAACCTTATCGTCATTGTTACACCTCTAACGCATACGTAACTTATTGGTCCATGTTAACCCCAGAAAGGCGAAACAATAGTTAAAAGGACTCCTGTTTTAGTTTGTTTCCCTTTTTTTTCCTTTCATCCTCGCACGCTGTTCCGCCTTACGTCCGACGTTATCGCCCCTCGACTCTTTTCGACAAGAACCGCGTCGATTGGGACTCAGTGCCGCAAAGATCGCGATAGTGACAGCGACGATCGAAATCGCTCCACGTCGCATCTAAATTTCACATATTGACGAATCTGAAATCGGGCACGTCTAGAACTCTTGACAAGTTGACGAACCAAATTCGGCAAGTCGAAATCTTGCCGCACCGTAAATTACCTTACGGCCAGGAAGGCTCTACCACTACCAACGAAAGGTCAGATCGACCCATTTCGCGGACTGGCAAACTTTCTGATTTCCCTTTTATTTAATTTTATCACTCGTGGAAGTGTTGTGTTATTTTCTTTATTTGCTCTTCGTATTATATTTCGTTTTCACAGTCAGTAAATTTTCTCCCATCTCACGCACCACTGGGTAACGAGTCGAGCAGACCCCACTACTTTGCGCGAACAGTCCATCATTTTGATTCTTTTGGTTTATTATTCATTCTGAATAATAACCCTATGTTTTCGGTCACGAAAAATTTTTTACAACCCCCCCTCAAAATTTGATACTTTACGTTTCAAGACATGGAGATTCCAAATTTGCAATGTCCGTCCGCCGTCCGCCGTCCCCCGTCCCCCGTCCGCCGTCCCCGTCCACTGTCCCCGTCCGCCGTCCGGGCCGTTTTGTGCCTTTAACGTGGTCTAAAAAATTCGTTCTTTCGCCCAAAAATCCGATTTGGTATCTAGTTGTGCCCGCCATCTCGGCAATCCGATCGGACGAAGCCCGTGGTTGTAATGGGCAAAAAACGGTTAAAAAATTAACGAAACGCAGTACAACGCGGGAGCTACAAGCGTTTCGTCGTTTGAATTCCCTCCGCCCCGCCCGTCTCATTAAAAACCAACCGCTCTCGAGGCGAGCGAGTGCGGCCTCCCGCTCGCTTCCCTCCCAACGACTGGTCTCTCCCCATTCGCCTTACTCTTCCAATTTCCCCGACGTTTTCGTTTTAATACGATTCAATTTTTTTAGATTCTTTCGTTTCATTCTCATTATGTTTTTTTCATAGATTTTTGGTTAAATTTTGATATTAGTATTTAGCGTGCATGTTTTCATATTAAAATTCAGTTTTTTCTAGATACTTTCGTGTTTTTTTTGTTTATTTTAATATTACGATTCAGTTCTTTTCGGCCTTTTTTTGGGTTTCATTATGATATTTTTCGATGCTGAATCGAACAGGATGGGTCTCGGAGCATTAATGCTAGGTCAAGCTGATTATCCGAATAATAAACCGTTGTGTAATAATTTGCAGCGTTTTTTAAATTTATTGCTTCATTTTCACAACAAAGAAAGTTTTATGGTATCAACGTGTTACTGGGTTCTGTCCATACAAAAACTTTTGCCGTTTTTGAGAAAAAGAATATCTGGTGTTTTTGTCAGTACGATGGCGTGAGTTATGGTTATTATTGAATCGATTCTGCTTATACCCTTATTTCGGCGTTCCGTGTGAGCTGATTCAATTTGGTTCCGCCATTTTCGCTCAGTAGCGTTCACCATTTTTTTTCGGATGCTTTTGAAACGTAAAGGTCTGATGAAGATTCAAAATATTTTGTTTCAGTCTAATAGATAACTTTTCTTTTGTCCTCCATGTTGCTAAGAAAAGTAATATATTATGTATGGAACTATGTACTTATACTCAGTTGTTTATGCATCCTTTTATTTTTGTAATAAATAAATTCGTCTACCACATCAGACCTACATCTCATTATAACAAACCGTATCTTCCCTTAACCGCCCTTTAGACATTAGCTCTAACGGCGGGGGATGATGGCCTTAAAACCCGAGGTACCGTTGTAAATCGACAATAGAGCACTTTGTCACATCTTATTGAGTCTAAAGGCTCGAGGAGTTAGAGGTCGTTCGGTTGTAGCGGAGAGGCTTTGGCAGCCTCGGAAAATGTGAGCATTTAGATTCCAGGGGAAATGGAAATAAAAAAGGAGCCCGAAAAAACCATAAAGCTGAAATTGATTAAACTATGAGGTTCCTCGGAACAGAAGAGCGTCGTAAAGGAGAGAAACCTTCACTTCCTTCACTTCCTGGCAGAGCCCCTTTGCCATTCGGCCCACGTTACGCCGTTTTCCTCGGCTCATCATCGCGTCGTAGATCCCGCACATCTTCGAACGCTCCCATTTTGGACTTGGAGGCTTTACGGCCGAAAGGAATCTGCCACTTGGCGCCGTCGTGAGGAGAATCCCTGAAAGTCTCACACTGCTAAGTATAATAGAAGGTTATTATTTGTTCAGGGCTCGAGAGAAAGAGCGGTCTACCTATTCACCTTCATCTTCAGCACCTGCGACATTTACGACGCCATCCGCGTTCTCAGCCTTAGTTTTCCTCTAATGGCGGGTTCGAAAACGTGTATGAACGGAATATTTGCAGTTTCGTAAATTGGATTTTTATTTCAAATATCAATAACAGTTATGTCGACAAAACCTCCGCGCGTTACGCCGTTTTCCGTCCGGAGGAAGTTAAACCGAAACCTGCGGACTCCGCTACGAGCACTCAACTACTATAACGCGAGCCCTCGCGCATATAGAATAGAACACGTATTCCTAATTTAACGAAGAAGGCTGAACTTTCTGTTAATTGACTGCAACCCTCAAAGAAAATGTTGGTTTCGCCCTCACAATATCGCACTCACAATCTCCTAGCGCGTCAAATAAGCGAACGTTAGGGCAGAAAATTGCAACGTAAACCCGAAGAGAACAAATGTAATTATTTGTGCCTCGAGAAATCTTATCCAGACTCGAAGAAATTCACACAGCTTGTCCAGCGCATAAACAATCCGTTCTGAATGAGAGGCTAAGCTATTGCCGATTATATTTTATTTTTGAATGAAATAATGATCAAATCTTGGTTGAATTGATCAATACGGTTCGATCTAATAAAAGTATGAAGGGTAAGATAATAGTGGAGGAAATCAAATCTAAAACACACCTTGGTATTTCAGTAAAACTAAAAAACTGTTTAGAGCTTGCTTATCACTTATTTTAATACCTATTAATACAAATTGTGGAAGAAATAATTACTTTCTTGAGTTCAATCAGCTTTCTGTTGGGATCTTTAAAGTTTTTTAGTGCACAAAAACACCATTTGAGAAAATAGGCTGTGTGTGAACACTATGAATACGACTGAGAGAGAAAGACGTTTGCAAACTGCGTGAAAATCCAAAACGAAGTCATGAAAAAAGCCGATTTAAATCGAAATACAGTTTTTTGACACAAAATGCCGAATCTGTATCAGTTTTTACTTTCCGCTACCCCAAAGGGAAAGTCAAGTATAGTAATCGTGTCAAAAAAGAGTGGTGCGTAGCAACACACAACTTTCCGCAATCCCTTTATTAAGTTCGAACACCAGCTACATATTCGGGCGCTATATCTTCATTCAACGCATTTTTACAGGAACATTCATGGAGAACAAAATGTAGGGACTAGTTAGCTGAGAGTACTCCGTAAGTTTGATCGAAATCGTCCGATCGTTATGCTCTTGGTATTTAATGTTCGTCAACAAGGCCTTCACGTGGTGTAGATGCGTACTTGTTCCCATTGTACTTTCATCACGAAAGGAGTAATCTCCTCCTGAAAGAACCGCAGATGAAGCAAAAAACATCAGGATTGTTCACGCACTTACGCTTCTGGTTCACATTCATTATTAAACACTAAAAAAATAAATAAATGTGTGACAGTCACACATGGTAGAAGTGAAACTTTAACGTGCAAAACCGAATCGCAACGGACAAGTGGAAAAAACGAATCGCAACGGACAAGTGGAAAAACGAATCACAACGGCAAGTGCAAAAACAACGGAAAAGTGGAAAAACGCATCGCAAAAAAATGTTTACTCGAAGTTTTACGGGCAGGTTTTTTCGACAAGTACATTAACAATCTGCCCGTAAAACTTCGAGTAAAAATTTTTTTGCGATGCGTTTTTCCACTTTTCCGTTGTTTTTGCACTTGTCCGTTGCGATTCGTTTTTGCACCTGTCCGTTGCGATTCGGTTTTGCACCTGTCCGTTGCGATTCGGTTTTGCACGTTAACGTTTTTTCCACTTGTCCGTTGCGATTCGGTTTTGCACTTGTCCGTTGCAATTCGGTTTTGCACGTTAAAGTTTCACTTCTACCATGTGTGACTGTCACACATTTCTTTATTCACAGTTTTACTGCAAATAATGATTTGGTTAGGGTAGGTAAATTGTAATGAACGCATTTTTTATATTATTTAAACATATTTTATTTTATTAAACAAGAAAACAGAATTCAATCCAGGGAAAAAAATCTAGGTCCCTGATCTAGGTTGGTTTATATTTCCGTTCAATGGACAGCTACAGAAATAGTTGCGGGTTACAAAATGACGGTATATGTTACCGGAATACGGCCGGTTGATCAAATTCAGACTTACACTTGTTTTATCGTTCAAACAAAGAATAGTTCAAGGAAAAAAAAGACGCTAACGGCACGCGGTCACCCATCCAAGTACTAACCACGCGCGACGTTGCTTATCTTTGGTGATCGGACGAGAACCGGTGAGTTCAACGTCGTCTTGCTGTACCACGTGACCGATAACAAAATTTTTCGTGACTCGAAAATCCTAAGACACCGTCTATATAGAAGTTTCACTTCAATACTCGCGTCCACTACGAAAGTCAAGAGAACTTCAACTATGACGAAGGCAAAGTGTGGAGAACAGAGTTGAAGCATATGAATCACAGAACCACCGCCATGACTCAGGGTTGCCACTTGTTTCTACCCATGCCAAATATCTCTCTGCAGTACTTAATATGAGAATTACGAAAGATCTAGACGCGATAGCGAGAAAACTCCAACTGATTCGAACTCAGCGGTGAAAAACCATAAAGAATCACCTATTTAGTTTTCAAACAACGAAAATCATGCACAGTTTTTATTGCAACTGGCTGTTCAAGTCATTTTTATCAGCAACTTGGCGTAATTAACTTTTTTCGAGACCCCTAGAAACCGCTTTTGACGCACATATTATCCAATCGAACACGTTTCAATTAGCGTTCTGTTCTGCTTTCCCTAAGTTGTCGGTCGGTAATCTCTAAGTGCCAACTCATGTTTGAGATCTAATACCGCGATTGTGTCATCCGCTTTCTCCCTGCAGGTAGGGGCTCAAATATAGTTTGATAAATGGGTCTTTTGACGGCCTTGGAACGAACGTATCAACGATTCTTCCGATCGATAATTCCTAATCCATTTTAATTAAAGCGGATGATAACTTTCGAATCCATCATTATTGATACGCTGCCGGATGTCTAAATATCGTGTGCAGGGAGTTGATATACAGTATGAGTCTATTTCTCGTACGGTGGTTATGTAATCAATTTTGGACTTGACCACGTTGTTGTACTCCTGGTTGTATCACGCGGCAATGAATCATAATCGTTGAGACTTGAACGGACACAGTTTAATAAGCAAGACATTCGTTCAGGCACTCTATATGACTGTTTTCACTCTTCACATTAGGAATGAAAAAGTTTACTAAGTGAACGTAACAGATTACTAATTGATCACCCTCACATTAACAGTTGATAATTAAAGCACTCGAAAACGCGTACTCTCTTTAGGTAAGACGTTACGAATGTGTTTCTGTAACAGAGAGACAGTTGACAAAACGAGCGGTGCGCAGCAACACCCAACTTTCCGCCTCCCCTTAAAGTTCGAACACCAGCTACATATGCGGGCGCTATATCTTCGTTCAACGTTTTTCGACCGGAATTTATGTTGTTTCTTACTCAGTTAGCTGAGAGTACTCCGTAAGTTTGATCGAAATCGTCTGAGCCGTTTGTGAGAAAATTGGAATACCGGTAAATTAATATTCGACAAATCTCCTTTTCTGAGTTAACTTGGTTTATATCTCCGTTCAACATATGGAGAATGAAATGTGGGTATGGGTGACTAAAAGACTCTGTGTAAGATCTATCACATCTGGTGAAGCAGCTACCCTGGAATTTACGGAAATGTTCGAAAAAACGTCATTTTCGACACATTTTAATTTTTATCTCTGTTCAATGGACGTTAAGAGGAACATTTAAAGAGAACAATATGTAGGTATTAACTATTTGAAAACGTCCTGTGCGATCACTCAAACGAATCCTATCGCGGAAGTTAGGCAAATGTAAGGAAAATGTTTACGAACATTTTTAGGAAAACGCTGAGAAGTTAGGTAACATAGAAAACTTGTTTTGCAGCCATCGTAGAAAATCCCGATCACCCTCTAAAGTGGGCCACGACGCTCCCGCAAATGGAAAACGACAACTAGGCAGTGCGACCCATTGAGTTCCTGTTTAACAATGCCACCCTGTGGCGGTTGAGGAACAGTTGAAAGAAAATAGGAGAAATAGATGATGACAAGTTTTTAGTCGAGGCGTAGTAGTAGTTACTTGACTTCTCCAAGGCTCAAAATTCAGCCTGTATTCGATCTAGCTTAACCGTGAGACCATTAAATTATTAGTTATTATTAGTAACAAACTTGAGTTTCACACACGCAAAGCTAAACCTTGGCTAAAAGCCTCTTCAGACCGTTTCATGTTCATTCGCGTTTCAATTCAAGTCAAAAATAAGGGTCTGCCAAGCTGCCATCAAAGCCTAAGACTTCCAGTTTGTCTTGAGACTGTTTCTGTTCTGTCAACTCGCAATAAAGCTTCATTCGGGTGAATGCGGGTGAGACTGAGCGGTGCTTGTAAGGGCCCAGTGACTCCATTCATTGGTAGTGGACATCTTGAAATTCAGCTGTCCAAAGACTTTCAGTCAATGAGTCACCAATCAAACTACAAAACATGGAGGGAACTGACCAGGGGATTGCCAACGAGCTGTTTCTGATTCGGCCGTGGATCTCTGAGTGGGAAGTTTGAGAAATCTGAGACCTTCACCACTTTGGAGTGACTCGGGGCAACTGTATTCAAGCAGGTTGCACTTTTTCTGAGTGAAGACTCGGGCACAAGTCTGATCAGGCGTTCGAATGAAGTCTTTACAGGTAACAGATCGGTTGGTGCAACTAACACACGATTAATACCATGAAAAGAGGTAGTTTGGAGGGATGGGATATATCAATCAGTTACTCCGTTCAATCTGGCCGCTCTCAACAGTAGAAACCCCACTGCAATCGCGCCAAACCAGTTGTTTCAAAATACGATGGCACGCCGAGTTGCTGAAGTTCCCCGGCCATTGTATCGGCGAGAGAAGTTTCCTCTGAAACGACGCCCGAGAGGAAAAGCGCTCCGCCCAGCACGGCCATAACACCCTTTAAATCAAAGAGGAAACAGCAATTAAGTAAAGTGCGTCAATGTCCGAGTTTAACGGCTCGTAGTTACGACAAACGGCTATAGTCGAGCCGAGGGAAATGGTCGAAGTTAAGCGGTGTAATAAGAGGAGCGATGTAGGCTGTCAGGAAGGTCAGCCAAACTGTTGGTTTCGCATCGAATGATCGACTGAACAACCAGAAAAGTGAAGCAGAGGGAGGAGCTCCTGTAAATAAGTACGATGATAGATTGACCAACATGGGATTAATAGGGAACGTACCCCCCCAGGGCAGTTAGATTTCATGGGGCAGCTGCATATTGACATCACAGTTCTGCGATCAGAATATCTCTCCAGTCTAAACAAAGAAACTGTCCTGCTTTCAAGCAACTTACACTAACACATATGCTTAGCATCAGACACAGGAATTATTAATCGTTGACAAGTTTTTTTACTTCAGAGAGTGAACCCTCCGTACGAGGAAACTTTAACGAGAAGTTACAATTTGACCCACCAGACTTGCAACACAAAGATATTGCTTATCACGGGTTTTTTGAATTATACGGAAGCAAACCTGTGAGGAACATACAAAATACTTACACATTTACACGCGCCCGACGCATTTCCTTTTCTTAACTCTGAATAAAACCTTCGTTTTCGGTCACAAGAACGTTTTGTTACAACCCCCTCAAAATTTGGCACTTAACGATTCAAAGCATGGGGACCCTAAACGTGCAAAGTCTGTCCGCCTGTAACGTGGTATAACAAATGTGTCCTTTCCAACGAAGATTTCATATAGGATAGAGTTATGTTTGTTTGTTATGGGCGAAAAATGGTTTAAAAACTTCCTAGGTGTTTCGGTTACTGAGCTGAATAGAACTGGTCCCAGTGTACAAAGTGTACGGGTCCCAGATTTATAGGATTGCGTTTAGAAGTGTTGTGAGGCAATCGCGGGACAATACAGCGAATGGTATCGTTTCTCCCCGGCCAGCACTCACTACGACGCGTGCTACCAACCGCCCGTCAGCTTGACTCGTCACGCAATTTCCCAGCGTCGCGTAGAAAACGTCAATTTGCGCTGTACCTTTGTGGTCAGGCCAGGTACACAATTTAATAGTATTTGTCGGTGCTGTGAGGAATGCGTGAGGCTGCCTTAGGCTGGATAACCAGAGAGGCATCGAAAACATTCCTTGAAACATCAGGTCTTGTACGGCTTTCGGCGATGTTCGACTGTCACTGAATCGAATTTTAGTCTTAGAGGTGTGGGACCATTGATATTATCACTGTTTTCTTCAGCTCCCCAATATCCATGTATCGTTCTCCATAAATGTTTCTCAGACGGCCCGTTAAACACAGATTACCACCTAAATGAGGCGATAATCGTGGTTTTTTAACATTTTCAAAATTCTCAGGGCAACTGCATAACTGGTTTTAATAACCTGACAGTCGGCCTTTACCAAACGTTTCTGTGAGAGTTGAAAGGAGATGTATGTGAAGACACATCGGTAAATGAGATTTTCGGAGAATTTAACTATGGTTTTTCTAATTTTTTCCAAAATTCCTCTATCGATCGAAATCAAACTCGGATATATTCTGGATATTCCGTGGAAATACGTCAAACGAAGGCCTAAAATTTACGGGGGTTGTGTATACTTCTGTGTTGTTACGCACCAAATATTCTTAACGTGACTCCTTGACTAGAGGATAGAACCGGATTAGCCTGGTTTTAGCGTACCGCAACGGGACGAACCAAACCCTTGGATTCAGCGGAGGCTCGTCCGGGGCATTTATGCTAACTGGGCACCTCAAATGCCCCGATTCGTCCGAGACTTCGCTGCCGTCAGTTGTAACTGAGCCAGTTCCCTCGTCGCCGTGTCGCCCGCGCTCTCGTTTGCTCCCACTCAGTTCCCTGTCTGTGGTGGTAAAACTTCTCCGAATGTAATTGAGAATAAAACTCTGTTCCAATTGCATTCGGCTTCTATCGTACTACTTCCTGACTCACCTAGTGCGATACCGCTTCAATATTAATCTCCCCCATAACAGTACTAAAATCAACTTTCGTCGAAATGGTTGATGGGTAGTGGAGCTTCACTTGGCATTTAGCAAGTGGTGAAACTCTAGCATTACGGTTCAGTTGTGTAGGACCGTTCACAATAGAAATGTGATCAAAATGACCAATTAAAAAAAAAGTGTCGATTCTTCTTTAACGTTATTTTGGCGTCCGCGATCTCTTGACTGTATTCGCAGGTACACAAAACGACTGTTCCAGAAACCTCGTAGAAGGTTGAATAAGTCTACAGGTTGCGGTTTCGCTATCTTGCAAGAGGTCAGCTACTGGGTCAGCACCCCCGAACCCATGTTGGTCGTTTTGCAAGTCTTCCGGTGGACAGCTGATGCCCGTGTGGTACTGCATAGGGGTAAGACCCCCTGAGAAATCTCGTACCATCTGGGAGGAGTTGTTAATCTGGTTTCTCCCCTTGAGCTAACTATTTACTTGGGTGGCAAGTTTCCAAAGGACGATCAACTGTGACCATGTTTCTTTGCTATGACCTATTTCGCAAACTCTGCGAAACCTTTATAGGCTTGCTTTCTGTTATTGAATGCTTTAGCAGTCAGTGCTGGTAGGTTTGTTTGCTCTTCCAACAACCGTCGCTTACTGTTGCAGGAACTGCAGTGGAGCAGCACGGTCTCTGGCGTCCCCCACCACGAGGAACCAACCATGCGCTCAACTGGTAACTGAGCAATAATCTGGAGTGCTTCCATCGAAACTGTCTTATAGGCCTTGGGGATCCACAGGAGCGCAGCTTTCTGGGATTGGACCAATACTTTCTTTTGATTGACTGAGAGTTTGCTATCACAGGCAATGGGGCAGTAGCCATTCCGCCTTGACAAGATAACACACTTTACTTGTTCTTCACAGGAAGGCAAACCTTGCAATGGTAGTGCCATTGAGGGACTGGAGGTGTTGGCTGAAGCCCCAACTCTCACCTACAATGACTTGCGTCTCGAAAAGGAGCCTGTGACCGGCGAAGCGTACTGTTGGTTAGCTATTTACATTTCCCTTTAAGAGGATTAACTGTTCTACTCTGTGAACGATATGGGTTTTTGCCACGATTTGACAGATCGACTGTGCGCTGATCAGCAGCCAAATAATCCCCATAGGCGTATGGCCCGCGGTCAGTCTCCATGAGTCTTCCGAAAAGACCTTTGACACACAATTATCTCATCTAATGTTTTTGTCGGCTGAGATGAAAGTTAAAAAAAGTCAGCCGGTTACGCAACTTTCCTTCCTTCGTGGAGCTACCAAATGTAATAGCTACGGGCTTCAGCAAAGTTCCGGATACAGCTCGTTCCGTGGAATAGTTTCCAACATAATTAAGGTTGAAACGACAAATTAGGGACTTGACAGGAATCGGGTGGAATTCCGAGTTCCAGCGGCGAGAAGCGGTTAGGTCCATTTTCTCGCCCGTTTCGCGTGACATCCGATCGACGCGTTGTATCAGTTTACTTCCTCTCTTCATTATTGGTTCACTCCCAAAACAGTTGCCAACCTCATCATTAATTAACCTGACGGCTGCAATTATCAATCTTCCGCTCTGGCAGGAGGGTCGTTCTAACTCTCCACAGCAGCTCTATTTAGAAGTGATTCCAATCAGCTTTTGTTACAACGGAAAATCTGCGAGAGAAATGGAGCTCCGAGTGCTCCGTATCGAGAAAGAGCGAGAACATTTGCAGTTGGGACGTAATGAGTGAGGCATAAAGGCCTCCCCAAAGACACACAGCAGGTGTGATAATTATATCAAGACTTGCATGTCTTAGGCCGGTCAACCTCTCAAAAACCAGACCCTAAGTTTAGCTTTGGGAGCAAGTAGAGAGTCCGAAGGAGCTGCACCTTCTGATATGGCTTTATTAGAGCCAAGACAACTTTCCGATCTACAGAATCGTGCGATTTTCAGCAGTACCACTAAGAAATGCTCTTTGAGTGTCGCCAATGACACCAACCACCTGAGTTCGATATGCCAGCACGTTTTGGAAGTGCTGGAATACCACAGATGACGCTGAAGTAGGTCTGCAGCCGCCGAGCCCATCTCCACCTTTCTTGGGAACGATGGCAGTACGGATGCAATCCATCCAACGTTTTCCCCAGCTGCTCAAAGGCTTTGCTTCGTTTGCTGAGTAAAAAAACTATCAGGACCAGCTGAAGTGAAATAGTTAACACAGCACTCATGTGGCTCGTTCTCGAGGTTCAGGTTTGACATAATGCTGACAAAGCATTCCCAAGGAGGAGCACAGGGCACCTACACACTCTTCAACTGAGAAGCGATCAGCGGAGCGGAAGCGTTCAGCAGAGTCTCTCAAAACACCACAAGCTCCTGATGATTAGGCTCAACGTTTCCTGGCCCTGCAGCCTCCAGCTCTTAAGCCACGACTTGACCTGTTTAACTCTTTCACAACACTGGTACTCTATCACCCTCATTTTTTCAGCTGCCTTATGACAACTTTCAGAAGGCAGATTGATTCCCGAAACCTCGGTTGGAATTCAACTCACAGGAAACGACAATGCTAGAAACAGCCTTTGTTGCTAGAATCTGCAGGAGAAGATTTTCATAACTTTTAATTATACACATCTGTTCAGCAAGTCTTAGAATCTCACTCCTCTAAAGATACAAAGAGTTAGAGGTTGCTGGGTGTGCCAATCTGGAGGCTGATGACCCACGTCTCCAATGAGAGAGCCTGGCTGAGCTCGATCCATATTTGCCCCTCCACAAGCAGCCAAAAGGTCTGTTTCCTTATTAGATGATTGTTCCTAAACCCTCAACACAAGCTGCCTATACTCAGGCTTCTGGAGCAGGGCAGCAGTAAGGGAAGAGATGCTGTGCCTCAGGAAAAGCAATAAAGTGCGTCTCCATTGAAGTTAAACTGTATGCGTATTTCATCATTCATTTCTTTTTTTCTCTTCTGCCAGACGTGGGTCCTTAGACCTTTGACATTTCTGAACTCCAGGTCACAGTACTGGCACTGGTCACTAGTTGTCTATCGCCGTGAAATTAGAGGATTTGTTTCACTTATGGCGGGTGAAGGGCATAGATATTTCGTTGAACCCATTTGCGAGGGTTCCATTCTTATCCTCCAAAGCACCAATTAGCCACCATAGGAAGGAACTTGGACCTAACGTATAACCTCTATTGGGAAAACAATTTTCTCAATGGTGGGATTACTGAGAGCAAACTTTCAACTAACAAAGGCTCCTGAGGATATTCACAAGACGGTCATAGTCACAAGGCTTGGTTGATTTGACTTCCCACAATAGTATGCAACGTAACCCAAACCTTTTGAAGATTCATGAACTAACTTCCACAGTCCTCCGGCATATTTTACGAAATATCTCGCCGATATAGATTTTATTACTGTTTCCGCGTAAGTTCGATTCATCAAATTTATTGATGCACGTTACGTTAGCTGATTGTTTGCTTGTTTCTTTACCTACATGCAGAGCCCGTTGAATTAAATAATTAATTTTCCTCTCTTCACAACTTCTCCCGCGTAAAACTCAATTACCTTCCGCCGTTTTGACGACTTGCAAAATTTATTTCCGGCGAGTTCAAGTGGAAATGAAAACGCCAAGGCCAATTTCAAATTATTGATGAAGGCCAGCGGTACAACGCCTTCGACCAGAAGCATCGCGGTTCATTAGGAATTAAAAACATTTGTTCGCCTCATTATTATTAGGGTAGACAGAGCGCACGAACCCCACGCTCGGGCTGCTCTTCCCGAAATGCAGGTGAGCGAAGGGTCAAAAAGCATCGTGTCTCGTCGTCAGACCTTACGCCTGATCGATCAACTCGGCGCGGGGAAACTGAGTTTGCATCGTTTAATTTCCGCCTGAAGTATTTTTGATTGAAGCTTTCATTGATTGATCGTTTGTTGATTGTCGACTTCCTGAGGCCCTGGAGGGTTCTATTTCCTTACAGCTCAGGTCTCTCTCCTTCTTTCGTTATCGCTCATAATGTCTACTTTGAACTATTATGATTGATGTAAAAGGTAGGAGCTGGATGCAATTCACTTGGACCAAGTAATTGTTTCCTTTCATTTTCCATTAATTCTTTTGATGAAGGCTATAATTTGTTGCTTCGCTTCGCTACAATGTTTCGTTCTATTTAACAAATTGAACCACGATAATTTCACTTTACCACAACCCAGCCAGTAGCAACAAACATTTTCAAGGTCAAGGTTCCTATCCAAATTGAACTTATTAAAAGCCCTGATTCGGTCCATTGCCACCAAAGGCTGTCTACAAAGGGTCAATACACCTAGCAGGTTTTGAAGCGAAAATCACTGAGATGGTCGTAGAATGTGCGATGCAAGGGTCTGGAGGATTCGTAATAATGAAGAGCTCGACCATCTAATCGTTACTGACAACAGCTAAGAGCTCGCTCGGATCGTGCAAACAACGCTCGGCTATAGGGCCCTGAAGAAGATCATAGGTCATCAGATGGACGGTAGTGGAAGGTGGGGAAGACGCAGACGAAGGTGGCTTACACATTTAATCGATGAACAGAGGAAAATAAGGGAGGACAAAAACACCGAGGTCGCTGGAAGACAAGGGCTCTTGTTGGGCTGGAGCGACCAAAGAAAAAGGAGGAAAAGCATAAACCCTCCCCTCTTCCTCTCTCGCTACTAATCTAACGTATTTTCGACTCAGTTCATACGATATTGTGACACATCAATTTACTTTGTACGTGGAAACCAGTTGCTCCTGAAGTTATGAACTTGATGTTATGAATGCTGCTGCTTCTTATATCAAGACTTTCATTGAAAATAAGTCCATAAGTAATTATTGTGACAGATAACACGATTTTGAGGGAAAGTTTGTGATTACATTACGAAAAATGTTTGTCAAAACGGGCAATTGAAGAACCTCAAATCGCCAACTACAGAGGGGCACATTAAATGGAACCATTTTGTCCGAGCTTTTCCTACTCATCATTTCACACGTTTCCGATTGAAATGTATAATCATTCCCCGTGGCGGTCCTATTAGTTGTTGCACGCTATTGTATTGTTATGCTTACTTCTCGCCTTATTAGCGATCAACAGGCTAAGAATTCAAAATCATCAATTGCAGCACTGACTATTTTTCGCTGAGTGTCAATAATTATTACATATTATTAAAGTTTACGTATGTGTTAGGTGAGTCCGTCTCCTCTGGCTGGTGTGTTGCTGGTGGCAAGCGCTTTCGATGTAAAGACATCATCGTCTGGCCGTTAAGTCAGTACTCGTAACTCTATTGCTTTAATAACTCTTCACAGCTCTAATCAGAGATGAAACCTCTCTGTCCGACGCTGAGAGATTCCATTATCTCGTCAGCTACCTTCGAGGCCCTGCCAATGACACCATCCGCCACATTGCAGTTGTTGGTGAAATCTTCCATCAAGCCTGAAGGGCCTTACTCCGGACTTATGATGACCCCCGCAAGTTGGCTCGCCTGTATTTAGACCGCTTTCTCAGCTACAAACCACAGCCAGGTGAACCCACAGCTGCTTCATTGCAAAAATATCTGTCACACGTTATGGAAAGTGTGTCTTCCTTCAGGAATTTGGACATACCTGATTCATCAGACTACCTGCTATGTGAGCTGGCTCTTCGCAACTTAGATCCTTACACACGGAGCGATTGATGGAAGATTTCACCAACAACTGCAATGTGGCGGATGGTGTCATTGGCAGGGCCTCGAAGGTAGCTGACGAGATAATGGAATCTCTCAGCGTCGGACAGAGAGGGTTCATCTCTGATTAGAGCTATGAAGAGTTATTAAAGCAATAGAGTTACGAGTACTGACTTAACGGCCAGACGATGATGTCTTTACATCGAAAGCGCTTGCCACCAGCAACACACCAGCCAGAGGAGACGGACTCACCTAACAGATACGTAAACTTTAATAATTTGCCTTCTGACGGACATAACCCTATTGCTTTAATATTACATATTATTCATATTTAAACTTACAATAGCTGTAGAGGGACTCAAAAAACGATTTAAAGCCAACACGACTCCATGTAGGATTGATGGGACTGTTCGCAGCACCAACTGACGGCCCACCAGAGAACGACGCTATAAAGGGATTATTATGAGCTCGCGACACCTTTTGAACATCAACACGTCTCTACCACTACTCTTCACTCAACCACTAGTTTGGAGTTCCACCCCCATTTTGGACCTGTTGAGAGGAGTAATTCCCGAAGATCTACCAGGAAGGGCATTAGATGACACTCGTGTTTCCGAATTAGAGCACCGTGACCCCGCCATCATCGTTTCCTCATCGATTCGCAGGGACATTGGGGAACAAGTAGCCTTATTATCCATACTGGCACTCGGCACCCTGCAGCCCTCAGCAAGATCACGGGCTGTAAACGAGGCACTGAGGACACTGTTGCGAGTGCGTGAGTATGGCGGGACCTGTCACCTACAGTGGATTCCAAGCCACTGTGGTGTCAGTGGAAATGAGAAAGCCGACCGGCTGGCAAAAGAAGGTGCCAGAAAAGCACAGCCGGACCCACCTAGACAACAGCGCACAGTCAGACGGGAGATAGCAGCAGCGATGAGGCAGCGCAGGATGGAAGCTGTGGAGGCGGCAAGCGCTGGGAAGGACTGGGAGACACTTACAACGGATGATGGACGTATTTCGTCTCTTCTCCCACGGCGAATGTCGGTAGCCCTGTTCAGGATGGTTACCGGCCACGACTACCTCCAGAAGCACTTGCACAGGATAGGAGTGGTCGACTCGCCAACATGTCCTCTGTGCAACATGGACGAAATGGACGCCCGCCATATCCAGGAGTGCCCGGCACTCGAAGGAATAGGTGGAAGTACACCAGAAGAAACAGCGTGTGAGAAGTACTGGGCAGCAAGACGTCAAATGATGAACAAGACGGGCGTAGGATAAAAAAAAAAAAAAAAAATATTATTTATGTAAAGAAAACATCCCCTTTTATCAACCACTTTAAATGTACCGCGAAACTGGGAAAATCGATTAATACGGGCCGATCAATATAGATGCCGCGTAATCAATCCCGGTTATCAGGTGAACAGCTGGAGTGATTACACCGAGCGAGGAAGAAAAGACATCCGCGAGTCGCATTAGTGAATCTTATTTACGATTTATTTTTAAGTGACGTAACCCCGGAATGAGGACTTTATTTTCGTGTTTTTATTTAGTACAGGTGAGTTATTTTGAATCATTACTTAATTTATAATATGATTTCGTAGGAGAGATACAATAAAGATTTTGTTTATTACAGAGCAACGAACTATCGTTCTTGTTTCAAACCCCCCCATCGCCTGCGAGAGAAGGATCATTATATATTTATATTGCTCTTTCATGCTCTTTGCCCTACTCTACATATACCACCACAGTTACTAATAATTACAAGTTTCACAAATAAATGAAATTTACATTTCACTCTTGTTTTTACTTTCCTAGGCTCTACTAAGTGGAAAGAAAAGTTATGTAATCGGCTGAAAGAAAAAAATTTAAGTTCTCTTCAGATCTTTACGTTTCACGCCCTCCTGAGTCCGAAAAACAGTAATGTGTGTCTGTGAACGATTTTTCGAGAAAACGTCCGTACCAAATCAGCTCAAACTTGATATCTAGCCCGCAGGTTACCACGGGACGCCAAAATAAGGGTATGAGAAAAATCCGCCGAAAGTGAACTATAGTTATCATAGTGATCAAAACACCTTTTTTTTCTCAGAAACGGCTCTACCGATTTTGATTAACCATACCACCATAACTATACCATAAAATTCTCATTCGTGGGAAAATGACGAGAGCAGCACTATAAATTATCAAATTTTCCTAAGGGTAAGGAAATATGTGTGGCTAGTCAATGACCATATTGGACCAATTCCTAAAATTACTAAATAACCATACCAAGCTAGCAAATTTAGTGGGATGATAGCCAAAGACTAAACGGCAGCGTACACGAACAACGACCTTTCATTGGATTTCGGAAAGTTTGAAGTTGGTCTTCATATTGCTTAACTATGGAACAAGTGATTAGCTTTTTGTAATACAACATTGATATCTTTAAGGACACTAGTGTAATATGTGACGAATAATAAACGAAAATTTGTTAACAAAAGGAATAACTGTAGGGGTTGAATCCCACCCGAAATAAAATAATAAAAAGGGTAAACTTGAAGAAATCAACAGGAACGACTAAAGATAAACCGCTGCACAACAGGCGTGTTTTACGGCACAAATATCGGCAGGGTTTATGATGAAAAAAGGTGCAAATCACACAAAAGTTTATAATTCTCTTGCTCAACGTGATCGGGACGTTGTTGGCGTATTTAGCCCAAATGTCATAAGACACCTGCTGTTGTAATAAATATTTCCGCTCTTTGCTTCATCATCCAGCTGACCCGCGCCCCGAGAACTATCCCGATCGAATCAGCAACACAAAAGACTGGAAAACGATGCGAAAAATGACCACTATCACCACTAGTTCGTGGGAGGCTGCGCTGGAAATGAGCGCAGGCTGAGGAGGGACGATAACTCTCGCAACGCTGTCCCGAAATTCATTGGAGTACCAGAAGTTGCCTCACTACAAGTACCGTGATTTCGTTAAAGGATAATTTTTTCATCCATATTTTGTCTATAACAACGGATTTTGTTGATCGCGTTGAAGGCCACATTTGGCCTGAACAATGGACGGACATTGTGGATTTGGTATTCCCACGCCTTGAAACGTGAAGCGTTCAATTTTTAGGGGGGGGGGGTGGTTGTGAAAATATTCTGATCATAGAACAGATGGGTGTGTACCGGAACGAACCGAACTCTTCAATTCAGTGGAGGCTCGTCCGAGATATTTGGTGCTGATTGGGCAAATACCCCCATTCGCTTGAAACAGCTGTTCTCTTGTCGCCCTCACGCCCGTGCCTACGTTCGCTCCCACCCAGTTCCCTATTAGTGGTGGTTAAACTTCTCCGAATGTTATTGCGAATAAAACTCTCTGTGCTAATGGCATTCAGTTGATATCGTGCTGACTTAGTGCGATATCGCTATTCTATCACATAACAGGTGTTGTTGGGTTTGTTCTCAGAGGTCGATTGGTTCGGTGTCTTTTGCATAGGGAGTCGTCCTCTGTATTTACAAACAATCCCTTTCCTTTTCCCATGTCCCCTCTCTTCCCTTTTTACTTCCAATTTTCCCTCCCACTTCGTCGTCTGCCGCTCGCCAGCAACGTGCTTTTTTCGAGACGAAATCTAATTTTTTTTTATTTGTGCTGTGAAGTTTTTGACATTTGATGTCTTTACTTTGCTACATAAACTCGCAAATGTAACGCCGAAGATGTTACGGAGAAGCATCACGAAATTTTTTAACCCGAGCTGCAGCTACATCCGCTGTGGCCTAATGGAGAAGGCATCAGTCTCCTAATACGGTGATTGTGGGTTCGAGCCCCACCAGGGGGACGATTATTTTTTTGACATTTTATGTCTTTACTTTTACATAAACTCGAAAATGTAACGCCGGAGATGTTACGCGGGATATATAACGGAGAAGCTTCACGAAATTTGTGTTGGGTTGAGTGCATGGTCTGTTACAAAATCAAACGCTTGGTAACATCACACGTTTTAATAACCTCAGTGACTAAGTGATGATGTCAATTGCAATTGACGCCGCCATTATATCGAAACCATCAACGAGCACAATCAAATGTAGTTATCATTGCATAAAAAAAAAAAATAAAATAAAAGACATAAAATGTTCCTAGTGGTTGCGTACTTGTACGAAAGCTGTACCCACTGTTTGTGTAAGGGTTTCTTTCGCGCCCGCCATTATGTACACACCAAAATAAGGTTATGGTTTTTCGGAAGTGTTCCATCACTCTCAACACGTAATTCAATTGAAATTACGTCGCCTCCAAGACTGAGACCAGCTCTTTTATCCCCGGGGAATACTGAAGGTTTGGCGCGGATTGTGAGTCCCATAATTTATTTCCTAGTTTCTGGATTATTGGGGGTGGTTTCTCCGGGTGATTGGTTTCCGGATTGAGGCTTCTGTTAGTGAACCCAGCACAATATTTGGGGGACGCTTTGCCTATGGTTCTATTGTCATTAGGATACAGTCCACTTCATAATAAGCAACAAGGAGTGACTACTTCCCCCTCATTGTTCTCAACAGGTGTATTATTCAGAATCCTCCCCAAAAAGCTTCACCTTTTCGTCGAAATATGTTAAAAATTGAATTTATTGTGTCGTTGTAGTCATTTTCCCACCACGTTATACCACTTGGAGCTGCCCAAACAGATGTTCAAAAGCGCTAGAGCCGTTTTCAATTTTTAAAAAAGGTTGGTGCTTCGATCTTCGTGATAACTGAACATAGAAACTGAAATAGAATGGATTAATAGATAAATACGCGTCAATCGGTTTATGACAGGCTGAGGAATGTTTTAATTGACTTCTACGAGGTGTCAACTACACCGCATGGCTAGCCAACGAAGTGACAACAAGACAGAACAGTTTTGTTATTTCAAGTGAGCGCGGAAAATTGAAAAATAATGAGCCAACGAAAACCGCAACAAACTGATGATCATCAACGTCATTTGAACGTGCCAACGACTAAATGAGACGGTAGAGTTGGTTTGATCAATAAACTCAATCAAGAACTCCTTCCGTCATTCCTTCATTCAATTCGGAATTGAATTAATCTCAGAGTCCCAGGCACATTGTTTCAGAGCGTGAACTGGATGCTTTTTCCGCTCGACGATTTTTTCCCTTCTTTTTATTTCGCATTACGATGATGTCAGCGAAATAGTGGTGAGAGAGGTGATTCCTTGAGGGTGGGGGGGGGAGGAAACAGGCAGCGACTTCAGAGGATAATATCCTGTTCTGTCGGAAACGTCATTGTCGGACTGCTCCTCTCTCTCTCTCTCCCTCTCTGAGGCGTTTGGCAATTGTGGAACTTTTCATATCACGCTATCTTGTCAACCTATTTCTTCTCCTTCAGTTTGACTTTAGGGAACGTCATTAAATGGCTATTCTTCGCTAACTGTTTTTTAGCGCGTCTCATACAAAACGTTTTCCTGAATCGCGTTTCTCGAAGCACTTAACGCGTAGAGATCCGGAAAAAACTGTTCAGTCGATCACATAACTTTACATCTTACTGCGAAGGGTTAACGTGAGTAAAAATGGGGGTCGATATAGTTGCAAAAAGTTTGATATGTCATAAACACATTACGAAATTTAGACTATTGAAGGATGATTTGAGTTACGGGAAAACAATATTAAGATCGGCATTTCATGGGCTATGATAACACAACCTGGTAAAAACTCATAAAACTTGGCTGAGCGATGGCGAGAAAAACGACGTCTCTTCGGCCAGTCCGAGGGGGATAGCTGTTTTTGCTTGAGCGGGGCGACAAGAACGCCAAATTTCTTGCCCAGACGTCCATTAATACTGCTGTCCGTTCTTCAGTGGATGGATCCTTGGTGTCGTTATCTTCAGGCAGATATCAGAGCCATACAGAACCCGTTAATATTAACAACAACCAGTAGTAGCGAGCGCGTAGCCTCACTAGTCGGCAGAAAAGACTGCCCGTTATGATTTCGCTCAGAGATAATAGACAAATCTACCTGTCACCGCGCATCACGCAACTTCCCTAAGGTCCACATACATTCCTGCGAGCTACAAAATTTATTTTCTCAGAGTTGGTGCGAGCACGTAAAATATAAATTAACGTTCTACGTAGACACTGGGAGCATTTAAAGAGCATGAATGAATTTATTGGCTTTGCTCGATTAGGTGATATCCTTCTCAGGAAAAAAGATTTCCAGAACCCCCCCGTGTGTGGATTGGTGAAGAGGAAAACAATAAACCAGTTACACGCTGTGCCATTCTGATGATCGACACCACATGAATCCCACGACCAATGAGACCACTGCTGACAAATATTTAGAGATGCCAACCAAATTAAACGAGTGGATTCACGTAGAGCTAAGGAAAGTTGAGTGTTGCTACGCGCCAGATATTTGTCAGTTGTTACTCACGTCTCCGTCGTCCTTCCCTAGCAACCTCATCACGACTTCCGTTGCATGCTGAAAAGGACATGATGGGCAAGCTACAAAAAACCTGGCGGTTTTCTAGACAAAAACTGCTAGCTCCACAGTTACTAGAGTTGAAGGAAAAAAACCCTGCAAATTATTACACAATGTTTTATTATTCTCATGAACAGCCTGACCAAGTATTACTGCTCCCCCATACGATTCGATTCAGCATCGAATACTAGTAAACCATACGAAACATGACCTGGCTACAATGGAACTACGGAAACAAAACTGATTGCCCGGTCGAGTCGGGGAAATTGGAACTTCGAGCGAACCCGTTGCGAGTCGAAAGGGGAGTTGAGCGGGCGGCGTTGGGAGGCGAGAGAGCGAGCGGGTGGTTTTTTAATGAGATGGGAGCGAGGGAGGGAGTACTAACAACGAAACGTTGACTTCCGCTGTAGTTCCCGCGTTGTACTGCGTTTCGTTAATTTTTTTAACCGTTTTTTGCCCATAACAATCATGGGCTTCGACCGATCGGATTGCTGAGATGGCGAGCACAACTAGATACCAAATGGGATTTTTGTGCGAAAGAACGAATTTTTTAGACCACGTTAAAGGTACAAAACGGCCCGGATGGCGGACAGGGGACAGCGGAGGGGGGACGGCGGACGGCGGACGGCGGATGGCGGAGAACATTGCAAATTTGGAATCCCCATGTCTTGAAACGTAAAGTATCAAATTTTGAGGGGGGCTTGTAAAAAAAATTTCTTGACCAAAAACATAGGGTCATTATTCAGAATGAATAATAAACCAAAACCGCGCTAAAACCGATTTTCGTAGAAACATTTTCTTAATTTATTGTTCTGCTCTCGTCATTTTCCCACGAATGGGAATTGTATGGTATAATTGCCATATTGAAAGCTATCAATATAAGAAATTTAATCAACCTCGTTAGAGCTGTTTTTGAGAAAAAAATTGGTGTTTAGATCACTATGATAACTATAGTTAACTTTCGATGGATTTTGCACATACTCTTATTTTGGCGTCCCATGGTAACCTGCGGGTTGGATATCAAGTTTGAGGTGATATGGTTAGGTCGTTTTCTCTAAAAACCGCGCTAAAATCGATTACGTCGAAAATTTTGATAATTTATTGTGCCGCTCTCGTCATTTTCCCACAAATGAGAATTTTATGGTATAGTTGCTTTATTGGGAGCTATCAATATAAAAAATTTAATCGAAATCGTTTGAGCCGTTTATGAGAAAAAAAGAAGATTAAAGAAGCAGAGACAGCGTGTGTGTGCCCTCGGTTCATAACAACACCAGATCCCCCATCGTGTCCTTTGGATCGGATATCGTTCTCTCCTACCTTATGCCCAGAATTCGATGCCTCAAGGTTATAATGATTTCATCAAATTGAAGGAATTGTTTGGCTAGAAATGGATTGTTCGGTTGAAACAGTAAACACTTTTTTGGAGGGTACCTAGTAACTTAAGTTGAAGTTAAGGAGGTCAATATTCGGTCCATTCAATACTGAACACATGGAAACGTTATTGTCTCCCCTGAAGATTTTCGATACCACATCGAATGTTTCCAATACTGGGATGGTGGGAGTAGGGAGTGGTTGAGAAATTTAAGAAGAGAATACAGAACGAGGAGGGAAGGAAGTACAGGGTCTAACCCTCAAATATCCCTACAACCAATACTGAGGCTCCCCCCCCCCCACCACCGCGGGCATCAAAGTAAATAATGGACCATTTGACTTTGCAATGTTCGTGTCCACGATTCCCGAATTCTTTTGGATACACTGTAGAAATATGTGGTGCGTGGAAACACACAACTATCCTTAGCTCTACGTCAATTCACCTGCGTTCACAGCTTTCTCTACTTCATGAATTCATTTATCACTCAGTTCATTTGAACTTGGTCCAACAACACTTCACGGCAGCAGGAAGCGGTAGCGCTTACAGTTCCGGAATTTATTGTGCTCGTATGCTCGTACTCATTCCAGGACCATTATTGAGAAATCGGTACACAATGAGTTAATGGGGCTGTGAACACGCTTTTTTAAGAGGATAGTAATCACTTTTACAGAGTTATTGGGTAAAAACTTTTAGAACTGGTAGTAAGCGAAACGGCGGTAGTTGAAATTCCGGAATTTGTATAGTGACCCCCATATAACTTATGGGCGCTTTAAAACGTTCAAACTGTAGGTATTGGATTGGGCTACTACAACAATTTTTTTAAACATTCTAGTGACATTTCAGCGGAGTTTATAAGAAAAAACCTGCAAATTATTACACAACGGTTTATTATTCTCATGAACAACTTGACCTAGTATTACTGCTCCGAGACCCATTCCATTCCGCTGAGGTTCCCGCGTGTTCTTTCAATCAGTTTACTCTAATAATTACTTCAATTTCCCTATACGCAGTTGAACACGTCTGATACTCATTCCATTCGACCCAGGATGTAAAAATACCTTGTAAACGATACGAAACACGGCTTATTTGCGATTATACTGCGTTTTGTTAATTTTTTTAAACCATTTTTTGTCCATAACAACCATGGGCTTCGTCCGATCGGATGGCCGAGATGGCGGACACAACTAGATACCAAATGGGATTTTTGTGCGAAAGAACGGATTTTTTAGACCACGTTAAAGGCACAAAACGGCCCGGATGGCGAATGGTCATTGCAGATTTGGAATCCAAACCGAAACGACTTTGAAAAGTATCAAATTTTGAGAAGGAAGGGGGGGGGGGTGTAAAAAATGTTTCCTGCCCGTAATATAGGGTTATTCTTCAGAATGAATAATAAACCAATACGAACAAATCTGCGTCGACAACTTCCACGAGAAATTTCCCCCCTTTCATCTTTGCTGTTACTGAAAGAGTACTAATACAAATAACAAAGAGTACCGGAAATTCCCGAAACCGTTAAGTGTTAGATAACAAAAATACCATGCCCGTTTTCTTAGCCTTTGAAGGACTGATTAAACGCAAGAATAACAACCGGTTATACCTAGCCGTGCTTACACTTGAGTAGTGACGTGCTAGCATACCTCAAGGCCAATCGCTCAGCGGGGAACTCAAAAGTTACGTGCTAATAGAAAAATATAAATGAAAGGGAATTTAAGTAACATTGCATTTTATAACGCGATAATAAATCGTCCAGTGCTGTTGAAGTTCGTCACAAATCGCGTGATATATATGTAAAAATGATTCATAGTGTACTCTCGAACTACTTATGAAAACCCGCTTCACGGCCTTCTGTGTGGAAGGAAAAGCGTGAAAGAGCGACGTTCCAGCGAGATCATACGAACTAAGTGAAAACCCCGTTAGTGGTGGTCAGGGTGATGCGACTCGCTCAATGCACGTGGGGTAGAGGAAAGTTGTGTGATGCATCTCAAAAGGTATTTCTGATTTCCTTGCTACTAAGAAATATAAAGATAATAAAACAATTTCGAATTATCTTCAGATATTTACGTGAGAAAGCTACAGAGTCCCGAAAACACCAGGAAATCGTTTTGTGTGTTTGGGAGAAAACAGCTGCACCAAATCGACTCAAGTTGGGCATTTAGCCTGCAGGTCGCTGTGCAGCGCCAAAATAACGGCGTGAGCATAATCGGTTGAAAATTAACTATAGTTATCATATCGATCAAAGCCCCAACTATTTTTTTTCTGAAAAAGAGCCGTGACGATTCTGATCAAATTTTTTGTACAGCGTATAACTGAACCGTGCCATGAAGTTCTCATCTCTGAAAACGAGAGCAGTACAATAAATTATCAAAAATGTGGAAGAAAATTTTAGTGATGTGGTTTTCTTTCAAATCCCCCTCATATGGAACTAGCGCTCTCGGAAATGGTGGTATTCCATTATGCTACCAATACGATGAAAGTCTAGTAACACTCATAAAATAACTAAGAGCAACTCCGAAAGTTCCTGAGTTCAAACCACCGCCATTTCACTTATTACTGTTTCTCAAACTTTTTACCAGATAATTCCAAACCACTAACCACGGTCTTTCTTCAAACGAGCGGTGCGTAGCAACACACAACTTTCAGCAATCCCTTCAAGTTCGAACATATGCGGACGCTATATCTTCGTTCAACGCATTTTTACGGGAACATTTATGGAGAACAAAATGCAGGGACTAGTTAGCTGAGAGTACTCCGTAAGTTTGATCGAAATCGTTAGAGCCGTTTTTGAGAAAATTGGAATACCGATAAATTAATATTCGACTAATCCTTTTCTGAGTTAACTTGGCTTATATCTCCATTCAACATATATATGCAGAGATAATTATAAGGAACGAAATGTGGGTACGGGTGGCTAGAAGACACTATGAGATTGATCGCATCCGAAGAAGCAGTTACTCTGGAATTTACGGAAATGTTCGAAAAAACGTTATTTTCGATACATTTTGATTTTTATCTCTGTTCAGTGGATTGTCAGAGGAACATTTATTGAGAACAATATGTGGGTATTAACTATTCAAACACATCTTGAAAGTTTGGTAAAAATCGCTGAAGCTGTTGTGCCAAAAAGCGTAAAAAATCTATTTTTGCTTCATAGGGCTATATCTCCGTTCACCGTATTTTCATGGAGACATGAATGGTTAAGAAAAGTTAGGTATTGATTGGTAGAAGATAATTTGAAAGTTTAATCAAAATCGATAGAGCCGTTTTTGGGGAAAATTCGAAAAACCCTAGTTTATTGATACATTTTCGTCCCCCATCCCCCCTCCCCTTTCACCGAAACCGCCCACAATCTTATTTTGGTGTCTAAAAAAAAATAACGAACAAAACAAAACAAAAAAACAGCTCAATCGGATCCACAGACACACACGGACCACGCGCCGAAATCAGGTTTTTTAGACTCAGTAGGCCTCCAAACGTAAAAATCTGAAGAAAACCCAAATTTTTTGTTGACACGACTACTATACTTTCCTTTCCTTCGGGGTAGCGGAAAGTAAAAATCACTTTGAACCTCTTTTAATTTAGCTGTCCACCATTAGCTAAATAATGGTCGTGGTATAAGCAGGAGCTCGTTAATAAATTCCGGAACTTTAACCGCTACCGCATTCCACGTAAAATGGGAAGTTATGTTTTGACAAGTTCTAATGAATCGAGTGAAGAATAGATTAGATTAGTGGCTAAAGCCACGGAAATTGCAGGAACAAATTAATGTGATCCACCACACCACATGTTTTGTAATGTGGTAATAGTTAATAATCCACATTGTTAATATGGTAATTACCATATAACAACCTACGTGTACTGAAAGTGACGGGAAAACGCTACGATAGTTTGAGGGCAAATACGAAAGCGTGAAGAGTATGAGAGGGCCCTTTACAAATTAGGGCGGACGGTTTTGTCGTTGGTGGATGGTGGAGCTGAGGAGAGGACTAGGGGAAATGCGCAGGCTGGCCCTAGCTCCCTTCGCTCGCCGGCTTATGAAGACAAATCGCCCCGTTTTTCCTTTCACCTTCCACTTCCATCAACGTATCCGCCAGCCCCCGACTTCCGAATGAATTATGTTCTTATTCCATTCTCAGGCCCGTCAATTGCTCTTCTGCTTACGAAACGTGAATGATGGACAGCTTTTTACATCCCGTTTTTGTTTTCTGCTTTCTTAAGCTGATATTCGACGATTTACAAAGAAATTCTTATTCTCCGGAAACGTACGTATTCCCTCGACTGTACGTCATTTGGAGCGAGTTGCTTTTACAAAGATTCATAGCTTCGCTACGTGAGGGACAGCTAATACGGGCGCCTGTCTTGGCGTTCTTTGAATTAATGGAACTCTTACGTCAAGGGCTCCTTTCGACTATCCATCGTATTATTCCCTGCACAAAGTCTGCTGGTGAACATCCAACTATGAAATTTACTACACTACACAATGTACGAGAACGCCAGTTCATCTACAAAACAAGGAAACAAAGACGGCGCAAACATTTACGTTGAAACCTCATTTACGTCCATTCAGTGATATGTTTACTGCATGACCCTGTATCTTATTCTGGTCAAGATACACCTTTTATTAGTCAATGCCAACGTAACTGTTCTCTTATTAACGTCTTTCCTGGCCAGCTGAGAACCAAACTGCCGACGAAATGTGAAAAAACGCTTCAAATCGTTACACAAACGTTTATTATTCTCTTGTAAAGCTTGACACAGTCTCACTCACACCTCTGAAACCCATTCCATTCTATTCGGCATTGAAAGCCCCCCCATAGACGATACGAAACATGATCTGACTACCTCGGAACAACGAAAATTTACATTTTCCAGGGAACTTGACTTGACTTGAGTGCAAGATTTGGGTGCAGGCTGGGGAGAAACGATAACTTTCGCTGTGTGGCCCCGCGAATACCTTCGAGTTGTAGAACTTCCGTCATTATATTTACCGAGATTTACTAGCCACAGTCCTCCACCTCCTAGACCCGCCCATTTCGACTCACCATCGAAAAGTACCTAGGAAATGATACTAAACACGACTTAATGGCAATAAAACTGTCAAAATGTGAGTTTAGTCTTTTAATTTTAAAAACATTAATCACAAATGCGGTAATGTACTACACAAAGCGTTTGAAAATGTGGCAGAAGAAATAAAGGTGAAGTGGAACTGAGCTAATGAAAAATGTGAGAGGTACCGGGAATCTCGGGAGTCCGATTTGACACTGGGAATCCCAGGGGAAATAAGAAGAACTTGGTGGCGTATTTGCACAAAGTCTCGGAGGTCCAAAAAGCTTGGAAATGTAGTGCCAGCCATAGACATTTCAAAATCACGCAGTGTGTAAGGATCTAAGTTGCGAAGAGCCAGCTCACATAGCAGGTAGTCTGATGAATCAGGTATGTCCAAATTCCTGAAGGAAGACACACTTTCCATAACGTGTGACAGATATTTTTGCAATGAAGCCGCTGTGGGTTCACCTGGCTGTGGTTTGTAGCTGAGAAAGCGGTCTAAATACAGGCAAGCCAACTTGCGCGGGTCATCATGAGTCCGGAGTAAGGCCCTTCAGGCTTGATGGAAGATTTCACCAAAAACTGCAATGTGGCGGATGGTGTCATTGGCAGGGCCTCGAAGGTAGCTGACGAGATAATGGAATCTCTCAGCGTCGGAAAGAGAGGGTTCATCTCTGATTAGAGCTGTGAAGAGTTGTTTGAACGTTGCCCAGTTGGTCATGTCGCCATCGAACTCCTTAATGAGTATTTTGGGCAAAATAGATCGCGAGGAACCACCCACAGATTGGTTGAGGTTCAAAGTTCCTCGGGGAGCATTATTGGCGATAATGTTCATTTGCTCTGTAAGGGTAATATGAAAGTCTTTAATATTGTAGTATTTCCTTTCTAAACTCAGGTAATAATCTAGCTCCTCCGCTGAGGGAAATTCCAGCATTTCTTCTCTATCCTCACAATATTGTATAGCTTCCTCCCACTTGGTTTGAAATTTCCAGTAAGTCTCCTCCACCTACGTAAACATAGCACGGAAAAGAGTACGGTCGGCTTCCGACCCCAGTGCAGTAGCACCTTGCTGATGAATTCGTTGGAGTTCGTCAATTCAACGCCTTCAACATGCGTTTAATTCGTATGAAACCCCTATCAGTCACGCCACTCATACCAGCACGGGGCTGGTCGTTACCCCTGGTTTCTCTTTTAGGCATTTCTACGTAAAGTTAAGGTTAAGACAGTGAACAAAGAGGATGGTACAATCGACGAATAATACAAAGAGAATAAATGATAGGAAACCAATACTTGGCCACTGACGTTTGCACATAAAGAGTAAAGAGTTGTGGGCACTCGTGATTGCAGGACGCGTAGGAATCACACAGGCTCGTTGCCAAAATCCAGATCGGACGGAACCAAAAGTTTAATTTTGGGGAATAAATAAAACGAAGCTTCCGGAACTCGAGAATATAAAGTGGACTGTATTTATTTACAAGGGGATTAACGTTGTGGCACTGACGTACTGGGATGTCTACGGTACATATAGTTCCAGATACCACGAATGTTCGTAATTTCGTGAACCAGTCACGGATTCCGCCTACCGAACGCGAACTCCGATACGCGATTGACTCAAACCACGACGGTAAGTTACGAAATACACGGTTGAGACGTTTCAAACAAACGAAAAAATGTTAGTGAGTAAAAAAAGTAATATGGCTGCGCACAGCGCGAGCGGCTGATTCGTAATAACTGCTGGAGTCGCCTCGTGATGTTGAGATCTCGAACATCCTAGATCGGTGGAAAAATAGGCGAATTCCGCAGGCGGTAAATAGAAGTCGCGGTCAACAGTAAAAGAAACCCTGCAAATTATTACACAATGGTTTATTATTCTCATGAACAGCTTGACCTAGTATTAGTGCTCCCCCATCCCATTCGATTCAGCATCGAATACTAGTTAACGATACGAAACATGTCCTGGCTACAATGGAACTACGGAAACCAAACGTCTGATGATTTTGCTACGTCGTCGGGGAAATTGGAACGGGGGCGCTCGAAGCGAACCCGTTCCGAGGCGGAAGGGGAGTTGAGTGGCGGCGTCGTTGGGAGGCAAGCGAGCGGGAGGCGAGCGAGTGAGCGCGGTTGCTTTTTTAATGAGACGGGCGGGGAGGGAGGTAGTTCTAACGACGAAACGCTGTAGCTCCCGCGTTGTACTGCGTTTCGTTAATTTTTTTTAACCGTTTTTTGCCCATTACAACCACGGGCTTCGTTCGATCGGATTGCCGAGATGGCGGGCACAACTAGATACCAAATCGGATTTTTGGGCGAAAGAACGAATTTTTTAGACCACGTTAAAGGCACAAAACGGCCCAGACGGTGGACGGACATTGCAAATTTGGAATCTCCAAGTCTTGAAACGTAAAGTATCAAATTTTGAGGGGGCGTGATAAAAAATTTTTCGTGACCGAAAACGTGGGGTTATTATTCAGAATGAATAATAAACCAAAAGAAAAACAACGACAAAATCCACGAACCGCAAATTTTGAACAGTCTTTTAATTTTAAAAACATTAATCACAAATGCGATAATATAAAGCGTTTGCAAATGTGGCCGAATAAATATAGGTGAAGTGGAACTGAGCTAATGAAAAATGCTGTCGGACTGTTTCGGGTGAAGTTAAAGAAACTGCACGCATTGAAGATGTGAGGGCAGGAACATGTCGCTTCCAAAAGGTTTGCTTTTGAAAGTCTACTATTTGTGTTTTCTTTTATTAGTTTAGTGGTTTTTGATTAGCGCAACGCGTCCTGAAGATGCCCCGAGGCCTCGAGCACACCAAAACACTAACTGACAGCCGGAAAAACCAGCGTGTAATTCAGAATCAGGTTGGCCCAACCCCACTCTCCTACGAGCGGTGCGTAGCAACACACAACTTTCCGCCACCCCCGTAAGTTCGAACACCAGCTACATCTGCGGGTGCTATATCTTCATTCAACGCATTTCTACAGAAACATTTATAGAGAACAAAATGTAGGGACTAGTTTGCTGAGAGTACTCAGGAAGTTTGATCGAAATGGTGTGAGCCGTTTTTGAGAAAATTGGAATACCAATAAATTAATATTCGACAAATCTCCTCTTCTGAGTTAACTTGGCTTATACCTCCGTTCAACATATATATACAGAAATAATTATGGAGACCAAAATGTTGGTATGGGTGACTAAAAGACACTCCATTAAGATTTATCACATCTAGTGAAGAAGGTACCCTGGAATTTACGTAAATGTTTGAAAAAACGTTATTTTCACACATTTTGATTTTTATCTCTGTTCAATGGACTGTCAGAGGAACATTTATTGGGAACAATATGTAGGTATTAACTATTCGAGAACATCTTGAAGGTTTGCTGACAATCGTTGACCCCGTTTTGCCAAAAGCGCGTAAAAACCCTTTTTTTGCTTCATAGGCCTATATCTCGGTTCACCGTATTTTCATGGAGATGTGTACGTAGTAAAAAGTTAGGTATTGATTAGTAGAAGATAATTTGAAAGATTAATCAAAATCGTTAGAGCTGTTTTCGAGAAAAATGCGAAAAACCCTAGTTTTTGGTACATTTTTGCCGCCTCCCCCCCCTTTCCCATCGGCCGAAATAGCCATAACCTTATTTTGGTGTCTACAAAAAATAACAAACAAAACAAAAAAAGAACCAGCTCAATCGGATCAGCCGTTCTCCAGCAAATCGAACTCCAGACACACACACATACACACGGACCACGCGTCGAAATTAGGTTTTTTAGACTCAGTAGGTCTCAAAACGTGAAGATCTGAAGAAAACCCAATTTTCTTTTTTGACACGGTTACTATACTTTCCTTCCCTTCGGGTAGCGGAAAGTAAAAAGGGCTTGTTGAATTTTTCAACATAAAACCTCACCTAGATTCTCCAAAAGGATTTTTATTGAGTTCTGAAGCTGTTTCAGCTTTGATTACAAGAAATGTGTTCCACTTGGAAAGCTCCACGGCCTAAACTTTACAAATTCTAATTTACTGTTCAGAACCGTGCTTGGGAGGATCAGCTGCGGCCCCTCGGCTACCTGCTACTATTCTAGAATATCCCCAATGGGTATCGTTCGTCTCACCCCAACGTATCAATAATTAATTTTATTACCTTTCGATGTATCCGCGGGCCAAAAGGTCAAACCCGTATTTATTTGAATAATTAATAAAGCTTCCAGTTATTGATTTAGGTAATCAGTAACAGCCTTGAGACGAATCTAAGATAGATCGTAATGTAAGCTCTTCGAGGGAGACGGAAGAAGCCTCTTATTAATTGCTAGTTGACGTAAATTATGAAATGACTAACCACTTTGACAGCTTCAGCAAAACGTAAGCGGCTCAACTCACCTGAAACAGAGAAGAACAGTAAACATAAATCAATCAACGACAAATAAAAACCGACACCTTTACAAATAACTTACACAACTTTCTGCAATCCTAATAAATTCGACGACTTTTTTTCGTAAACGTTCGCAAAGAACAAAAAGTTTCAGTTGGCTCAAAAGACCCCATAAGTTTTACACGCGTTTTGGTTCGCATTGTTGCAGTCCTGTTACTGATGATGACGTAACCGTCGAAATCTATACAACATTGTAAGGAAAATTCCCCGTTTGTGTCCAAGGGGTTCCGAAATGTTTGGAGAGTCGCTGACTTAGGCAAAAATTACAGTGATCCTGAGCTCTGATTCAATGCTCGATTTTGTCGAGTTATGAATCTTGATCTATGACGACTAGACTACGTTCACCGAAAGTGCCTACGTTGGGAGTAAGGAGGGACACCTCACCTCTCACCACTAGCCGCTGCTCATGGAGCAGACGAATTTAGAATGGATTTTCGAGAGCTGGAGTGAAATTTCTGCAAAGTCCAATAAAAGATTCGATTTTTCCCTGTATCAGCGGATCTTCAAACATTTCGAAACCTCTCGTAACATTGTTACATTGTGGTTCCCCATCCCACCCCATTGACGTCAACGTAAACTGCTCATAACGTTATTTCACCCGCAAATTGAACTACAGACTCAGGAGCGGAAATATTTTTTTTTTATCTTGAGGACTTTAAAATGGCTAATATGAAACCCCACTTTTGTCGATCCTTTCTTTAGTCTTTTATAGCGGAAAGTAAAAGTGGATTTTGTTTCAGCCCGTTACATGATTTTCCAACTTTTTCGGGTTAAAGTATATAAAACGGTATAATTGTTCAGGATCCAAAGCCATTCATGCGTAGCTCATGCTCTGGTTTAACCCATTTACGTTAAAATATGGGAAAATTAGAAATAATTCCTTTTTTAGTGCTAATCCTTTATTTATCTTCAATTTAACTGTTTTGACGAGGATAGACTCGAATGAATCTCAGAGACGGTTTTAGTTGAGCACGAACTTGGAATTTGAAGAGTTGTTATACCACAAGATTTGAAGACTTAGCTGTCCAAGAAGAGGTGACTTGAACAGGATATGATTTGAGTATATAAGCGCGTACAAGAGGGCTCTGAAGGCGTGAAACTGGTTGTGCGGGGAAGGAGGTAGGAATCCGAATTAGATGTCGATGAGAGGTGAAACAAGTGTCAGTTGGGAGAACTGGAGACGACCGACTTTCGCGAGACTTCATAGGAGAATGAGTTTAGGAGGAGCAGTCTGTTGTGGACAGAAATGTGAAAACAGCGGGGGAAATTATATTCCTGAATGCCCAGACGAAGGGGAAATCCTTCGTCTATTGGAATTAACTGAAGAGGTGGAATTTCCATAGGTAACAAAAAGAGGTTGAGGACGAAGGTGTTTGGGGAAACACAGACTGTGCCAAGGGCCAGGGAGTCCCGTTAGGACATGTGTAGGGATTCCGAGGTCCTATCGTTTAATGAATAACTGAAGTAATACACCGTTTAATGAATAACTGAAGGATATTGCTGGAAAAATAGAATGGTGAGTTAACGTGTATCGCTTGGTTTGAAAACCGATGTCTTCCTCATCTGTGACTATATCAACAGGCGAGTGTTGTGTATGCCACATCGATGGGGCCATTATCCTGCTCAAGTTCCTTCTCAATGTCACTGGCGTTATTTAAAGGTTCACCACGTGTTTCCCTTTGGTTTATTGTTCATTCTGAATGATAACCTTATGTTTTCGGTCACGAAAAATTTTTTACAACTCCCCCTCAAAATTGGATACTTTACGTTTCAATACATAGCGATTCCAAATTTGGAATGTCCATCCGCCGTCCGCCATCCGGAACGTGGTCTAAAAATCCGTTCTTTCGCACAAAAATCATCCCATTTAGTATCTAATTGTGCCCGCCATCTGGGCAATCCGCTCGGACGAAGCCCATGGTTGTTATGGACAATAAATGGTTAAACAAATTAACAAAACGGAGTCTAATCGCAAATACGCCGTGTTTCGTATCGTTTTCAAGGTATTTTTACATTCTGGGTCGAATGGAATGAGTATAAGACGTGTACAACTGCGTATAGGGAAATTACAGTAATTATAGTGAGCCTAAGTCAACTAATTGAAAGTACTCGTGGGAACTACAGCGGAAGTCAACGTTTCGTCGTTAGTATTCCCTCCCTCCTCATCAAAACCACCTGCCCACTCGACTCGCAATGTCGTACCAATTGCCAACAGGCGCTTACAGGCGCCTGGCGCCGGGTGAATATTTTGTCTCCGTAGTTCCATTGTAGTCAGGTCATGTTTCGTATGGTTTACTAGTATTTTTCGATGCTGAATCGAATGGGATGGATCTCGGAACAGTAATACTAGGTCAAGCTGTTTGTGAGAATAATAAACAGTTGAGTAATAATTTGTAGAGTTTTATTGTTCAATCGGAGGCCGACATAACGACTGCCATATACAAAAATACCTCGAGTAAAGAAGAAGAGGAAAAAATAAGATCAAAAGTTCAAGCACAAAGGGAAAATTAAATTAAAATTCAGAAATAGAAACAAAAGAGATGTTAGATCGTGGGGGACAGCAGTAGGCGAGAAAACTCATGATAGAACAGGGTCGTTCTAGTCCTCTGCTGCCTGCTGCCTTATCCCGCAGTATTACACCCTCAACGAGAAATCGTTTATAAACAAGTCTGTTTATGTCGATTCTTGTCTGTTCCGGTCTACGAAAGGAATGAAAAAAAAAAAAAAAAGATTCTCCCATTAAATCGCATGATGTTCGAACGGGAAGAAAATGAGTGTCGGGGATAATAGGTTCGACAAGAGTTCTTAGAGGCGGCGTGGGGATGGACAAATAGCTGGGAAATGCGTTTTAAAATACGATTTTATTACCAATATGCTATTTGTGCCAATGGTGTGCGTATACGCAGGCCATTCACGAATAGTGCGTAGCCGTAACATGCCATTTTGAACGGTTTCCTTCAATTACCCTGAAATTTTGAATTTTCCGATCCTCGTGGTCAAAGGCCCATGCTTGCCACACTGCCTAACTTCCAGAAACGGCGTTATTTCAATGATCCGCTACGTCGTCACCGTTAATTTGAATTAACGGAAGGAAAACCCGTAAACCGTTGACTATGTAGGAAATGATGATGAATCGTCAAAACTTCTAAATGGTTATACCGTCAAAAAAAAGCGCCGAAACTGATGGTGTGTTAACGAACCATTGGCCGAAAATGGGTTAAAGTATCTTATCGCAAACTTCAACCCAGTACATGTTGTTAATAACGACAAATGCCTACCGTCGATGGTCTTCAATAAAGTTGCTGCCCACTATGGGACTGCTAATGGTGCAAGGCAGAGCTGGCGGCCGAAATTAGGTTTTATCGATTCAGTATTCTTCAAAACGTGAAGATCTGTTGAAAACTCTCAAACTCTCATATCTCTCTCTCTCTCTTTCTTTCGGTATTATGTAGAGGGCAGCTGAAAGCAGAGGATAGTTCATGACCACTGGAGAGTTAGAGTTAAGAGGAAGATTTAATCGGTTTGTTGGTCGCAGAAATTTGCTACACTGGGAGAGTTGGTGACAATAGGAGGAGTTGATCAAGACGCCAACCGTAGGGAGAAACCGCTGAGATCCAGATCTCTGCGTAGAGGAGTGTCCGAGGAGCGGAGGATGGATTCGACAAAAGGATAAAATGGAGCCTGGGCGTTGGACGGATGTTGGGAAAACTAGAAAGCTCCTGCGTTCGACGGATCGTTTATCTCCAGCTCCAAAACAAACGAAAATATCGATTTAAGGTCGACAACAACCAAAAATGTTTAGAGAATTCCCACTGGCCACTACACACTCCGATAGAGAGGCTATAAAGGTAATTGGCGACGCAAGGAAAAGAATCGAACCTTATTTTATCGAGACGGCTCCGATAGAGGTTTTTCGGAAAATGACAATTTTACTATCGGCCATTTTCATTGAGTGCGAACTATGGAAGCGCGGTTCTGGGATTTACTTCCGTTTCCTGCGAAACGTATTGTAGCTATTTTCTCTCCCCGGTCGCGAGAGCAGCAGAAAACAGATCCAACGGGAATGATGCATAAGCCAATCGAGTCCGACGTCGACTGTGGGGGAACGTTTCTTTTCATCGGTCGGAGTTAGGGGAACAGCCTCATATCGTGTACCGAAGCCATGCGTCCTTTTTTACATCCGATTCGTTTTTATCGAGGGGAGGCCGGATTTATGGAGGAGCGATATAAAATGATTTCTAGATAACTTGAGCGCTTTATCAGGCGGCAGGAAACCGTAGTTCGTTTTTGAGCTTTCGAGCGAAAATCTCTGAAATAACTCACTCCAACATTAAAAGTCATTACAGAAGGTAATCGAGTGGAGCAGCACGCAATAGTGCTGTAGGCTTGTGGTTTGAATCTTAGACTAGCGAATCCTTGTTTGGGGGTAACCACTCACTTAGAGAATAGGTAATAGCTCCACAGTCTCAGCACACGGAATGTTCTTCCCTACTCAGTTACCACCAATCGGACTTTCTGCGGGAGAAACATAAAATAAATATTAACATTGAGCTCTCTTTCAGACTCCTTAGAAATACATTCGTACCTTCAAGAGCCACTATCAAAACTAAGAGACCATTTCATAAGCATGACGATAGAAAGGGTCACATGATTTTCCTCGCATTATGAGTGTTTGGCTCAGGATGAAGTAGTTGGGATCTTGAGCACATGCCATTTCCCAGGTGCGTTCGGACCTGTTTCGGACCCTTTTTTGTGTCTGCTCGTTCAGTCAGCTTCTCCTCCAGACAAATAGATTAGGTTCGGTTTAACTGCGACAACGGACTTCCCAAAATATCCTTCCCTCCCCTCCATTCACCTCCTTCTCCAATGCGCACAGTTCTTTCCACACATTCGTCTCCCAGTGCTCACTACTATACCCTAACTCAATACAGTACTCACACGCTCTCCGAGTTCCCTTTTATTTATCAACTCTGTTCTCAAGCTCCCCCAACAGTGAGACAGACGTTCATTTTTCGATTCATCTGATCGTTAGGAGTCTGGAGCACTCCTTGGTTAGATACATAAAAGTGTTTCTCATTATGTAAGTAAATGTCCTTCACCTGCTCACAAAAACTTTGTTCAAGCGATGCGGCATGAGAGAAAAATCAGAACTGTCATCTTAAGAGCAGAGTTGAGAAAAATACACTGTTTTAACAAATAAACTTCGCTCAGTAGAAACACAACAAAGAGGGGATATGAAGCGTGGTTATCACTTCAAACCACTCTGAGTAAAGTGTCGATGTGTATACAGTCAAACGATCATAAAATCGGGTGGAACTGATTGCCGAGTTAGGTATAGCAAAAAATACGAAGAAGCGTAGTTAAACTCCGGCTTCTGGACACAGCCTTTCTGTTGTAACGCTAGCGTTTTGAAAGGTATACCTTTTCGAAATATTTACAGGATTCCGTGGTGATTGGGACAATTGGTCACTGATGCCACAATTGCAGTTTACGAAACACGCTAAAGAACCAAATTAGTTCTTCTTCAGATCTACTGATCTATCCAAAAAATTCCTTTAAATTATTAACAATGTCGATGAAAAGCGTGGTATTTTAATTTATCATTCATTCTAAATGATACACCCATGTTTTTGGCCAGTAACATTTTTTCTACAATCCCCCCAAACTTTGAAAGTTAACGTTTCAAGGCATGGCAATTCCAAATCAGCAATATCTATCCGCTGTCCGTCAAATTTCGTCATTAACTTTACAAAATTAGTTCTTTTGCATAAATCCTATTCGGCAATCCAACCGGACAAAACAGTTATGGTTTAAAAACTAACCTTAAACAAATTATCGGCAGTATTACTACAATTACGTCGCGCTTGGTATTGTTTCCTAGGTATTTTTCGACAGGACAGGTGTAAGAATACGCCTGGTTGAGAAAAAAGTCAAACCGCAGTAAACGTAGTAAAGAAGAAGAAGAAGAAAAAAGTTTATTGACAAAATGAAACAAAGTAAAAGATTCCTTCCGCATTACAAAAAAAAACAATACCGACATGGTTTTTCAAACCGTCTGTCGGGGGCGTCAGCAGGTTATACTAGAAACATACGAATAGAAAAAAGAACATACGGTGAAAACAAAATACAATAAAATAGAAGAAAATTAAAAATTAAATTCATGTACTAACGCAGAGCGATTTCTCCAGGCCATCCTACTAAAAGCCACCAGCTGAGACCATCCACCACCATCCAACAAAGCCACAGCCTCATTCCGTGAAAGGACAGGTTTATTAAAAACTTCAATCCTAAACTCTCCAAGTACTTGGCAAGTACAGAGAAAGTGGTGCAAGTCTTCCCTCTCATGCCTATTGCACAGAGCACATTCCTCGTTATGGTTAGTGTTATACGGCATGGCATTGAGATGTAGCAGTTCTCCCTTCAACTTAAAAATCCACCTCGCCGAGAAAATAAAATATCCATCACTGGCTCACTGACCAAGCTCGCGGCCTTGAAGCGGGTGTCAAGCTCCCTATATAAAGTGAACATTTCCGAGTCCATAGCCTTCTGCCAGAACCACTGCTTTTTGTGCTCCCTAAAACTCTCACGGATGTCAGCTGCATGAAGCAGGATATATTCAAAGGACCAGGAATCCAACTCATCTATGACACGCCAATCCAGTGGCGAGGCGGCCAAGATGCCCAGCGATGACACTCATCACTTCCATGGCAATTATTTTAGGGAGACGTGTGTCCGGGAGACAAGATACCTTCCTTAAGTACTTTAGATGGGCTTCAAGAGTAAACGATGATAAGGTATCCACCCCTGTCAGTAAACGTAGTGAAGCAAATTCTACTACTTGAAGGAACTCGCGCAATAGCATGGCAAAAGTCATCGTTTCTTCCCGGCCTTCGGTCATTTCCCAGTCGGCTTCCTGTCCTACTCCAACCTCTCATCAGCTCGAGTCGTCCACCAATTACCAATTGCTTAGCGTCGCGTATAAAATGTCAATTTTCGTTGTTCCGTTGTATTCAGGCCATATTACGTGTCGTTTGCTAGTATGTTTCGATGCTGGATTGAATGGGGTGAGTCTCAAAAGTGTGAGACTGCGTCGACTGTGCAAGAGAATAATGAACCATATTGTTCGACGCAAAGCGCCGATTCTGTCCAGGTTTTTGACCTCAGAATTTCCGCTCCTGCCCAACGGGTCTCACCTGTGGCAAGGTCATTGTTTCTCCAAAGCTCTTCGCACCCACCAAAATCCCACCTCTGTGGATATTTCCAACGGTGGTTTTCCCACCGTTCCCCTCTCCTCCTTTTTCAGATTCCTCTCCACGACTGATACCTTCTCCCAAAATCACTCTGCTACGAAGTATCGCCAAAGTCGGTTCTCTCCTGTTCCCTCCACACTTGCCTTCTGCCATCTTTCGCGGTACAGTCGTCTCCAATTCTCTCAATGGACACCCTACTTGTTCGCCCTCAGCTCACATTCTGTGTAAGTCCAAATTGCCCCTTCTTTGTACATCCAAGTCTTCAAATGTTGTGGTATACCAACTCATCAATTACAAGTTCTTTCTCAAGTAAAACCCGTCTCCTAGATTCATTTAAATATCCTACTCCAAACACATGTGTTAACAATGTTCAGAGGATCGGTTGAAAAGAACCAAGTCAACAAGAAACTCCGATAGGAAGAGATGTCGCGAAATGAGCTCAGACCCCCCCCCCCCTCCCACACAACCCGCTATCGTCCGCTAAACCACCCGAACGTTTTTCAATACTCAAATACTCAATATGTATTCCCGCACTCGTTAGGAAATGACGTAATGAAACTTGTCAATAACAACGACAAGATGTTATTGGTGATCAAAAACTCCGGTAAGAAAACCAACATTCTAAGAGTCAGGCTGCCGGCAAATCAGCTATATGAAATTCCTGTGGCCGGAGCATGTTCCACATTTTCGAATTTTGTTGTAGACTTGAACTGTTCCGTACTTACACAATGATGTGTATTGAAGAAAAATTGCTCACGAAACTGAAGATAATACTTACAATAAATGAACTTCATTGAATCACCAAGTTGAGAGCATTTCAACGGATTGCCTGAACGATTGTTGTTTATACGTTCATGTTCACAGCATTGGAATGTATTGTGAAATTCCTGATAGAGTAGGTTACCCTCTAAGGGGTGTGGTGGCCAAGCGTGTTGGGACGTGAGGCCTTCCGAGCCAGGCGGGGATAGAACCAGTGGACTCTGGTTCGATCCCCGACGATGCACCCTCCTTCTCCAAACTCCGGGGAGTGAGACATGGGTACCAGCGGCGGCTGGGACACTAAGCGGGCCCCCCAACGGGCTCGTTGGGGAGTTAGGACATTGGCCCAACGAGGCCACGGCGAAATTCCCCTGGTCCTGTGGCTCTGGCAGAGTCCTATGGCCCGCAGCTGCGCCTCCCTGCTATGTATGTATGTGTATGTAGGTTACCCTCTGGACTAAAAGCATCATTTTCGCGAGAAAGATATTGTAAATGAATTTGAATTGGCTGGAATAACCACTTTTTCTCGATGATCACTCATTCGCATTCGCATATATAATGGCTCTTTATATAGTTATAATTGATTGCACCATTGCTTTTTACTTTGTGTAGCAACGTGAATTTTCAAGACTATTCGATTAATTTGATACACAGAGAGTAAACTGAGAGGTTCCAGTCATAGGAAAAGAGTCCTCAAAGCGAGGGAATCGTATGATGGATAGAATTGGAAACCATATGATATATCCTTTCTAGAGTGGAAACATCTGCGTACGAGCTAAATACAGCACAAGAGAGGCTGGGGCTAAGAGCAGAGTGAGTGTGAAAACACTGAGAGAAAATAATAGTTGGGCGAAGAGATATGTTTGGGAAAGGGACATTCCACAGTCATCGGAAACCAGCCTAAAATTGGAAAAAATGCCACGTCTCTTGAGTAACTGACGGTTACGCTAACAGACATTGTCGATAGGGAGTATTGGGGTAGATTGCCAAATAAACACTCTACCAGTGCTAGTTCAAAGCACGTAATGGTTCTATCGTTATTGTTAAAGTTTGCGGGGGCTGTTTTCTGATAGCCTCTTGCTTCAGTGCAGCTGTTGGTGTTCAGTACTGATCAAAATAATTTATCGTGGCTCAAGCGGCAATATTTCGTTCCCTCGATATCTATGCAGTCATGTAATGGATACGAGAAAACTTTGAGCGAGCCACTCACTTTGTAAATTTGTTTGCAGTACTGTGGAACCGCGAATCGTACACATGAACGACAAACAAGACGGTGTATAATTTAACCAACAAATCATTGGCTCGACTTCAGGTAGTCGTAAAAAGTTTACGCTGTCATTTTTCAACCAAGAAAATCACTGGCTCTAAGAACTAAAACTGTATTGCTCTGTGTTTCCCCTTCTTTTAAACTAATAAAACTCGGGGGGAAAAAGATTACTAGATCATAAAAAATAAAAGTTCCCCCCTCCCACCGCAGCATTACTTTTTGTGGCCCGTCAGTTTTTATCGCTGCGCTGGACGAGAGCGCCAGAGAAAGAGCGGGACCTTATATTATCAGTGTCGTACTTATTTTCTTTTATTTTTCCTCCGTGCCCACGGTGGGTCTGAATACCGTTGAAACTTGGCACAAATCACCAACGGTTTGCGTTATCTCACAAATGACCAATGCAGGAGGGTTTGAGTCGACAAAGATAAAAGCTCCTCAGCGCCCTTGAGACTAAATGCCCTCGGACAAATATTGGCAATTTCAGAAATCGTGACCTCGTAAATTCAACAGTTCGTTTGCTACATCACTTTGATTCTGAAAGCCCTTTGCGGAAAGCACGTCACAGATATTTATGAAGAAGGTCTTAAGGTCCCAAGTGTACGAACGATATTTAAAAACTCTGCAAATTATTACACAATGGTTTATTATTCTCATGAGCAGCTTGACCTAGTATTAGTGCTCCCCAATCCCATTCGATTCAGCATCGAATACTAGTAAACCATACGAAACATGTCCTGGCTACAATGGAACTACGGAACTACCCCGCCCGGCAGCATTGCGAGGCGAGGACAAGGCCAATTGTTTTTTATTGAGACGGGCGGGAGGGAGGGACGCTGTAGTTCCCGCGTTGTACTGGGTTTCGTTAATTTTTTTAACCATTTTTTGCCCATTACAACCACGGGCTCGTCCGATCGGATTGCCGAGATGGCGGGCACAACTAGATGCCAAATCGGATTTTAGTGCGAAAGAACGTATTTTTTATACCTCGTTAATCGCACAAAACGGCCCGGACGGCGGACGGGGGACGTGGGACGGCGGACGGGGGACGGCGGACAGGGGACGGGGGACGGCGGACGGACATTGCAAATTTGGAATCTCCAAGTCTTGAAGCGTAAAGTATCAAATTTTGAGGGGGGGGGGGTGTAAAAAATTTGTTGTGACTAAAAACATAGGGTTATTGTTCAAAATGAATAATAAACCAAAATTGGGTTATTCTGTCCACAAGGATCATGGGCAAAGTCGCCAAGTCACTACGCTTGGTGAGTGTGGTAGTACAGTTCAGTAGGAGAAACAGGATGACTTTGGCACAAGGGCTAGGTAGGATTTTGTTTTTGCCCCGTATAAAAAAACTACTGTTAAGGGAACGTTATTTCATTTCCTCCTGGTCTATTATGCATTATGGATGATACACTTACGTTTTCGGTCAGGAAAAACGTTTTACAATTCCCCCTCAAAATTTGATACTTCACGTTTCAAGACATCGGGGTTCCAAATTACAAAAATCCCATTTGGTATCTAATTATGCCTGACTGCTTGAGAGACTTCTGCGAGGGCATGAAAGACTTGTCTACCATGTCTAAGGTACAGAAGATCCTCTCTAGAGAAGAGAAGCCAGAAATCGGCTTTCTCCTAAAGGCAGGGGGAACATACACAAGGAGCTACTGGCAGCTCACTTCCCGGGGTCTCATAGCCTGCAGCGGGGAGATAGCTACCATCATCAGCAGAGTGCCGATGGAGGAACCTGTCATGGGCGAGCGAGGAACCCGCTGCTAGCCGCTGCCTCCAGGGAAATGTTCAAACTTAATAAAGTCAAGTGGGCAATTGGTTCATTTAAACCTTACAAGCCCCCAGGTGCGGATGGGATCTTCCCAACCATGTTGCAGCATAGTAGGGAGGCTGTGGGTCGGAAACTGATGAGGCTTTCCAGGGCGAGTTATGTCCTTTCGGGTACACACCCACTATGTGGAGGAAGGTGAAGGTGGTCTTTATACCAAAGCTGGGTGGCTACTTGGCCCAGGCTAAGGGCTACCGCCCCATCAGTCGCATGTCCTTCGTGTTGAAAATAATGGAGAAGATAGTGTGCCTATCGATAAGGGAGTACTATCTTACTCCAAACCCCATTCGGAGTTCCCAGCATGCTATCAGAGGGGAAGATCCACTGAGACTGCTCTGAAGGAATTGGCGACAGTGCTGGAGGATACTCTGGCCCGTTTGTGGCTGCAGTGAAGGTAAATAAAAAATTTAAAAAACCTGACTGCCCAGCAATCCGATCGGCTAAAGCCCATGGTTGTTATTGGCAAAAAACGGTTCAAAAAATAAACAAAAACGCAATTTTTGGCAGTTTTATCGCAGATACGCCGTGTTTGAGATCGTTTTCCAGGTATTTTTGGATGCTGGATCGAATGGAACAATTCTCAGAGATGTACGACTGCGTCTGGACGGAAAATAGTGCTATCACATTAAGTATAGTGAACCAGAGACTACTAATTGAAATAACTAACGGGACAATAACTACAGCGAAAAAAGTAATCGTTTCATCGTTTGTACTCCCCCCCTCCTACCACCGTATCATTAAAACCACCTGCCAGCTCGACTCGCAACGTCGTGCCAATTGCCTGTGGTCGCCCACCGGTCCTGGAATTTGTCATTTTCGTCGTTTCGTAGTAGTTAGGTATTTCGTTTTGTTTACTGGTGTTTTTCCACGCTGAATCGAATGGGATGGGTCTCGGAGGTGTTATACAAGGTCAAGCTGTTCTAGATAATGATAAACCGTTGTGTAATCATTTGTAGGGGTACCGCAACGCACTTATGACATCCACTTGTTTTGCAATGTGCCTTTACACTTCATCCTCCGTTGAGGCTAACGTTTCGCAGAATAGTTTCACTCATGCCACTGAACGAAGAAGTGATACAGAAAACGAAATCAAAAAGGTGGCCTCGCCAGACAACGTGCAACTGGAGCCAGCGTTCCACTATGGGTGAGCTCCTTAAAAACCGACATCATCTTGGAGTAAAGTCTCACTAGAGCTGTGACGGTCTGTCATTAACATTTCTGTACAACGAGGAAGGGTTTAGCTGGAGAAAGGGGGGAAAGACGATAGAGTGACGAGGAAGAGAAGGGTCCAACGCGTAGTTAGTGTCTGACTAACTCAACTGCAATACGGACTTCTGGCCCAACGTGAACCTCTTTTCAAACAATCATTCCAGTACACCTCCTCAATGTCTATATCTGCTCTATTAGTACCGTGTTCAGAATCAATAACACCAGTCAGTTAACTAGTCGCATGTAAAACTAGACTTATTTTTGCGAACAGTTTATTTCGCTTTGGTACAGCTGTGCGAACAACAACTGTTACTTATTGGAGTACATAAAATATTATTCTAGTTTTGGAAAGTGCACCCTGCGACACACAATCAATCAATAAGCTTCAACTATGGACAGTGGAATGGTCGTTTATTAATTATCTTTTGCCAATTGAAAAACCCTGCAAATTATTACACAACGGTTTATTATTCTCATGAACAGCTTGACCTAGTATTACTGCTCCGAGACCCATCCCATTCTATTCAGCATCGAAAAACACTAGTAAACCATACGAAACATGACCTGACTACAATGAGCTACGGAAACTAAATATTCCTCCGGCGCCAGGCGCCCGTAAACATCTGTAGGCATTTATGATCCGATGTAGGGGTCTGTGGAGGAAGTGGCCCCAACCTTCCTCCGCCCCGTCGGGCAAAAAGAGTCGGGAAAATTGGGATGGGGACTTCCAGCAAACCCTGGGCAATTGACACGACGTTGGGAGTCGAGCGGGTGGGTGGTTTTCATGAGACAGGAGGGAGGGAGGGAGTACGAACGACGAAACGTTGACTTCCGCTGTAGTTCCAACGAGTTCTTTCAATTAGTAGACCTGAGTAGACTTATGCTCACTATAATTACTGTAATTTCCCTATATGCAGTTGTACACGTGTAATACTCATTCCATTCTACTCAGGATGTGAAAATACCTTGAAAACGATACGAAACACGGCTTATTTGCGATTATACTGAGTTTCGTTAATGTTTGTAACCAATTTTTTGTCCTTAACAACCATGGGCTTCATCCGATCGGATTGCCGAGATGGCGGGCACAACTAGATACTACGTTAACTGATGTATTATATACAGAGTATACGTGTTTTCTTTTTTTTCTCTCTCTCTCTCTCTCTCTCTCTCTCTCTCTCTCTCTCTCTCTCTCTCCCTCTCTCTCTCGCTGTCGACTTGTCTTGTCCCTTTGAATATAGAACTGTGTCTCTCCCTTCTCTTTCTGTAATGTATTTATGATGAAATAAATTACGTTTCTAGCCGAAGCTTAGTCTATAAGTTGTGTTTAGCAGCAATTTCCCTCCAGTGATTCACACGCCGTTAATTACAAGTGGAAGTCGAGCAGGTTTTCAACCTTCCACTTTAAAGCGACCCACTTTTCGTCAGAACTGAAGGGGAGGCAGGAAACACAAGTTGCACACTGAGAACGGCGTTAATTCGAATTCGAATCTGCAACGTTTCAACAGGTGGCGGCGGTTAATATATTTTCCTCGGAGTCACGTTCGCAACATAAAAGAACTCTCGACCAAAACAAATCTAGCACTAGGCCTTTTCTCGGCCCCTTTCAGGAAGTTAATTGGTTTTCCGCGACCGGATTTTGGCGTAAACGTTGGAATCACAAACAGAGAAAACGCTCCATCGAACAGAAACTAAATGGTGACTTAATTGGAATTCGAGTCTCACTTAATAAAGAAAATTGAATTATTTTGTTACACCAGGTTTTCGCTGAACGTTAGCAGTTTTGGGTGTCAAAATTACGAAACGAACTCACATGGAATGAGTTCAGCTCTGCGGCAAAGGTCACGAGTTTCCCACGAATTCTACAGAATCAAACTCAACTTATTTTGCACGGGAGAACTATAAACGAGAAAAAAAGTTCAAAGTTAGTACGACACTTCCACTGAGGGTATTGTCGCTGATATGAGTGTAAATTGCGCAGTGGGACATTGGAGTTTCAAGCATAATTGGTTGAACAAGTTAGAGAGACTGAAACGCTGGAATTTAAGATTGAGAAAGAAAGAGGAGGATGGTTTACTCGTCCACCCGGGAAGATACAGCCACACAGCCCTCTGTAGTATTTTATACTGGAATCAAAATACAAACGCTCTTTTATATTAACATACAAAGACCACGAACGAAATAGGGTTATGGACATAAATTAGTATTAAACTATCTTTGATGGTATCAGACGTTTAGTAAAAGAGTTTACCAAATGTCAAATTCGTACCAAAATAAAGTACACCCACGCCTAAATATTAAACGCTCATTAACTCAAAGAGTCCATAGCCACACGAAATGAGCGCAAAACAGCACAAATAACCAGACACGCACTTGTCATACCGGTTGGAGAAACCCAGCCAGTAGCAATTCTCCTGCCGGCAGTCACCTGAAGACCGACCGAAAAGAGAACGTAAAATTAATTCATAAGATCAATCTGCAATTCGAAAAGTAAATTTTAAATGGAGAGTTTCCCAAGCCACTTTATGGAACACACAATAAGTTGAATTCGAAGGGTTACATCCCTTAATATTACCCATCCCACTCGATTCAGCATCGAAAAACATCGGTAAACAATGTGAAATACGTAACTACTACGAAACGACGAAAATTACAAAATACAGGCGCCTGTGGGCGCCCGCAGGCAATTGGCAAGACGTTGGGAGTCTTTTTTGTTAATTTTTTAAACCGTTTTCGGCTCATAACAACCCTGGGCATCGTTCGATCGCTTTGCTGAGTTGTTGGCTGGCAAAACCAGATACTAAATGGGATTTTTTTGCGTAAGAACGGATTTTCTAGACAACGTTAAAAGGACTGAACGGCCCGGATGGCGAGCAGATATTGCAGATTTGGGATCCCGATATCTTGAAATGCTAAGTATCATATTTTGAGGGGGGGGGGTAGTAAAAAGATTTTGCTGATCGAAAACACAGGTGTATTACTCTGAATGAATAATTAGCCAAAACGAAAATTGACATTTTCTAGGCGACGCTAGGCAATTGGCACGGCATGATGGTTGAACTGACGGGTGATTGAAGTGAGACGGGCGGCAACTATAACTTTCGTTATACTGTCTCGCGAGTTCCTGGAAGTAATAGAATCGCCCTCGCTGTGATTTAACTGTTTTCCATTTAGAAGCACTCCTACGCCTCAGAGACTCATCCTATTCGGCTCAGCTTCTAATGATCCCTAAGAAACCATACCAAACGCGTTGTAATTGCAACAAAACTGCTAAAATGTTGCAATTTTTTAACCCATTTAGTGTTCCGTAGCTACAATGGGCTTAATATGATCGGATAGCTGGGCACAACCCGATTCCAAATGGAATTTTCGTTGGAAAAAACGGATTTTTCAGATCACGTTAAAGGCAACATATGGCCTGGATGGCAGACCGACATAGCATTTTTAGAATCCCCATGCCTTGGAGTGTCAAACATTGAGGAAGGGGGATTTAAAACAAACAAGCTGACCAAACAAACAGGCGTATTTTTCGGAATTAATAATAATACTAAAGTGAGTGAGCGGGAGCCCTTAAAAGGGTAAACATTACAGCTTCCGGCTTGAGGTAGTCCTTAATTTGTCGCGAGACATTCATTGGTAGAACCATACATACTGATAATGGAAAAGTCAGTGGAAGTAGCTAATTTGAGCAAACACCGTACTGTGAGATATTGTGGGAGAGAACTATCGGTCTGGTGAAATAGGTCGCGTCGTCCTGCAGCAGCAACCTGATTGCACAACAACCGAACAACCCAGCCATTGAGCCGATGCAGGAAAACCAATATAAGTGTGGACAGAAGGCTGAAGCAGTATCCAATTATCAGAATAGTTTGTGTCGTTCTCCACAAACTTGGGATCAGGTGGGTTCAATTGGCAATATTTATCTGAAAAGCAGAAGGCGGTGGATAGCACAAACAAACTCCAGCAGGGACGCTTCGTTTTCGCGGAGGTATGGTTTAAAATCTCCGAGCAGTCTGAAGCTCTCAAGGAGAAAATGAACCGGTCGAAGGTCCAGAGGACGCCGTTCGACTGTAAAGCTACGTTTGGCTGGAAGCTCCCCCGAACCGAATTCAATAAATAGAAATAAATAAATCCAGGGCTCTCCTTTCCGCCGCCTGCTCCCTTACACAGAGCAAAACCTTTCTCACGAAAAACCCAATCCTCGTTTCTGAAAAGCTCTGGAAGGTTTCGAGAGCTTCGCGCCACTGTGTTTATTGCGACACTCATTGCCCTTTGATAATTCAACATTTATTAAATACTCAGGGCTCCCGCATTTTTCAAGCGAGTTCAAACTACCCGGAGTCACTCAGAGCTCAATTTAGCTCCCCACGTTAATAATTCAGCGGCTTTAAAGCCGCCTTGTTGTCAGTGGGTCAAAACTCATTTACAAAGTCAATAAGACCCGCTAAACTTAGCTACTCCTTTCCACACAAGTCGAAATTAATTAATTATATGAATTAATTTGGAATACGGAAACGTAATTTACGACTGGCCAAATCTTCAGCGCTCCCTGAATATCATAGGAGCGTAAATCCGTACGCTATGACCTTTCTCAATGATAAATGTACCACGTAAAACAAACCATAAAAACCAACACGGCATTTGCAAAAGTGTTTATCAATTTACTGTAAGTGGTTTTTTAACTATAAAATAATGATTTTATAATCTCTTCAAAGTATCCATACAAACGAGTGTCTTATTTAAATGTGGGCCCCTTCGTACAAAGCAAAGGGTCTGTGCACAAATGAAGAATAAAATGTAGTTATAGGTTGCAGACCCCCCCCTCCTGTGACTATATTTTGCGAAGTTGAAAAAAATATGTGCGTGGCAAGGCACAAACCTCTGCCCACCCTCGCCTAGTATTGACTCCCTGCTACATATACCAGAGCTGTATCGTCGTTCATGCATTTCTGTGAAAACATCCATGCCGAACAAAGTGTAGGCACTAATTAGTTGAGGAAGTAATTTTGATCGAAAGCATTAAAACCGTTTTTGAGGAAATTAGAAAATGATGTTTGGTAATAAACGATAATTCGAGGTTTTTAAAATATCATTTTTCGACATATCTCGACTTTCGATTTAAATTGGTAGAAGGTTGATAAAATTCAATCAAGCATTCACTGTCGAATCTTCGTAAACTTTTCTACTACTTCTAGTAAGGGAAACATTTATGGATGATAATCGAGGTTCGACGCAAAGCGCCGAATCTGTCCAGGCTTTCGACCTCGGAATTTCCGCTCCTGCCAAACAGGTCGCACCTGTGGCAAGGTCATTGTTTCTCCAAAGGTTTTTCCCACCTTTTCCCTCTCCTCCTTTTTCAGATTCCTCTCCACAACTGATGCCTTCTCCCAAAATCACTCTGCTACGAAGTGTTGCTGAAGTTGGTCCTCTCCCATTTCTCAACACACTCTTTTCCTAACACCTTTCGCAATACGGTCGTCTCCAATTCTCTCAACGGTCATCTCTTTCCCCTCTCATCGACTTCTAATTCGGACTTTTCCTTCCTTCTCAGTACAACCAGTTTCATGCCTTCAGAGCCCTACTTGTTCGCGCTTATATACTCAACTCACATCCCATGTAAGTCACCTTCTTTGTACATTCAAGTCTTCAAATCTTGTGATATACCTACTCATCAATTACAAATCTGTGCTCAACTAAAACAATCATTCCGACAAACATTCAAATCTATCCTGGTCCAAACAATCTACATCAATAATTGAAGACATTTTTTAAGTTTAATCAAAACAGTTAGAGCTGTGTTTCCGAATAGTAAAAACGCTTCATATCATTACAGTTCATTATTATCTTGCGCAGCAATAATCGAATTCTATCGAACGTCGAATTATACTCATAAACGATACGAAATGTTACCTGACTACAAACCAAAAAAATTGATATTTCTTAGGCGACACTAGGATATTGGAGTTGGATTAGCAGCTATAGATCAAAGCTGGGGAAGGCTCATGAGGGATTTGTAAAACAGTAAACGATCTTTTACATTTTTTCGAAAATGGCACAAATGGTTTTGATTGAACTTACGGGGTATTTTGAGGAGACTGATGCCTAAACGTTATGCAGCATACTAGTAGAAATGCGTTGAACGAACAAATGCCCTTATAAGGGTCACAAATGCCTGTGTGCTTCGCACCATATACTTAATTCTATTGAATAATTTTTTTTTAAATGCATTTGTACAAGAAGATTACAAAAAAAGATACAAAAGGAAACACAAATTCTACATAATGCGTTCCCCTCTCGATAAGTAAAAACTTGTGCTGAGGGGGGGAGTCGTTATAACTTTCTAGCTACAGATTAATAGGTACAAATCGCAAACCTATATAGTACAGTATACTGAATTATATGTTAGATAGTTCAGAAAAAAAGTTAAAAAGGAGAATCATCTTCTGAGCACTTCCACACGGACGTACTCTTTGATGCGCCGCTTAAGCCCTGCTAATTCATTTAGCATCTTTAATTCCTTTGGAAGACTATTAAACAGCTTTATTCCGTTGTACGCGAAAAAATTCTGATTTCTAGTGGTGAATCTAAAAGTCAACTTCAGCGTAAGGTTACCAAATGACCTCGTCTGCCCATAATTTTTTTCAAAATCAGATAAAGTTTTGAATATATATATATGGATACAATTTTTTAGTAAATGTGAAAGATGTCCAATACCTAGAATGTCTTAAAAACTGCTGATGAGGGGAATCTCATTTTCTTACGCAGTAGAATTTTGATAATTTTTTTCTGGGTTGTATGCAAAGGCTCTAGGTAAGTTTGGTAGGCCGATCCCCACACAAGAATACAATAGGATATCACGGATTGCACTAGAGCATGATAAAACATTTTAAGTGTGCCCATAGACATAAAATTTCGGATTTCAAGGCACAGGGGTATGACTTTACAAAGTCTGTTGCATATATTGTCAATATGGTATTTCCAGGACAATACACTTACCTTTCCGGTCAGGAATTAATTTACGATCCCCCCCCTCCCTTCCTTGAAATTTTTGACGCTTTACTCTCGAGGCATGGATTTCAAATCCGTAATATTCGCCTACATTGTGCATTTAACAAGATATTAAAAATCCGTTCTTATAAAAATAAGCCAAAAGCGACATTTGGACTGATTTATAGCGGAAGCTGAGTCCTGAATGGGATAAGTCTTAGAGGTGTAGTATTGCATTTAAATAGAATTTAGCTGTACGTCATTCAATTCGTACATGGCTTTTTCTATTAACTCAATTCATTTGAACTTGGTCAAACAACACTTGACAGCAGCAGAAAGCGGTAGGGCCTACAGTTCCGAAATTTATTGTGCCGCTCTTACTCATTCCTGCGTCATTATTGAGTAATTTATTCACAGATAATTAAAGAGACTATAAACATTATTTTTTGAAAGAAGGATTGTAATTACTTTTGCAGAGTTATTGAGTAAAAACTTTTAAAAAGTTGTAGTTTTTTAGTAGTTAAAATTCCAGAATTTTTCTAGTGACCCCGTATATCATATGAGCGTTTTAAGACGTTCCCCCTATAGGTATTGGATTGGACTACAATACCAATTTTTTTAAACATTCTAGTAACATTTCAGCGGAGTTTATAACAAAAATCGCGCTGAAATCGAACTTCTGGTAATTTATTGTGCTTCTTTCATCATTTTCCCAGTGATTGGAATTTTATGGTATAATTTCCTTATTGAAAGCTATCAATATAAAAAATTTAATCAAAATCGTTAGAGCCGTGTTTGAGAAAAAAACATTGGTGTTTTGATCACTATGATAACTATAGTTAACTTTCGATGGATTTTGCTCATACCCTTATTTTGTCGTTCCATGGTAACCTGCGGGCTAGATATCGCTAAAAATCTTTCCCAGACACACACACAGACCATTTACTCAAATAGTGTTTTTCAGACTTTGTAGGGAACTCAACATTTTTTTTTTTTTTTCAGCGGATTACGTAACTTTCCTTTTATCTTTGTACAGCCAAGGAAAGTAAAAAAGTGAATAACAGTAAATATGGTGAGGCAAATTCTACTACTTGAAGGAGCGCGCGGATAATTTAGCAAAAGTAATCGTTCATTCCCCGCCTGTAACCATTTCCCCCGTTTCACTCGAACCACCAGTCAGTTCGACTCATCATTCATGTCAATTGCCTAGCGCTGCCTACAGAATGCCAATTTTCGGCTTGAGAGCAACCGGGCCTTTCCAGTTTTAACATGGACGAGTCTCCGCCTAGTGAAAAAGAAGTTTTCCTTAGGCCTAGATGATTCGAATCGTGTGCGCCCACTTGGTTTCCTTAGTCATGTTCGAAACCTTACGTAAAATGTTTGTGTTTATACATTATCAAATCACATTAGTTTCAACTAATTGTCTAGATAATTATTTAAATTATAGATAATTTTTTATTCTAAAGGAATGGTATTTATCCTATTACCAAGTTCGTAGGTTAAGAAAATATGAACCCCCACAGTATATTTCCAGAATATTATCCGTAGGGCTTCCATAAAAGTCACCTGCTGTGAGAAACGGCTCTGTTTACGAACTGGGCACCTGCAAATTTCACGGGGATTTTAATTGGGGCAAAGAGCAACGACCAAGGGACCCCCGAAAAGGGCTGGAAAACAAGCAGTTGGAGGATCAACAAAGCTTTAAATCGCGCTAGGGTGATCCCTTTTTCGAGTTTCACTAGAACTTCCCATTCGCATCATCCGTTAGGAACAGCCGGACCAGAACGGCGTTGGCAATGACGTAGGACTTTTAAAGGGCCCCCCTCTATACAGCGGGATAGATCCTGTTCATTGGTGCGTGTCTTAATAATTTCACCCAACCGACTGCACAGGGCTGATGGTCCGAAGGGCTAAGGCTCGATGATTCTGCCTTTCCACCCAAACCCGCCCTCGACGGCAGCAGCGCGAGCGACACTTTTAATTAATGGAAAAACGAATTCCCTTTTATTCCGAGCTCCTGGAGTTGGAATATAAAAATTTTAAAAATCAGAATAACGGCGAAACTGTTGCAAAATTTATTCGTTTCTGGTGTTTAAAGTGCTTTCATTTTTAGCTTCCTCAGCCTGCAAACGGAAGAAAACTTGGCCCCTCCATAATAAATAAATAAAAAGACTGCAAATCAATGAAATAGGCACGGCGCCCTGAATACGCTGTGAGGAGGAAGAAAACAAGGAAGAAAAAGTTCCACGGTAAAACATCCGCCAGTTACTATACGATACGAGCGACGCATGAGTGGGGATTCCTCGAAGAACCACTCACTCCTTACATAAGTATCCTACGCATCTTCTTAACAATGTTTTTGTGTCCTACATCATGTCAGAACACGGTTAATGTGGCAACCCTGGTGCTATCTACATCCACTCCCCGAGCTTCCGAAGTTTCCGTATGGAGATCCATCCTGTAATATGTGCGCCTTTCCGGTTGCAGAATGATCGCAAGATCTCTGGTTCCAGGGTCAATCTTGACAGTCTGAACAATCTGGCCCAGTGACAATGCCCCATGGCGATGATGGAGAATAGGGCTTTAGTCCTTCTCTCGAGACAAACTGGTCGGATGATAAACACCAGCACACCTGCTATGCCGTGACGCTCAATGCAACCCCATCTAGTATGTGGGCACTACGGCACCACAGGCACAACAGCGAGCATCCACAACGTTACGATCTAGGCTTCTTGTATACCTCATTCTTGTAGGTAATGACTCCATGCCAATAACGTGCAAGGGCTGATGACCGAAGAGCTGAGAGGGTCGGAACAGTTCCTGAGTTTCCGTCCCTCAACCAAGCATGTTTCTACAGGAACCAGCAGTGAACTCTGAAGACTAACTGGGCAGAAGTGCTGCGTAACAACAGAACGGCGTGAACAGACAGAAGGAGATGGACTCCTCCTCGAGATCGTGCTGGATTGTGAATGTGTGCACACTGGATTTCTACAAAAATTAGGGAACAATGCAGCTCTTTCCAACTACAGTCTGGGATTACGAACGTGACTATCTAGACATTCTATTCCACCACACGATTGAGTAGGACGCCTTTGACAATCAGCAGGAGGACTATGCGACGTTGAAACCCCCCGGAACCTATTAAGTCTTCTACAATCTAATCAATACATTAATTTGCTAATTGCTAGAACATTGAGGCCATCCAATCGATGGGAAACAATGTTTATTTAATACAGTGTCAATACTCTCGAGGTGGGAGCTCGACAATAATTTCAATTACGTTAGTTCCGGATGTCTTCAACAATCGAGAAATAGACAAAGGCCTGAGAGTAGTGAGGAGTGAATATAGAACTTGAGGACTCACCGCACTCCAGCAATGCACTCACCGCGATTGAAACATGGCTAAAAGACTTAATATCGTTATAGTAATTCATTATTCAGTACAATCAGCTCAAAACCTCAGTACCGCAACTATCAGCAACTCGGACGTTTCGATGCCGAAAGAAAACATGTGGTATGACGCATTGCACAACTTCCCACAGCCCCAATCTGTTCTGAACGTAGCGCTCTATTTAGGAATTCTCGAATTTATTGGGCTGCTACTTTGTATGCCACTACCTTAATCCAAATGCGAACATTTAGGATTATTGATAAGATTGTTGATGGCGTGGGCGCTCTAAGCTGTTACGTAGAGTCACACGAAAACGGACGGTTGTTTTAAGCTAAATTGTAGTTTGTGTATTTCATACCTGATTTGATTGTTACGAATTAATTTAGTGTGGGATTGAAGCTCAGCGTTATTACGTTACACTCCATAACAACAACGGTATTTGTTTGAAGAATTGCTAGAGGTGGGCGTCAAACTCTTGGACAACGAATAACTAGACTATATTTGAGAATAAATTATATAAGAAAAAGAATGAAGTGAAGCAGCAAAAGAAAAAAGGTCTCTTCAAGATAATTAAAAACATACTACAGGACAAAAATAAAACTTCTTCACTGGTTAAGTTATTGAAAAAACGTGTCTCTGACCGGTTTAATACATAACTTCGTACTGCAAGACGGTGTTGCGAAGTGAATCCAAATGCTTGACAATATTGGTTTCCTTTGGATGCTGATGACCGTAGGAAACCAAAGCCGGAGACAGAGAAATCTTCGGTGGATGCTGTTAACCACTGGTGCTTAAAAAAGGCTAAGTTGAGCCGAGACGACGTGATGGGTAACAAGAATGAGAATGATGGAGGAGATGGAAGACGAAAACGATGGAGGCGGTTCACGTGATGGTGGGAGGCAACAACAATAGTTGTGTAACATCTGAGGTGAAGTTCAAGGCTCACCAGTAATAAAAGAAAGTAAACAAATAAAAAACTGCTCTTAGGCGTAAACAATATTCCATGATCCGAGCAACAAGTATCATCATGACGGTGCTCTCTATTTTCAAAGGGTTGGGTCTTTGCGCAGTTGGCCATAATTGGGTTTGGCTATTAACCCGTGTCTGCTTGTTCTGAGTACGGAATTAGTTTATCCGCGTGAACGAACTTCAAAATTTTACGTGGCTCGACCAACTGAAGTTGCAGCTTAGGGCAAAGGCTGCTTTACGACGAGGCCAGAAAAGTTTTTTTAGATCCAACATCATACCGCCACTGCATGGAGCATCTGCTGTCTAGCCAAATCGTAATTTTTGGTCAATGCGTGTTGCAGATCGTAAGCATCGTGAGAGGGAGCGTTAGTTCTCTGCCAAAGTTTAGGTATTCTGGATAAAACTCTGTAGCTGGACAATTTGTTAGTAACACACGACCCAAACCTCACTGGGGCAATGCTCGATGCATGGCAGGAGCGGTGGGATGAAGGACCCACCACACGCCACCTGCACGCGGCATCATCCCCTCGGTCCGGGACCCCCTGGCAATGGGACGATGGCACCCCTCAACCCTGGCGATTCAGCGGCTCTCAGGGCATGGCGCTTTCAATCGGCGCCTCTTTTCCTTCAAGCGGCGCACTTTCGACCTCGGCCCATTTGGTGGGTGAAGAGGGGGGGGGGAAGAGAGATCGGCGAGGACGCATCACACGTCCTGTTCCTCTGCCCACTCTACAACGATGTGCGGGTCCGGGCGTGCATTCTCCCTCTCAGAAACGCCTCCCAGCTCCTCTCTACCGGGTCTGTCAAGCGCCAGTCCGGCATTTTTGCCCAAGCATGGGCAGCTCGGCGGGCTGGGCTGGAGCCGTGGACTTCCCCCACCGTGGCGGACCCATACCAGCCCACACCCCTTGCTTTCTCCCTTCCTTGAGGACGCCAACTCCCCCTCTCACGAATGTCTCTAGGAGCGCATCATCCACGACTAGGTGAGGGCTGTTCTTGAAGACCCCCCCTCCACCAGCCCTCGCACCAACGAGCCAGGAGGCCAGCAATTGCCTGGCTAGTTTTCCCATTAGGTACCCGAACATCCCAAACTGGTTGATTTTCAGACTCTACTTTCGAGAGTATGTCCCGTAGAATGCACAGTTTCCCCATTGCTTTGAGGATACACAAGAATCGACTTGGTCTTTTCAACTCGCAGTATGCCCATTATTGCCTAAACAAACGTTCCTCAAATGTTTTTCTTCGGTCAGAATGGATTTCCCTTGAAATACCAAATCTTCTAATAGCGTTATCAATTAGGACTGAATATCTGCGACAGCGAAAGCTTCAGGCCATCCGATAAATAGGTCAATAATAACCACAATGTGTCGCTTTCCACAAGCAGTAACAGATAAAAGACCAGTACTGTCGATGATCGACCGCTCAAAGGGGACACCCACTAAATATAGTTGCATTGGTGCTCGAGTTTTTTGGGCCGTTTTACCTGTTCGCCCACACACTGCATTCAAAGTTATTCTTCTCCACGTGCTGTAGGAACTATTAATAGCTTGAATACCGAGGTACCAAATGGGGTTCCCTCTTTTAAGCGCACAGTAGAAAAGGCTGACCACACACTATTTACTATTCGATTCAGGGTAGCTACTTCAAGTCATAGACACGTTTCAAGCCATCACCTTGTAGCTGGAAGATAATCCAAGGCGTGATGATAGGCGTGTCGAGTTTAGTACGTCTCATTAGCTCTCTCCTAATCAATATTTGGGACCATTGAAGCGTAAAAACCTCCTGAGGTTTGTCCATCTGATTATCAACATCGTGGCATATCCCTCGACCCTCGTTTTTTCTCCTCTGCCCTATCGTCATTAATTTTTCATTTTCTTATATTTATATACCCACCTCTCTTGTTATTTCCTAGCGACTACTGTTTTCCACTGAACGAACTCATCTGCTTGCGTCGACAGCTTCCAAGACTCAACGTTTACAGGTTTCGATGACGATGACCCAACGGCGATGATGATGATTTGAATTAGGTGCACCCATTCGATCTAGTTCATCTAGATTCTTCACCCGGTTACCCTCAACTTGGTAATATTGTTAGGTGGCCAATTATGTCTACTGTAACTATACGCCTTTTAGTCACAAACCACAGGATTGTTGTTTCGAGGTATTTGTGCTGTTCCCATTGTCACATTAAAGCGCCGTACTGAATCCAGCTCCTGAGGAAGAGCAAAGCCTTCAGTAGACCAACCAGTTGACACGAATTAAGGTTGGTCATAAAACGTAATTGCTGAAGTTGCTCCCACACAGTATAAGCTCACATTGGGAATTGAGGTTCTAAATCATTAATTCACAGCGCACTTGCGCTAGAAACGCATGAAGCTTGACCAAATGTACGTGGGGGAGAGGAGAGGTGTTCATTGAACTGCGCAATTCAGAAACGTCTAACTCTTTCAAAGGATTTTCTCCTGAAAGCTTGGTGGAAAAAGTTTGTTTTGATAAAAATCTCTGAGATAATACTCTGAAAGCAAATACTGGCCTAAGAAACTGAAATTCGAATCAAATATACGCCATTTAATAGGCCTTCTATACCTACACATGTCTTTTTACGTGAATACTTCCCCAATATCTGTAGAACGGAAATACGAGCCACACCATGCTTAAAAATTTGTTTCGCTGACTCTATTCACAACTTCCACAGTTAACGACGTAGTTTGATCAAACTAGACCTTACAGAAGGTCAATCCATACCCTCGTTTCGTTTCTGTGAGCAACCTATTGGCGAGCAACACCAGAAAACGATTGGTGTTCGCGCCAATATGCGAACCTGGTTAAAACAAACCCGAAAAAATAAAGTGGACGTACGAGGTCAAAGAAAACCCTTGGGAGAAAATTGAAAAAAAAAGGTGATGTAAAATAAATGCCAAAATAAAACTGCTTCTAATTTATCAAATAAAAATCCAATCGAAATTAAAACCTAAAGGAGCTCCGTTACAAGAAAAGAAAAGTAATTTCACTTAAAATAAGAAATGATGACCAACGAAACGGCGTAAAATAAAAGTCAATTGCACGATGCTGTGAAGAAATAAAAGGAACGATCCGACCTGGTGTGAAGTTCTAATGACGAGGGACGATACGCGTCTGACTCGAAAGCTTCGCCCGGGCACCGACCAAACGAAAATAAAAATGTTCTCTGAGCGAAAGTCAAAATAAAAGAAATAATGACTATTAGGGTGAGCTCAACCCTAAATAGAGTGCACGATTTATAGAAAATTCGGCAAAGTTGAGAGACGACACAACAATATGCGGCTCTTGGCGGCGAACGCAACGCGACTGTTTGAAGCCCCTGGATCCGGCAAGTGACTCACTCAGGCTACGATGATGCCTGTGACTTGTCGTCGCAAGGGACAGGTCTTTCTCTCTTTTTTTCTTTCTTTTCTTTCTTCGTTTCTTATTCAGCTTCTCTCGTTTTTTTTTCCTTTTTTCTTTTGTTGCGCCGACAATTGGCATGATCGTTTATAGAGGAATGCTCGTAAATGTATCGCGTAAATGAGTAGGTTTCTTCTCCCAAAGATGTATACAATTAGCAAACTAGTCAACGTTTTTTATTTATTTATTTTTGTACGCGAAGTAGAAAAGAAAGTTATGTAATCGGTGAAAGAAAAAGACTTGTGCGTTTTCTTCAGATTTTTTTTGTTTTTTTGCGTACAAATCATCTGAGGTCTAATACATCATCAAAACCCCCATCCGCCAAACAAGCTTCCGAATTGGAGAAGTTTCACGTTGCGCGGGGGACTCACTGGTTTGGGAACCATCAGACGCGCTTTACCAACGACTTCACCCTCCGACCGAACCGACTGTTTTGGCGTATATCCTGGTCATATCATATTCAATGGAGCGTTAGTATTCAGTAGGCGACTGATTATTATATTTTACGACCCGAATCCACAGCACCGTTAAGTATACGGTCCATCAACCACTGCGCATTCGTCATTCTCGGAGAATGGATTGTCCATTTTCATGCGTACGTGAGCGTTAGGTTTGAATGCATAATGATGCAACCGCGTTAACTGCCACCACCACTGCATTGTAATAATTAGCGTACCGGACACGTGCCACCACAATCCTGTGAATCAAGTCGATATGAACAAACACATTATACTAATTTCTATTGTTTTTCGAGATCCAACGCCGTTGCACTTTTGTAATTGTCCTCACAAGAGTTTTAACGCCTTTATTTTGGGATGTATCACGAAGGGAAGGAAGGATGTTTTTGTTGTAGTGTGATCGCTCCAAAAATATTTTGAAAAGTTCATTTTTATGGAAAATCTGTCCGACTCGGACTAAATTCCTCTTGGCTCTTTTTACTGTTAGAAAGTAAACTACTCGTCACTCACTTATTTATACGTGCGAGGTACAAAGACACTACCGCTCGCGAGTTTCTCCCGAATGACTAGAGCAGTGAAACATATTTTCAATTCCACGTCCCTACAATGATTTCTTAACAAGACAGTTTCCATGGTTACCTTCCACTATCCTTCGCTCGACTGCTCACAAAAATTCAGACAGCGTTTCGCGAAGAAGATGAGGTTACACTCCCACATATCAAGTGCACAGCTGGCAGCGCCACTTAATTCTGCAGTCCGTTGAGGTGCGACCCGAGGAGGCGTGTCCTCTTCCTTCTTCCTGATTCTTTTATTTCGAGAATTGATCTAGATCTATACCTACGAACTAAGTGCCCAAGAGGGTTTAGCAGTGACCTCCTGATTCCTTCTCGTCATTTTCCAACGCGTGAATACTCTACCGTCCAATTTTTTCCAACTTTCCACAGTTTGATTTAAAACGTTGAACCTAAGTCGTCTTGGCCGTTTTAGAGAAGAAAAATATCTGGTACGTAGCACAAAATGTTTCTCAGCTCCATGTACGCTGAGTCATTTTTATCACTCAAGCCGCTCGCTTTATAGCAACGTCTTACGTCACTTAGGTTCCGGAGTTTATCTTGTACTAATGTTGCAACGATCGATGTTGCGTAATAACCCCATAGGCCAGTTATGAGAGTGTCAACTGGGTTTTTCTGAAAACGATTGTGTTTTTGTTAGGGAATTAGAGCATACAAACTGTGAGAAATGGTAGTCAGTGAAATTTCTGGAGCTGCTTCGTATAATGCTGGTTTATTGGAGGGCCACTCAAATGTTTCTGCACAGACTTGTATCATGTAAACGGGATTTATCGGGAAGAAATTGCTTCAAAACTGTTTTTATAATTCACTCTGCTGCTCTCGTTCTTTTTCCACTCATGAGAATTTTTCAGAATTGTTACGCTATTTGTAGCTGTCGATGCAAAACATAATCAAAATCGTTGCAGCTACTTTTCAGAGGGAAATTATTTTGCCTTTCGCTCGCTAAAATATCCACAGTTAGTTTTGAGACGATTTGGCACATACTTTTATTTTGGTGCCCCATAGTGGTCTGCAGGAAAAATATGAAATTTGAGTTGACTCGGTTATGCCTTTTTCTCTCGATCTTGTTCACACACAGACATTTTCCCAAATTGTGTTTCTTGAATTCAGTAGCCCTTAAAACGTTAAGAACGAAAAAAAAGAAGTTTTTCAGGGGATTAAATTATTTTACTCCTTACTCCGCGAAGCTAATGAAAGAAGCATACGTGTAACAGCCACATGATCTTATGCACTGATCACTCAATAAAGGTTGTGGCATAATTAGAAGACCGTACACACATCATTCCTTTCCACATTGGTGCGAATTTAGCATACTTTTCACTACCACAATAACTCCTGGCCCCTTTGTTTCTCTGGGTTTCACATCTTTTGGGTCTCCCTGTCATCAGCGACCGCCCGAATAAAAACCGGAGTCACTCCTTCCCCAAAAGTGTTCATCTAGTACCGTAGAATTCTAAATTTTTGCAGCACATTTCAAAAGAATTGGATGGGAGTAGATTTTAGTGCAAATGTTCCCTTATTAATCCTGCTTATATGATTTTTGCATTGGCAATAAAAAATCCAGACTATACTAAGTTGTGTAACCTAAACTTGCAGGGTGCTCCAGTAGTTTTTGTAGGTTAGAGGCCATTCTGACATAAGAACCAACGAATCGACATGTATCAAAGCCAATAAGGCTAGCAACGTGCATGTCTGTTTTCAAGAGTTTGCAGGTTGTCTATCGTGCAAGAGCTTGGGCAAAGGGCACGATCCAGGGTAGGTACGGCAGGTTGTCATTTAGTAAGTCTCCGCTGTGGCCATGTGTCACCACTCGGAGGTATGACCCTAGGGTACCATACCATTCCCTGTACCATCAGAGAGAATTTCTTAATCTGGTTACCCACCTGATCTAACTATTTACTAGGGTGATAACTTTCAAAGAGAGAGACCAACTGGGGCCACATTTTTTGTCATAACCTTCATCGTAAACTCGGCAAAACGGTAATAAGCTTACTTAGCCCTCCATAGCTGGAAGTTTGCTGCTTTTCCAACAACCGTCGCCCACTGTAGTAGGAAATACAATGGAGCAGCACGTGGTTTCTTGTTTCCTCCGCCGATGAGAAGGCTCATAGAGAGAAAAGAGCCGAGCACTGAAATCCCCATGTCCCGTAAGGAACTGGCTCGACCCACTTGATCCACCGTTAGGAAAAAACTCATGCGTCACGTCTGTTGGGCGGACGAGTGGGGGAGACACAGACCGAAATGAAAAGAAATTTGGGGAGCGTTAGGAGGACTGTATTATATGTGCAATATGTGCAATGAATGGAGCTGAGTTCGTGTACAAAAGGGCGACACAAAGGGAGTACTTGGAATACGTGTGAACTGGCGCGGGAAACTGTTTCGGAAGGAAAGTGCGAGCTGTTACTGGGATGAGAGTGATAGCGGAATGTCGGTGTGACATGCTGGGAGATGAGTGTTTCTGGGAAGAGCGGTGTGTGTTGGAGAAGGAGGTAAATCAAGGGAAAGTACAAAAGGGGAAATCCGTTGTCGTGTTGTGCCAACGACTGAATGAGCACTTCTCAGACTTCCCAGGGGCATCACATGAAAAGGGCTGAAATCGTTGGGTTGGGTAGACGCAGCAGGTAAAAGACGTGTGCTGAACGTCCTTCTGACGAGGATTGTCATTTCGTTTGCCATTTGTGTAGTCCAGTCACCTAGCGCCGCACGCTTTCGTTCAGTGGAGAGGTTTATACGAAGTTTGGCCCTCAGCAGAGGAATTTCCCTGCTTTTTTTTTTTACTGTTCCGCCATCCATTCAATTGCCAAGTCAGTAAGTAGCGATCTCTTCAGTGAATACTGTCTTGTAGGCCTTGGTGATCCACAATAGCGCATCTCCGGGTTTAGGCCAGTCCTCTCCTATGATTGACTACGAGTTTGCTGCCCGGTAAAATGGAGCAATAGCCAATCACGGCTAAATAAATGGCCTTGTACTTGTTATTTGTGTCACGGTAACCCACCCAAAGGTTCCCCAACTAATTGCTCGTAACGAGGAAAACTTTGGGAGGGTAGTGCCTTTGAGGGACTGAAGGTGTTGACTGAAACGCTAACAACTATTTCTAAATGCTCTACCCACACACATTAAATGACCCTGAGACAGAAAGGATCGTAAGAAATTTTCAGTGGATATTGTGGAGGAGACAGGCACAAAAGGCGGTTCTCGAAGTACATCTGTCTACAACTGATTTAAGGTGATGAGCGTATAGAAACTCAACAAAAGTGTCTCCCCCTATCAGAACGCAAATCTCAAGACTCGCCCACGAGTAGGGCCTGTCGGTGCGAGGACGAGTGAAAATGATGATTTAGTGTTGAGTGCCCCTTCATGTTCTTCCACCCAACAGGGGGGCTCTTCGTACTCTCCTTTTGACTTGAATTCTATTTTATCTGCTGAATTATTTTGGAGTTCGTACAAAACTATAAGCTTAAATTGTGCTTTAAAAATTAGGCTAATTAGAATTTTAAAAACAGGCGAAACGCCGTGGGCTACTGCCAGGTTTTGATCTTCTTGCCCACCCGTTCGGACGATGGATAAAAAAATTGCAAAACTTTAGTTTCTGTTTTCTTCGGGGACCTTAATAGAAAAATGTTTCTTCTCTTCCTCTTCCACTTCTAACTCTCCCCGAATTCCGCCGAGAATAAGAAAAGTGATGGCTGAAAGAGGAGAAAGAAGTTGGGAAAGGTGGTAAATTCTTTCGAGTTAGTGCCGAGAAAAATAGAGACCGACTCGAGGCTATTTTCTCTGGAAAAAGTGCATGTGAAGAACGGGCTTCGCTCAAAAGATGCTCTAAGCGCCAAGAATTCGGGAAAAGTAATCTTCTTGAGCTTTTCCCTTCACTTATTTACCCGGTTCATTTTCATTTTCTCCCTTCCGCATCATATGATTGCTCCGCCAGAAAAATATCGATGTTATGAAAAAAGGTTCGAGTGAGTTACAGTCGCCTAAGGAGACGAGAGATGGAAAGTCAGCGGAGGGCGAGACATGGGAGGTCAGCGTTTTGGAGGATATGCGATGAATCCAATAACCATAAAAATGTTGATACATTTACGCTATAATAATTTAGCATGATACGTTTTAAGCGCTGGCGCTTTGCCGTCATGACGTTCCGAATAATGCAGTCAAAACTATTAAGCGCTGGAAATACTCCGTGTTCGACGCAAAGCGTCGAAGTTGTCAGAGTCTTCCCCGCGTCATTGTCTTCGACCGCCTAATTGTCTCCACTATTTCAATACCTGCCCGTCACCTGCAGGCCCCCCAGCCCCCTTTTCTAGGTTTTCCCCTTTCTTTATTTCTTTCTCCCAATTTCATTTTCCTATCGACGACAGAGCTCTTCCAAAATCATTCTGCTTCCAACCATCACCCCAGTAACTTCTCAATTTCTCATATAGTTGCCTGCGCCAGTTCACGCGTTCCGAGTACTGCCCTTGTGTCGCCCAGTTGACTCCATCTCACCTGAATTTCAATTTTACTCAATTCCGCACGCACATATAATACAGTCCTCCTCACGCTCACCGAGTTTCAGTTTCGTTGCGATCCTCAGCTCCCCCATTCTTGCACCCAACACTCCGTTTCTCCAAAAAGCTGTTATATTGAACCCATTTTAGATCCCTCGTACCTAAGAAATGAAAAGATAAGGAATCTCAAATAACTAGTTCGGTCGGATGAATATTACTAAACATATTAAAGTAATTGGGTTTGCTCCACCAGTAGGTAAATGTGGACCCACGGTATCTCACCAGCCAGAGGAGACGGACTCTCCAAACCGTGCCGGTTAACTCCAGTTATTTCTCAGCTTTCGACCCTCTTCAAATCTTTCCGTTTACAGTCCTGATCAGTCCGAAACACGCTATTTGGGAAAATGGGTGCGCACGTTTGTCTGTGAACGCCAGTGACCAAAACAGCTCAAACTTGGTATTTAGCCTGCAGGTTACCATGGGACGCCAAAATAAGGATATAAGCAAATCCACCCAAAACTAACTATAGTTATTATGGTTTTTTTTTTTTAACGGCTCTAACGATTATGAACGAATTTGTTGTACAGACGGGAGTAACACAATGAATTACCGAACACTTCGACAACAACAGAACAGAATAGATAAGTTGTCAAATAACAAGTTCGGATGGATATTTTTTTCGTTTTTTGTGTTATGATCATCATAAATAAATCACATGGAAAGTGGACTATTATTAGTGGATTATTGGTACTCAATAAATTTCTCGACGATCTTCACCCGATTTACAAACAGCGTTGGCACGATTTACCGAAATTCGCACTCGACTTTACAACTCGTATGTCTTTATGATTTTTCATATATTATCATCCTGTCTCAATTTTCAGACGGTGATTTCCCATTACTCTACATTTTTCGTCTGATTTGACATTTCCCTGCCCCGCGAGATGGCATTGATGTTCTGAGTGACTTAAAAAGAACACTGCCACGTTGTAAGTATTATCTAGCTCATTACTTGTAGGTACTTCACCGGACTGATCAAATTCAGTTGTGCATTTAACGTCTGAAAGTCGACAATTATTTCAATACTGAGTTTTTTGGCATATTTTGGTAATTATAACGCTTAGTAGAAACATTTATACACACGGATATAGGTGCGTACACGAAGACATCTTAAGGAGTTAATTCATATCATTTGAGCTGTATCCAAAATGTAATATCAACCTCTTTGGGGCTCGTAGGTCTCTGTGCTTCATTCGCTGAATCTTCATTGAAATGTTAACGGTTAACAAGAGATATATACTGATTAATTGGACATACTTTGCAAGATCACACACAATTTGTACCTCTTACGGTAAGAACACGAAAAACCCTCGTTGTTAGTACAGTCTGCCTCCCATACCACCTAACCATGGGCGCTACCTATAACCTTATTTTTGTGCTTTAGAAAAATACGAGCCGGACAAAAGACGGAGTTCAATCGGTTAAGCCGCTCTCTCGCCAATCTGACGCGCACTGTACATCCATTGGAGTACATTTTTTACTTTCCTTGGCTCTACAAAGTAAAGTAGAAAGCAAAGTTATGTAATCGGCTGAAAACAAAATTTTGAGTTTTCTTCAGATCTTTACGTTTCTGAAAAACACTATTCGGGAAAATGGCTTGTGTGTCTGTGAACGATTTTTAGAGAAAACCACCGTACCAAATCAGCTCAAACTTCATATCTCGCTTGCAGGTTACTATGGGACGCCAAACTAACGGTATAAACAAAATCCACCGAAAGCTAACTATAGTTATCATAGTGATCAAAACACCAAATTTTTTTTTTTTCTCAAAAATGGCTGTAACGATTTTGATTAAAGTGTTTATATTTGTAGCTCCTAATATGACAACTGTACCATAAAATTCCCATCCGTAGGAAAATAACGAGAGCAGCACAATAAATTATCAAAACTGTCGACGAAAAGCATTTTTAGCACAGTTTTTTCCTGTAAACTCCGCTGGAATTTTTGTAAAATGTTAAAAAAAATTGGTATTGTAGTCCAATCGAATACCTAAAGGGTGAGTGTTATAAAAGCTCATAAGGTGCATGGGGTTCACTCCAGAAATGCCTGAATTTCAACTACCGCCGTTCCGCTTGCTGTCAGCTCTAACAATTATAATTACCCAATAACTCTGCAAAAGTGATTACAATACTTTTTAAAAAATTCGTGTTTACAGCCTCATTCATTTTCTGTGTACCAATCGCTCAATAATGGTCCTGCAATGAGTACGGGCAGCACAATAAATTCCAGAACTGTAGGCACTACCGCTTCCTGCTGCCGTAAAGCGTTGTTTGACCAAGTTCTAATGAACTGAGTGGTAAATGAATTGATTATGTAGAAAAAGCCATATAAAAAGTGAATTGACGTAGAGCTAAGGAAAGTTGTGTGTTGCAACGCACTCGACTTTTGCACGATCCGAATACTTTCCTTAATTCGAATAATACTTTTTTCTTTATTCCTACTGCAATTAATCCGTTTTATATGTTCTCATGTTTTATTTTTTAACTTCCTGTGTCACCCGCACTCGCATACTGCTACGCTCCACGCCCCCAAGTGAAAAATTTCTCGAGTGGACTAACGACAAGCGACATTTCCTGCGGCGATCTAGGGGCCCCAAATAACGAGGTACGGACAGGGAAAAGAAAAACAGAATTTAATTCAACGGCAACTGGCTCAGGCTGCTTATTTCTGTTTCGTTATATGATTGCCTCTTTGTGGTTTAATTTATTTTCTCCAACATTTCCTTATAAACACTCCAGAAATATATGATATAGTAGCAATCAAGCGTTAATGATAAGCACCTTTGTCAAAACAACTGCACATTACATGGTCTTGGAAGATATGAAAGATTACATGTCTTACATTATTCGTAAAACACAGTAACTTTTTATATCTTCCTTAAAGCTAACTTATATCAAAGTGACTTCTTAACATATGAATTTAGTAGCATAATTAATACACTCCCTAGGCCACTGTATCGCTGGGTGTAGTGCCCCCACACAACTATCTAAATCGATTCTCAATAATGCGTACACTCAGGGTGCAGAAGTAGGGGGCTTGAGGAAGGGTGAGAGGGGGTGCCCTCACCCCAGAGGCCTAGGGCAGAGCGAAGGGCGCTCAAATTCCTTCTCCCTCCTTGAACTGGAGGGTGTCAAAATGAACCCCATAAAATCGCCGCGGCGGAAAGAATTTCATTCCTTCATTTAGAGTTCCTGTTCAGCTAGGAACAAATAAGAGTATAATTGTTTCAGGCTTGACATCCGTATGGAGTCATAACATTGGGTAATGTTTATATGGCTATCCAGAATAGAATTTATGTCTTAATATTAGCTTTATTACTAACACACCTCGGAAGTGAGGGACAGGAGATTACCAGGAGCATGTTAGAAAGCAAAAAAGCATAGCGCACAATAAATTTATAAGCACAGAATATAATAAATTTATTAGATGAACGTATCTTAACAAAACTTATCCTAATAAACCTCACATTAAATTGTTAGCTAAATTTGGTAGCAATAAAAACGACAGCAAAGTCGCCAATGCAAAAAAAAAAGTTGTAAAATACGGAACCAGGCGTTTAAAAACTTCGTTATACACTTCATTCTCCCTTAACTCAAGATATTATGCAAAATTAATGAAATGTTGCAGCTAATTAATTCCGCAAGTTTATTAGGGAGTGTAGTTAGTGTAGTGAGGGGGTTCAATTGTGAGAAATTACGAGTCGTTCCCCACCCGGTTCTTTCTAATTTAAAGGCTGGGGGACCGGCACGCAACTCACGTTCAACATTAGCATATTAGATATTCTGTAACGCTGTTTAAACATTTCGCCGTATTTCATTCTTTTTGCATATGAAACACCCGCACATGCAAATACCTAATTGAATGGTGGACTTGAGGGGACGGAATTCGTTGAGAACGGGTTATTTTGATAAAGGGAAATGCGTGGAATTTTGCTATAGAAGGCCAAATTATTTTGAAAAGGCCTTTGATCAAGTGAAGAGCCGTGCGGCTGTACGTACAGAGAAGATAGGACTAACTGGTCAGGTCAAAGTGTATGAGGATTGTCAGGGGGATGCCGCTTTCATGTGACTTTTGCGTAGGGGCGAACTGTTATGAGCCTACGTTCATATTCCACGCTTGATCGAATTGACCAGATGTCATTGATAATGAGTGTGGGAGAGATAGATATTGACGCAAAGTAAGAGGCGGGAGAATAATTGCGGCAATTGCTGTGTAATCAGTAGTGAAGACCACCATTCTCTGCACTCATTGGCATATTCTCCAGCAGCTCTTGCGTAGCCGCCTACTTTAAGATAACTTCTAACCAAACTCAACGGTAATTAGTGTCACTGTCTGCACGGTTTCGTTTTGGAATTTTAGAGAAAAGACTGAAAAGTTAATCACTAAAAGACGACAATAATTAGGATTTCTGAAGTTTGCGCGTGCTTCTTACATTACTTAATTAAGCATTCATTATTAAGCTGCTTTAACGTGGTTTTTGTAAGCAAACTAGTGGCATATGAGAGAAATTCAATGAATATTTTATTCAAAAGCCAGTTTTCGGAGAAATTTGAGATAACTTGTTATGTTGCCGTTGTAATTTGCTACCCACCAACGAACATCATATACCATGCATTTGCAAGCGTATACACACATTTAATGAATGGTTAGAATTGAAATCAGTGTTTTGTTGGTATTTTGCTTGTGCCGACTGAATGTTTGCTTTACTTTGCTGCCTTAACCACGTTTGTGCATAATCTTATTGATTTAGAGATAATTATTACGATGTGATATTACTATTTATGTTATGTTATTGTACAGAGTGTGGGAAGCGAGTCGCAACAACAAAAGACAAGTTTGGAATGAAATCAGAACACGCACGAGGATGGCAAGTTTTGGAAGTTAACGGTTTCTCGCTAGGTACTGTCATGACCGTCCTGCCACGCGGTTGTAAGTTATCGATAGTCCAAAGGCGGCCTTAAAACGTCGATTAGGCACGCCAGAGAGTTTTGGAGGAACGCATGTGCAAGTCATAAGTAACATCCCATCACAGCATTTCGATTCAGGATTGTTTGCTGCATCAGGGCGTTCGCTTTGTAATAGTATTTAATATATTTACATCACTATTAAAAATGGCACGAGTAGGCGAATTAAAATAAAGTAAAACCCCTGCAAATTATTACACAATGGTTTATTATTCTCATGAACAGCTTGACCTAGTATTACTGCTTCGAGACCCATTCCATTCGATTCAGCATCGAAAAATACTAGTAAACCATACGAAACATGACCTGACTACAATGGAACTACGGAAACTAAATATTCCCCTGGTGCCAGGCGCCCGTAAACGTCTGTAGGCATTTATGATCCAATGTAGGGGTGTGGGGGGGAATTCGCCCTAACGTTCCTCCGCCCCGTCGGGCAAAAAGAGTCGAGGAAATTGGGACGGGGACTTCCAGCGAACCCTCAGCAATCGACACGACGTTGCGAGTCGAGCGGGCAGGTGGTTTTGATGAGACGGGAGGGAGGGAGGGAGTGCTAACGACGAAACGTTGACTTCTGCTGTAGTTCCCATGAGTTCTTGCAATTAGTTGACTCTAATAATTACTGTAATTTCCCTATACGCAGTTGTACACGTCTGATACTCATTCCATTCGACCCAGGATGTAAAAATACCTTGAAAATGATACGAAACACGGCTTATTTGCGATTATACTGCGTTTCGTTAATTTTTTAACCGTTTTTTGTCCATAACAACCATGGGCTTCGTCCGTTCGGATTGCCGAGATGGCAGGCACATCTAGATACCAAATGAGATTTTTGTGCGAAAGAACAAATTTTTTAGACCACGTTAAAGGCGCAAAACTGCCCGGACGGCGGACGGGGGACGGACGTTGCAAATTTGAAATCCTCATGTCTTGAAACGTAAAGTATCAAATTTTGAGGAGGGGGGGGGTTGTAACAAAGTTTTCGTTACCGAAAACATAGGGTTATTATTCAGAATGAATAATAAACCAAAAAGGAACCAGATGAGAGACGCAAAACGTGTCCGAAATTTAATGAAGCTTCGAGTATTAGTACATTGATAACCCTGAAGGTGATCAAAGTCAGGTTGTGCTTTTGATACGTAACTCCCAATGAAATCGACCTTCCCCAATGGCCGGGGTCTCTGCGAGGATGAAACGCAAAGCAATGGGGTTCACTATATCTGTCATTTTCACGCCTCGAAGAGTCTGATTGTCGAGGGAGTTCTTTCACATCACATTAACGCGGTGCGTTGCAGCTGAGGAAAAGGAGAAGTTTGAAGAGCTCTTAGAGACTTCAGGAGAGAAAAACGCGTTTTTTTTCTCGTCTTTTACTTCCTCTCTTCGGCGGCTTAAGATGAATAGAGTTGGCGCAAATGAGAAAGGTTTTGATGAGACGCGAGAAGGGGATCGACATTGTTTGGCGTTAGACAAGAGAGCGGCCTGGAGTTGGTGACACGAGGCATCGGGCTGGTAATGGTTTTGATGCGTTCATGAGCAGAAGGGAGAGATCCCTGTGTCGTTGGTACAACCTAATACCGGAACAAAAGGATGGAGGGAATGGAAGGATGAGGTTGAGGACGAGGACATGGAGCTTCTTTCGGCCGCGATATTGTGCACGACCTGCTTCCCCCGCCATTACCCACCGCTTCCAACGGGAGCCCTTTATATTCTAAAGGCAGGCGAACAAGAAGAGATCCTCTGGGCTAACACCCTTACAGGCCTCTTTTCTATCCCATTTGGGTCGAAGAAGCTCCCAGTGAGTTGTTAGCTCTGGGACACTTGAGCACAATAAAACTTCCCTGCGTTGTAAACAGACGCGTGGAGCAGCGCGACTTTCATGCTTCAGCTTTGCCACCGCCACAAATCCGCCGAAGAATTCCCGATGACAACTTACTTTCGTATTCTACAGATATCCGTGGCTATGAATCATTCCACAGCTTTTCCTTTCATCGAATGTTCTGCTCAATACTCAATACTATGTGTGGCTTACGCTCACGAAGATCACCAGAAAAGCCCTGTATCATCCCATCAGGCTCTGGGACCGCGGACCACGGAAACAGCGTCGTTCGACCTCAATATGTTACTCGTACGATTTAACTCCGTTGCTCTACAAATTCTCCTGAGTGGACAATTTGATGGAAGGAGCTGAACCATATTCGACTTTGCACGTTGCAGTTGTATTCGGTGAAAAAATATCTGGCGCGCGACAATTTGTGTCGTGCACTTCTTTCCGTTCAACGTGTTCCTATAAAAACGACTATGGAAACAATTTTGGCTATTAGTTGCAAGTAATCCGTAAGTTAGGTCGAAGTTGTTTGAGCCACTTGTGAGAAAATTAGAAAGGCAATCGCATAATCTTTAGCAAACTTTATTGTCTATTTTGCCATCCATCTTGTATTTTTTAATTGTATAACGAATAGTTACAGAAATAGTTGAGGTTAACAAGAGCACACTCCCATTTTCCAAGTGTTAAACCACCATGGTTATCCTCACGCCTCAGTTCAACGGCCTATTATCAATATATAGTTTTTGACTAGTTGGATGTACCCTGAGAGTCGAGAAAACCCCTCGTTACTTTCCTTGGCTCTACAAAGTAGAAAGGAAAGTTATGTAATCGGCTGAAAAAAAAACTGAGTCCGAAAAACACTATTTGGGAAAATGGTCTGTGTGTCTGTGTGTCTGTGAACGATTTTTAGAGAAAACGACCGTACCAAATCGATATCTAGCCTGCAGGTTACCATGGGACGCCAAAATAAGGGTTTGAACAAAATCCATCGAAAGTTAACTAAAGTTATCATAGTGATCAAAACACCAAATTTTTTTTTCTCAAAAACGGCTCTAACGATTTTTATTAAATTTTTTATATTGTTAGCTATTAATGAGATAATTATACGATAAAATTCCCATTTGTGGAAAAATGACGAGAGCAGCACAATAAATTATCAAAATTTTCTACGAAATCGATTTTAGCGCGGTTTTTAGAGAAAACAACCGTACCAAATCAGCGGAAACTTGATGTCTACCCTACAAGTTACCATGAGACGCAAAAATAAGGGTATGGGCAAAATCCACCGAAAGTTAACTATAGTCATCATAATGATCAAAACACCAAATTTTTTTCTCAAAAACGGCTCCAACGATTTTGATTAAATTTTATATATTCATAGCTCTCAATGAGGCAACTATACCATAAAATTCCCATTCGTGGGAAATGACGAAAGCAGCACAATAAATTATCGTTTTTAGCGCAGTTTTTCCTTATAAACTCCGCTGAAATTTTTGTAGAATGTTAAAAAAAATTGGTATTGTAGTCCAATTCAATACCTAACGGGTGACTGTTGAAAAACACTCATGAGATACATGGTGCTCACTCCAGAAATTCCTGAATTTCAACTATCGCCGTTTCGCTTACTACCAGTTCTAAACGTTTTTACCCAATAACTCTGCAAAAGTGATTACTATCCTTCTTCAAAAAATTTGTGTTTACAGCCTCATTAATTATCGGTGTACCAATTGCTCAATAATGGTCCTGCAAAGAGTACGAGCAGCACAATAAATTCCGGAACTGTAAGCGCTACCGCGTCCTGCTGCCGCAAAGCGTTGTTTGACCAAGTTCAAATTAACTGAGTGATAAATGAATTAATTAAACAGAATTAGCCATATAAAAAGTGAATTGACGTTGAGCTAAGGAAAGTTGTGTGTTGCAACGCACCAGATATTCTTTTCTTCATACCCGCCCAATTCACGGAATTTTCACAGATATGTTTGTGAAGAACGAAAGTTAGCGTGTGAGTTTACTCGAAACGGTTGGACGAGTTTTGGAGAAAACCCCCGCATTCCCATCTTTGGCGCTAGCCCGAGGTGCATTTCCATTAAAACAGGAAAATAATCACTACCTTACAACTCTGTTCAGGCACACACCAAGCCCCGAAACATAGGATTTTTTGATTCAGCAGGTTTCAAACTGCGGAGATGCGAAGTAAACAACTTCTTTTGGCTTGTTCTCGATACTTTCCTTATCTTTTGGGCAACGGTAAGTAAAAAGTTGCTGCAATCACTTTAATGGAGAATCATTTTGGTTGTAAAACTTGTTGGCTCGTCCACGGAGTTTTATTGAAACCAAAAACGCCCAACCCAACTCAATATCATAATGACGGCGGAGCTACACTCAATTTCAGGGCCGTTGACGTATCTGAAAACTTCCCGTTATTTGTCAGCAGTACAATCGATGAGAATCGCTTAAACCATCTGAGGTCGCTGGGGAGCTCATCCATCAACGTCCAGGCCTTCTATCTACCACATCGCTCCCACTTCCCCCACGACCAAAAATCTGAGTGTTGCGAAAGACGCGGGGCTTTATATCGTGATTCTCAGGTTTTTCTCAACTCCGAATAGAAAAACTCGGGCTCTTTTTTGTGCCGTCAGAGTTTATAAGATGGAAAACCGCGTTTTAACTAGTGTTACCAGTTTAGGAAATCGTAAATTCCGTTTCATATTTGAGAAACAATTGGTAACTTCCCAATCTATATTTCACTCAGTTTATGACAATCTGGTTTAACATAACTAAACCTGATAGAACCCAGTCGTGTCTAAAGTTCCATAATTTATTGGGAAGCCTGTATTAATGTCGTAGGACGGCCGACGCACTTCAATTCAGACCGCAAGAATCATATGAGCGAGATTTATGCAAAAGAACTGTGCAGAAATAGAAAATGTTATATTATTACCGAGTCCTTTGGAACTGTCTAGACAAATTAAAGACAATAATTCCATCACAGCCTATATTTGGATCACAGGGGAATAGGTGCTATCATGCAGCGTTTAGCTATATCTAAGTCCTTACTCATTTTATTTCATCTCTATATCTCAAGGGAAGGGGATCTGCGGATAAGTGGCTGGAGTTTTGTGAGTTTCCCAGTTATTCTCATTCCCCGGGGAAAATATTACTGCAATTACCAATGTTTAGTTCTGTTGTTGACGTTCGGAGTAAAGCTCATTCCGTGTTCACATTGGCGATAACGCCCTTCAGTTCATGTCAGTTTTACGTCTGTCGCCGATCACCAACCACCTGTGTCAGTTATACAAAGAAAAATAATACTGTATGTGGAAAGCAGTTTCAGTTCCGCGAACCCGTCGACGGGAAACTATCACGACCCTAGGTACGTCGCCTTTGTTGTACACGCGAGTTGCGCTTTGCGGGCTCGATTGCCAACAGATTTTTTTTTTTTTAATAGAGAATATAACTTTATTGTTCACTTTATAAACATTACAATTATGAAAACAAGATATATAGTAGGAATTGAAATTCCTAATTAACATGAAGCATGTAGCAGGAACAGCTCATTAGCGTACCTGACTTTGTGAGATTTACAACAACGCGTTAATATAAGATAGACATATTGAATATGTACAGAAGTAGTGATAATAGTTTACAAATATTTACACAGAAGTAAAAGTGGCTAGTGGAGAAAGTCTGACGGTCGCTTTCGCTTTAGCCTTCGCTGATTTTGTGGATGAGGTAAATTGGTTAGCATTTCCGTCATCGGGCTATTGGGGTGGCTTTCCATTGATCTGTGGAGTTGGATGTAGTTTGGACGGAGTACCTCATGTACGAATGGTATATTGAGATCCTTATGAAGCAGAGTATTCCTAACATACCATGGTGACCCAGTAATGAGACGGAGGACCCGATTCTGTGTAGTTTGTATCCGGTGTATGTGTCAGTTCGCTGCCGAGCCCCATAACCCAGAAGAGTAGTACCATATCGGTCTGATTAGTGTTAAATATAATAAGCGCTTAGTCGACAAGGCCAATGGCGAGCGATTGTGGTCTAGGAGGAATCCAAGTTGCCTGATGCGTTGACGCACCTTGGCGACGAGGTGTTTAGTATGGGTCCCCCAAGTCAGCCTTTTATCCAACTGTATCCCAAGGTACCTAACAGTTTCTTCTTGTGAGATCTTCTGACCGCCGAATTGAATCGAGGGCACATTTCTTCTAGTCTGTTTCGTAAACGCAACCACTGTAGATTTTTGCGGGTTCATGCTCACTCTCCACCTGCGGCACCACAAGGAAACACTGTCAACGTACACCTGAAGGACGTTCTCCGCATCAGTACAGGTTGACTTGAGACCGCCACATCATCAGCAAATACAGAAAGGGACCGAGAACACTGCCCTGAGGGACACCCGCATGAATCCGACATATTTCAGAAGTTGCGTCACCACAGCTAACGGTGAATGTTAGAATTATTTGAGTCCCCCTCCTATTGATTATTATTTTTATATTGATTCCTAGGGTTTTATTTTGTTGGGGGTTGTTTTCCACCAGCGCTGTACAGCCTCCCTTAAACTCTCTCTCCGGTACAGTGCTGTACATTAAACAACCAATATAACCGCAATTATTCCGACTAACTTGAAATAGAAATGAGCCTTCACTTAGGCATGCTATCGATTTATGGGGATCTCAGCCTGATTCACCCACGTACCACTTTCGGTCCAAATTCTGCCCGAAATGGTTTTTTCATGTGGTTGAGTTAAGTGTCGTTTTCCTCGGAATTTTTTTGTTTTCGCAGATAATCGTTACCAACTTGTGAAATGATTTTCAGCTAGAAAACCTAGCCAGAGCATGATACCACCGACTTCCCTAAAAAATTGACATTTTATGTCTTTACTTTGCTACATAAACTCGAAAATGTAACGCGGCATGTGTAACGGAGAAGCGTCACGAAATATCGAATGGTTGAAGTGTAACGCTTGGTTACGTCTGTGACCAAGTGATGATGTCAATTGCAATTGACGCGGCCATTATATCGAAACCATCAAAAAGAAAAATCAAACGTAGTTATCATTGCATAAAAACCAAAATAAAAGACATAAAATGTTCCTAGTGGTTGCGTACTTGTAAGCTGTACCCACCGTTTGTGTTTTAGACACGCGCTAACCCTTTCACGACAACCAATGCTGGGAATTGTTAGTTTACTTAGCTCTCTGAAGTATGGATGAAGGTTGTGTAATAATCTCAAAAAAGTTCTTTACACTCCAAAAAGCTCCTTAGTACGAAAAACAGCAGTGGCTTATGAACAAGATTCATAGAGAATGGCTGGACCAAATCAGATTCGGATGCATTACTTCATTGATATGAACGCTCTTTTACGTAACTATATACTTGGTTTACTGTGGTTACTGAATTTTCTTTTTAAAATTTGGATTGAGAATAAAAATGAAGGGCAAAACAGTATATGGTAGCTACTGTAATAACAGTTAAAGTTTTTGTGATCGGCAGTATCTGTACTGCTGCGTTACGCAAGTGATATTTTAAGTTTTTCCATTCGTTTGTAATCCAAAAGTAAAATCCCAGGAATGTAGTCGGGTCAATTCCTGTAATGGTTATCGAAATTCAATTACTTTTTTCGGTAACATGTAATGAGACCTAATAAACCCCATTGCAGTTATTACACAAGGTTAATTACTCTCTCGTGCAGCACGGTTATCGATCTTGACGCAGTCTCACACCTCTGAGACCCCATCACATTCGATTCAGCATCGAAAAATACCAGTAAACAATACAAAACATGACCACTTATGGGGAATGGGATGACCACGGTCCTTTCTCGAATCTCGAATCGAATGGACTGCGTAGCGGGATACGAGTAATTGGTGTAGTGGACGTAAATACATAAAACGCATAGTGCTGGCACGTAAGGTTATAATAAAGAATATTAATCCAGAACAGTAAAGTAAGTGGAGGACCGTTCGAAATTAAATTGCGAAAATAAAAGAAACTTCTGACCAGTTCGTCGTAGTCGGATAGATCGAGTGGCGTCGAAAATGAAGGAGGATTGTAGGCAGGCAACCGGCGTTGGGCTCAGAAGCAGACTGACAAAGACCTCGTCGCGTCGAAGTCACATCGGATCGAGTCGGAGCGTAGTCGTGTGGCAAAAAGGTCGGCAGTCAGAGAGTTGGAGGCGACGATAAGCTCCTGTCTGCGTTTATAAACAGCCTCCACAATTGACGCTCCGTGGCGCAATTGCCGCCAACAACTACTACAACGGAACAATGAAAATCGACATTTGCAGTTGATGCCTAAGCAATTGGCACGACACAACTAGTAGAACGTACAGGCGATTTCTATTAGGCAGTGCGGGAAATGAGCGTAGGCGGTGGAGAAACGATAATTTTTCCTATATTGTCCCGCCAATGCCTTCAAGTAGTACAATTTGTCTTTTCTACATTTACCGTAATCTCACTGTTTTAAATGTGTCCTCTTAGAAGTAGTCCAACACCTCTGAGACCCGTTCTATAACCCGTTCTAAATACCTTGGAAACTATACCAAACACGAAGTAATTGCAGTGCAACGGCCAAAAGTTCCGTTCTTGGCCATTTTTCATCCATTACAACCAACTCCACATGGCCTGAACGACGGATGGACGGTTCAGATTTGGATTCCCCATGCCTTGAAACAGTGCCAGATTTTGAGGGGGGTTGTAAAAAATGTTCCTGACCGAAAACATGGGCGTATTATTCAGATTGAACGGGTTAAGCTCGTTATTATTTTTGTTTGTATTACTCTTGATTTACGAATGGCGCGAAAATACTGTTATGGACTGCTACCATTCATGAGAAGTGGGGGGTGTGATCAAAATGTACCTAATGACTTACCTACGAATGAAAATGTTGAATGATTAATTTGCATATAGATCTGCCCACACACAAAACCTAACTAAAATTTGAACCATTTTTGGGGGGAAAATGTGTGGTGTTTCTGATCACTGTGATGGCTATAGTTAGTTTTGGACACGATCTCACACATACACTGATTTTGGAGTTATTTGTTAATAATACGCAGAGTAAATTAAATTTGAGACGATTTGGTTCAATTGTTTCCTCCTGTTCGTGTTCTCAGACACTCGTAGAGCCCATTTTATTTCCTCTCTACTCCAGACGGCTAAGGAAAGTCAAAGTGCATTTAACGGTGATACACCTCCCGTACATAAAGCTCAAAAATTATTCCTGTATTTATTTATTTTTCGTTCGTTCTACTGGAAAATGCTTTTCCCGCCTTTTGAAGCAAAGCGATAAAATGACATCTTTGTCAGCATAAACCTGAACTGTGGGTGACATCGTGACATGTATTCATATATTCGTACGGCAAGAATCATTGACCTCGAACGCGGAGAAATCACCTCAGCCGGACGTTTAAAATCGTCGATGACACGTAGTTATTTCACAGGACTAAGCAATTTTCCCGTCAACCGCCCAGAAACCTCTGTTTGTACATTCGTCCTCCTGCTGATTCTGTTCATGACGTGACATTTCTCTCAAAACGCTCTAAAGTGCGTACAGTGGAACGCATTTATCATAATTAGTGAACTGAAATCTGAATTTGAACTTGATTCGACCGATTAGTTTCGACCTCTCCCGATTCTCGAACCCACGTAAAATGCGGAGGCCGCTAAAATAAATTTCAGAACCCACTTTACGTCCACCGTTATTTCTCGGTATTCGCGGGATTTATGATCCCTGACGAATAAAACCCTTTCAGAAATCCTACAGAGTCCGATTATCTGATTACATTTTCGTTGCCGAATGAATTTAGATAAATCGCTCATAAAAGCGCTTTTCGGTGTATTGAAGTGCTTTCGTGGGCCCGGAAGGAAAATAAATGTTATGCGAGAAAAGTACGTGTGGTGTTTGATGTCAACTAATCGACGCTTTTTCGAAGGGAGAGAGATTTCATTATATTATTAGCTCGAACCTTTGTTTACTCAATATTTCGAAAGCTCGTTATTAACTAATGATTGAGAGCCGAAACAGATTGTCGACATATATTTTTGCCGTATCGAAACGTCTGGAATTTATATTATTAAAAGCCATTACTACCTCAATCTATCCTTTTTGAACAGAATGTTAAAATAACTGGTGCAACGCACTTCAGCGTTTTTATCGCTTTAGCCTCTAATTCCCTCGGTTAACTCCCGCGTGTACAAATTGGTTGCGCTTCATGGTGTGGCTGTTCACATTTCGGATGGAGCCACAAATAAGGTGGCGAATTAGGAAAGAAGGAAGCATTTTATTTTTAATTTCATGAGAGCAAGCAAATGTTTTGTTTATCAGTTTTGACGTGAATACGTCTTTGAAATTACATTCATAGGGACGCAATTCAAAAATATCTGGTGCGTTGCAACACACAACTTCAATTCACTTAGTACATGGCTAGTTCTATTTAATCAATTAATTTACTAAGCAGTTCATTTGAACTCGGTCAAACAACACTTCACAGCAGCAGAAAACGGTAGCGCCTACAGTTCTCGAATTTATTGTGCTGCTCGTACTCATTTCAGGACCATTATTGAGTAATTGGTATACAGAAAATTAATGAGGCTGTAAACACGGATTTTTTGAAGGAGGATAGTATTCACTTTTGCAGAGTTATTGGGTAAAAACGTTTAAAACTGGTAGTAAGCGAAACGGCAGTAGTTGAAAATCAGGAATTTCTGGAGTGACCCCCATGTATCTCATGAGCGTTTTTAAACACTCACCCTATAGGTATTGGATTGGACTACAACACGACTTTTTTAAAAATATTCTAGCAACATTCCAGCGGAGTTTAAAAGGATGAACCACGGCAAAAACGCTTTTTGTCGAAAAATTTGATAATTTATTGTGCTGCTCTCGTCATTTTCCCACGAATGAGAATTTTATGGTATTTTTTTTTTTTTTTTTTTTTTTTTTTTTTCCTTTGGAACGGTGGATGCAGGCAATACCCTCACTGCAGCCACAAACGGGCCTATTGTAAGGGCGTCCATGATACTCGGATCATGGCCCACCTGCACCACCCCCAGGCCCACGGCACTGGTCTCACTTGGTGTGACGTCACCTATGCGCCCCCACCACCCCCGCACATAGCGGAGGATATCGGCAAGTTCTGCATTTGTCACCTCTTCGGGCTGAAGAAAGGGCCTCCCAAACACAGAACGGCGCGATGTCATGAGTCCATCGCATCGCACAGCACGTGCTCTGCCGTCTCTAGCCCTACCTCGCAGAACCTGCATACCTGTACCTCGCACTTGCCAATATTTGCAAGGTGGTACCTCAGCGGACAGTGACCTGTGAACAGGCCACATATGATCCTCATATCCTTCCTCCCCAGAGCAAGCACCTCCTTGGACCTCTCTGGAGAGCCGGATAAAGAGTTTTTGACTGTCTAAGGCCGGGCAGCCCTGCCAATGAGCAGCCCTGCACCTATCCTCCCATTTGCCAACCTCTCTACGTAGATGGCTCCTGGTAGTCCCAACAAAGGGCTCCAGGGCCAATAGGGATCTGCTCTGATCCCTTCTTAGCCAACCTATCAGCCCGTTCGTTTCCCTCTATACCCTGATGCCCTGGCACCCAACACAGTGTTACACCGTTGTCCTCGGCCAGGGCCTTCAGTCCAGTCAGACACTCCCACACCTACTGCGACGTAAGAGAGTATGCAACTAAGGCGTTGAGAGTGGCCTGACTGTCCACCATGATGTAGATCCGCTGCCACTTCAGTCCCCTCGGCAGCAGCTGCACACCGCAACCACCTCTGCCTGGAACACCGTGGCCAGCGACCCCAATGTGATTGCTGCTGTAATTCTCGGCCCAAAGATGCCTGCCCCTGCAAGGCCACCCTGCACCGAGCCATCAGTGTAATATACCAGGGCCCCAGCCAGCGGGAGCTCCCCTACCCACCTGGATCGCTCATGAATGAGTATCCGAAAGGGTAGCGCGAAGTTGAACCTCGCGGGCATTGAGTCTACCACATGCAGTTCAGGCCCCCCCACCTTCACCTCGTCAAGGATCAAGTGGCAGGAACTCCTCCTCCCCCGCATGATCAGACCCAAGCTCCAGCATACGCGCAGCCTGGAGGAACGCCATCCTTTTAACATGTATGTGGAGTGGAGCTAAATCTAGCAAGACCTCCAGTGCAGCCGTGAGGCATGTTGTCACAACAGCCTGTAATGGCTAGACACGCCCTACGCTGCAGTTTATTTAGCTGCAACTGCACTGTTTTGTTTTCCACCCTAGTCCACCAGACCAGGCCTCCATAGGTGACTACAGGCCTAACAACCGCAGTGTACAACCACCGGATCATCCCAGGCCTCAGCCCCCATGTCTTCCCCACCATTCTTTGAGCTGCCCACATCACCACCGACGCCCGCTGTAAGGCTTTTTTCACGTGTGTGGCCCATGAGAGCTTTCCATCAAGAAAGACTCCCAAGTACTTGATCTCATGCTGGATCTTCACCACCTTGCCACTCAGCCTGAGTTCCCGCAGCGTAAGGCTGCGCCTTCTGGTGAATGGGATCAGGCTCGTTTTGTCTGGATTGACAAACAGTCCCTGCCCATTGCACCATGTCTGTAAGGTATTCAGTGCATGCTGCATGCATTCACTGGGATTACATGCGAATTTACCCCTGACTATAATTACCAGGTCATCCGCGTATCCTATTACCTTGTAACCCTCCTCCTCTAGCAGCTCGAGAAGGGTATCAGCTACCAGTAACCAGAGGAGAGGGAGAGCACCCCCTGCGGGCATCCTGGTGGGCACCACAGAGAGTGTCTCCCCCAACTCGAGAAGACCACCTGCTACTCAGCATCTCGTTGGTCCAAGAGATTAGGTAAGGATCTACACCCTTCCTACCAGCCGCAGCCGTAATTGAGGCATACGACGTATTGTCGAAAGCCCCCAATATCCAGAAAGCAGCACAGCGCAATCTCTCCGGATCTCAGAGTATCCTCCAGCACTGTTGCCAGTTCGTTCAGAGCAGTCTCAGTGGATCTCCCCCTGATAGGCATGCTGGGAACTCCGAATGGGGTTCTGAGTTAGATAGTTCTCCTTTGATTGATAGGCACACTATCTTCTCCATTGTTTTCAACACGAAGGACATGAGACTGATGGGGCGGTAGCCCTTAGCCAGGCCGAGGAGCCAGCTTTGGTATAAAGACCACCTTCACCTTCCTCCATAGTGGGTATGTACCCAAGGACATAGCTCGCCCTGAAGAGCCTCACCAGTATCGGACCCAGAGCCTCCCTACCATGCTGCAACATGGCTGGGAAGATCCCATCCGCACCTGGCGCCTTGTAAGGTTTAAATGAACCAATAGCCCATTTAACCTTATTAAGTGTGAACATTTCTCTGGAGGCTGCAGCTAGCAGTGGGTTCCTTGATTGCCCATGACAGGTACCACCATCGGCGCTCAGCTGATGGTGGGGGCGATCTCCCACTGCAGGCTTTGAGACCCTGGGAAGTGAGCTGTCAGTAGCTCCTCCAAGGTCTCCTTGCTGCCCCTTGTGAATGTTCCCTGCCTTTAGGAGAGAAAACCGATTTGCGGTCTCTTCTCTCTAGAGAGGATCTTCTGTACCTTGGACATGGTAGACAAGTCTTTCATGCCCCCACAGAAGTCTCTCCAGGATTTCCCTTTTAGCCTGTCTAAGGGGCTTTATTGTATGCTGTGAGGAACCCTATATGCGTCCCACTCACCCTTCTTCTTTGCTCTGTTAAAGAGCCTCCTCGTTTCTTTCCGAAGCCTTTCCAGTTCCTTTGTTCCACCAAGAACCTCCCTATTGATCTTCGGGTTTTCAACTCGCAGCTTTCTTCATACGCCTCTACCATAGCTGCGCAGATCTCCCCTGTCGCCCTTTCTACACCTTCGACAGTTTGCATTTCACAGCTGTAGCTCTCCAAACTGGAAGCCAACACGCGGCTGTACAGAACCCAATCCGTGTTCTTGGGGTTCCGATATGTCTCCGTCACACTATTAGGGAACCGCAGCCTGAACCTCACCATCCGGTGGTCAGACATTGAAGTTTCCCTAGAGACATGCCAATCTGTTATTCTGCTGGCATAGAAGGTACTTGAGACCGTAATGTCCAGCACCTCCCTCCGCCTGCGTGTAACAAAAGTTGGCGTGCTCCCCCTATTAACCACCACCATTTCATTGCACAGTAAGTAGTCAAGAAGGGACTCACCTCTTTCATTTGTGTCTGTGCTGCCCCATGCCATGTTATGTGCATTGGCGTCGCACCCGACAATCAACTGAAGGTCTTCCCTTCTGCAGTAATGGATCAGCTGCTGCATAATCAGCGGGGGGACCTCAGCGTCATCGCCTGGGAAGTAGGCTGACGCCACCACTGTCCTCGCCCGGAGTCCATTACTGTCTTGAGCTCCAGCATTACCGCCACCAAATGGCTGTGACAGAACTCGGGAATTTTTAGAATATGCAAGTTGTGTCTTACCAAAACAGCCGCCCTAGGACGACCTTCTGTGCCACAGTAGACCAACTTACCTGTACTAGCAGGTATCCCTTTTACGTCCCTGCTGTCCGCCCAAGGCTCCTGCAGTAGAGCCACATCACAGCTCCCCCAGACAAAGCTCCTGCACATCACTGCCGTAGCTGCTTTGGCCGTGCAGGTTGATCTGGAGGAAGCCCACATGCTCTTGCAATCATCGCCGCCCACGCCGACCCCCAAACCCCGTGGGACTCCACGTCCTGCGCGGAGTGCCCGGAGGGCGAGCAGGCGCGACTTGCCTGCAGCCTCTCTGCAGTCCCTGCCCTCCCTGCCAAATCTGGACCCGCCAGCCCCCCCACCCCACCCGCAGCCACTGCCGAAGCCGTCACCACAGGAGGGGGAGGAGGGGCCACCAGGACCCAGCACCGCTGTTTCCAGGAGCCGCCACCATTGCTGCCGAGGCACCCGAGGCGGGGCCCCCAGCCAGGACCGCGCAGCGGACCCAGTCACCACCGCCTGCAGCCCCCGGCCAGCAGCCCCACCCCGACACCCCGCAGCGGCAGCGCTCCTCTTCCCCTTCCACCATCTCCAGGGGCATCCAAGGAAGGGACACTCGAGGTAGGTACCTCTCCAGAGCCCTGCTTCCTCACTCTGATGCTGCCTTGCCTCAGCTTTATGGAGACTGCTGGCTCAGCCTCCAAAGCCTGGGCAGATTGCGCATCTATCAGCAGGCCCAGAAGCACCGCTGATTCCCTTGTGGACCGAGAGCACCGTCCAGAACCGTGTGCAGAGTCTCCTGGCCCTGCTTCGCCAGAAAGCCCAGGATCCTCATCCGGCTCATCCTCACACCCGGCAGGTACGCCACGGCTCTTCGTGGTCTCGGAAGGTCCTTCCTCACAGACCTTCAGCCTGGCACCTCCCAGGGCTGTGCGGTGGCAAAATGCTCTCTCAGCCATGCTGCCGTGCCCTCATCCTTACAGGTCACCGCGTACCACCCTTCTACACATGGTACCGGTGAACCCTGGCTCCGGCCCCTCATCTTCGTCGAGCAAACACGGCCTCCACCATGCTCCTCTCCACGGCCTCCATCTGCTCCGCTGTGAGGAGCTCCGCCGGTAGTCCTCATGGAACACCCCAGCTTCACCCCTGACACAGCTGAGCTATATGAGACTGGTGGTCGCCTGCTAGGACCGCCCTGAGGCACCTCCTGCCGCCCGGAGCCACCAGCGCCCCACCGAGGTGGGCTGCAGACGTGGAACCTACGTCCCCACGCTGCCCTTCACCACCTCTCAATCCCAAAGAGCGTCTCACCTTCTTTTCTCCTCGGGAGTGTCTCCAGTGGAAGGCCGCTCTCTTTGGCCACCTTCCACTCTTTCGTCAGCCCTCCTCTCATCGCCAAGAGCCCTGGCATCAGCCACGCTCTTACCCTCTGACAGGAGGGCTTTAAACCGGCGCCTCTGTGCGCCAGTAAACTTAACGTGGCGCTCTCGCTTGTGCCCAGAATGCGTGCCCGATGGCCCCGCATCCGACCCTTCGGTCAGCGGCTCCAAGCCTGTGTCCTGGTTCTCAGGAGCCCCCAAGGACCCCCCCGCCCGGGGGGGGCCCAGCACCAGCACCCCCCCATCGGGGGGCGCCCCCGCACCCGGCCCCCCCCCCGCAGCAGGGCCCCCCAGAAGCCCCCCGCCCGCAGAATGTGACCTTGCGTCTCCATCCGCTGCAGATGAACCTCCTTCTACAGCTGGGAGGTCACAGTACAAATCCATGACCTCCTCCTCCATCACTGAGGAGGGACTCAATAGCAGTCTCTCTTCCTCAGCTAGGGTAAGCTCCTGAATGTTCAAATTTATTTGATTTTCTTCATTCATGTTCCCACGAGTAGCTAGGGTAATACACACTCGATCACGGCAGAGCCCGCATGCCGTGACAAGGCTACTTACTGCAAGGAGGTCGCCTGGTATCCTTGAGGCTCCGTGTTTGACACAATGTCCCATGTGCCATCCACCCTTCGCCACGGGTCGCTTTACAGCTTGGGTTGGGGGCGCAAAAGAAAAGAGAAAAGAAAAAAAAAAAAAAAAGTTGATGCGGGGAGCACGAGCAGGCGCCACTACTCGCCCCCCTCACCACCTCTCAAGGAAAGCTATCCACCTCCCAGAACGGGGGGGGGACAACCCAACATTGCTCCAATCTGTCGGCCCCACTCCAAAGGATATGGGCACTAACAGGCTAGACCTCGTGAAGGTTTGGAGATGTTTTTAAGCCTGGCTATGCTAAGTGCCATCCCCAAAGGTCTGGCATAAGCCATCGAGAAAATTCGGTGGCTCGCAAAATACCGGCTTACTTCTAGCCCTTTTTTATGGTATAATTATACTATTATGAGCTACCAATATAACAAATTCAATCAAAATCATTAGAGCCGTTTTTGAGAAAATAAATTTGGTGTTTCGATCACTGTGATAACTATAGTTAACTGTCGATGGATTTGGCCCATTCCCTTATTTTTGCGTCTCATGGTAACCTGTAGGCTAGACATCAAGTTTCAGCTGATTTGGTACGGTCGTTTTCTGTAAATACCGCGCTAAAATCGATTTCGTCGAAAATTTTGATAATTTATTGTGCTGCTCTCGTCATTTTTCCACGAATGGGAATTTTATGATATATTTATCTTATTAAGAGCTACCAATATAAAAACTTCAATCAAAATCGTCAGAGCCGTTTTTGAGAAAACAAATATTTGGTGTTTTGAACACTATGATAACTATAGTTAACTTTCGGTCGATTTTGTTCAAACCCTCATTTTGGCGTCCCATGAAGGCCTGCGGGTGAGATATCAAGTTTGAGCTGATTTGGTACGGTGGTTTTCTCTAAAAATTGTTCACATACACACACACACAGACCATTTTCCCAAATAGTGTTTTTCGGACTCAGGAGGTTCTGAAACGTAAAGATCTGAAGAAAACTCAAAATTTTTTTTTCAGCCGATTACATAACTTTCCTTTCCACTTCGTAGAGCCAAGGAAAGTAAAAACGAATGATAACGAAATCGGGGGATACAGTTTAGAGTTGTAGCTACACATATATCAGCTCTCGTCAAAATCTATCGATTATATATATAACATTAGCGTAAAATTGTAACTGTGAATATAATAAGGCGTTAAAATAAAAATATCTGGTGCGTAGCAACACACAACTTTCCGCCACCCCCATAAGTTCGAACACCAGCTACATCTGCGGGTGCTATATCCTCGTTCAACGCATTTTTACAGGAACATTTATGGAGAACAAAATGTAGGGACTAGTTAGTTGAGAGTCATTCGTAAGTTTAATCGAAATCGTCTGAGCCGTTGTTGAGAAAATTGGAATACCGATAAATTAATATTCGACAAATCTCCTTTTCTGTGTTAACTTGGCTTATATCTCCGCTCAACATACATATACAGAAATAATTATGGAGAACCAAACGTTTGTATGGGTGACTAAAAGACACTCCATTAGAATTTATCACATCTGGTGAAGAGGTTACCCTGGAATTTACGGAAATGTTCGAAAAAATGTTATTTTTGATACATTTTGATTTTTATCTTTGTTCAATGGACTGTCAGAAGAACATTTACTGAGAACAATATGTAGGTATTAACTGTTTGAAAACATCTTGAAAGTTTGGTGATAATCGTTGAAGCCGATTTGCCAAAAAGCGTAAAAAACCAATTTTTGCTTCATAGGCTTATATCTCCGTTCACCGTATTTTCATGGAGATATGTATGGAAAAAAAAGTTAGGTATTGATTGGTAGAACATAATTCGAAAGTTTAATCAAAATCGTTAAAGCCGTTTTCGAGAAAAATGCGAAACCCCCTAGTTTTCGGTACATTTTCGTCCCCCACCGCCCCTTTCCATCGGCCGAAATCGTCCATAACCTTATTTTGGTGTCTAAAAAAATAACAAACAAAACAAAAAAAGAACCAGCTCAATCGGATCAGCCGTTCTCCCGCAAATCGAACTACAGACACACACACACACACACACGTTTTTTAGACTCAGTAGGCCTCAAAACGTACAGATCTGAAGAAAACCCAAATTTTTTTTTGGGCCGATTACTATACTTTCCTTCCCTTCGGGTAGCGGAAAGTAAAAATAATATCAAAAAATATATAATGTCGGCCTATACGCGTCGAAAAGCCAAATCGAAATATAGAGATTGTATACGGTTGGAAAGGGCATCTCAACAGCAATCGAATGGTACCAATACAACACCATATGATCGAGTCAAGCAGTGCCGGCAACGTAAGAGAATGCGGCCGAGCGGATCAACGACGGTGCCAGTACATCTGCAGCTGGGACGGTTGAAATTACGCAGATGGATGATGAAATCGCTTCTATATCGACATCGGGCTGTGTAAGCATCGATTGAGTACGATCGCCGTTTATCAAAACGCGTTGGGCAGCAGCTAGTGCACGTTACACTACGACGTTTATCAACAATCCATTCGGACACAAGTGTGATGTGTGTGATCGTCTATGGTTTCGGCGCTCATTGAAGCCCACAAATGGAAAACACTTACCACTGCTTTTTACTTTCCTTGGCTCTACGATGTAGAAAGAAAAGTTATGTAATCGGCTGGAAAAAAAATTGTGAGTTCTCTTCAGATCTTTACGTTTCAGACCCCCCTGAGTCCGAAAAACACTATTTGGGAAAATGGTCTGTGTGTGAGTGTGTATTTGAACGATTTTTAGAGAAAACCATCGTACCAAATCAGCTCAAACTTGATATCTCACCCGCAGGCCTTCATGGGACGCCAAAATGAGGGTTTGAACAAAATCGACCGAAAGTTAACTATAGTTATCATAGTGATGAAAACACCAAATTTTTTCTCAAAAAGGGCTCTAACGATTTTGATTACATTTTTTGTATTGATAGCTGTTAATAAGGCAATTATACCATAAAATTCCCATTTGTGGGAAAATGACGAGAGCAGCACAATAAATTATTAAAATTTTCGACGAAAAGAGTTTTTAGCGCGGTTTTTTCCTTATAAACTCCGCTGGAATGTTAGAAAGTGAATTGACGTAGAGCTAAGAAAAGTTGTATTGCAACGCACCAGATATTTTCCATCGTACAAGCCGTATCTGTTTTTAAATGTTTAGTAACTCTTTCTATATATAGCGGCTCATCAGGACAAGGCTTTCAATAGCCCATCCACTTAACCTACCGAAATTTATTGAGTTGCTTCTGCCCATGCCCCGGCCGCTATTGTGTAATCAATTCATGAGAGCTATATGAGGCTATCAACACGATTTTTCTGAGAAAGCTCTCGTCTACTTTTCTGGTATTATCGGGTAAAGATTGAAAGCTATAGTTTGGAACTGAGGTTGCTCCAGATTATTTTACGACCGCCTTTGAACTCTTATTACATAGCTCGTTTATTGGACCACCACTTTGTTGTTTTTGAGTATGCTAGTGTCACCTGAGCGAGATTTTAAAAAACTGTGCCAAAATCGAATTCAAGAAGGTTTGAATAGCCAAATTTACTGGGGCTGTCAGAAATAATGGCACGGCGAGCTTCTGTCCGGTTTTATTAGTCGTACAAACTACCAAAGAGGAATGAAGCTCTTTGTTGGTGATCGTAAAGCCGTGGCTGATTCTCACCACTTGTTTATGATCTACGAGAAGCTTAGTTTAAGAACTTGAAAGTTCAACTTAATCATAGACCGTACATAGCACTGTTCCCTTCGAAACGAATGGGTCAGAAACACTAATTCTTGGAGTCAAATCATAGCGAAGGACCGTTCAACTTACGAGGATTCACTGCCAATTAAAAGGTCGTCAAGTTCACGTCCGAACTAGTCGCGACAATTCCGTTCAACCGTTGGATGTTTTGGTCAGTCCAGCACGTTCGTCGGTCATTCCCTAATCGAGTTCGGCGGTTGGCGAGCTGAACTGAACAACCGTCTGCCGTCAAACCGCTGCGAGTGACATTTTGCAATTCGGAGCAAATGAGCGCCGAACGCGCATAAAATGAACTGCGAACCGAAGAACCGAATTTCAACTTTGTACTACCCAGTCGCGTGGTTGCGGAAAATTCGCCAGTTTCGTCGTCGCAGGGGAGAGTGAGATTCATATGAGTTCGAGGAGTGTAGATTAACAGATTAATGCAACTTAGCTTTCAGAGAGGATAATCACCAAACTCCAAGAGCACTCCAATTACCTGGAAAGCGAGAGAACGGCGATATTATCAAACCATCGGGGAGCTCATCGCGTCGCTATGCAAGTCTTGCGAAACAATAGGATTTCTGTGCTGCACAGTCCTCTCCGACACTTAAATAAAAACCCCTGTCCAGAAGAACGTCTGTCTGAAGTATTAAATACTTAATGAAAATAAAGGAGCAACTATTGTCAGAATGAAGCAAACGAAGAAGACAATGAGATCACAACAAAATCACACCACTTCCCTCAGCCTTTAAAAAGTTATGCAATCGGCTGAAGAAGATAAAGAGGGGCTGAGATCTTTTCATGTCAGTCCACGGAATGTGGAAAACACTATTTAAGAAAATGGTCCAGTGAAGAATATAATGGAAGAACGATTGAACCAAATCAACTGAAATCTGCCAATTTGAGCCACCAGATCAATTATGAGCGAAGTAGTTACAAAACTAGAAGCTTTTCATGCAAACAAGAGTTGAACATATTGCTTTTTTTGGACTGTTTCTCACGATATGAGTGAGAAAATGATGAGAGCAGGACAATAAATTACCAAAAGTTAGAATAGTGTAGTATTTTCATTATAAATCTTACTCGTAAGACCAAGGAGTTCAAAAATATTTGGTGCTACGCATCACACAACTTCCTTTAGCCCCTCGTGCATTCTGAGGTTTTCTTCACTCTAGCAATTAACCTAATCTGTTTAAAACAACTCGTACATAAAAGCTGGGCACTTGCGGTTCCGGAATTTATTGTGTTGCGTGTGATTGCGGCACGACCCTCTTGCACATCTTGACGTGACACACTCCCTAGACTCATCCCATTCGATTCAGCATGGAAAATACTCGTAAACGATGCGAAACAGGTGTGGATGAAGTCATAGAGTGATCTGTATCATCTGCGCTAAGCAGCACTGTATTATCATCTGTGGCAGCCGTGTCCTCTGTCTCAAACGGCGTGATCTGCTACTCCCGTTGGAATATCCCAGTCATTGCCGCCTCTTTCAAGCTCATTATATCAGTTTACTCAACAATAACTGAGTAAGTCCACTACTATTAGAACATCCAGCAGCATTAGTGCCACTAATTCATCTCATGCTACCCAGCAAGTAGCTCAGGAAAATGAACAAAGAAGCTTTTGAAAAGAAGGTTAAGCAGTTGAATCGCAAATTACAGACGGCCGCCGACGAAGTGTACTCCATCTGTGAGTTGGGAAGAAAGGCTGTCAGCATGCCTGAATCATGTTCCGAGTTTAAGAACTCCTTCAACACGTTGGAGAAGTATTAAAGGCGCTTTGAAACCCTTTGGGACGAGCTCACTGACCTACACGATGAGGTTTCTGAGGAGACAGGTGCAGTAACCTTCCCTGAGAAAATGATGCAAAGTAATGCTCGTCGATACTACCTAGAGACGTATGCTAATCATGAGATAGTAGGCTGAAGCCCTTGCATACGTCAATAAATGCAACGGTTTCTGATCCAGTTTCCCTGGAGACCCTTGATCTTTCTAAAATTCCTTAGCCAAAATTCGATGGAACCCTAACGAGTTGGCCTACATTTCGTGACACCTTGTTGTCATTGGTTCACGATGTTTCCTCAATACCCCTAATGAGAAAATTTCACTATTTAATACTCTCATTGACGGGGAATGCCTCTCCTGTTATTAACCACGTTCTGCTACCAAAATTTTATGATACACCAACTAGGCTGTTGGAGTAGGATCGAATGTTGGAAAGATCGGTCGTTAGCGTGCAAATTACTGAATGGAATGCGAAACATTATGGTGAAAATAACTAAAATTCACAACGAGAGGATAATCTAAAATTAATCTATCGAATAAAATCAAAAGTCTCTGGGTAAAATCCTAGAATAGTGGACGCGGGTACATTTGCGTGGAACTTCGGCTCGCGATTCGGAACGTTTACTAACGTCACTGATACTGGTGAACGTAACGGTAGGGGTAAGAGTTGAGCGAAGTTTTGTCGTAAAAGTGAACAACGGAAAGCGCGCAAAACTGAGACAACGTGGACAAACAATGCGCGCCTAATGTACCATGCATTAATAACCACAACAATAATAAATATCACTCGCGTAGTGCAACAGAACAATCACTCACCTCTTAAATTACGTGTCCAATCAGTCACGGTGTTCTTCGAAACATCCAAATCCATGGCATACATGTCTGCCGGTAATCTCATTACCCAATTAAGCATGATGTCACGCATAATCAATTTACTCAGGCTGAACCACGACCCCTTACGAATAGATCGCTTGGAGTTGTGGCCGCCCTATGTGCATCTCCATTCAAACCCATCTAAGGAACCAGCCTTTTCACCTAATTTCATCCATCCACCACATTCAGGACACTCCGTCCGAGATAAAACCGAAACTCATACGCCAATCCATAACAGTTCTCGGGCCTTTTTCTCCTAATTGATGAATCAATTTAGTATTAATTCGCCTATCCATTGGTGGTCGAAAAAGATGAAAAAAATAAACGCGCAGTGGGGAAAGCTCTAAAGTAGGAGAAGCCGGTCGGGCGCGAAAAAAATTGGATACGTAACGAACACAATGTGGAGAAAGACGCATGCGGTGGCGGCAACTCGACAACTGAAGGACGATAGCTGTAACAACGGAAAAATCACTGAATGTGGGATTCACGAAATTAATCCATAGTTAAACGGTTCGTAGAGCAATTCATTTCGAATTTTTAAGAAAGACAGCACTAAACAGTTGCCAGTGATAAAAATTGTAACTAGCACCAGTATCAGTGACGCTAGTAAACGTTCCGAATCGCGAACCGGACAAATGTACCCGCGTCCACTGTTCTGGGATTAAACCGTCTCTTGATTAGAAATTCAACTTCTGACCTGCTGAGACGCCGATGTGAAGATGATGAGAGATATGTTGTTGGAAATCACGAACGCCGGGGCCGAAAATTCACGGACACGTCGGGCGTGGGTCACGAAAACTCCGAAATCCGAAACGAATTATGTGGGATGCTTTGTCGAGGAAGTTGAAAAAAGGTTCAAATTGGTCGAGGAGCGAGAACCGAAATCGGGAGCAGAATAGAGAAGAATAGAAAAGTCGGGAGAGGTTGTCGCACACGTTGTGGTACGTAGGGGGGGGGGGGGGCTGTCAACAATTGTTCAACTTCGCCGAAAATTCTTTCGCGGCGCGTAACCAACGGGACATTTTCTAGAAGAACCTAAGCTATTGGCACACCTAGATCCCAATGGAGCCTCTCCACACAAGAATGAACGTGTTTTTTATATCACGTACGTTAAAGGCCTGAACGGGATAACGGGATTACAAGCTTGGAGCTTGGCAGTCAAATTTGAAGGGTGAAGGGGGGTCAAAAGATTTCTCTTACCGAGAACAGAAGTGTTATTCACAACGAACGATAAACAAAAAACTGCACTGGATCGGGATTTCTTCGAAAATTTTAACAATTTATCGCCCTGCTATCGTTATTTTCCAGCAAATGAGATTTTTCATTACTGTTGGGTTGTTTAGAGCTTTTCATACAACAAAATTTAATTGAAGACATTAAGGCTGATTCAGGGGAAAAAATGTTTAATGTTTTCATGGCCATAGTTAGTTTTAGATAAATTTCGCTCACTCCCCTTATTTTGGCGTCCTATAGTTACCTGTAGAATAATATCAAATTTGAGTTGATTTGGTTGAGCCGTTTTCTCTCAATCGTGTTCGTAAGCAAACACTTTTTTCCCTCACAGCTCAAAGAAACTGAAACGAACGCACATGCAGACCATTGCCTCAAGTACGAGTGTGTTTTTGTAATTCAGAAGCGCCTAAAACGTTTTGGTCTGAAGAGAGGCTTTCCTTTCTTCTTCCTACAGCTATGTAAAGTTTGAAAAAATCAAAGTGTTAGTCTGATGGGCGTTCAGTCACGATCATGAGACAATCAGAGCAACCCCAGAAATAATAGCAAAATAAAAATTCTGAGAATTCAAACTAGTGTCGTCTTGACTAGCTCTATCCAATGGTTCCTCTATAATTCCACAACTGTTGAGACCCGAACCTCCCCAAAACACGTTGACAATCAGGCAATCTATTAAAAATCTACGTTGCTTATTGTTGGGGAGCTTATTGGTCTACCACTCCAATTTCTTTAGAACTCCAGAGTCATACCCTCAAGATTTATAGTGGAAAACATTGCACTAAAGTATCTTTTCGTTTACATATTCGTTAGTTAATTGTGATGTCTCGTAATTTTTCTATAAAGTTTAGCAAACCCCGAAGAAACCCTATGGAACAGCTAGAGTCGTCGGTTTCGGCCTCCTAATTGTATCAACATCCACACTGATGGATCGAAAACTCCGGAGGGCACGGGCTGTAGGCTGTCCAGTTGTGGCTATGGGAGGGGTGGGACGCACGTTGCCCTGGCCCCCACTCCAACGGTCTTTCTAACAGAGATCTATGTTATCACTGCTGGGGCCATTGTAGTGAATGAGAAAGGCTATAGTGCTGAAACTATCAACATACGTCGTGTAAGGCACTGATGAGCTACTGCACAACGTCCAAGCTGGGAGTGCAGGATGTGGCTTAACTCCTTATCAAACACAAACACAGTTAACGTGTGTTGAATTCCCGGGCATAAAGGGATCGCTGGAGATAGAGAGGGCGGATCATCTGGCCAGAAGCAGTTCACCTACTGTACCTATTGGGCCACCTTCTCACTTGGGCCTTCTCTGTCACTAGCCAAGAGGACTGTACGAGAATATGCCAGAAGAATGCATCAGACAGTCTGGAATTTGGCAGGAGTGAGGCACCCCAAACGCTTTATCTCAGAGCAAACACGCGAGATGAGATAGATCCTAGATAGGATGGAGAGCAAGGACCTAAGGCAGGTTCTGGGTATAATCGTCGAGCGCTGATAAATGAACTGACACCTGTATGTAATGGGCATAGTCCCCCTCCCCCACAGTGTAGGGTGTGTGGTACAGATGAAGAAACTCCCTACCATGCCTAGTGCTGGGGACTGATTTTTGATATTTGGTACTACTTCTCTCAGGGTGGACATCAAAGACCTCTTGCAGGAAATACCAGTCATCTCTTACGAGGCTAGGCATGAACCTGTCAGACGAAAGACTGGCACAATAAACCGGGGTGCTCAACCCAGCTTTGGGACAGTCAGAGAGCTATGTTGCACAACCAGTTTCTTTGTGTTTGAGCTCCCAGAGTTTTCTGGGTTGCTCTTATATTTCTTACGTCCTTCGTATAAGCCGGATTTACAAAGAAACGTCTGTACAAATATCATTGTAAAGTTTGCTACTCTCGTCATTTTCCCAAGAATAACAATTGTACAGAACTGCTATTTCATTTGGAACTGTCCAAATAGATTTAATATAAATCTTTAAAGCCGTTTTCAAGAATACAAATATTTGACGTTGTTACCACGATATTAATTAGAAAGCTTTTGGCCGATTTTTCTAATACTCCGCTTTTCGCCTACTCTGTTAGGGAAATATCCAATTTGAGTAGATTTATACCACCCGTTATTTCGTCATTACTCAAGAGCCTGGGAAAAGTGATAGCGTGATGACTCAATTTTTTCAGTCGATTGGGTAACTTTTTTTGCTACTGCGTAGGGCTACGGAGAATAAAAAAGGTTGTTGAAGAGCCAAACGAAGCTGCAGGGTGTCAATCGGGGTTTATTGCTGCAGTACGAATGTCAATCGTTGACTCAAATGCAAAGTCTCGAGCCACCACGTCACACCCCCGATGACAACGTTACAAAACTCGGACGTTTTTCAAAACAATCCGTCAGCTACAAGTTCGTCGTGACTCAGGCTCAAGCTTGCAACGGCGCAGCAAGAACTGGAGTCTTTGTACGTGGGCTATGCACGGTGGGTCATAGATAAATGATAACTAATTAACTCTGGGACGTTAAGCACTGCCAATTTCTGTATCGAACGTTATGTTTTACCTGGTTCGTACGAACTATATATAATCTTTTGACTGTAATCCCAGTGGTGAGATGTGCACCGCGGCCAGACGGCCTATTGTACCAGGCCTAATGTCTTACAGGTCGATGCCTAGCTTTCTGAGGAAATCCTGGTAGTTCCTGAAGGAGTCCTCGTTGGTATCCATCCTGGGAGAAGTGGTGCCGAAGACCAAAAGTCGCTCCCTCTCAAGTCTCTGGCACTGGGCCAGGACATGGTAGGGAGTCTCCTCATCTGTGCCACACCTGCATCGAGGGGTGTCGACTATACCCATAACATACATATGTTTTTTCATTCTGCAGTGTCCAGTTATGATCCCAACAATCTGCCTCAAGCCCTTCCTCTCCATCCTCAGAAGGGCGTGTCTTATCTCTCTTGATTGCTCTGAGACAAAGCGTTTGGAGTGCCTTACTCCTGCAGCGTTCCAGATTGTCTGATGCAGTCTTCTGGCGTGTTCTCTCTCAGTCCTTTTAACTAGTGACAGAGAAATCCCACAATGGGGCGGTGGCCCAATAGGTACTGTAGACGAACCGCGTCTGGCCAGATGGTCCGCCCTCTCATTTCCAATGATTCCCCTGTGTCCCGGAATCCAATACACATTAACTCTGCTTGCACTTGCTAGGGAGTTAAGCCACATCCTGCACTCTCACACCAGTTTTGACGTAGTGCAGTAGTTCATTAGCGCTTTGCACGACGCTTGACTATCGGTCAATACATTGATAGTTCTGTTGCCATAGTCGTACAAACTAACTGGGAAGGAGATTGAGTGGTTGGAGCGTTCATGGCGTTAATCAAATTTGTGTGATGTATCAGGTCAAATATTCCAAGGGTAGGACCGCGTTAGAAAAGCTCCGCATTCGATAAACATCTCGTTTTTCTTTCGAGTGTGTCGCTCTCGTTGATTACGAGGACGCCTTTAAACAAGGAAATTACTACCAATTATCTCGAAAGAGCGACTGGGGTACTACTGAATAAGCTCATAATTTACTATTCTCACTCTCCCGGAATCTCAAAGGATTTGAAACTCATCCCCACCCTCTTTTCCGACCTCTACAATCTGGTCGAAGGGGCAAAACACGGTGCAGAATGAATGAACCCACAAATCCAGTCGCCTGTTTGTGTGTTTCCTTCTTCGACAAAATAACACAAGCGAGATAACTAGCTGGTTTGTTACATGACCACTGTCTCGCGCTGATTACTGAATACCTGGGGAAAACCCCTAGTTTAATTCGGGCTCCCTCTGTCCACCCGATTCAATGGCGTTTGTTCTTGCTCTCGCTCGCTGGTTTTGTAAATTGCGTAGGAAAAGCTCGTTATCAGCCAATTGTTGTTGGGGCGCCAGTTGGCGAGACACAATGAATTCATCCTCGGCTCCTTTCAAATCTGACGGCACGTATATGGTATGCGCGTATCTTAAACTCTCAATAACTAATCGAAGCTCCCGAACGTTTTTAACGCAATTAAATCGCAACAAAACGCTGAAGTGCGCTCATCACAGAGAAATGTAGTGTCTAATGAAGAGAGGTAGTACGAAAGGGAGAGGGAGCGAGAGAAAAGAATGCTGAATTAGAGTGAGTAAGAAAGGGAAAACCCCTGAAAAAAGATGTTACATTAGATTATAATTTATTTCGCTACAAATTAGAACTCATCGTCCTCCTTTCAGTTTGTGGAAGACAATTTGAATATTTCCTCACGTCAAATCTGGCTTATTTATTACTTCACATTACGATACAACAAATAAGTGGTTGAGGGTTCGCAATGTGATATTAAACGAATTGTTAATAAACTTTTCGTGCGCAGCAACACTCAACTGTTCAGAACCTCGGTAAATTCGTCGACCTGCAGTATATACGAGTGCTTTATCGTCGTTCAACGTCTTTGCAAAATTCTAAGCGCGACATTCTCATTTCACGATCTATTCTACGGTCAGCCACAGACATAGTTGTAGGGAACAACATGTGTGTACAAAATACGGTTGTTCAAATTAAGTAAGGCAGCTGCTGTGGAAATCTTAACCAAAAAAACAATTTTTGACGCATTTTGGTTGTTAACGCACGGTTATTTGGTTATTATATTGTGAAGACACGTAGTAAGTTTGATAAAAATTATCTTTGCCATTTTTGAAAAATGGGAGGTAAAAAACCTTCGTAGGCCTATATCTTACCGAATTTCGACTGATATTCACGTAGAAAAATAGTTAGGATCAGTAAAAATTAATTTGAAAGTTTATTCGAAATTGTCGTAGCTGTAGCGAAATGCGAAAACCCATCGTACTTTCGGTACATTTTGATCCACCAATCTCTTCCATGAATAGAAACACCTAATCGCCTTATTTAAAAAAATGCTACAAATTATTGCGCAACGGTTCATTACTCTCTTTTAAACTGTAACGAAAAATAAATATGGAAAAGAGGAAATAGTAAAATAAATTCTAGTGGGGATGAACCCGTGCATTTAGCGGAAGGAAAAGCAAAAACCCTGCAAATTATTACACAACGGTTTATTATTCCCATGAACAGCATGACCTAGTATTACTGCACTGAGACCCATCCCGTTCGATTCAGATCCGAAAAATACTAGTACACCATACGAAGCATGACCTGCCTACAATGGAACTACGGAAACTAAATATTCCCCCGGCGCCTGGCGCCCCTAAAAGTCTGTAGGCAATTGGCAGTTGAGCGGGCAGGTGGTTTTGATTGATGAGACGGGAGGGAGGGAGTACTAACAACGAAACGTTTACTTCCGCTGTAGTTCCCGCAAGTTCTTTCAATTAGTAGACTTTGGCTCACTATAATTACTGTCATTTCACTTTACGTAGTTGTACACGTCTGATACTCATTCCATTCGACCCAGGATGTAGAAATACCTTGAAAACGATACGAAACACGGCGTATTTGCGATTATACTGCGTTTTGTTAATTTTTTAACCATTTTTTGTCCATAACAACCATGGGCTTCATCCGATCGGATTGCCGAGAGGGCGGGCACAACTAGATACCAAATTGGATTTTCGTGCGAAAGAATTTTTCAGGCCACGTTAAAGGCAAGAAACGGCCCGGACGGCGGACGCACATTGCAGATTTGGAATCCCCATGTGTTCCCAAAATAAAGTATCAAATTTTGAGGTGGGGGGGTTGTAAAAAATGTTTCCTGACCGAAAACATAGGGTTATTATTCAGAATGAATAATAAACCAAAAGCTACTAAGACACATTTAGACGGGAACTATGTATTAAAAAGAAATGGAGCTTCCTAAACAACAAAAAAAGAAATATTTACTGATAAAAAAAGAAAAATGGAATTAGAAATTAAGCGTCCTCTCTTACCGATGGCATGCTAAAAGAAAATAATGGAACAGGAGGCACAGACATCAAGTGACGTTCGAGTTTTCTTCGACCTGGCCAGAACAAATCCAAAAACGTGAGAAGAAACTGGCCTAACCTTGCTTCAGTAACCGTCCATGGGCCTTCGTTTCTGACCAGGTTTGTTCCCTGCAGCTAGGACGGTTCAAGGGTGTTTCGTAGCCCAAACCTCGAAACTGTTTCCGTCAGAGTTCATGTCACACCTTGACACAATCTCACTTCTCACAGACCCATCGAAATATACTATTGAACGATACGAAATATGACCTGACTTCAATGGCACAACTAAAATTTCCATAGACGCTAGGCTGTTGGCAAGACGCGACGACTAGAACTGGCCACCCGCCAGGGGGATGCAGGAGGCAATGAGCGCAGTCTGGGGAGAAACGATAACTCTCGCTGCGTTGTGGATTTTATCTAACTACGCGAGTGTTTACTGTGGTTCCACTGCTTTTCATTTAGACACAATCCTACACTTCTGAGACTCGCGCCAAACACGACGTAATTGCAATAAAACCGCCAAAACCTCGTTTTCGACTTATCTTTTAAACCATGCTTCGCACATGACAAGCATGGGTTTTCTTCAATCAAATGGCCGAGTGGGCGGCTCAACTAGATCCCGAATGGAATTTTTGGGCGGAGAGAACGGATATTTCAGACCACTTTCAAATGGCAAATGCGGTCTGGACGGAAATTGCAGATTTGGAATCCTCATGTAATTGTGACGTAGAGTGTTTAATTCAGTGATTCCGAAAACGTACAGATCTGAAGAACTCAACTTCTTTTTATTCCCTTTAGGTGGCGGAAAGCAAAAATCTGAACAATCGATGCTTTAAAATACGGTAAAAAAGGCAGTCGAATAACTTATGAAAAGCTCTTAACACATGCTAAGGTCAATTACGTCACATCATAATTTTCGAGGTGACAATTTTTCACGCCGTTTTTATTTGAAAAGCACTGGTTGGTTTCACACGTTTCAATTCAAAATCGAAGTTCTTCATAAATTACCAAGATTGCGCTGAAAATGATCATTGTTCGAACAGGCTTGATGGGTAAGTACACATAACACTCACTGAATTTCGCCTGTTTGTGCAATAAACGCCACCAATACATTTAATGCGGTTGAAAATATGCGGGGTTACAGGATACTTCAAATCTTTAAATGTCCGTCCGCCGTCAGGGCCATACTTTTGCTTTAACGTGGTTCTTTCGCACGAGAATTTCATTTTGGCCTCTAGTTGTGCCCGATCGGCAATCCGATTGGACCTTAAACCACGGCGAAAAATGGTTTGACAGTTTTGACAGTTCCATCGCATTTACGTCGTGTTCAATATCGTTTTTTATGGTGGGTATACTATTGGGTCACATAGGTGTAGGGCTGCGGCTAAATGGAAACAGCGGACTCACAGTAAATATAGTGAAGCGAATTCCAAGGTGAGTGGTTGACGGAGTGGTTGGCGGGACAATTTAGCGAAAGATACCTTTTCTCCCCGAACTACGCTCATTTCATTCAACTGCCTCCCGCCTCTCTGCAACCTCCAGTCAGTTCAACTCTGGGACTTAACCAGAAAATGTCAATTTTCGATGTTCCGCTGTAGTTAGATCGTTTTTCGTATCTTTATCAGTATTTTTCAATGCTGAATGTATATTTTTTTAAATGGGGCGTGCCTTGGAGGTGTGAGATTGCTTCAAACTATGCGCAATCGATCAATCTCGCCACTCGATAAAAATGTAGATTTTGAAGTAAAACCTGTGAAAAAAAAAACCGGTGCTTTCGAAGATAGCCCGAAATAATTATCTCGGCGAAAATTATGATGGGAAGCAAAAGAGCTCAGCTACTCTTGTTAAGTGCATTTTATGACTTGTAAATGCTTTACAAACGAAGAACAATAACCCGTTGCGTGATAATTTGCAGTGTTTTTATTTTGTTCCTGATTTTTCAAAGGCGTTAAGATGAGGTTATGAGCGTATGTGTATGTATTTTCATCGATGGGTAAGAACGGGTGGGGGCCAACAAAATTATTTAAAAACCAATTTATTTTGTGATGAGAAATGTTACGTGTTCAAGCTGAAAATGTATCGAATTATAGCGTTTTGAGAGTGGGAGAGATAATGTGAGGGTGTTGCATTTAACTTCTTGCTTCTTCTTATAAATGCCAATATTAATTAGTCAACACACGAAATGAATTGAATTCTTCCAAATAATTTCCATCCTCAAATTCTTACTTTTTACTTCCCTTGGCTCTACAAAGTAGAAAGGAAAGTTATGTAATCGGCTGGAAAAAAAATTTTGAGTTTTCTTCAGATCTTTACGTTTCAGACTCCCCTGTGTCCGAAAAACACTTTTAGGGAAAATGGTCTGTGTGTGTGTGTGTTTGTGTCACTCTGTGTGTCTGTGAACGATTTTTAGAGAGAACCGCCGTACCAAATCGCCTCAAACTTGATATCTAGCCCGCAGGTTACCATGGTACGCCAGAATAAGGGTATGAGAAAAATCCACCGAAAGTTAACTATAGTTATCATAGTGATCGAAACACTAATTTTTTTCTCAAAAACCGCTATAACGGTTTTGATTAAATTTTGTATATTGATAGCTCTCAATAAGGCAATTGTACCATCAAATTCCCATTCGTGGGAAAATGGCAAGAGCAGCACAATAAATTATCAAAATTTTCTACGAAAATCGGTTTTAACGCGGTTATTTCCTTTTAAACTCCGCTGAAATGTTACTAGAATGTTTAAAAATATATATCTGGTGCGTTGCAACACACAATTTTCTTTAGCTCTACGTCAATTCACTCGGGTACATGGCTTTTTTCTACTTACCCAATTAATTTATCACTCAGTTAATTTTCGCTCATGTACACTTGATACACTTTTTTCATTTATTGAATTGTCCTTGTGCTCTTCAAATCGGAAAGTTCTGTATTTTCGTCATGAAAGATTGCTCCTTGTACTACCGAAAAATCGAGTCGTTAGTACCGTCCTTCGACCTGATATCGTCTAAACTCCGTGTTTTCTACAAGTTGACGTCCAGAGTTTTCAGGAGTTTAAACACTACAGTTTACATTTGCAGTTGTATACGATCAATAAATCAGCCGATCTAGACGGTAGCAATGCGGTGTCACGAAGTCATTTGAGCGTAATCTGAGAGCCGCATTTTCCACCTTCCGCAATCGACCGTGATCCCCCTACTGCACTCCATAAGTCGCAGTAGCTGCAGCTGCATAATCGAATCTTGGCTAGATGAAGGTGTTATAGGACGAACATGAATCGGGAACGAGTGCGATCCTTCCGAACTTGACGGAAACCGCGGACTGTTGAACTGCCACGACAGATTGTCTGCTAACCATCAGTACTGTCTTTGTAGATTATTATTTATATTTAAAAACAATAAAAATTATACTTCCACGACTGCAAGAGAGCTACTTCAAATTAGATTTTGTAACAGACGTTACTATGCACTTAACCCAACACAAATTTAGTGACGCTTCTCCGTTACATATCCCGCGTTACATTTTCGAGTTTATGTAGCAAAATAAAGACATAAAATGCCAAAAAAATAATCGTAATCCTGGTGGGACTCGAACCCACAATCCCCAGTTTAGGAGACCAATGCCTTATACATTACGCCACCGGGGCTGTGGTTGCAACTCGGGTTAAAACGTAGCCTAGTCCACTCGGCCTCAAGGTTAAATTTCGTGACGCTTGCCCGTTACATTTTTGAGTTTTTGTAGCATAAAATGTCAAAAAGGTTTCGAAAGTACGCTCAACTCGATCAGCACTCATATCCAGAAAATAATTTCAAAAAATTATTAACGACAATAATTGGACCGTGTGAACAAAATTAATAGAAAATACCACACATAATTTCAATACCAACAGAAATTACCATTAATTATGGCGAGTGATGCCTAGCCACGAGCTCTGCCTTTGTTTCAATAGCTGCAAAAATGTATTAAATAAATGTTTCGTGTTGCAATTACGATTAGATGAGCATGTTACGCCATACCAAAGTCGACTAGGGTGGCTTAATATAAGGGATGATAGTATTTATTGAAGAACTTTCAGTTTTTGGTGGAACGACATATTTGGCGCCAAGACAAAATTATGAGGATCCCTCGTCACAGGAGCAGCATAGCTAGCGAAGAAAGAGTAAGAAAAGCTATTGACGAAAGTCGAAGAAAATGTTTCGTTTATTTACTTTTTCTGGTACGATGTTTATTGTTTATACGAGTATATGACACGGAGGTTTTGAAAAGACGTAGTCACGTTCAGGAGGAGTGGAAGAGAGGACCCTGTGACCATAACTCTTGCCTGATGACTAGATAAATAAATGAACATCAGATTTGAGTCGATCTGATCCAGTTGTCCCTTAATCACGTTCACAAACACTTCGACCATTTCCGTGAATGTTGTTTTTGTACTCAGAAGCCCTCAAGACGTAAATGTCAGAAGAAACATTGCAAGCAGCGCTCGAAATGAATGCTGGCTGGGAAGAAACGGTATCGCTTGTTGTGTTGTCCCGCGTGTTTCTTCTGGTAGTGGGTTGTATCTCACTACGCGATTGTTGACTGTGATTCCACTATTTTCATTTGGACGCAGCCATACACTTTTGAGACTCACACCAAACACGACGTAACAGCAATAAAACCTACACATGACAAGCATGCGGAAGGAAATTGCTGAGTAGGTGGCATAATTAGATCCCGAATGGAATTTTTGGGCGGAGAGAACGGATTGTTCAGACCGTTTTCAAGGCAAATGCGGCATGGGCGGCGGACGGCAGACGGAAGTCGCAGATTGGAGCAAAGAACATTGCAGACCTTATGGGCGACTCAGCAGGAAAAAATACCAAACCGTCAAGGAAGTTGCGGGACAAGCGAAAGTTATCGTTCCTCTCACTCCCTCCTTTCACGCTCTAACCACCTGTCAGTTCGACTCGTCGCGTCGTATAAAAATGCCTAACATCTTGGATAAAATGTCATTATTTGTTACTCCGTTGTGTTTCGTAACGTTTACTGGTGTTTTTCGATGCTGAAACCGTTGCGTAATAATTTGAGGCGTTTTTTTAATGGAAATCTAGTAACCAATGAACAGCCGAATCTCTATAACGACATGTTCTTACTGCTGCTCCTATTCCTGCTGTGCGTTAGGTTAAGAAATGAAAACGAAAGCTTTGAGCAGACAATCGTAGCAACTGTTCTTCCAGATAAAAACCTCTGCTGTGAGAAAATGTAATCACAGCGGGATATCCATTAACTGGAACAGCCTGCTGGGGTCATTTTGGGATTAAGCGAGAGGGCGAAAATTCTCTTATCTTCGATTGTCCAGTGTGTGGTCCCACGTGAGCAACGAAGGCCAAATCAATAATTAACCGTAACATAATTTCGTGCTTAATCTCAATATCGCTAATGAGGTCGTTCGAGAGGGGCAGGTAGGAATTTAAATCGATAGATACAGAACGGAATCTGTTGAGCTGCTCATTATCAACTCGTCCTTCGGGAAGAGGGTCCGCACTAAGTTCGAGGGGCTTTCACTTACCCTCGTTCATCTAAGCAACGGATTATGCTTTGACCAGCCGTTTCCTCCGTCATTAATGATTTTTGTGTACACAGTTCGCTGAGTGCATATTTAGTATTTAAAGGCACCAGTGTTACAGTCGAACTAATTATTTTATGAATTATTTAACACGAAACTTGTAATTTGAAGTGTTGAGAAATCACAACAAAGATTCGAACACTCCCATGTACAAAGAAGAAGTGATTTGAACAGGATATGATTTGAGTGTACAAGCGGAAACAAGAGGGGCTCTGAAGGCGTGAAACTGGTTGTAGGGGGAAGAAAAAGGGAATTTGAATTACGTGTCGATGAGAGGTGAAACAAGTGTCTGTTTTGAGAACTGAGAGACGACTGTATGCTGTGATAGATGGCTGTCTATTGGGAGAACTAGTAGATGACACTGTTTGCGGGGAGCTGTCTGTTGTGGAGAGGAATGCAAATTGAGGGGAGGGAAAAGGATATTTTAGAAAGTCCAGAAGATCCCATTGGCAATCAGGTATGACTGAAGAACTGATAAACAAAAGGGCTTCAGAACAGAAAGGTATTCGAGGAAATGGTGACTTTGTGTTAGGGCCATTGAGACCCATTAGGGCAAGTGTGGACGTTGGGAGGTCAAAAATCCTAGCTAATTCGCCCTGCGCCAAACACATCGGTTTGTTTCCTTTTCAACGTAACTGTACCTGGAGATTTGTATCAGTCGACTTGTCAATGGTGGTTACTGGCGAATCGATAATGTTTAACGTTCGGGGTAATAGGGTACAGAGTTTTTGAAATGGTAGTAGGTGAAACAGTGGTCATTGGAATTTTGAATCCTTACTCTTCGGGTTGAAAGTAAAAGTTGTACCAAAGTAGTGTGTTGAAGGAACGTGATGGTAATACACATCCACACACCACGATACAACCCCCGCTTGTTTTGCCGAGCGAATTAATTACCTCGGTAATACAATTTTTCAGAGATCAAACGTCGTTGAACGAACCCGATGGAAGGCATGCATCATGTTTCATCAGGTTGGCAATTGTAGGCTGTGTTTGCAATGTTCTCTCACAATATCAAATGGTCCTGGAGTATCTAATACGGTACTTCAAGAACTATCCTTTGCTCTGCGCTCTATTATCGTATCAACGACAAACTCTCGATTGTTGGCTAATCAGAACTTCGTTCTGAATAGTTGCTCACCAATGAGAGACCGATTGCGCCCAGTTCAAGCGTGGAATTAATTTCCACTATGAAGCCTCATTTGTTCTCAGTTCCCGACCGTTCACAAAGTTAACAACAGAAACTTTGATCAATTACTCGCGGCGGATGAGAGCGCTACACGCATAAAAGGGCATTCTACAACCAAAAGGACAACTTCAAACCGGCAGGTTAAATTAACTTTTCCTCTCGTGCCCTCGAGATGGGCTCATCAAAGAATTGAGATTGCGATTGGTTCGTGGAGATATTTTCAACTCTAGAGATTGCCAACTCTATCTCGCACCAGTAATATCCCTGCACTAGGCAGCAACTTCATTGAGGACCGTCGACGGTTAGCATTGCTCGTGATTAACACGCACTGGAGGCTTTTGCACTGCCCAACAGATTATGAATCACATACGAACAGCCAGAATAGTGTTAAATTCATTTCCTACGTACCTTTTTACATTCCTTGGCCCTACAAAATTTTCAAGTTTCCTTTTTTTCAACGATTTGTGGGTGAAAGAAGCCATTTGCACTACTTACCCCATTCCCATGGCACTCTGCAGTTCTAATTCTAATTCTAGTGGAGCCTAATACCTTCTGATACCCCGACCCCCTCATTTACCTTGACCCAGAGAAGTTCGCTTATTTCGTTTATGCTTCTGTTACGGGGGGATAATATAGTAAGCGGTATCGCACTAGGTAAGTCGGGAAGTACGAGTAGTAAGATAGAAGCCGAATGCAATCGGAACAGAGTTTTATGCTCAATTACATTCGAAGAAGTTTTACCACAACAGACAGGGAACTAAGTGGGAGCAAACGCGAGCATGGGCGACACAGCGACGTGGGAACTGGCTCAGTTACAACTAAGGGCAGCGAAGTCTCGAGCGAATCGGAGCGTTTGAAGGTGCCCAGTCAGCATAAATGCTCTGCTGAATCGAAGGGTTTGGTTCGTCCCGTTACACTTCAGTGGGTTCAGCAGGTAGTAATTGTATTGGTGGTAATCGGGACTATTAACACGATTATGCTCTGAAGGCTAGTGTATACTGTTTTGGAATTATTGGGTGAGAAACAGTAAGAAATCCGACATTTCAAGCGTAGCCTTTAACTTTCACCGCGTATACAGCTAATTGGAGTACTGGGAGCTTTAGTACCACGCTAGCGGAATTTGTGAAAGTGTAACTGGGCTATAACCGATGCTCTTAGAAATACACGATAATTTATTGCGCTGTCCTTACGAAAAACGTGATTAATACTGGAATAAGTAGAACCACTTTTGAACGAAAAATAGTTGGTACTTTAATCACTATACTAACTAAAGTTAGTTTTGAGCCGATGTTGGCATTAAGCCTTTTTTTTAAGATTCCAAGGTAAGGTCCACTTCAGCGACATAAACCTTTTTATGTCTGAAACGAAAAAAGTATTATGAACTTCACTCATATAATTTTATCTCCGAGCGAAAAGAGAAGAACAAATAAAAATATATAATTCGTTGGGTGGAGGGTGAGGGGAGGGAGTTAATTCTGGAGTCCCCATCTGACTAAGTTCTGAGTTTCTTTCATAATATAAATGAGCTAACTTTAATAGGGCTGGAGGGGGGAGTGGTTAAAAAAGGTATCCGAAAATCATTCAATGCTCCAAAAGAGGAAACTCATCAAAAAGTTATGACTCGTTTTACGAGTTCAAAAATAAATACCGGTTCCTTCTGGCGGTTTGAAAGTAACCCGCCGTAAATGAACTGAACCCCAATAAATTTTCTCATTCTTTCTTTTTTTCGAAAAAAGTGGCAGTGGAGGGGAGTCGGAGGAGCGGGGGACGGATAATATCGAATAAAAGCAAATAATACCGCCTAGCCGTGAATAGTGGAAGTCTGGTAAGGGAGGTGGTGGTGGAGGGGGGGATGTGGAGGGGAGGACGCTGGGGAGAAGGGAACAATAAAAGAGGCTGGGCTTCTCCTAAATTTATTGGCTGCGGCTCGGATGAACGAAGAGTGGAGGGGGGGCCAGTGGCGGGGGCAATATCGCCTCGTTAGCCAGAAAATCCTTTTTCCTTGGAAAAACCTTAATCTTTTTTTCACCAAGGGAGAAAGAGATCAGGGACGAATGGAGAAAAGCACGAAGGGAGTTGTGGCAAAAGAGAAGGCGCCCCCGACCACAGTGAGGCTCTGCTTCAAATGAGGAAAACTGGGTTTGCTATCCGCCGCAACTTTCAACTTCGAACGTCTCCTTCTTGAGGATTACCCGTCAGAAATGATGGCATCCGGCAAATAATGAGTTGTGCTTTTTTGATATCAACTTCTGATGAAAAAAAGTGCGAGGTAAGCTGCAGCCAAAATTGTCAAGAAATCCCAACTTGTAAAAAAGAATCTGGTGCTACGCATCACACAACTTTCCCCATCCCTAATTAAATTCGTGCGAGTTAAGGCAATGCCTGGTCAAAGTAGACACATACACAAACCCACAGCTGACCCTTTTTTTCGACCCAGAGATGTACTTTACATCAGGTAACAAGGTGGCAGAGCTTGTTCGTTCTTACAGAAGCCTCGGCCCTACGGATTAGGGAGGAAAGTTATGGAATCGTCTTCTGAGTTCGAAAAATAACATTTGGGAAACTGGTCTGCGAATCCAATTGAGCGAGAACGGCTTAACCTAATCCGTATTTAGCCAGAAAATATAGGTATGAAGAAAATCGGTTCAAAACCTGCTACAGTTATCGTAGTGATCAAAACACCAAATAGTTTTTTCTCTAAAAAACGTATTTGTATGGACAGTTTTAAAGAACACGACAGGGATATCAAATTTTCATAGCGGATAGTTCAACACAATATATTATCAAAAAATATTTGGTGCGTAGCAACACACAACTTTCCGCCACCCCTTTAAGTTCGAACACCAGCTACATATGCGGGTGCTATATCTTCGTTCAACGCATTTTTGCAGGAACATTTATGGAGAACAAAATGTAGGGACTAGTTAGCTGAGAGTACTCCGTAAGTTCGATCGAAATCGTTAGAGCCGTTTTTGAGAAAATTGGAATACCGATAAATTAATATTCGACAAATCTCCTTTTCTGAGTTAACTTGGCTTATATCTCCGTTCAACATATATGTACAGAAATATTTATGGAGAACCAAATGTTGGGATGGGTGACTAGAAGACACTCCATTAGAATTTATCACATTTGGTGAAGCAGTTACTCTGGAATTTACGGAAATGTTCGAAAAAACGACACATTTTGATTTTTATCTCTGTTCAATGGACTGTCAGAGGAACATTTATTGGGAACAGTATGTAGGTATTAACTATTCGGATACATCTTGAAGTTTTTTACAACCCCCCCTCAACATTTGATACTTTATGTTTCAAGACATGGAGATTCCAAATTTGCAATGTCCGTCCACCGTCCGGGCCTTCCGTCCGTTTGTGCCTTTAACGTGGTCTAAAAAATTCGTTCTTTCGCCCAAAAATCCGATTTGGTATCTAGTTGTGCCCGCCATCTCGGCAATCCGATCGGACGAAGCCCGTGGTTGTAATGGGCAAAAACGGTTAAAAAAATTAACGAAACGCAGTACAACGCGAGAGCTACAGCGTTTCGTCGTTTCCCGCCCCGCCCGTCTCGTTAAAAAAGCAACCGCGCGCTCGAGGCTCGCTTCCCTCCCAACGACTCCGCCTCCCGCTCACCACTCAACTCCCCTTTCGCCTTTCGCTTCGAGCGCCCCCGTTCCAATTTCCCCGACGTTTTGGTTTTAATGTGATTCAATTTTTTTAGATTCTTTCGTTTCATTCTCATTTTGGTTTTTTTCATAGATTTTTGGTTAAATTTTGATATTACTATTTAGCGTGCATGTTTTCATATTAAAATTCAGTTTTTTCTAGATACTTTCGTTTTTTTTTGTTTATTTTAATATTACGATTCAGTTCTTTTCGACCTTTTTTTGGGTTTCATCATGATATTTTTCGATGCTGAAACGAACAGGATGGGTCGCGGAGCATTAATGCTAGGTCAAGCCGATTATCCGAATAATAAACCGTTGTGTAATATTTTGCAGGGTTTTTAGACTCAGTAGGCCTCAAAACGTAAAGATCTGAAGAAAACCCAAATTTTTTTTTGGGCCGATTACTATACTTTGCTTCCCTTCGGGTAGCGGAAAGTAATAAGCATTTTAAGTGCAGTTTTCCATTTTAAATCCCATGACGTTGACACTAGCGCTCTCATAAAATCAGACTGGTAGCTCATGAAGTTAATTACACGATGGAGGTTTTATAATGATGATTAGGTACTTAGGAACAACCACAGATATTGCGAAATTCAAAATAACGTCGTTTTGTTCACCAACATGTTTCGTAATGTTTTCCCTGTAATTCCAGAATCAGGAACCATTCCAACAAATATTCTTGTCGACATTGTCATCTATCGCGTATACGTTGGTTTCTAAATGAAGGTCGCAGCAGCAGCTTGATAAATTCTATAGCTTTAAGCGCTACCAGTTTCTACGTTGAACGTTGAGTTATCTTCCGCCAAATTCGTATAAACTGAGTAACAGTTTGGTGAAATTGGTAAATTTGGTAAATGATGGTTTGGTAAATTGGTGAAGGTGCTGTGTCGGAAATCGTGGGCCGATTTGGTATGGAGGCCGGAACGGACGAGGAGACCGTTTAGTTGAATTTTGCCAAGAATCGGACCTGGTCGTGTATAATACGTGGTATAAGCTTCCAAAGCGGAGACTGTACACGTGGTAATCACCCCAGGACGGCTGTGAGCGAGTCGTTCGTAATCAAATTGAATACGTTTTGATCAATAAGCGCTTTCGGAATGCAGTCAAGAGTGCGAAGGCTTACCCGGGGGCAGATATCAATTCGGACCACAGCCCAGTTATTGCCCGTGTACGTCTGCGACTCCGTTGGGCACAACCTAAGGTTGCAAGGAAAGTCAACTTGAGGCTGCTGAAGTCAGAGGTTATAGCCGAGGAAGCACATGAATCAGATGAATCAGGCTGTCGAGAGAATAAGTGTTTCTGATATAGATAGTGCATGGCATGAGTTCAAATCTGCTATTAATGGGGCTGCAAAGGACCATCTGAGCGCGGCAATCGAAACAAGAAAGAAGTGGATGACAGATGACACACTTCGAATGTTGGAAGAAAGGCGCCTGCTGAAGAACAGGGATGACCGAGCGTACAAGGCACTGCAAACCCGTATTCGAGCTGCAACTCGTCGCGCAAGGGAGGACTGGTTGGCATCTCACTGTGTTGAGATTGAATATTTGGATGAAATTCATGATGATTTCAACCTGCATAAGAAAGTAAGAGAACTAACCACCACGGGCAGGAAGAATGATGCTTCGGTGGTGATGGACGAGTGTGGCTTCGTTGCTGTATCCCATGAGGAAAAGTGCCAGGTATGGGAGAAGTACGTGAACGAATTGTTCAGCGATGTCCGGGAAGTCTGCGAAACATCCATTCGTGATGATGATGACGGGCCACCCATTTTGGTTGACGAGGTTCGGCGTGCAATCTGCACTGCCAAAACCGGGAAGGCTGTGGGTCCTGATGAGGTGAGCATAGAGATGTTCAAGTTGATGAGCGATGAAAGTATTGCCAAGCTGACGATACTCTTCAACAGGATTTACGACAGTGGGCAGATCCCTTTGGAGTGGCTGAACTCAATCTTCGTCACGCTGCCCAAGAAAGCTAATGCTCGTAGGTGCAGTGATCACAGGACCATCAGCTTGATGAGCCATGCTCTCAAGATTCTACTGCGAGTGCTCCACTACAGGTTGTGGCGGAGAGTGGAGGCTGAAATCGGGGATACCCAGTTTGGATTCCGGAGCGCTTTTGGAACAAGAGAAGCCTTATTTGCCATGCAGGTGCTGGTTCAGAAGTGTCTCGACCAGCGGTGCCCAGTTTTTGCTTGTTTTATCGATTCCGAGAAAGCATTTGATAACGTGAAGCATGTGCAGCTTATTCGTATCCTGGAAGAAGTGGGTCTTGATTTCAAGGATCTGAGACTAATCAGGAACTTGTACTGGGGGCAGAAGACACAAGTTCGTGTGGATGGTTCGCTCTCTGACCAGGTGGCTGTTGCCAAAGGGGTCAAGCAAGGCTGCACGTTGTCGCCATTGCTCTTTAATATTTATTCGGAGCAGGTCTTTAAGGACGCCCTGGATGACTGTGATATTGGCATCCCTGTGAATGGATTGCCTGTGTCCAATTTAAGAAATGCGGATGACACGGTGTTGTTGGCCCACTCCGAGATGGGGCTCCATGCTCTCTTGGACAGGGTGACAATTGCCTGTAGGAAATATGGCCTGGCTATCAACGTAGGAAAAACGAAATCGATGGTCATATCGAAGGCAGCAAATAGTGGCATCAGGTTGGCAGTCAACGGGCAAAGCATCGAGCAGGTGGCACGATTCAAGTACTTGGGGCAATGGGTGGCGGAGACGTGGTCGTTGGAGGGGGAGTTGCGCGGCCAAATCGAAATAGCGCGTGGGGCGTTTAACAACATGCGTAGTACATAGTGTCGCCGGGGTGTAAGTTTCGCGTTGCGCTGGCGAGTTGTTAAGTGCTACGTGTGGTCTATACTTCTGTATGGGGTAGAGACGTGGACATTAAAGGCCAGGGACATGAATCGGCTAGAGGCTTTTGAAATGTGGCTGATTCGGCGTATGCTGAGAATCCCCTGGACCGCAAGACTCCGCAATGCCTACATCCTCCAACAGAACTCCCTGAAACGTGAACTGCTGATGACCGTAAAGAGGCGCAAAGTGTCGTACTTGGGGCATGTCTTGCGTGGGCCCAAGTACAGTTTTTTGCAGACAATAATGATGGGTAAGATCAGTGGACGTAGGGGAGTGGGGCGGAAGCGCACGTCATGGTTGTCGAACATACGTAGCTGGACGGGAATTAACCGAGCAGCCGTTTTGTTTCACCTGGCTCAGGACCGTGAGAGATTTGCAGAACTGATCGCCAACCTTCGATGATGGAGACGGCACTTGAAGAAGAAGAAGAGTAACAGTTTATGGGATTAGTACCTAGAACGTCCGTGGGGCGATCAAGACACGAATTCTTTTCTCAAAAACGGCTACAATAATTTTGATATAGTTACGGTGGATACTTACGAATTACAATACGTCATCTCAATGAATTATCAAACATTTAGAAGCAAATCGATTTTAGAACAGTTTTTCTACACAAATCCCCCTGGTGGTATCAAAAAAGTCAGAATGGTAGTACAATGAATCTATTCGAATGAATATGAATGGTTATCTGCGTTAATGTGGAAAGAAAAAGATTTGTGTTACTCAGTTCAATTATTGGCTATGGAAGTAGGTTGGGAGCACTGTCGAACCAGTCAGCCGGTTTTATAAAACTGGTGTGAACTGTGGTGGACCCTACAACCTTATATTAGCCGAAGGCTACCTTTGTCTTTTCGTTTGCTGCGTGACTAAGGCGATACACTTGGAGCTGGTTACCGACTTGACTACAGATTCATTTTTGGCCGCGTTGCGACGTCTCATTGCCAGAAGAGGAGCGGTGCGTGAAATATACAGCGATTGCGGCACCAACTTTGTTGGCACAAAGCGGAAGATATCGGCATGGCTTGAGTTCTTGACGTCCAAGCGATGTAATGAGCAAGCTCGAAGCCCCCATCTCAATGGATTAATGGAAAGTGGCATAAAATCAGAGTAATTGGTGGTAAAATCTTAAGTTATGAGGAATTTAATACCATACTGTTTCAAGTTCAAGCAGTGGTAAATTCCGGGCCCATAACGCCTGTTATCAAACCACTGGCGCCAGATGACCTCGTCGTACGATGGAAACTGTTTCAAAATTGGTAAAACCTCTTTAGGATACATGGCATAAGGATTATTTGAATACATTACCAGTTCGAACGAAGTGGACCGAAACTGCACCGAACCTAAAACTGGGTGACTTGGTTTAAAACGTAAAAACAAGCTATTGGGCCACTGGAGGTACTTGAAATTGGCGTCATTCTGTACACAAGAATGTAGTTATTGAGGGCGGCCGGCTCCGCTAGTTTAATATCCGATATAACTCTGCTGGCTGAAATTGAAGCCGTTGTCAGGTGTTTCAGCTACTCCGTCAACGCCATCCTTGTGCCGCAGGTTAGTGAGGTAAGTTAACAAATTTAGACTTTTGAAGTCAAATTTTCTGTGTAAAATTACCATTCCACATGGCCGGCTCTGTGGATAACATAAGGAAGAATGCGTCAGCATTGAAACCCCAAATTATAATAGGAAAACATGGTTAAATTAGGTGTCATCATTAGGGTCTTATGAAATAGTGTTGTGTCCTAATGTTGACACAGGTGTCACATTAGGGGAAACTGTTGATTTGGTTGTTAAGGTGATATTTGGATTTGAATAATTTTCTAGTATATCACGAGGTTTGAAGTTTTTAATTTAACGTAGTGGAACCTAAATTTGACACCGTCTGATCCCAATGTTGACATTCGGTTTCTAATGTTGACATCGCCTTTGTTTTCTACTCGCAAAGAAAACTTTAAACTTTATTTTATCAAATATATCGTTGTTCCTCCTAATAAATATGTTTTTGTGCCTCCTAATAAATATGGAATGTAGAAGTATACAACTCAGCAAATGTCAGATGCTGTAAAAGACGTACAGCTCAGAACACCAGTTTTCACAGCTGCAAAGCGCCATGGCATTCCTCGTATCAGTCTGCTGTACAAGGTAAGAGGGAAAACTCCTCTTGAAACAAGAGTCGGGCGTTTCTCAGTGCTGTCAGAAAATGAAGAACAGATTTTGGCTCACTGGTTCAAAACAACATCAAAGTCTGGCTTTCCCGTCACAGCGACCCAAGTGTGTGACAGTGTAAAAGAATTAGTTCAGAAGTTGGGGAACGCAAATAACTTCAAAAACGAGCGGCCTGGCAAAAAGTGGTTGGTTGGATTTCTTAAACGAAACCCAACAGTATCTATAAGATTGCCCAGCAGAATACCATAACTGGAGGAAGGGAAGAGGAATTGTCAAATGAAGTGGAGCCAGTGGAGGAATCACTGAAAGAAGATGAGCCTATATCCTTACCAGGAGGGACGAGCAAACAAAGTGGACCCTCAAACGGTGAAGTCGAGCAGGCAAAACTAATGGAACGTTGTGCCATTTCGAGGAAGAAGTAGGACGAATTAATGAAGGAGACATGGTTGTGGCTTTGTTGCCTAACAAAAAACGTGAGACGGTATGCGTTTGCCTGGTTGTCAACATTAATTCTGAAGATTCTGCTGAAGTAACACCACTTATTCCCTGCAATAGACTGAGGACGGTTTTTAAGCCTTCGAGCGACGGGAATCATCTCCTAAAGAACATCAACGTCAAGTACAAACTACCCTAGCCCAAATCTTATGGAGCCAATCCCAATAAATGTGTGTTCCCTGTTTCTGTTCCTGTACTTCTTCAATAAAGTAATCAAGTACGTGGTTCCACGGTAATCAAGTAACTCCTTGAAATATATTTCAACCTATTTTGAATATCTTTTGTTCGTTTTTACCTTGAGCAATAACTTCTGGAAAGCGATGGGACAATATTTAAGTTGGTGTCAACATTAGGAACTGCAGATGTCAACAAATGGAATTTTCGAGAACAAATGTGTCAACATTGTGGGTAAAAAACCATATTTGAAAAAAGTCGTTTGTGATAGTATAAAAAAATGTTTTGGTAAGTCCAATACGTGCAAACTGTTCACAAGGAACTCACAATTCATAATAACTACTTGAAAGTTTTATTTTCTCGAACACTTTTGTATAACGCAGAATTGAATGATTTTTCTTCCTAATAGTGTCAACAATTGGTGCTTTTACCCTATTTTCTCTTTCCTTTTCGTTTTATTTTCTTATGTTTGTTTGATCGCGTATCGTCAATTATTTTCCTTTCCGTGGGCATCCTTCCCCTTTATGCAATTCTCCATGATTGCCCCCTTGGAGTGAAGTTTAGTATATTCATTTTCTGTTCCTTAAACGTAGCCCATTTATATAAGTTCCAAAACGAAACCTTCATGTAAATATATGGAAACAATAAAGACCATGACCAATTCAAACTTCAGTTCAATTATTGGAGATGCACTGTCTCCGACGATTTAATTGTTTTTACTTTCCTTGGCTCTACAAAGTAGAAAGGAAAGTTATGTAATTGGCTGAAAAAAAAAATTGAGTTTTCTTCAGATCTTTACGTTTCATACCCTCCTGAGTCCGAAAAACACTATTTGGGAAAATGGTCTGTGTGTGTGTGAGTGTATGTGTGCCTGTGAACGATTTTTAGAGGAAACCAGCGTACCAAATCATCTCAAACTTTATATCTCGCTTGCAGATTACCATGGGACGCCAAAATAAGGGTATGAAAAAAATCCACCGAAAGTTAACTATAGTCATCATGGTGATCAAAACACCAAATTACTTTTTCTCAAAAATGGCTCTAACGATTTTGATTAAATTTTTTATATTGATAGCTCCCAATAAGGCAACTATTCCATAAAATTCCCATTAGTGGGAAAATGACGAGAGCAGCACAATAAATGACCAAAACTTTCGATGAATTCGATTTTAGCGCGGTGTTTAGGGAAAACAACCGTACCAAATCACCTCAAACCTGATATCTAGCCCGCCGGTCACCATGGGACGCCAAAATAAGGGTATGAGAAAAATCCACCGAAAGTTAACAATAGTTATCATAGCGATCAAACCACCAAATTGTTTTCTCAAAAACGGCTCTAACGATTTTGATTAAATTTTTTATATTGATAGCTCTTGATAAGGCAATCATACCATAAAATTCCTATTCGTGAGAAAATTACGAGAGCAGCACAATAAATTATCAACATTTTCGACTTAATCGATTTTAGAGTGGTTATTAGAGAAAACGATCGAACGTAAAGCGTTGTTTGACCAAGTTCAAATTAACTGAGTGATAAATGAATTCAGGAAGTAAAAAAAAGCCATGTACATGAGTGGATTGACGTAGAGCTAAGGAAAGTTGTGTGTTGCAACGCACCAGATATTTTGTTCTTCTTCTCGGCTGTTCCGCGCCAATCGTCATCATACACCCGCAAAAAAACCCAAAGTTGTGAGATTCCCTTGAACAATTGCAGCGACTTCGCAGCTTCGTTGTGGCCAGACCGAGAGGAAGCCTTCTACAACGCCGGCAACAGGTACGTTGCCAACTGTTTTTCAGTTATTATTTCTTTCCATCTCCAATTTCCTTGAATTTTCTTTTTGATCAAATACCTCACCTATCCGTTTATTTGTCACGAACCACATACCTCATCGCTCATTATTACAGCCCATTTACAGTTCAACAATGAATATGAATGAACTTATACAGTGATAGCTAAACAACGTTCACCAAATAATTAGGAGCAACACCGAAAAATTCAGAATTCAAACCACCACTCATTTACTTGTCAGAGCTTTTTTCGGACAATTGTTTGGACAGTTTAACTATTCAATAACTACTCTATATCGGTCGTGGGATCAGCAGGGACAACTAAATAAACTCCGGAATCATGAGCGCCACGTAGCTGAAGCGTTGAGTGACGTTCTACCTCAATTGTCAAAAAACGTTGCGTGTTTCGTCGCACTATATATTTGATAGTTAATTGTAGTGAAGTTAATTCGAATTTACGAAGGTGCGAGGAAAGTAGTGTTACGCCGCGTCTGACGTTATCATCTTAAGCGTTTCGAATAATTTTGCCGGAGCTTGAAGGGTTCGGTATCAACTTTTTGGTCTGATTCATACTTCGAATTTGTTTGAGTTTACCCTCGACATGGTTTTCCTCCTTCAAAACAATAACTCCAGGGAGAATAATAATCCAAGTTCGGGGGAGTTATGCAGATCTCAACCAGTCTCAATTGGAGGTTGAAGGTGCGGTAAGCGAGGTAAATAGTGAATTTAGCAGCAGCCGGTGGCTTACAATACCTTTTGGGGCATGAACAGCTCGTGATTAATTCAGACACCTGATGATGCTCTTCAAGTGATGGAATCCTATTTAACCTAGGAACTGTGCCTCCAACTGCGCTCATCCTTTGGCTCGAGTTACGAATAGTTTACTTCGTAATAACGGAAGCGATTCTCCTCGGCATAAAGCAATTCAGAAGGGTAATCAAGCGCTATTCCTCCACAGTAGCGTTCTTCAACTTTGAATGTGATTATTTAGGTTTTCTGACTGTATAATCTGCTGACTTATTGAACTTTCAATTCGTTATAACTACGCTCTTCATCGTTAATACATTTTTACTTTCCCCCAACCCTACTGAGTAGAAATTAGCGGCCGGAAATTTTTTATTTTTCGAGTTTTCATCAAATGTTTACGTTTTGAGGGCTCCTGAATCCGAAAAACGCCATTTCAAATAATGATATGTGTGTTTTCCTGAGAAGGTAATTGGGAGAGAACGACAAACCAAACTGGCTCAAACTTTGCAGCCTGCAGAGCAATATGAGACTCCATAATATGGATATAAATCGAAATCTGTTTAAAACTAGTTACCACAGTGGTCGGAACACCAAAATTTTTCTTAAAAACGGCTATACTGATTTTGATCAGATTTCAGGTATGGACAGTTCAAAATGATACAGTACCATGAAATGTTTATTTGTAGGAAAGTGACAGGAACAGCACAATAAATTATCAGAGATTTCGACGAAATTTAGTGGTGTGGCAATCCCACATTTAAATTTAGAGTAAACACGGGCGACAACATAAAATCAGGACAGGAGGTTGGTTAGCTTTGTTACGAGGGGCTTTAGAGACGTTTTGGGGATCCGCTGACTCCGGCAAAAATTACGGCGCCGGAGCTCCGATCCACAATCCTCGACTTTACGTCGAGAATTATGAACGATTGTCTCAACCACTAGACCAAGATCGCTCGGTGCCTTTAAAGGAAGTCAGGCGGTAAATCTGCCCCCTCACTGTTAGCCGCTGCTCCTGGAGCGGACGACTTTAATGAACGGATTTTTGAGAGTTGAGCGAATCCCCGGAAAATTCGATCAAAGATTCCGGGAACGAGAGGGCGACAAGGAAAGGGCGCTTACTTTTTCATTCACATTGTAGTAGGCGCGTCACCATTTTTCTTCACAGCGTCAGCGAATCTCGGAGCCGAGAACTCATCTCATTATTTTCTCTCTTAGTTTTTGAATTTTTTCTCTCGGGCCGTCTTACGTCGAGAATTATGAACCAATTGTCTTAGCCACTAGACCACGATCGCTCGGTGCCTTTAAAGGGAGTCAGGCGGTACAGCTTCATGCCGCGGGATATCGTTGAGCCTTCAAAAATGCTCACCCTGATGTGTTGCAATTCAACTTTTGAATAACAGGAGAACCCCCAATGGACCTGCTCCTGGATCTGGCGGTATTGAGGTCACACGTTAAGAGAGCCTTCAATGAGCTACTCAAGCTGTAGAAGTAATAAAATTATCAGGAACAACATTAGAAATTCTGGAGTTCATAATAACGTCATTTTTCGGCCAAATTTTTAAACACGAATCTTCCCACGTGTCTAAAGTAGCAGGAGCCCAATAAATTCCAGAATATTAAAGGTTTTTACCAGCTGACGTGGACAGAGTGAAAAATAGTTTGGTTTAGTAGCTAGAGCCACACAAACGGCTGAATGTGCCAGAGGCTAAGGACTGTTGTGTCTTTGCACCAAATAGGCCGTTCTCACCCAAAAACTCATTTTATTTCGTATTCAGGTGCCTTCAAAACGTGACAGAACTTGGTTTTTGTGGTTCGTGATAACAACAAGTACAAATAAAACGCGCCTATTACCTTTCGTTGAGTTGCAACGGATGCCGGGTGGTGCAAATGTAGCGCATTACCAACTTACATCGAAAATGACTTCTTCGAAAAGTCGTTTTTTAACCGACAGAACGTGCCACACCCAGGAGGGATTCACGGCTTGTATTCAAAACATCCACAGTTTGGTAACGACTCTATCGATTTCCCATCCTTAGCGACCTCAAGTCTCATCACTCGAGAACCACTAAACCTCTCGACAAAGTTATTTGAACCCCCTGCATCACATCTCATGCAGCAATTCGCTTGAATTTAAGTGGATTTAACGCGACCGTTAAACCTTCCCCACCACAATCTTCCTCAACGTTGAATTCCCCAGCACCCTTTCTTACAACTCCATACTGTCGCTACCACTCCACTACGTTAATACCTAATAGACTAACACAGCCTTTTATTTCGTCAAAGCAAATTAGAGACTTCTGGGAATTGAAAAAAACATAAAATGGGGAAGCGAAAAGAAAAGAGCGAAAGTCTGTTGGATGCTTTCATCTTCTAACAGTCTCCGTTCACTTCAAAGCAGCGGGTAGATGTCATTAGAGGAATTGAAACTGTGCCTTTTGTGAGCGTGTCCCTCTATGGCATGCCAGTGTATATTTAATTTTAACCGAGGATTTTTTGCGAGAGGTTGGGAGAATTCTGCGTTTCCTTTTGACAGAATGTTTCTTAGTACTCGTTCAAAAACATCAGATGTATAACATTCAAAACTCGTTGCTTACAGCCCAAAGCCTAAGTTTTCAATGCCTACTCTGAACTCCACGAATACATACATATGCTGCGAGTACATTTTAGTTCAATCGTCGAAAATGGACCAATTTAAATCGGTAGTTTTTGATGATAAGGAGATAGATTGTACTATGCTTCAATTGAGAAATGCTATGAACGACGTACGAGTACATGCAGGTTATTCCATTTGGTAACGGTTACTTGCTGGGAACCGATTTTGTCGCTAATTTCTGCGCGAAATTGTCCCGTAACACTATGTTTTACTATTCTTAAAATCCGAGTTGGGGACGTGTTGGGGATTTGTTTGTTTTTTTTCACAATGATTTCGTGCACTGGCAGATGAGACGTTCGGAGGATTCAGCAATGACTTTCGACATAAGAGAAAACCAGGGAGCTAGTAGTCGGTATCATAAGGCCGAAGACTCTCTACATCCAGCAGAATGATGGACACTTTGAACACATTTTACGATGAAAATTTGGATAACAAAAAAATATATTCAAAAGATAACGTAAAAACCGATCTCAACTCATTGATCCTCTCCCTGAAGATTACATTGTAACCTTTTTGAATTATACCATGGGAAAGCTGACGTTTTTGGGCAACATTTAAGATTATAGGAGCCTATGACCGTTTGAAGAAAGGTTGATTTCTACAAAATTTCATTTTTAAGTCAAAACCCAAAACATGTCGTTTTTTGTGTAGGTTTATGCTCTTTCCAACAGTGTAAGCAGATGTGAAGTTGTTGGTAAATTGAGAGAGCTATAGCCGTTTCATTATAATAAAATCTCTTTAAAAATCTTTATTTGTCCAAAACTTACAATTTAAGTAAAAAATTTTACGGAACAACTTCGAATAGAAGTCAACTGCTCCGGTCTGTGACCGTTTCCAATTCAACGTTCTGTGTAGCAGATCTTCGGAGGTTACAGTAAGTAGTGTGTTGCTACTAACTAGATATGTGGGTGCCGGCTCATAGGTGGCATGAGGACAACGAAAAGGCTGGCTGCCTTGCAAAAAAGGGCTCGGAATGACACATCGGCCATCGGGCCTGAACCCCACGTAGGAGTGACGAAAAGTCACCTGAATCGTCTGGGAGGCACAGGAAAGAAGCGCCCACTGGCTTCGCCAGCAACGACTAAGGCAGGCGAAAAGGCTCATTACGCTTTCGTGTGTAACGACGAAGGCAATTTTGACGCTCTCCAGACAGGATCTGATTAGCTTCCTCATTGGACACTGCTGGGTATCACCTCAATAAGATGGGCATCTCAGAATCGGTGGAGTGCAGATTGTGCGGTGAGGAGGACGAGACGGAAGAGCACATAATATGTGACTACTTGTTGTAATACTTTTCTCAGAAGCTCATTGAACCCCAAACCATTGCGCAGTCTGCGGCAAAGGACATACTCGGCTTCCTAAGGGGGCGGGTATGTTCGACGTCTTCTATTAAGGAAGAGATAGTGTCACAATAGGCCGATGCGTGTCCGCAGTGACAAAGGGGCTTGTCCCGCACGCCCTCGGAAAGGAACACAAAGTAGATATTTACTGAGCGTACACTTGAGCTGTCAGACAAAAATTGTTTCGGCACTTTACTTTGTTGTTATTTTCTTCCTAACCGTCTGTGTTCTTGGAATTGGAGTCATTAGGGTCCTCTCAAGTTTAAGTTCTTCAAATAAATGAGTTGATGTAAAGATAGCGTTTCTAATTGGAAAATGTACGTAAAGAGGATAAAGAGAACGCTATTAGGAGCTTCTAGGGAAGAATATTCAGAAATTTGGTAATTTGACGAGGAAGGCGAGTCTTGGAAGAATACTCTCTAACCTGAATACACTTATTAACCCTTCAAGTATCCAATCTTGAGGAAGCAAGGGTGGAAAAAACAAGTTTCAGGGCGATCTTGAAGCCATTCTTTCAGCGAAATGAAACCGTTTCCTCTTCCCCTCAACTTTAATGGTCAAGCCTCCGGTCCTATTCAAGAGGAGCCTCTTCAATTTCGGTAACAAGGAAAATCATTGAAGAGCAACTTGGTGGAGGAATGAGAGGGAGAGAGAGAGTGAGTGAGAGAGAGCGGTGCTTCTTGAAGCTGATTGATCGCCCAATCACTTGATTCGCTAACTCAATCAACTCACTAGCTCCACTTCATGGTGGATACTTCTCAGGCCATTATTCAAGTCGAATAATTGTTTTTCATTCGAGACCTGGCAGGTTGTTACGGCACCACGTTTTAGGACAATGACGAATGATCTGCTTCAGTGGAGTAACCACTTGGTCGACGGTGGCACAAGCGTCATACTGGGATTTATTGGCCTGTGGGCTCGCGACTTGTTTTGGGAAGTGCTAAATTCACGTATGCCTAATGATTAAGGATTTTCTGCGCTACGTTTTACCACTAACATGACTATTATTAGATATATTAAATATACTGTGCCACTTTCGTCAGCCCCCACGCACATTCAACGACTGGTATCGCTCTACCAATCTGCTTTTCACTCAGTTATATTTTTTCCGCCGAAGTTAAATAAAAACTGGTAGTACGTAACGCCCTGGAATGTACTGATTACCTTTTAAGCCGCTTCGTGTATTAAGTAGTGTGTAATTGTGAAACCATTGGCTCATCCGTGGGAAAATGACAAGAGCAGCACAAAAATTTCGAAGGAAATCGGTTTTAGTCATTTTGTCCTCATGTTGTCTATTTCTTTGAGTTTTTACACTATAATTGTGATAGTGGATAATATCTTTCCCATGATGACAGTCTCGTGACTAATTGCTCAATAATGATCCTGGCATAAGTTAGAACTTATAAGAATCCACGGCATTACATTCTGGAACTTTAAACTATGTGAAATGTGACGTATTTTCAAATGAATTGAGTAAAAAATTGATTAGATTAGCCATAAACGCGAAATCCGGTGAACGTACGTGCGTCGCACCAGATATTTTTTTACAGTGTTAGCGTTAAGTGCTCTGGAGTAATTGGGTGTTAATTGTTAAAAAAATGTCGATGCGACGACAATAGTTTGAATTCTGGTATTGATCAGATTGCTCATTGGACTAGCAACTTGATTTTGTGAGGAAGCTAATTTCAAATTAATGAAAGAAAACTGTACTGTTCGATGCAAAGCAGATCAGTCCTAGTTTTTGACTCAACAACGGGAAGGTCATTGTTTCTCCAAAGACCTTCGTACCTGCGGAAATTTTTTCCATATTTTCCCTCTCCTCCTTTTTCAGATTCCTCTCCACAACAGACACCTCCTACCGAACTCATTCTCCTACGAATTCTCGCGGAAGCCCGTCATTTCCAGTGCTCCTAACACACAGTCATCTAACACCTTTCACGATACAGTCCTCTCCAATGCCCTACTTGTTCGGCGCTTATATACTCAACTCACATCCTATGTAAGTCCCCTCTTTTTTGTACAACCAAGTCTTCAAGTCTTGTGATATATCATCAATTACAAGTTCGTGCTCAACTAAAACCCGTCTCCGAGATTCATTCAAATCTATCTATCCTGGTCCAAACAGTACAATTTTTACGATTTTTGTTCAATCTATGGTAATTCAATTTTACTACTCGAGTCACACGAAATCGTGGTAGTAACATATGAAAATGCAACGCTTCACAAAACATTCCTCACAGTACGTTCGTCGATTTTTACTTCCGGGCAACTGATCCAATGTGTTTATTAGTGTATGTGAGCCTGTTATAACGACGTTCTATTGCAAGAAACCGGTAGTGCTTAATGAACACCTCCTTGACTTCGGGGGCCCAGGATGAAGTTTGCACAATACAAACGTGAAAAAATAAAATATGAAGGTAAATATGATCTGTAGGCAACAGAAATGAAGAGGATAAACAATAACTGTCTTCGAGGAGATGACCGCGTTTCAAAAATAACGAACTTCCTCGGGTGCATTTAGCAAACTGAATGCTGGTAGCACAACAGTGTGTCAATCTAGCTCCAAGGTAGCAAAAAAAACTAAAATCTCAATTATCTTCCATCAATGTTACTGCCTTTATTAAGTCACCATCAAGTAGGTACATTAAGGGACTGACAAAGTGATGAAACAATAGTTAAAACTCCGGAATTTATCGGGTTGATTCTAACTGTTTCAAGTCCCTGGATGAGCAATCATGGTATAGGTTGCACATTGGAATTTCAGCACGATTTCTTAGAACGCTGGCCGCTCATGAGCTGGATTTTGGAGGAAAATAAAACGCTCAAAAATCGTCTCTTTCGTCAAACGCCTCGATAAATTATTGTGCTGCTCTCGTCACTTTCCCACTAGTGACACTTTTATGGTACTGCCATGTTATTGACCACTGCATGTACAAAAAATGTCATCAAGTTCATTGGGGCAGTTCAAAAAAGGGGATGTTTTGTTTTGACCATGGTAGACTTGAATGAATCACGGAGACGGGTTTTACTGTAACACGAAACTTGTAATTTAAATAGTTGGGATATCACACGATTAGATGTACAAAAACGCTGCAAATTATTACACAACGGTTTATTATTCGGATAATCAGCTTGACCTAGCATTAATGCTCCGAGACCCATCCTGTTCGATTCAGCATCGAAAAATATCATAATGAAACCCAAAAAAAGGCCGAAAAGAACTGAATCGTAATATTAAAATAAACAAAAAACACGAAAGTATCTAGAAAAACTGAATTGTAATATGAAAACATGCACGCTAAATACTAATATCAAAATTTAACCAAAAATCTATGAAAAAAACATAATGAGAATGAAACGAAAGAATCTAAAAAATTGAATCGTATTAAAACGAAAACGTCGGGGAAATTGGAAGAGTAAGGCGAATGGGAGAGACCGGTCGTTGGGAGGAAGCGGCGGGAGGCCGCACTCGCTCGCCTCGAGAGCGGTTGGTTTTTTAATGAGACGGGCGGGGCGGAGGGAATTCAAACGACGAAACGCTTGTAGCTCCCGCGTTGTACTGCGTTTCGTTAATTTTTTAACCGTTTTTGCCCATTACAACCACGGGCTTCTGTCCGATCGGATTGCCGAGATGGCGGGCACAACTAGATACCAAATCGGATTTTTGGGCGAAAGAACGAATTTTTAGACCACGTTAAAGGCACAAAACGGCCCGGACGGCGGACGGCGGACGGACGGGGACGGGGACGGGGACGGGGACAGGGGACGGGGACGGGGACGGCGGACGGACATTGCAAATTTGGAATCTCCATGTCTTGAAACGTAAAGTATCAAATTTTGAGGGGGGGTTGTAAAAAATTTTTCGTGACCGAAAACATAGGGTTATTATTCAGAATGAATAATAAACCAAAACATAATGAGAATGAAACGAAAGAATCTAAAAAAATTGAATCGTATTAAAACGAAAACGTCGGGGAAATTGGAAGAGTAAGGCGAATGGGGAGAGACCGGTCGTTGGGAGGGAAGCGAGCGGGAGGCCGCACTCGCTCGCCTCGAGAGCGGTTGGTTTTTTAATGAGACGGGCGGGGCGGAGGGAATTCAAACGACGAAACGCTTGTAGCTCCGCGTTGTACTGCGTTTCGTTAATTTTTTAACCGTTTTTTGCCCATTACAACCACGGGATTCGTCCGTTCGGATTGCCGAGATGGCGGGCACAACTAGATACCAAATCGGATTTTGTCCGAAAGAACGAATTTTTTAGACCACGTTAAAGGCACAAACGGCCCGGACGGCGGATCGGACGGGGACGGGGACGGGGACGGGGACGGGGACGGCGGACGGATATTGCAAATTTGGAATCTCCATGTCTTGAAACGTAAAGTATCAAATTTTGAGGGGGGGTTGTAAAAAATTTTTCGTGACCGAAAACATAGGGTTATTATTCAGAATGAATAATAAACCAAAAGAGGTGACTTGAACACCCTCAAGAGGTGATACGATTTGAGTATATAAGCGCGAAGGGCCACGGAAGGCGTGAAACTGGTGTACGTGGAAGGAAGGAGAAATCCGACGTACATGTGAATGAGAGATAAAACAAGTGTCTGTTGGGAGAACCGGAGATGTCTGACTTTCGCGAGAATTAGTAGGTGAACGAATTTGAGAGGAATTGACTGTTGGGGAGAGAAAATATCCAGGATAGGGGAAATCTGTTGTCACTTGGAAATAACTGAGGAGGTGGTCTTTCCATAGGTAACAAAAAGGCTTGAGGACGAAGGTGTTTGGGGAAACAATGACTTTCCATAGGGCCAGTGCGTACCGTTAAGTTTGGACGTTCTGAGGTCGGGCGAATGTTGCTCATGACGTTATTTTGGATTCCCAGTCTAAACATCAAACTCGAGCAGATTTCGTTCTGCCGTCCGCCCTCAATCGCACAATTTTCCTTAATGGTCTTTTTGGGCAACATTTTCAGCTGATTACATCATTTCTGTTCCCACTTCGTAAGAGTAAGGATAACCAAACTATTTGGAGTTCTGATCACTACGATAACTACAGTTAGAGTTGAACAGAGTTGGGTAGTGCGATTTCGGCGTCCCATGGTGACATGCTGGTCAAATAGCAAATTAGTTCAACCGTTTTCTTTCCCATTAGTTCGTTGACACACTCACAGATTCTCTACTGAAACAGTGTTCTCGGATTCGGTCCACAAAAAAATGAACAAAAAACAATTCAGCCGGACAGAACTTTTTTTTTTTTTTACTTCGTCAGGATTGGATGAATTGTTATTCAATAGTAGTGTTCTGCTTACAAGAGGAGGAGCTTGAAGATCGAAATAAACATGAAACTCAGAGAGCGTGAGGAGGACTGTATTATTATACGTGGGGAATTGAGTTGAGTTAGAACTGAGCTGAGATCGTGTACAAAAGGGCGGCACAAGGGTAGTACTCGAAACGCGTGAACTGGTGCGGGAAAGTGTCTCGGATGGAGAGAGCGAGAAGTTACTTGGACAAGAGTTGATAGGGGAATAACTGTGCGACTACTGGGAGCCGAGTGTCTCTGGGAAGAGCAGTGTGTCTTGTAATGGTTTTCGCGGCGGACTGCGCGAGGTGGCAACACTGACCGCCACCCGTGCAGGCCGCCGCTGTTTATATTAGCGTCGAGGAGGCAGTTCGAGATCAGAATGGCTATCGGCTCGTCAGCGAATAATATTCCTGTTATAAGTCAGTGTTTAAATTCCCCTTTTTAGGTAAGGTAAGCGATCAGAACTTTGTGTTTCATTTTCCCCATTGTCCCTTTATTGTCATTTAATACAATCCGAGCATAGGTTATTTATTTCATTTCAAAAGGAGTTCGTTTCATTTCATTCATTTCGAGTATTGCCGATTAAATTCAAGTGGGTCTTAATTGCTTTATAATTTAATTTCCCATTACCTTCTTGAGAGTTATTATTTTATTTATTTGATCGAGTGAGTATTATTGAGCGTATTTGATTTGTGTTTCTTTTGGGCCCAGACACGACCTTCACGAGTGTTCTGTACGCGGGAATTGTGAGACAATTCCCCAAGTACGTCACAGTCTTGGAGAAGGAGGTAAATTGAGGGAAAGTACAAAAGGAGATATCAGTTGTCGTTGGAAGTTAACCCAAACTTAATCTCTTTGTCGGTGGAGAAGCCGACGGCTGAAGGGGCAGTTCTCGGACTTCCCCGTGGCATCACATGAAAAGAGCTGAAACCGTTGGATTGGGCGGACGCACCAGGTAAAGGAATCAGCCTTTCAGCATGCGCTGAACAAGTATTGTTCATGAAGTGGTCAACGGTTGAGGAAGTATTCTACAGAATATCGACGCGTTATACATTAGCAGTTTGCCGCCTCTGGCTCGGTCTCGGGTTTGAGTTATGCCAATCCAAGGCTAACGGTTCAATTCATATTAATGATTCAACAGGCTAGAGCACGAAGGGGCTACGCTATTGAAGGGTACTTCCATTGGTCAGATACTGCTCAACGTAGGGTTATATAAACAGCTTGGCATTGCTTTACCACACCGAGTATAAGGTACGTTCGTCGACGTTCGCACTCGAGGAAAAACTAAAGAGGCTCAAAGAGGTTCAGAGAAGGATCACCTCACAGTCAGACGAGAACGGACTCAAACTCCCTGGCAAGCAACACTCTAAAATCGGCTTATTTGAATACTGAGAGGAAAAACAAAGACAAAGACTCTAGTATCTCATATCCTCAATCAGTTACCTTGCGATTGTCCAACTTTAAAGAAAAACAGAAGAGCGCAATTTCCCTTTAAGTGTAAGTACATGATCGTCTGAAGTGGGTTCTTTGCGTGAGTGGATAGAGCGAGAGACTACAAAAATATCATCGTATTTCCACAGAAGTATTTTTCAAGAGTGCCAGACTATTTCAACCCATCGTGCAACATGCATTAATAATTGGACGAGGAACACATAAATAGTTAGTTAACATAGTACAACAAACACAACTGAGTATTTGTTTGACTGCAGCCCATAAGATATGTACACAAAATATTATAACTTTTATTTTAATTGAGAGAAAGTTCGAAGGGTCAGCGGGACCCCTAAGGGTAAAACTAGTTCACTCAATTTTGGTTTATTATTATCACGAAACATTTTTTACAACCCCCCCTCAAAATTTGATACTTTACGTTTCAAGACGTGGGGATTCCAAATCTGCAATGTCCGTCCACCGTCCCCCGTCTGCCATCCCCCGTCCGCCGTCCGGGCCGTTTTGTGCCTTTAACGTGGTCTAAAAAATTCGTTCTTTCGCACAAAAATCCCATTTGGTATCTTGTTGTCCCCGCCATCTCGGCAATCCGATCGGACGAAGCCCATGGTTGTAATGGGCAAAAAATGGTTAAAAAATTAACGAAACGCAGTATAACGCGGGAACTACAGTGGAAGTAAACGTTTCGTCGTTAGTACTCTCTCCCTCCCTCTGGTCTCAATAAAAAACCACCCGCCCGCTCGCCTTGCAACGCCTCCCACTCGACTCGCAACCCGTCCCAGTTTCCCCGACTCTTTTCGTCCGACGGGGGCCTGGCGCCTGGGGAATATTTAGTTTCCGTCGTTCCGTTGTAGTCAGGTCATGTTTCGTATGGTTTACTAGTATTCGATGCTGAATTGAATGGGATGGGTCTCGGAGCAGTAATACCTAGTTATTGTTCATGAGAATAATAAATCATTGTGTAATAATTTGCAGGGTTTTTTTCCATATTATGTCATCAGTAGTATTAGGTACCAAGTGAAAGTAGTTCTAAGTGTCCGAAACTGTTTAAAAAAACACAAGCTAATACCGAAATATGTTTGGCTGGCCTGATAACACAATCACGTAACTAATATGTGGCGAGGTAGCCATATCATAATGTAAGAAATCAGTCAACACATCAGTACATCGCTAAATGTTTTGACTGTCGCAAGTTTACGAGTCGTTGATTAACTCGAGTGTTTAGCTTCAAATAAGACAAAATATCTGGTGCAATGTATCACACTAATCTCCTCAGCCCCACGTGCATTCAGTGATTTGTATCGCTCCAGCACCTAATCCATGTGAGCCTGATGAAACGTCTCTAAAACGACAACTGGTACTGCGTTATTACGTTGCTCCTATGTACGTCAAGAATTTTATTGAGAAGATAGCATAATTAATGGGAAAATGTCCAGATGCTTTTCTCTGAAGGTTCTTGTTTAATATTCCCTAGTTATGAAGTAAACGCTTCGAAAGAGTAAGGTCGGACGCATCAACCAACCTTGTCTCTACTCCACAAACATTCAGCGATTTCCATGATTTCAAAAATATTCCAATGTATTTTTACTGAGTTCATTCGAGTTAATGATTGGTAAAACATAAGAAAATCCGGAATTTATTTAAGCTGTCCTAACAATAGAGGATCGTGTTAAGGTTTTTGGAATTGTCTAAAGCGCACACACGGGTGAAACCTCGAAGAACGCCTATGATGCTCCTAGCCAACGTTACCTTTGTCAACCGTACTATGCAGAGCAGCTGCAAACTCGGAGTGCTTACTGGGCGAAGAGCAGAGGGTATTGTCACGTCACACCTTTGCAGGTAGTCTGCGGTTGAGACATCCCAGCCAGATGCTTGCTTAGTAATGGCAGGGAGAGGCGGAACCTTGAGTCCTCCACAACGAACTGGAGCATGAATATCCGTACCTGGATATCCTTACATCAGACGCTACATAAGTGGCCTAACCAAACGCGCGCACTCTAGAGCGAACCGTTCCACAGTCGACCTCCCAAAATGTGAGGTTGAGCTCAAGTAGCTCTCTGAGCGAGTGCGATCGGAGGAAATGTAACACCTGCCCCAGATTCAGTAGAACCCAGGTATTTTTCAGAAGATACACAGGGCTTCCAGCGAAGGAGGTTGCATCAAGAAACTCGATCCCAAGGCACGCCACATCTTGAGGATCCTCTTGCCAGACCCTGGTAGTTTGGGAATGACGAAACCAATATCCACGATCTGGATAGGACGGCACCTAAGAGACCGAGCCACAATTCTCAGAACTCACCACCAATTCACGCTCACCTGAGGAGAGATCAATTCTTGAGTTCTTGAGGCACGTTACTTAGTATCTACCACAATGTTAAAGAGTGTGGGAGACGGGGGTCCCTCTGCTGAACGCCACGCCCGATTGGCACGTCCTCCAACACCTGTTCTCCAATCTCAACCTGGTTCATACTCTCGTAGTAAAGTAGTTAACAGCCAGCAGCTTCACAGCCTTAGGGGCTTTATGCGGTGAAGTACCTTCAAGTCCAGCTGAACACACACACACACACACACACACACACACACAAACACTTTTCAAATTGGCGTTTTTGTTCCAAGTAGCCTTTTAAACGTAAAGATTGGAAGAAAACTCAAATTTCCTTTCTTCTACGTAAACCTAAGGGAAGTAAGAAGTTAGTCAGTATTTAATATCTGAACAGCTGTCGTATCGTATAAGCCCAGATACGACAGTATTGCTACGGTCGCTGTTGATAACTTCAGAAGAAAACACTCAGTTCAAGGACCGATATCACGGTATACATACATCATTTGACAAACCAATCATTGCCAAAAATACCTCTCTCCGCTCAGCGTACTCGGAACTCTCTCTCTCTCTCTCTCTCTCTCTCTCTCTCTCTCTCTCTCTCTCTCTCTCTCTCTCTCTCTCTCTCTCTCTCTCTCTCTCTCTCCCTCTCTCTCTCTCCCTCTCTCTCTCTCTCTCTCTTTTTGGAAAGAGGATCGCAATTCCGGATGTGCTGCCTGTGCCGGTTGATGAGCTGAACGATCATTTTGGTCGTAAAAGGGGGAAGTCATGCTTGCCGGGGTTGACAGAAGAGTACAGAACTATGACCAGGGTTAGAACTAATCATTTCGAATCCATTGTAATTGACCAGTGCGCGGTGGAAAAAGTTATTTCGTCATTAAGTCGAGCGCCGTAGGAATCGATGGAGTTTCGATAGAAGTATTGAAATTACTAGTTGATGTGATAAGTCCGGTGCTCACTCACATCTTTAGTGAGTCCGTGAAAACAGGGATCTATCCTGGATACTGGAAGCAAGCTGCTATTCAGCCTTTGAGAAAAATAGAGAAGCCACTGGGTGTGAGCGATTTCAGACCGATAAGTATTCTGTGCGGCCCCGCAAAAATATTTGACAAGTGTGTCGACCAGCAGTTCAACGATTTCGTGTGTGAAAACGATATTTTGGACGACAGGCAGTCAGCATATCGTGTGGGTTGTAGTACAGAAATTGCCCTAATAAGAGAGCTCGATGACGTGAGGAATGCCATGGACGAAAAAAAGGTCACGATTTTATTGATGATCGACTTCTCCCAAGCCTTCGATCGAGTGCAGCACACACTCCTGCTGGCAATACTACAGTCAATAGGAGTTTCAGGCAAAATGCTGCAATGGTTTGGCTCATATCTGAGTTTAAGGACTCTGAACACAAGGTCACCAAACGGTATCCTATCAAAAAGCTGTGTTTTGGAGGAGGGGGTACCCCAGGGTTCCGTATTGTCAGCTAGGCTATTCACCGTTTTTTAGGCGTCTTTTTACGCAGTGCGGGTGTATGGTATACGCGGATGACCTACAGCTTTATACAAGCGTACCTGTTTGACGCAAGTCAAATCCGTACGAGTTCTTTGAACTCGGACTTCCCTCTCGAACCGTTACCTGAACAAGGGGTTGCCCCTGAACTGGGGTTTTTTCCTTCATTGTGTCTCCTCTCCTCAATCTCAGGTACAGCTCGGCGAGAGACAGCTCATCCCCTGCCCGGCTTGTTATAAAACCCTTCCCTTTTACTTTTATGTCCATTACAGTTTTAATCGGCAGTCCGTGCGCTTGTCCGTTTCACTCATACCCACCCTCCAGTGAAAATCTCCCAACGCCCAAACCCCTTGTAATTGTGGTCTCATACATAATCTCGTGAGCAGACTAAGTTCGGTAGTATTCTACAAAGTGAAGTGCAAGCTAACTTTTAACATATTCTCCGTGGTACACGAATTCCGATTATATTATAGTTTGTAAATATTTCCGCGATCACCACTCTAAATACAGTCCTCCTACGTCATTAACTTTATCTATTTGTACCTAACAGTACCATAGTCTCATCTGTCAGAAGGAGTCAAGACAATAAATGAGGAGTTGCTACGCGTGGTGTCATGGTGCGACAGCCATGGAATGACGATAAATGCTGCCAAATCTAAAGCCTTGGGACCACTAAGCTAGTGACACAGTGTGATGCGATGTGGACACCAGAAGTGTGCATTAATAGTGAACCACTAGAATACGTGACTAACGTAAAGAACCTGGGGATAAATGTATCACGCACGCTGTCATGGTTGCCACACGTCACGCTCTTATGCAAACGTGTGTAAGGTTCAATATACCAGCTTCGCGGGTTAGCAGTAGATATGCCGTTAAGTGTTGAGCAAGCTGAGGCTTGCCGAAAGCTTGGTACTGTATAACTTTGATTGCGCCATACTAGCTTTCTGCGACATGAACAGCGAGCAGTGCGAAAATATGCAGAAAGCACTGAATTCGGCAGTACGTTTCGTTTATCGCCTCAAAACGGATCATCACGTAACGCCACAGTATCTGAGGTTGGGCTGATTGAAGGTGAGGGGAAGAGTCGCGCTTGCCTCTGCGACCATGTTGTTTAGGATCCTTAATCTCTGTCTTAATCTTTCTTTCTCACACTCTCTCACTCTCTCTCTCACTCCCTCCCTTCCCTCCCTCTCTTTATCTCTGGTTTTTCCTGGCCATACTTCTCCACATCTCTCTTCCTACGACGGACAAGCATAGTTCGTGATTTTTGACGAATTTGCATAGTACCTTCCAACCGGTTATTAAGCAACCTTGGCATCCGTCCGCAGTATATTCGGAGACAACACCGTGCCGTCATTACTACATTTTTATCCCCGTTTACACTATTCTTGTACTCACAGTACATACATTAATTGTGCTCTGCTACAGTAGCGGAATTTTACATTTTCAACATTCTTTCTGTCGTTTAAATTCTCTCTTTCGTCGTAAACAAACACTCTTAATGAGAAGAGATATTCTCAATTTTTGTGATCCATTTTTCCCTGCAAAACGTCCACACGAGCGTGCCACTGCACGGAATAGCAAATAAATTATTATGCGTAGCTTTTCTAACTCCGACATTTTTGCACCCCCCCCCCTCCCACCAACCGGGTCAACTTCTGTTCAGGCACATTTGGGTAGAAGGTGGTTGAGAGCAGCTCTGATCAAAAGAGCAAGCCTGCGAGCAAGACAATCCAATGGATTAGTAATGAGCGCCTGTTGTTGCTTCGGCCCCTCCCTTTTCAAACCGGATTTCTGATTTAGAATTCCGTAACCTCGTAAACAGGAGTTGGCGCCGATCGAAACGTTTTCAGACGGCGAAGTTGCGAAGCACGCCATTCTAGTCCTGCTTGTAGAATCGGTGTCTATTGTTTGAGCTTCCAGTTGCTAATTTGCTTAGAAAATCTTCGCTATCGTTGTTGAAAGATGTCGATTTATAGATAGTTAACCTGGTTTCGATGACAGTACGGCGGGAGAACGGCCCAGACAATTGAACTGGTTCTTTTGCTTTATTATTAATTCTAAATAATCCACCTATGTTTTCGGTAAGGAAAATTTTTTACACTTGGAGGGGGGGGCTCCAAATTTGATACTCTAGGTTTCAAGACATGGGAATTCCAGATCTGCAATGTCTGTCTGCCGACCGGAGTGGTATTCAAAACCCGTTCTTTCGCTCAAAATCTCATTTGGTATTTAGTTGTGCCCGCCCGCTTGGCAATCCGATCGGAGGAAACCCGACAAACTAGATATCAAGTTTGAGCTGATTTGGTAATGTTGTTTTCTCTAACACAGACTAACACACACAGACCATTTTCCCAAATAGTGTTTTTCGGACTCAGTAGGGTCTCAAACGTAAAGATCTGAAGAAAACTCAAAAAAAAAATTTTCAGCCGATTACATAACTTTCCTTTCTACTTTCTAGAGCCGAAGAAAGTAAAAATAGTTTAAAAAATTAACAAAAACGCAATTTCGGCAGTTCAATCACAAATACACCGTGTTTGGCATCGTTTTCAAGGTATTTTTACATCCTGGGTCGAACGGAACGAGTATCAGACGTGTACAAATGCGTTTAGAGACATTACAGTAATTATAGTGAGCAAAGTCTACTAATTGAAAGAACTCCCGGGACAATAACTATAGAAAAAGTAATCGTTTCATCATTTGTACTCCCTCCCTCACATTAAACCCACCCAACGCCACATCGTGCCAATTGTATACAGGCACCTATGGGTGCCTGGCATATTTAGTCTTCGACGTTCTGTTGCAGACAGGTCATGTTTCGTATGATTTACTTGTTTTTCGATACTGAATCGAACGGAGTGGGTCTTGTAGGTGTGAGATTACGTCAAGCTGTGCTAGAGGAAGAACAAACGGTTGTGTAATCATTTGAAGCGTTTTGGTTTATTATTCATTCTGAATAATAACCCTATGTTTTCGGTCACGAAACATTTTTTACAACCCCCCCTCAAAATTTGATACTTTACGTTTCAAGACATGAAGATTCCAAATTTGCAATGTCCGTCCGCCGTCCCTCGTCCCCCGTCCGCCGTTTTGTGCCTTTAACGTGGTTTAAAAAATTCGTTCTTTCGCACAAAAACCCCATTTGGTATCTAGTTGCGCCCGCCATCTCGACAATCCGATCGGACGAAGCCCATGGTTGTTATGGACAAAAAATGGTTTAAAAAATTAACGAAACGCAGTATAATCGCAAATAAGCCGTGTTTCGTATCGCCGGCTCGACTCGGAACGCCCTTTGGACTTCCAACGTCCTGCCAATTGCCGAGCGAGGGTTCGCTGGAAGCCTCAGTCCCAATTTCTCCGACTCTTTTTGCCCGACGGGGCGGAGGAAGGTTAAGGCCTCTTCCTCCGCACACCCCTCCATCGGATCATAAATGCCTACAGACGTTTATGGGCGCCTGGCGCCGGGGGAATATTTAGTTTCCGTAGTTCCATTGTAGTCAGGTCATGTTTCGTATGGTTGACTAGTATTTTTCGATGCTGAATTGAATGGGATGGGTCTTGGAGCACTAATACTAGGTCAAGCTGTTCATGAGAATAATAAACCATTGTGTAATAATTTGCAGGGGTTCACGATTTTTTGAAGATGTGAAAATAAAGTTATGAACGATTTTCATAAACCAAAATGTACCAAACGCTAGAGCTTTTGGTATTTTTCTTTTGGCTGTTACCATTTGATCAAATTTTGAAAGTATTTTCTGATAGTTTTTACTCAACTGTTCTTCTCCATAAATATATCTATGAAAGTTCGGTGAACAGAGACGTTGGCCTATGAAGCATAAATAGAGGATTTTCACTTTTGGCAAAACGGCTTCTACGATTTTTACAAAACTCACAGAATGTTTTTCAATAAATGTTCCTCTGATAGTCCAGTGAACAGAGAAAAAAAATAAAGAGTCGAAAGTAGTGTTTTTTTTAACATTTCGTAATTTCCCGAGTAACTGCGTCGCCAGATTTGATCACTCTTATGCCCACATTTTGTTCTTCATATATCTGTATCTGTCTGAACGAAGATATAAGCCACGATAGCTCGGCAAACGAGATTTGTCGAACATTAATTACCGTTTTCCCAATTGTCTCAAAAATGGCTTTTACAATTTCGATTTTTTGTACGGAGTACTGCATTTTGTTATTCATAAAAGTTCCTGTAGAAATGCGTTGAACGAAGTCATAGCGCCCGTACATGTAGCAGGTCATCGAATTTACGTGGGTTGCGGAAATTTGTGTGTTGCTACGAACCAGATATTTTTATTTGAAAACCCGCTATATTATTACGTGAATTGTCCATCTAGAGGAGAATGGATGCATCTTCCTCCATTGAGGTCGAGGAAATAGGTGACATATCTTACGTGTAAAAACTGAAAACTGAACAACTATGATCGAAACGCAATAGCTTCCAAATTGTGTCTGTTACATCTGAGTCTCAAGAACAAAGCTTCAATAGCGATCATCGAGTTGGTCAACAAATACCCTGACATGTTCCATTAAGATTGCAAACCCATTTCGTTCACCAACACGATAAAACACATAATCAGGAACACGTACGACGTTCCTGTTTATGGCCGAAGTTATAGGTTTCACGAAGTCGCCAGAAAGTCGATCGGTAGAGCGAATACTGGGTCAAGGGGTCGTCACGCATAGCGATAGTTCGTGGAAAGGTGCGTTGGGTGCCATTTAGGTCGTTCCCAAGAAGGCTAATGAAGGAGGTAAACATAAATTTTGAATCTTCATTGATTACGGAATTTTTAATGTTTTAAAAATGTTGTTGTTTGACGATGGTGGAGTTAGTTCCCCACATTTCTGAATCGCTTCACTAATAGAGATATTCTATATGTAAAAGATGCCAGAACTCGTCGCTAGTTACACCCGACGTATTTTGACTCACATTTACAACATAATGGGTGAAACAAGCTAGGCTACTTTTCTAGCCTGCCGGCTTGTTGGGAAAAGCTCCCCCCACCACCACCATCAAGTCTGATTGTTCAGGCACTGTGCATGGGAGCGCCTTCAGCAATCTTTAGAGGTGTGACCGAGTCTGGTGAGCATTATCGCGAGGGGGAGGTTCCCAAGACTCCAGTTTACGACGTCATGCTTGGGCAAACGTGGTGAATCGTTGCACTTGCTCGCCCTCGCGCATCCTGGATTGTGGGCAATTTAAAAGTACATGCAGAGCATCCTCCACTTCTGCTTTACCGCATGAGCAATCGATGATTGTTCTTCTTTTGAAGTAGAGGAGCCGCCCTGAAAGAAGCTGTACAACTGCAAAGGTACCATTCCATCTACCTATTTGCACGCGGTCCATAGACGACGGAAGAATGGTATATAGGTGGGGCGCCCTGCTTCCTGTGCTCCATTGCTCTGCCAGTGATCCAGTACGCGTACGTGGGCTAGTTTGAGTGCCCATTGATGTGCTCGAGTTGCCTTACAGAGACCATGACTCGCACAGCCCCTCCGTACTGTTTCAGCCATCCGTTTTTGAGGAGTGCGCCACTAGAAGATCTAGCATGGCATGAAAGACCTGGTCCTATATGCTGGCAGGATAGCAAGTAAGATGTAACACTGCACGCTTTTGGCTTTTTGTCGATGATGCTCCGACCGAACAATGGGCAGGAAAACTGCCCGACATCATTAAAAACTGAGTGTAACTCGAAGGCCCCCATGTGAGTCCTGACAGTGTGACCTCACGTGTGCCATGAGGACTGAGCACTTCCTCGGAGAAAGACTAGTTGTTCCTTTGGACGGTGTCTCTACCTTTCTGAAAAGCAAAGATATAGACACCCACATGTAACCAAAGTAATCAAGAAAGTGCCAAAAGCAAAGGAGCAAGTGGATTGTCCGAAATCACAGCACAATAACGTTTGCCCGGGCAGAACACGACGCCTTCCATAGTTTTCTTATCAGACGAAGCAACAGATCGAAAACGACGCCACGCGGGTCTGTTCTGTCCCAGTTTTGAGTCCGTGCGTATTAATAAACCCGACCGTATTATCATTGACGGAGAGGCCGCTACAGACGACGACCTCGGCTGTAGTTTTATGGCGACCCATCAGAGAACAAACCCTCTGCTTCTCCTCCGGTCTCTCACAAACGTATAGTTAAGCCTGCGTATTCACAGGCTGGCCACAGCGTGGATATCCTTTTGAATTTTCAGTGCGAACACGTATTTGGAGAGAGGGAGAGTGGTTCAGTGGCAGAACGTTGTCGAGTCGTCGGTTTGACAGCAATTAGCCCCCCCCCCCCCATCAACCCTCTCACCACTACCGCCATGAACGGACTATCAATTTCGACTCAGCTGAGGGTTAAATCCACCCTACGCCGGCCTACCACTGCTTCCCAACAAAAAGAGAGTGAAAAATGGATCCTTTTGAAATTTTCATTTTCTTTCGCCGTGGCTCAGTTTTAGCGGTTATTAATTGGCCGGGGAACTAATTCGACCACAGATTCGTAGGACTTGATCCGACTACGAACACAAAGGTCGCTTTTCACGGGCCCATCGAGAGATTTCTATATCATAAATGTATCACTGTAATGTGAAAGCCGGATTTTCAAAATAATGGTTCAAAGTGGGGCAACATTTATGCGGCGTATATAACGCTAAACAGGAACACATCCGTTGCGGAATCGGAAAACAAATCTGTGAAGGATTATACCATCATCATTTTCATTCGTACAATTGGTCATCCTCCTGCCTAACTTTGAAATCCCTCGCAACTATTTTCTAAAACATCTGGACCGTTACAGAACTTTTCTCTGCCTCGAGCACGTTCAGAAATGTTTATCACTTTAACAACTCCCTGGTTTCCCTACTTGTTGGTTAAATGGAGCCACCAACCTCCTGTCACATAGTTAAAATGGTCGATGCTGAACGCAGCGAATGGTATAATAAGTCCGCCGAGTGTGGGTATTCGAATTTTAGAAACGAGCGGTGCGAAGCAACACACAACATTCCGCCACCCCCGTAAGTTCGAACACCAGCTACATATGCGGGTGCTATATCTTCATTCAACGCATTTCTACAGGAAAATTCATGGAGAACAAAATGTAGGGACTAGTTAGTTGACAGTCATTCGTAAGTTTAATTGAAATCGTCTGAGCCGTTGTTGAGAAAATTGGAATACTGATAAATTAATATTCGACAAATCTTTTCTGAGTTGACTTGGTTTATGTCTCCGTTCAACACATATATACAGAAATAATTATGGAGAACGAAACGTGGGTTTGGGTGACTAAAAGACACCCCATTAGGATTTATCACATCTGGTGAAGCAATTACCCTGGAATTTACGGAAATGTTCTAAAAAACGTTATTTTCGTCACATTTTGATTTTTATCTCAGTTCAATGGACTGTCAGAGGAACATTTATCGAGAACAATATGTAGATAATAACTATTTGAAAACACCTTGAAAGTTTGGTGATAATCGTTGAAGCCGATTTGCCAAAAAGCGTAAAAAAACCTATTTTTGCTTCGTAAGCCTATATCTCCGTTCACCGTATTAACATGGAGATATGTATACAGAAGAAAAGTTAGTTATTGATTAGTAGGAAATAATTAGAAAGTTTAATTAAAATCATTTGAGCCGTTTTCGAGAAAAACCCAGTTTTTACTTTCCTTGCTCTACGAAGTAGAAAGGAAAGTTATGTAATCGGCTGAAAAAAAAATTTTGAGTTCTCTTCAGATCTTTACGTTTCAGACCCCCCTGAGTCCGAAAAACACTATTTGGGAAAATGGTCTGTGTGTCTGTGCGTGTGTGTGTGTATGTGTGTCTGTGAACGATTTTTAGAAAAACCACCGAACCAAATCAGCTCAAACTTCATATCTCGCCCGGAAGTCACTATGGGACGCCAAAATGAGGGTATGAACAAAATCCACCGAAATTTAACTATAGTTATCATAGTGATCAAAACACCAAATATTTTTTTTCTCAAAAACGACTCTAAGGATTTTGATTAAATTTTTTATATTGATAGCTCTTAATAAGGCAATTATACCATAAAATTTCCATTCGTGGGAAAATGACTAGAGCAGCACAATAAATTACCAAAACTTTCGACGAAATCGATTTTAGCGCAGTTTTTAGAGAAAAGCACCGTACCAAATCAGCTGAAACTTGATGTCTAGCCTACAGGTTACCATGGGACGCAATAATGAGGGTATGGGCAAAATCCATCGAAAGTTAACTATGGTCGTCATAGTGATCAAAACACCAAATTTTTTTTCTCAAAAACGGCTCTAACGATTTTAATTACATTTTTTATATTGATAGCTCTCAATAAGGCAATTATACCATAAAATTCTCATTCGTGGGAAAATGACGAGAACAGCACAATAAATTATCAAAATTTTCGACGAAAAGCGTTTTTGGCGTGGTTTTTTCCTTTTAAACTCCGCTGGAAGTTTTATAGAATGTTGAAAAAATTTGGTATTGTAGTCCAATCCAATACCTAAAGGGTGAGTGTTTAAAAACGCTCATGAGATACATGGGGCTCACTCCAGAAATTCCTGAATTTCAACTACTGCCGTTTCGCTTACTACCAGTTCTAACAGTTATTTTCCAATAACTCTGCAAAAGTAATTACTATCCTTTTTTTAAAAAATCGTGTTTACAGCCACATTAGTTATCTGTGTACCAATTGCTCAATAATGGTCCTGCAATGAGTACGAGCAGCACATTAAATTCCGGAACTGTAAGCGCTACCGCTTTCTGCTGCCGTAAAGCGTTGTTTGACCAAGTTCAAATGAACTGAGTGATAAATGAATTGATTAAATAGAATTAGCTATGTACAAATTGAATTGACGTAGAGCTAAGGAAAGTTGTGTGTTGCAACGCACCAGATATTTTGGTACATTTTCGTCCCCCACCCCCTTCCCCATCGACTGAAATCGCCCATAACCTTTTTTGGTGTCTACAAAAAATAACGAACAAAACGAAAAAAGAACCAGCTTTATCGGATCAGCCGTTCTCCCATAAACCGATCTACGGACAAACACACACGGACCACGCGCCGAAATTAGGTTTATTAGACTCAGTAGGCCTCAAAACGTTAAGATCTGAAGAAAACCCACATTTTTTTGTTGATACGATTACTATACTTTCCTTTCCCTTTGGGGTAGTGGAAAGTAAAAATGGAACTGCCTCTCACGTGGGTTGATATTTTGTTAACATTATAAGGTTCCCCTTAGATGGAGCTACCTACTCCCCGTCACATAGTTGTTGGCTCTCGATAAATGTTGGCTTATATCTTCATTCAATGGATGGTTACCGAAATAATTACATAGGCCGAGGTGCGTTCATGGGTCACCAGAAGGCGCTTTTCCCAACAATTTCAATTTCAGTTCATTCTCGGATCCTGTGGAAACGTTGAAAACCTTCAAAACACGATTTTTGGCACACTGGTTATTATCTTCGTAACAATCCATCAGAGAGACTCATGGAGGATCAGCATTGCCTAATTCCAAATACGGTGAATTTGATGAAAATCTTTCTAGGCGTTTTATTAAAAATATGGAAAAATTCTTTTAGGTTTATAGACCTATGAATAATTTTTGGACTAATAAAATGGGATCCACAGTCACACATAGGTATTTGGTCTTATTGGCTTGAGGTAAACTTTTCCATGTTGAACTGGTATTCAGTTAATGCAACATTCACATGCTTAGCCTCGTTGCTTCTGATTTTCTATTGGCTATGTAGTTTTAAAGTTTGGAGATAGATTCTTAGATTTTGATAGTGGTTATCGTTACCACTATCCGAAAAAGTGCATGTGGTATATTACTCAGTGGAATTGCCCAGTGGAACTCGAGCATCTGCTTTTTTTTTGGCTCCATCACATTTGACTCTGAAGTATCTACAGGAAGTGGTTAGAGTCTTTGACCTCAGACTTCCGTGCGTCATTGTCCCCGACCGCCTAATTGTCTCCAACTATTTCAATACCTGCCCCTCACCTGGGGTTTTCCCCTTTCTTTATTTCTTTCTCCCAATTTCATTTTCCTAGCGACGACAGAGCTCTTCCAAAATCATTCTGCTTCCAACTATCGCCCCAGTAACTTCTCGCTTTCTCATACAGTTGCCTGCGCCAGTTCACGCGTTCCGAGTACTGCCCTTGTGTCGCCCATTTGTACTCCATCTCACCTCAATTCCGCACGCACATATAATACAGTCCTCCTCACGCTCAGCGAGTTTCAGTTTTATTGTGATCCTCACCACCCCATTTCTTGCACCCAACTAACTAACTAACTAACCACGTTGCAGCTACTTGAGGGAGAAATGCGAAAAGGCCCATTTTTGGTACAATTTGTTTCTTGGCACTCGAAGAAACTGATCGTTTCCGCACTTTCATGAAAAAATGAACAAAACGAAAAATGAACGAGCCCAACCAGTTGAGCCGTACTCTCGCATATCACATAACAGGCACACACAAACACTAAGAGGGCCTCAAGATGGGAAAGACACTCAACTTTTTGTTAACAGGATTGCAATACTTTTCTTTACCCGTTGGGTAATTGAAAATAAAAAGGCTGACTAGAAGGATTTATCTTTTGAATGTTGGCTATTTTTTGTGCCTTCCTCGTCGCAGGTAGAGATTGGTTTATGTTCATTGATTCATTCATTTGCTGGCTTTTCCTCCGTACCTCCCTCCCACCGCAATTTTTTGTCGGCACATCGAACATTTTCCATTTCGAAACAGCTAGGAACGAGAAAAAGGTGTTTCAGGGCACTAAACGGTTTCTTTCTCTTCGACGTTGAATTCACCCCTCCACCACTTGGAATTCATAAAAGCTGCCCCTTCAGGTCTCCGAGGACGTCCTTTGAAAGAGGGGGATCAAATTTTGCTCTCCCCTGAGCGAAATGACGTGTCCTCCGAACCGACCTTGGATGGAGCCGCAAAATAACTTGGCAGTAACTCAGGGATTGACTTGAAACCGCGGAGCTCCGAAATTAGATCGGAATAATTGAACAATGTCGCCGTTTTAATTTTTTAGCTACCTATTTTACGAAGCTCCTCTTCACCCCCGCCATCGCCACACCTTTCGTCTTTCTCTGTTTCCTGAACCTAAAACCTTGTTGGAAATAGGGGATTCAATTATTTGGATCGGTTGGCTTCACGATTCCTTTATTTCCGTTATCTCCCCCTCCCTCACTCTCTCTCTTTTCTCCTTCACCGCCGCCTCCCATGTTCCTCACTCTCGCAGATAGAGAAAATCGAAGTTTTCCCAAAAGGGTTCGACGGGGCAAGGAGGGAGAGAATGTTTGGTCGACGAGATAGAAAGGAGAAAGCGGGGTCAAGTAGAAGATTTTAATTGGGTTCGAACGGTTCGGTCCCTGGCTATCGTTCTTTATACATCTCTGACCAACCTCGCTTTTGTCCAGCAGAGGACAAGGGAGAACCTGGAGAGTTGAAGGCACCCATGGGCTAAAAAAAAAAAAAAGATGTTCCCTCGGAACTTTATCTTCGGGTCTTACCGACCGAGGTCTATGTTGACCTGTCAAACGTGACTTGTTATCAGTGGGGTGTAATCACGCGATAGTCGCGCGTCTGGTTACAGGAAAGAAACCCTTTGCTGTGTTGCCTGCGGTGGTCTACAAACTTGATCTATGGGAAGGTATATGGCAAGAAAGGTTCTCCACCTTTGCTTTTTAAAAACGTTCCACTTTCATCGAAGAACTAAACCGAAGTCTGATTCGGACTTCAATTCTCGACCTGCCAACGCAGCGAATTGAAGATCGTCGTATGAACAAAAATATGGCAAAGTCCTTCGAAATAATATGAAACGGCGTTTTTACTTTCCTTGGCTCTACGAAGTAGAAAGGAATATTGCCATTACATTCGAAGTAGTGATCCACCGTGTTTTTTTTTTTTTTGTTTTTTTTGAAACGGTGGATGCAGGTGATACCCTCACTGCAGCCACAAACAGGCCTATTGTAAGGGCGTCCATGATCCTCAGGTCATGGCCCCCCTGCACCACCCCCAGGCCACACGGCACTGGTCTCACTTGTTGTGACGTCACATATGCACCCCCAAGCGGCACCGCACAAAGCGGAGGATATTCGCAAGTTCTGCATTCGCCACCTCTTCTGGCTGAAGAAAGGGCCTCCCAAACACACAACGTCGCGATGCCGCGAGTCCATTGCACGTGCTCTGTCGTCTCTGGCCCTACCTCGCAGAACCTGCATATCTGTACCTCACACTTGCCAATGTTTACAAGGTGGTACCTCAGCGGACAGTGACCTGTAAACAGGCCACATAAGATCCTCATATCCTTCCTCCCCAGTGCAAGCACCTCCTTGGACCCCCTTCTGGAGAGTCGAATGATGGGTTTTAACTGTCTAAGGCTGGGCAGCCCCAACCAATGGGCAGCCCAGCATCTATCCTCCCATTTGCCAACCTCTCTATGTAGGTGGCTCCTGGTAGTCCCAACAAAGGGCTCAGGGCTGATAGAGGTCCAACCTATCAGCCCGTTTGTTTCCCTCTAAACCCTGATGCCCTGGCACCAACAGAGTGTTACACTGTTGTCATCAGCCAGGGCCTTCAGTCCAGTCAGACACTCCCACACCTGCCACGATGTAAGACAGTATGAGGCTAAGGCTTTGAGAGTGGCCTGAGTGTCCACCATGATGTAGATTCTCTGCCCCTTCAGTCCCCTTTGCAGCAGCCACTGCACACAGACCGTCAGCGCAGCCACCTCTGCCTCGAACACTGTGGCCAGCGACACCAATGGGATCACTATGCTGATTCTCGGCCCAAAGATGCCTGCCCCTGCAAGGCCTATGTGGAGTGGAGCTAAATCTAGCAAGACCTCCAGTGCTGCCATAGGGCATGATGTCATACAGCCTGTAATGGCCAGACACGCCCAACGCTGCAGTTTATTCAACTGCAACTGCACTGTTTTATTTTCCACCTAAGTCCACCAGACCAGGGCTCCATAAGTGACTATAGGAGTGTACAGCCACTGGATCATACCAGGCCTCAGCCCCCATGTTTTCCCCACAAACCTCTGAGCTGCCCACATCACCACTGACGCCCGCTGTAAGGCGTTTTTCACGTGTGTGGCCCAAGTGAGCTTCCCATCAAGGAAAACTCCCAGGTATTTGATCTCATTCTTGATCTTCACCGCCTTACCACCCAGCCTGAGTTCCCGCAGCGCAAGGCTGCGCCTTCTGATGAACGGGACCAGGCTCGTTTTGTCTGGATTGACAAACAGTCCTTGCCCATTGCACCATCTCTGTAGGGTATTCAGTGCATGCTGCATGCATTCACTGATTACACTCGCGAATTTACCCCTGACTATAATTACCAGGTCGTCCACGTATCCTATTACCTTGTAGCCCTCCTCCTACTGGTAACCAGAGGCGAAGACCGCATTCGACAATACAGCTGTTGTGACTCAATGAGATTGAGAACCGGCAGCCTAACAGCCTTTACAGGGGCTTTATTCGACCTTCAGGGTGAAATACCATCAGGTCCAGGTGAAGCTAACCCCCCCCCCCATCCGCCCCGAACAAACACACACACACACACCAAAAACATCCAGTGCGTGGTCATCCCGCAAAGTTAGCAAATTCGGAAATACGAGTATTACTTTTCTTGATTATTCTGTTCAACGTACTATCATAGGGGCATTTATACAAAACGGTGTAAAGGTGATGATTGACTAGATTAAGATTAACGGTGAGTTATAGAGCTTTTTCTCAAACGTTACCTCGCTTCATAGACTTATACCGAAGTTTTGCTATTACGAAAATCGGTTTTTTGTCTGTGACCGCCTATACCAAATCACCTCAAATTTGATGATTAGCCGCAAATGAACACGTGATCCCAACGTAAACGGAGTTATCACAATCAACTGCTCAACAAAATTTTGGTCTCAAAAACGGCTGCAACGATTTTGATCCAAGTTTTTGTACAGACGAATTTCAAGGGGCTTGGCCACTACTACATTTCGTTCGTGGCAAACTGACAAGAGCAGTAGATAAACTATCAAACATTTCCAGAAAATAATCAGCAGGAGCAACCTGAAAAATCCCAGAACTCAAACGAACTCAATTACCTAAATACTTTCCGGCAGCGTTTTTCCTGTATAATTCCAATCATATTGACCAGCCCATGAGTTGGTTTGTCAATTAGGATTGTGGGCGAGCGTATTAGCAGCGCAATAAGTTCCAAACGTATTGACGTTACCATTTGGACTACGGGCTGTCTCGTAGCAACCAAAACTTATTCCGTTTCAGAAGTGATTGAATAGCATTTCCCCCAATTGGCCATCACACGACTAACGAACAGTTACGTATTAATTTCCGGCGTTATTTGAGTGCTGGTCTCGATAGAACCGGTGTACTAGGACTATCGTGAGCCGGACAGCCGTTCCAAGTCCTTCCCGTACAAAAATATGCAGTCGTGCAGTCATTTCACGTTGCAGGAGAACAACTATTCCGCGTCGCGTGTTCAAAACAATCACTCACTCGTCTTAAAATAACTGTAAACTCCCTCCAATGTAGCAGCGACGCCTTCTCAGTCCCAAAAACCTTCCACTGACTACCCGTCCCGTGGATCAATCAGCCTAAGTGAAGTCTACTACTTGCAAATAACGGTTGTGTACACAGTGAATAGGGTAATGGTCATAAATCGGGTGGCGTGCGGGTTGGTTGAAAGTATCGCGTAATTACCCGACAACACATTAGAGAATAATAGCCATTAGCGGATTGGCCTCCGGGTTGAACGTGTAATAAACAAAGTGAACGTCCAATCCCGTGTAACGAGCCCTAAACTAAAATATGTACATACAATAGTCATAAAACTCGTGAACATTGTGAAGCAGAACGCGTGTATCGAATTTGCCTCAATATGGAGGTTCGTGTGGCTATCAAGTAAATTACCCCATCGAGGCCATTCAAGCTTACTTGGATTAAAAACCAACTAAAGCTATGATTAGGGTATTTTCAATGCGTCAGCAACTAAAATCTGCCCCACTTCCTAAATGAACATACGACGCAGTATTTCATACAGTATTCGAGAAGTCATTCAAACGGAATTTTTACTTTCCTCAGTCCAACAAAGTAGGCCAGAAAGTAATGTCATCTCAGATGGTTTTTTCGAGTATCGTGCAAATAGCCAAAAAAATGTTTTTCCGCATTTTTGAAGCCTTTTATTACAAATTGTCCGAGAAATGCAATTTGAGAAAATTGCAAATGTGAGCGTGTGGACGCGATTGAGAGACAACAGCCTGACCAGCTGCACAATAAACTATCCCAATATCTCGCTCATATGACATTAAAGTTCTCAGAACGATCGGGATCCAATAAGCTACATATTTGAGAAAAGTTAGAATTAGAAGCTACCCCAAAAATTCCGGAAGTCAAACTTTTCGGTGTTTTTTTCTACAATTCTAATTAAAAAAAGCATGTTAACAGTTTCATCAATCATCATGTAACTGGATGTCTTTCAGTGAAGGCTATGGAATAAGGAACGACAGCACAGCGTAATTTTTCAGAAGGTTCGTACGTACTATTTTGCGGTTATAAAGGAAACTGTGTGGAAATATCTGGTGCGTTGCAACACAACTTTCCTTAGCTCTACGACAATTCACTTTCTACATGGCTTTGTCTATTTAATCAATTCATTTACCACTCAGTTCATCTTAACTTGGTCAAACACCACTTCGCATCAGCAGAAAGTGGCAGCGCTTACAGTTCCAGAATTTATTGTGCTGCTCGTACTCATACCAGGACCATTATCGAGCAACCAGTACACAGATAATTAATGAGGCTGTGAACACAAATTTTTTGAAGAAGGATAGTTATTACTTTTGCAGAGTTATTGGGTAAAAACGTTTAAAACTGGTAGTAAGCGAAACGGTGGTAGTTGAAATGCAGGAATTTCTGGAGTGAGCCCCATGTATCTCATGAGCGTTTTTAAATACTCACCCTTTAGGTATTGGATTGGACTACCAATTTTTCTTAACATTCTACTAACATTCCAGCGGAGTTTATAAGGAAAAAACTGCGCTAAAAACGCGTTTCGTCGAAAATTTTGATAATTTATTGTGCTGCTCTCGTCATTTTCCCACGAATGGGAATTTTATGGTATAGTTGCCTTATTGAGAGCTATCAATATAAAAAATTAAATCAAAATCGTTGGAGCTGTTTTTGAGAAAAAAAATTTGGTGATTTTATCACTATGATAACTATAGTTAACTTTCGGTGGATTTTGTTCATACCCTTATTTTGGCGTCCCATGGTAACCTGTAGGATAGACATCAAGTTTCAGCTGATTTGGTACGGTTGTTTTCTCTAAAAACCAAGCTAAATTCGATTTCGTCAAAAGTTCTCGTAATTTATTGTGCTGCTCTCGTCATTTTCCCACAAATGAGAAGTTTATGATATAGTTGCCATATTAGGAGCTACCAATATAAAAAATTTAATCAAAATCGTTACAGCCATTTTTGAGAAAAAAATATTTGGTGTTTTGCTCACTATGATAACTATGGTTAACTTTCAGTGGGTTATGCTCATACCCTTATTTTATCGTCCCATGGTAATCTGCGGACTAGATATAAAGTTTGAGTGGATTTGGTACGGTGGTTCTCTCTAAAAACCGTTCACAGACACACATACATGCACACACACGCACGGACCATTTTCCCAAATTGTGTATTTCAGGGAGTCTGAAACGTAAAGATGTGAAGAGAATTCAAAATTGTTTTTTCAGCCGATTACATAGCTGTTCTTTCTACTTGTTAGAGCCAAGGAAAGTTAAAAGCTAGACGCGAAACGGCAGTAGCATGAATTGTGGAATTTATAACTATCTCGCGGCCGTTATTAAACTTACAATTACTACCAACATGATTTTCATGGGAGCGCTAGTGTTTTATGAGCGGGATTTACGAGCAATAAGCACTATAATCTATTTTTTGTCGGAATTTTCAACAATTGTACTGCTCTCGTCATGATTCCACGAACGAAACTTTGAAGTTATCGTTGTATTAACTGTACCTACTCACACACATAATTTCACAAATATCGGTTAAGTCGCTTTTATGAGAGACAAAAATAGTTGATGTTTCGATCACTATGAACTACTGTTGATGAGCTACTTTTGTACCGATTTTGTGCATACCTCCTTTCTTTATTGCTCCTGTTGATCTGCGCAACAAATATCAAAAATTTTAGGTGATTTGGTACTGCCGTTCTCTCGCACACACAGTGAGCCTACTCAATCTCCTCATCACTTTTCTTGCGCACTCACTATAGTCAGAAACTTTTGAAACAAAACGATCTGATGAAACGTATAGGAGTATAGTCGAAGGCCTTACTTTTAAATACCTCTACTGTTGGGCTGGTGCAGTGTGTTATTCAGGCCCGATAGGTAGGGGTTTCTTTGAATTGGTTCAAAGAGTCATTTAATCGTCTAATCATATTTCTTTTTTTAGTACGTAATAATAAAGTAGGCTAAACTTTGACTTTAAATCACAATTACCTAGTTTGACTTTTAATCCCAAACCCTAAGCAACTAGGCAATTATTTGGCTGACTTTTGCGGTGGTAAGGCTTGAATCCATAGGTTTGGTGTCAATTATTTATTACTTTACGTTTCTGGGGCTTTATTGTGAATTGTTGAAATCGCAATTTCCCGGGAAGTTTAATGAATTGTGTCTTACACCGGTCGTATTACTCGGGATTTCGCAACTAAATCGATTATAAAACTACAAGGGTTTTGAGGTAAGAAATGGTAAATTGCTTGAATGAAGGTCTTGTAAAAAGGGTGGTCTGGAGTCGACAAGAGCGTAATAACTTGAGGAAAAGTTGTTCTCAAGAAGTTCTCGTTCTTCGCAATCGCGCGTGACGAAACGTAAACTTACGTCCCAGAGGTTTTCAAACAAAAGGAGGTTAAAAACTAATTAATCCGAATTCTTCAGGGTTGAAGGATCAGCAACCGTCTCGCGCCTCTTGAAAGGCGACGGTGCAGAAGAGATTGAAAAGCGGGAGGAGAAAAGGGGGGGGGGCTGCATCAAATTAATGCCGCTTCATTAAACCTCGTGATTTTCCCTTCGGTTCAATCTAAAGAGAGGAAGATGGAAAATAAGGTTTCGGGGAGCTCTCATTCAACGTCAATCCTCCGACTGAGTGGGAGCGAGTGGAGTAACCTACCCGAGATTATGAAACAGCCCCAACTTTTTTTAAAAAAAGGCTCGAAGCGTTTTTTTTCCGCTACTTTCTATCCTTATTTTAACAAGGAATGATGTAAAGCCAGGATCCAAATTCTGAGAACGCTAATAGAGCTACCAACTACCTCGACCTCTGCTTCGCCGAATTATACTCAAATCAATCAAAGCCCCGGCGAAAAATAAACTCATCACGAACTACACGCTCATCCTGTAATTGAAGACTATGTTGATTTCAAAACTGGCTCGTCCTGTGGTCCATCGAGACTCCATTTTCTCCTAAGAGCGTTCTTGGATGTTTGGCTTCTTTTTTTTCAGTTCCCTTTTTTCGTCCTTCTGCGAAAATTTGAAAACGTTCAAAAAAGAAGTTTTACGTCACGTTTTGAGTTTTATCTCTCCTTTGCAGTCTATCAGAAGACTGTTCATTTTAAAAGATATTTAGGTGTTGAAGGGACGTCGTTAGTTCCTAAACCCGTAACGCGGCTTTTGAGAAAAGATTTTTAAAAAACCTGAACTCTCATCTTAGGCCAATATCCCATCCCATCTTAGGTTTACCACGTATGAATTCAACGACCACAAACATATTCAACGAAAATAAGAATTAATTAGTGTAAGATACATAGCAGGCTTTTCTTTTCTCCCGAGGGCATTCGGAACAAGTCCTTTTGTCACTGCGGCCACATATGGGCCTATTGTGACACTGACCCTTTCTTAATAGAAGGCGTCGTACATACCCGCTCCCCTCAGGAAGCCGAGTATGTCCTTCACCGCAGATTCCGCCATGACATGGGGTTCAATGGCTCCCTGGGCGAAATGTTCGAAGCGTTTGAGTGCCAAGGGCATTCACATAGGATATGCTCTGCCGTCTCTGCAGTCTGCATTCCACCGCCTCTGAGATGCCCTTCTTGTTGAGGTGATATCTAAGTGGGCAGTGCCCGGTGAGGAAGCTCGTGTGAACTCTCAGATCCTGCCTAGAGAGTGTCAGCATTGCCTTTGCCCTTTGACAGGAAGGCGTGACGAGCCTTTTCGCTTGTCTTAATCGTGGCTGGCGATGCCAACGGGCGCCGTTTCCTGTATCTCCCATTGAGTCACCAGACGATTCAGATGAATCTTCGTCATACCCAAGTATGGTTCAGGCCCGATGGGTGGGGACTCTGTACCCCTTTTCGCAAGGCAGTCAGCCTTTTCGTTGTCCTCATGCCCCCTATTAGCCAGCAGCCAGATAAGGGAGAGCCTGTTATGGGCACCGAGCTGCTTGAGTGCATGATTCCCATGCCAGCTTGGACCTAAAACTATAGTCTGCAATAGCCTTTAAGGCGGCCTGGCTGTCCGGGAATATGTGGATCCACTTGCCATTGAGTCAGGATCTCTTCCACGCAGATCTTTATAGCTAAGATTTCCGCTTGAAATATCTCCCAGCGGCTTAGCAAGACTGTAGTTGGGCAATACAATGCCCTGTCCATAACTGAACCATCGGTATACCACTGCAGGGCGCCCACCTCAGTTCGGAACGTCTCCTTCTCCCATCGTTCCTGTGAGTGGACGCTAACACTGAAAGGCAGCCAAAAGTTCTTCCGCTCTGGCATAACGTCAGTAGCAAGGGTTGCAGCCTCTTCTAGCTTAAACTGTCCAGTTATTCTTTGGAGGCTCACCTTGACCCTGGTAGAGATATTTCCTGTCTGCAAAAGCCTTGCCGCTCCCAGGTAAGCAGTCCTCTAAATGTATATGAAGAGGTGAGATGTTCAAAAGGACTTCCATTGCAGCAGTAGGGCAGGTACCCATTGCCCCTGTAATAGCAAGACACGCCTGTCACTCCAGTTGTTGGAATTTTCCCTGTACTGTCAGCCGGCCTGTAGCCTTCCACTACACAGTAGAGGCATACGTGATCGTGCCTCCGATAAGTAAAAAATAAAACGAAGAATGAACGAGGTCAGTCGGTGCTGTAGTTCTCCCTCAAACCTTACCAAAACAGGTGTGTTTCATCTCATACTGTCTGAACTATCTGAACTGTCTTATGACCTGTATAGAGTGTTACGTTAGCCATTGGTTTCGACGTAAATTGACACAGCACGTATGCGTGCATTCTTTAATCAATCGAATACGTGAGAGATTCTCCCATTTCTCTCAAAACTGTTCCAGCTGTTTCTGAGCAAACGCGAATAACAACTATTTGCTCGACAAATATCATTTTCCAACGCACGTGTGCTTATCACTCCAACGGATCGTCACAAAAATAGTTGCGAATGTTTATACGTCACTAAAAGACCTGACAAAGTGGGTTGATGAAATTCCTTTTTGGAGTTCAGTCCAGAAAATTCGGAAACGAGATTTAAAAGAGCTGCAAATTATTACATAACGGATTATTGTTCTCTTCCACAGTGTTTTGACCAGGGTAGCCTTGAACGAATCATGGAGGGGGGTTTTACTGTAATTGAAGAGTTGGGAAATCACAACAAAGATTCGAACACTTACACGTACAAAGAAGAAGTGGCTAGAACAGGATATAATTCGAGTATACAAGCGCGAAAAAGGAGGGAGGCTCTGAAGTCGTGAAACTGGTTGTACGGGGAAGGTAGGAGGAATCCAAATAAGATGTCGAGGAGAGGTGAAACGAGTGTCAGTTGGGGTGTATTCCGTGAGAGCTGAGAGATGACTGTCTGTGGGCAGAACTCAGAGACGACTGTCGATCGCACGAATTTGAAGATGAATATAATAGAAAAGTAAAAAGAGGGGTGGGAAAAGGATATTTTGGAAAATCCAGAAAAGGAGGGAATAACCGAAGAGCTGAACTTTCCATAGGTAAACAAAATGGCTTGAGAAAAGAAAGGTATTCAATGAAATAACGACTTTCTGTCAGGCCAGTGAGTCTCGTTAAGGCATGTGCAGACGTTCAGAGGTCAAAAAACCCAACTAATTTGGCCTTCGTCGAAGGCACAGCATCATTGCACAGCTTAGCGCAGTCTTGCAACACCGAGGCGTCATGTTTGGATCAGGATCGAAAGATACAGTAATATATACCTGACTACAGCGAAACTACGAAAATGCACGTTTGCTAGGTGACGCTAAGCAATTGGGACGAGTATGCCACACAATATTTACTGCGATTTAACTGTTTTGTATCTAGTCATTGTCCTACGCCTTTGGGACTCGTTCTGCATGACTGAGCTTCGAAAATACCTAAAAAACGATACCAAACAGCACGTAATTGCAATAAGGCTACCAAGTTTCGTTTTTGACTAAATTTTTAACCAATTGATGTCCATAATAACCAAAAGTTTCGTCGGATTGGATTGTCGAACAGAAGCAACTATATCCTAAACGGTATTTTTGTGAAAACAACCAATTTTTGGTTTATTATTCATTCCGAATAATAACCCTATGTTTTGGGTCACGAAAAATTTTTTAAAACCCCCCCTCAAAATTTGATACTTCACGTTTCAAGATATGGGGATTCTAAATCTGCAATGTCCGTCCGCCGTCGGCAATCCCCCGTCCCCAGTCCGCCGTCAGCCGTCTGGGCCGTTTTGTGCCTTTAACGTGGTCTAAAAAATCCGTTCTTTCGCATAAAAATCCCATTAGGTATCTAGTTGTGCCCGCCATCTCGGCAATGCGATCGGGCGAAGCCCAAGGTTGTTATGGACAAAAAATGGTTAAAAAATTAACAAAACGCAGTATAATCGCTAATAAGCCGTGTTTCGTATCGTTTGCAAGGTATTTTTACATCCTGGGTCGAATGGAATGAGTATCAGACGTGTACAACTGCTTATAGGGAAATTACAGTAATTATTAGAGTCTACTTATGGAAATAACTCGCGAGAACTACAGCGAAAGTCAACGTTTCGTCGTTAGTACTCCCTTCTTCACGTCTCATCAAAACCACCCGCCCGCTCAATGCCAATTGCCGAGGGTTCGCTGGAAGTAGTCCCCATCCCAATGTCCCCGACTCTTTTTGCTCGACGGGGCGGAGGAAGGTTGGGGCCACTTCCTTCACAGACCCCTACATCGGATCATAAATGCCTACAGACATTTATGGACGCCTGGCGCCGGGAAAATATTTAGTTTCCGTAGCTCCATTGTAGTCAGGTCATGTTTTGTATGGTTTACTAGTATTTTTCGATGCTGAATCGAATGGAATGGGTCTCGGAGCAGTAATGCTGTTGATGAGAATAATAAACCGTTGTGTAATAATTTTCTGTTTTGTTATCCTTTTAAACTCTGCTGAAATGTTACTAGAATTTTTACGACTGGCAACGTCGTGCCAATTGCCGAGGGTTCACTGAAAGTCCCTGTCCCAATTTCTCAGACTATTTTGCCCGACAGGGCGGAGGAAGGTTAGGGCCAATGAGGCCGGAACTTCCTTCGCACACCCCTACATCAGATCATAAATACCTACAGACGGTTTACGGGCGCCTGGGGCCGGGGGAGTATTTAGTTTCCGTAGCTCCATTGTAGTCAGGTCATGTTTCGTATGGTTTACTAGTATTTTTCGATGCTGAATCGAATGGAATGGGTCTCAGAGCAGTAATACTAGGTCAACCTGTTCATGAGAATAATAAACCGTTGTGTAATAATTTGCAGGGTTTTAGACAACGTTATGAAAAATATGGCCCAAATAGCTGTTGAACTGTAAACTGTAACATGTTGTTTAGTGGAGTGGGGGGGGTGTAAAAATGTCCTGACCAATAGTATAGGTGTATTATTCAGAATCAACCGTAAACCAAAGGTGATACGTATTTGTTGTTACCGTTCAATGGACTGCAGAGGGAGACTTAACAACAATATATCGCTTATTGAGTGCCAGAGAGATATACCGTAGACACACGGTCAATTGATATTCACGCGTCAGATAGAAGTTACGAGAGAATAATCAGAGAGCCAGAGTTCGAAATCATGTGTGACACTTTGAGGTTAGTGTCTGGAACTACCGTGCGAACAGGGGAAGGGTGTTATTTTCAGTACACAGTTGAGAACGAACGAGAAAAAGCACTGACTGAAACCAGCTTGATCGGGCAAAGGGAGAGAAATCGACAATAAAAATAATTTCGACCATCTGCTATTAGGCGCGCTATTCAACGTATTTCTACAGAAATCTTTTTGCCGAAAAAAATGTAAGTAATAGTTCAAACGACAGTCACATAAATAGTTGAGGAACAAAGTATGGCAATAGGCTGTTAGATTGATTGATTGGAAAAGATTTGTTTCGCGATTGAAATATGTTTTCGCGCCCGTTGCGTAGAGCGAGGTAACGACTATTTCAAGGCCGTTCAACTGGTTGCATTATGATGCCAGAGCAATGTGTGTGATGCTTCGCACCCAGCGTTCAGTTTATTATTGCCGTTTGGAAGTTAAATAAAAGCCTCTTTTCGAATTCCCTACGTCGTCATTTCTGTGTGATGGTATCCAAAGGAAACTTAGTGTTTGATGTACCTAACTAAACAGTAAATCCACGAAGGATCAGAAAGCCTTTCGTGCACGCGGAGATATCGGGAAGGTTTGAGTTTCACAACGCAGTTTCGAAACCAGAAATGTGGGGAACCAGGTCGAATTTATCCCCTTCCTTCCCGCTCTCCGATTGGACTGGACTGTTCATCCCCTTTTGCTCGCCTCCCGGAATCCAACTAACGCACCCCGGGAAATACCCTCGCAGTCTTACTTTTCCGCTTGAAAGAGTTCCGTATTTAAACTTTGTTACCAGGCGCTTTTCCGGGACTAACGGCGCACGAACGAAGCTTTTCTTCCGGTTGAACGGCATTCGCAGGCGGACCGAAGCTTCAACCAACTTTCTAATCAAAGTACGATGTACGGGTAGATACCATTTCACGGGCCGATGACGCCCCAGCCCTTTGGCAAAATAATTCCCGCGTTTACATGCGAGTTTTACCTTTTTGTGAACTTGTTCCGAGTGACTATACCGTTTAAAACGCCACTTAGGGATCCAGAAAGAACGCCAAAGTCGATCTCGCGTTAGGAAAGTCGGATGGTGGAAATCCTGTACAGAATTTTTCCAGCTAACAACTCAAAACATACGGGATCCAGTTTTACTACGATCTCACGGTGCTTACCTACTATATTTTCACTTGCCATATATCTGCGGAGTAGGAAGGAAAGTTATGTAATCGGCTCAAAAGTATCGGCTTTTTATGTAGCCTACAAGTCATCAATGGGTACCAAAATAATGGTATGAACACTGGATACCAACTATTTTTTTTTTTAAATTTATTTTTTATTTTTTGTAACGGTGGATGCAGATGATATGGCACTACAGCCACAAACGGGCCTATTGTAAGGGCGTCCATGATCCTCAGGTCATGGCCCCCCTGCACCACCCCCAGGCCCCACGGCACTGGTCTCACTTGGTGTGGGGTCACCTATACGCCCCCACCGCACAAAGCGGAGAACATCCACAAGTTCTGCATTCGCCACCTCTTCTGGCTGAAGAAAGGGCCTCCACACAACACACAACGACGCTATACCACCAGTCCATCGCATACACACAGTCCATGCTCTGGCGTCTCTAGCCCTACCTCGGAGAACCTGCATATCTGTACCTCGCACTTGCCAATATTTGCAAGGTGTTACCTCAGTGGACAGTGACCTGTGAATAAGCCACATATGATCCTCATATCATTCCTCCCCAGTGTAAACACCTCCTTGGCCCTCCCTCTGGAGAGTCGAGTTTTGGCAGTCGTAGGCCAGGCAGTCCCTGCCAATGGGCAGCCCTGCACCTATCCTCCCATTTGCCAACCTCTCTACGTAGGTGGCTCCTGGTAGTTCCAACAAAGGGCTCAGGGCCAATAGGATCTGCGCCGATCCCTTCTTAGCCAACCTCCCGTTCGTTTCCCTCTATACCCTGATGCCCTTGCACCCAACACGGCCAGGGCCTTCAGTCCAGTCAGACACTCCCACACCTGCCGCGATGTAAGACAGTATGAGGCTAAGGCCTTGAGAGTGGCCTGACTGTCCACCATGATGTAGATTCTCAGCCACTTCAGTCCCCTTTGCAGCAGCCGCTGCACACAGACCGTCACTGCAGCCACCTCTGCCTGGAACACCGTGGCCAGCGACCCCAATGGGATCGCCACTCTGATTCTCGGCCCAAAGATGCCTGCCCCTGCAAGGCCTCCCTAAACCGAGCCATCAGTGTAGTATACCGGGGCCCAGCTTCGAAAGCGAGAACTCCCCCTTCCCACCTGGATCGCTCATGATTGAGTATCCGAAAGGGTAACATGTAGTTGAACCTCGCGGGCATTGAGTCTACCTCATGCAGTTCGGGCCCCTCCACCTTCAAATGGCAGAAACTTCTCCTCCCCGCATGATCAGACCCAACTTCAACATATGCACAGCCTGGAGGAATGCCATCCTTTTAACAGGTATGTGGAGTGGAGGTAAATCTAGCAAGACCTCCAGTGCAGAAACAGGGCATGTTGTCATACAGTCTGTTATGGCCAGACACGCCCTACGCTGCAGTTTATTTAGCTGCAACTGCGCTGTTTTGTTTTCCACCCTAGTCCACCCGACCAGGGCTCCATAGGTGACTACAGGCCTAACAACCGCAGTGTACAGCCACCGGATCATCCCAGGCCTCAGCCCCCATGTCTTCCCCACCATTCTCTGAGCTGCCCACATCACCACCGACACCCGCTGTAAGGATTTTTCACGTGTGTGGCCCAAGTGAGCTTCCCATCAAGGAATACTCCCAAGTACTTGGTCTCATGCTGGATCTTCACCGCCTTAACACCCAGCCTGAGTTCCCGCAGCGCAAGGCTGCGTCTTCTGGTGAACTGGACCAGGCTCGTTTTGTCTGGATTGACAAACAGTCCTTGCCCATTGCACCATCTCTGTAGGGTATTCAGTGCATGCTGCATGCATTCACTGATTACATTCGCGAATTTACCCCTGACTATAATTACCGGGTCATCTGCGTATCCTATTACCTTGTAGCCCTCCTCCTCCAGCAGCTCAAGAAGGGTGTCAGCTATCAGTAACCAGAGGAGAGGGGAGAGCACCCCCCCCCCCAGCTCCGAAAAGAGCACCCTGCTACTCAGCATCTCCTTGGCCCCAGAGATTAGGTAAGGATCTACTTCCTTCCTACCAGTCGCAGCCGTAATTGAGGCATACTTATCATAATGATTAAAACACCTATTTTTTCATGACGATTTTGATTTAATTTTCTATATGAGTAGCTTCAAAGTACCCAACAGTACCTGGAATTTCTCATCATCACGAGAGTTACTCAAATGACGAGAGCAGCGCAATAAATTATCAGAAATGTCGAGGAAAATCAATTTTAGCGCGGTTTTAAGAGAGAACGACACTAACATTCTCACAAAAATCAGGTTAGTAGTCCAATAAACTATCTAACGTATGACGCTCATACGATAATTAGAAACAACTCCGAAATTCCAACCGCTGCCATTTCACTTACTACGTACCATTTCTCACTGCTTTTGCTAATTTCAGAACAGAAAAGACAATCCGTCTCAAATAATTCGCGTTGACAGACTCATAAATAACGGTCGTTGCATGACTAGGAGCAACTCAGTAATCTCCAGAACTGTAAGTGGTCTAACTGCGTAAAACGTGAAGTACTACTGGGTTTCCGATGAACTGACTAAAAAATAGATTGGATTAGTAGCTGGAGCCAGGAAACCCGCTGAATGTATGTGGGGCAGAGGAATGTTGAGTGATGCGTCCCGCTAGATATTTTACTTCCTTAGGAAGAAAAGTTTAGTAATACTGTTTTCGAAATGTGCTCGGTAAATGCGGAAGCACGTGTGACCAACTGTCTTCTAGCAACCAATCGAAAACGTATTTTGGGCTCCATAACTATTTCTGTGACCGTTGAACGGAGACATAAGCCGCGACAGCTCGGGAAATGAGGTTGGTCGAACATCAAATTATCGTTTTTCTAATTTTCTCAAAGGCGGCTCAAAAGATTTTGACAAACGTACGGGGTTTTTTCTCTATAAATGTTTACATAGAAATTCGTTGTTCGGAGACACAGCGGCCGTGGTCACAGCATGAGGGAGGGCGAAGTGTTGTGTTGTTGCACACCAGATATTTATGTACTATAACGCTCGATTTAAATTAAGCGATGAATGACCTCAGTGGAACAATCGTTGAGACATTGAGAACCGAGACGAAGCTGGTGTTGGTGATTGCATTGAGAAAATAATGTGTAATATGACATCAAATTTTCCTTACCTTGTAGAGGAGTTTGTTTTTTCGATAAAGTAGACAGCTCTTACCTGAAACAATAAAAAAATCAACATTCATTATGTAGTCGATGGAAATCGCTAGATTCTATAGTCCAAAATTTCGCTATCCTAGGGCAATCGACACGGTTGAGAGGCGACGAGTGGTTCGTAAAGTGATAAAAATTGCTGCCTGTCTGTCAGAGCAAAACTGGGTATTTTTGCGAATTATCCACAAGAAACCTTCGCTCATATTGAAAAACCTTTGTTTCGGCTTGATGTAATGACTTTTTTCCAGTGCCGAGCCCGAGTATAGCGTGTCGTTCCGACACAAATGAGGGGGCTTGAAGGGCGGACATGAATCTTCTTTGGTTCCTGTCAGAAGGGTGCGTCGTTAATGTTGGCCACCCTTCCTGCCCTTCACGAATTCTCTGTCCTCAGTAGTTCCCGTGAGCCTTATGAAGCTAAACTAAAAATTACCCCGACAAAACTGTCATCCGTCAACCTCCCTCTCGTGACAAGTTGAATAATTTCGTACAAAATATCACACAACGGGTCTCTCTGGCTCGTTTGAAAATATCCGAATAACGTCGGTTTTCAAACGGTTTCAAGGCGATTGTAACTATACAACTGGATCAGTTATACTTCGAAGTGATTCCCGAGTGATTGATGAGTTTCGTGAGCGCACAATGAAAGCGGAACTGGGCGCGGGTTTTCCTCGAACCTAAAAAAGAAAAACAGCTCTTTGTTCTCTTGTCTCCGCTCGGTATCAAATATCGAATGAACGACAATAGACGAGCGAGTGATCGGAGGCCGCCCGTGAATAAATGTCCTTCGGAAACATTAGTCTCCAGAATTGAATGTAGACAATGGCAAAGTATAAGGTTCATTTCCCATTTGTAAATAACACACGCGAGACGTAAACCTCGCGAATTGCTGCATAACGTTGTGACTAGCAAATATATCAGGAACGACGCACCACATTACTCTCCTCCGCCCCACGTGCGCTCTAAGATTTTAACCGCTGGGCTGAATATCAAATTTGACCTGTTCGCCCGTTCTTTCTCAATCGCGTTCACACACACGGGCCATATTCTCAAGCGAAGAACTTAAAAGCTTTTCGAAACGTACAGATCCGAAGAAAACTCTTTTTTGCCGGCCGAATACATAACTTTACTTCGAAGTGCCGAGGAAAGTAAAAAAATAACGAGCTCAATCGATTCAGTCGTTCTCCCGCACAGTTGAGTTCCGAAACATACGGAAATTAAGTGTATCTTATTCAGGCGCCCTCAGGTCTGAAGAGACGGGTGAGGTGATCTGACGAAACTTCAATCTCTTGTTCGGCTCGAGAAAATATAAAGAAGGCCCAGGGAGGCCGCGCCTGCGGACAGACCAGTCTGTACCGTTCTGGTCTATCTTCTTACAACTCCGTCCATTGTGGGTCCCTTTAATAAGTTTATGTTCATTATCGAAAACTTGCAACTATGTGTCAGAGGGATGTTGTCTTAATCTACTGGGAAACCTTTCAACAAAGTAGCACCCCTCTTGTGTGGCAGCATTTACAATTGTTGTGCTCCAGAAATATATAACATGTCTTCCGATTTGTTCACTGAAACCCTTTTGATTTCTCAATACGAACTGTTCGACTAAATTCACATTCTCTCACAAGTCTTAAGATTATCTAGGTTTTTCCACCCGCTAGGTCAAAAGTAACAGCCCAATTAATATATTTATGGTACGTTGACAATCAATCACGATATCGACCGGAGTCCGTAATGATCGTTTCATGATTTCGCCATGATTAAATTATTGACTTCATCCGCATTGCTTGAGAAGTTGATATACAATTTTTCGGGTCACGATAAGTATTTACAGAAAGTAGAACTGAGTGTAAACCGGCGGGATCAATTGCGCTGTTCTATGACAGCCTGCCTAGACCTTTTTTGTCGTTTAGTGTTAATTCTAAAAAAACCGGTCTCCCGAGGTCTCCAGGGGGAAAAGCAGTAAGGCCTTTGCTACGGATATTCAACTAGTTTGCAATGTTGCAACATTTTCTTTGTGAGAGAGAGATGAATACAACATTAACCTGTAATTGAGAGAAACTGTGGCTCACCAGCTAGAGGACAGCGAAATTAAAGTGGGTAATTCAAACGATGAGAAGAGCAGACGTTTCTTACTTTCTCTTCCGCTTATTCCTCCCCCTCCCCCCCACACTACTCTTGTCCACTCTCTAATATTTCGAGTTGGGAAGTCTCGCTCTCTATTTTATTGCGTCGAAAAAAAGGGCGAAAATAGAAGAATAATATTGCGAAGTTGAAGAAATAAAGAAATGTTCCGCAGAGTAATCACAAAAAGCGGGGAGCATTCATGAGATGAGTTGATGGTTTTGTTGTTTAAACATTCACGATCTCATCGCAAAAGGAATAGAAGTATGTAACGAAGAATTTTATGACTTTCGTAGGAGAATAAACGCAAGAAAAGGAAAAAACTAAGAAGGGAAGCAACGCGATAGAAATTGTTTCACAAAGGCCCACAGAAGCACTTGAAAAATTTCCTTTGAGTCGACCCCCTTGTTGGGATGAAATGCAATGTCCACGTTCAATCCGTCGCAAAGCGATAGTGTTTTACTTTCCTTAGACCAAAGAAGTAGGATAAAAGTAATCCGCTGAAGAAAAAAAATTGTCGAGCTTATGAAGTACTACATTTGAGCAAATGGACCGTGTGTGTGCCTGCGAATAAATTTAAGGGAGCATCGCTGGAACAAAATAACTCAAATTTGTTAATCAGTCAGCAAACTAAAGCAGGCCTCCAAATAAAAGTTATGAGGTTCGTCAAACCGAAACCATTTAAGGATTTTCCCGAAAAAACGGCTATACGGATATTGAAAGAATTTTCGTTTTAAATTCCAGAATTGATAACTACAATGAGACCAATTTCGAACCACTGAACTGCCGTGACCTACTCGGTGAGTGTTCATTCGCAAATATAAATTAGTTATAAATCAACTGTCCTCTCTTGAAATGAATACAGAGTGTTTGTGAAGTGGCTTCCCGAACAGTATGTACGAACCTATTCAAAAAATCATGTTGGAAATCTCACGATTAACCTATAGGCTGATCACTCAATAAAGGTCGTATCGTAAGTGTTGGGTGCACGAAAGGGGGAGCTGAGGACCGAAATAAAAATGAAACTCGGTGAGCGTGACTAGGACTGTATTATACATGCGGAATTGAGTTGAGTTAGATTTGAGCTGAGATCTTGAACTATAGGGCGACACGAGGCTAGTACTCAGAATGCGTGAACTGGCGCGGGAAACCTTATGGGAGAGCGAGAAGTTACTAGGACGAGAGTTGGAAGCGGAATGATTTGGAAGTGCTCAGTCGTGGAGAGGAATGTGAAATTGAGGAGAAAGAAATAAAGAAAAAACCCACGGCTGTTAGAAACAAACAACCACAGCGAGGGATTCCCGCCGATATTGAAATTGAAGGAGACAATGACTGGGAAAGTCCGAGGTTAAAGACACGAACCGATTCAGCGCTTTGCGTCGAACAGTAAGTAACGGCAACCCAATAAATCCTGAGCAGAAATATTTTGCAATTCGTGTAGCTCGAAGATTCGGTCTGGTTGGTCGAACTCAATTCTGAGTTTACTGCGAAAATTTCGAAAAAGTCAAAAAACGCCTTTGGGAAGACATTTTTGGCACATTTTGGTTGTGCTCTATTCAACGGACTGCCAGAGAAAAACGTCGAACAAAAAACAATCGAGGGAAATTGGCCTTTTGTCTTACAAGAACGCCCGTTAGAGACGTACTTCCGAAAAGCAAAACAGCTCTTTCCGTAGGTTTACACCTCCGTTCACCGAATCACCAAAGATATCGATGACGTACTGATCAATAAAAGATCATTTATAAATGCCATCGAAGCCTTCAAAGCGTTTTTTTTTTAAATGCTGAACCCCTCACTTTCCCGTCGCCTCGCCCATTTCCGTGGACTGTGCGTAACCTTATTTTCACGTAATCACTAACGAAACAAAAGGAGAACCAGCTACCACGTTGGGCGCCAATTGTACTGAGGTAGTTTGCTGAGGCTTTTTGAAGAGCAGTTGACTCAGGTAAAAATTACAGCAATCGTGCGGGAGCTCTGATCCACAATGCCCGACCTACGTCGAGAATTATGAACAATGTCTTAACCACTAGACCATGATCGCCCGGTGCCTTAATAGGAGTCAGTCAGCACAGAATTACGTAACATACACACACAGACCACCCGTCAAAATGAAGTTTTTTTTTTATTTGCCCTCAAAACGCAAAGGCCCGAAAAGCTCTACTTTTTTACACATCCTTTGTCATTTTGGTAATGGAAAGTAATATAGCTCAAACGCTTTGGTTAATTATTCATTCTGAATAATCCATCTATGTTTTCGGTGTGGAAAAATAGCCCTCCGCCGTCCGCCCGTATTTTGTCCATAAAGTGATCTAGAAAATCCGTTCTTTACTCCATTTAGTATCTAGTTGTGCCCAACCCCACGGCAATATTATCGGACGAAGCGTTATGAGGAAAAAGTGGTTGAAAAAATCAACAAAAGCGCGATTTTGGCAGTTTTATTACAATTAAGTTGTGTTTGGTATCGTTTTGTAGATATTATTCAATTCTGGGTTGAGTGAAACGTGTTTACGACTGCACCTAGGCCAAAAATAGCCAAGTTACAGTAATTATAGTGAGCCGAAGGCTACAAATTGCAAGAACTTGTGGGAAAATACAGCGAAAGTGTTTCATCATTTCACTCCCTCCCATCTCAGTCCAACCACCCGTCAACTTGACTGGTCACGTCGTGCAAAGTGCCTTCAGGCGCCTGTAATAAGTAATTTTCAGGGTTTCGTTGTAGTCAGATCATGTTTCGTATCGTTTAATGGTGTTTCTCGATGCTGAATCGAATGGCATGGGTCTCCGATGAGTGAAGCTACGTCAAGCGGCTCCAGAGAATAATAAACCATTGTGTCATAATTTGCAGCTTTTTTTGTCACCAGATAGCAACGCTTTAACTTTCAAAGGTAACTCGCTAAGAGCACAACTGCTGAACCGGATTTAGCATTAAAAACTGACACACGTTGCGATATTTTTAATTTTCTGTGCGACTGCTTCGATTTACTCAGCTCAGACAAAACGAATAAAAACGTGAACTCGTCGACTGTTTACTTTTTCGACGTAAGTTCATTATGGAAATAATTACCGGGAGCGAGGGTCTCAGCAAATCCGTCACTACGCTCAACATTTTCCTCGCATTATATCCTCAGTTTTAATGGAAACGACAACGCGTTAGTAGCAACCTGCCACCATTAATGGGCTCTAATTACCTGGAGAGAAAAACGCACAGCTCACGCGGCGATTTATATTAACTCCCCGAGTGCAAGAGAAAAGGTTCAGAAGGCTCAGGGGCAAAAAGAAAGAAACGAGTGGAAAAGGATTTAAGGGAGCGAGGCCGATTCGGACCGAAAAATCCTGCCTTCACCTTTTTCCACATCCATCGTCCAAGTAAAGCGTAAATATTTCATTACTTCGAAGCGGAAAGGATTTCACTTCCGACCAATTGCCACCCGGCCGGGACTTTTTCTCCCGTGTCTGAAAAGGAAGAGGAAATCTATTTCTTCCTCCCTTTTTCTCTGAGAAAAAAAAAATGTGACGTGATGAATAATAAACGCGTATCTGTTATTTAAACATGGTGCGCATGATATGAATGTTGTCGCACAGGCGTGTTTTGTTGCAACGGAGGAAACGAAGTGGACGGTAATAAAACTTGAATATCTGGCCTAGCCCCGTCTGGACACTTTTCCCACCACCATGTAAGTTGCGATGGTACGCCACAGGGGCAATATGTCTTCCGTTAACGTCATGAATCTCCTGAAAATTTTATTAGGAATAAAATGGGGTTAACGGTTAATAGAAGTACCTGAGCAGCACAATGTTGAGAGGGCGGAGGGAAAGAGATATATAGAAGGAGAGGGAAGAAGAAAGAGGGTTAGGTATCCTGCTACCCAAAGGGCTGCTTAGCACACGGTATAGAAATCGTGTTCTTTATATTTTAACGTTTTGAGGCCCTCAGAATTCAAAAAAAGCATAATTTTGGCCCGTGGTTTAAATGTGTGTGATTTGCGGGAAATCGACCCCACCGATTGAGCTTCTTTTTTTTTGTGATATTTATTTTAAGAAGGCACTTAATAAGGCTATGAGCAATATCACCTGATGGGAAGGGAATTTCTCATTTTTCTCAAAAATGGCACGACGAGTTTGATTGAAATTACAAATTATCTTCTGCTAATTAATACCTCACATATCTTCTTTATCAACATATCTGCGAAAATATGGTGAAGGAAGATATATAAACCTAAGACGCATTTAATCACAGGACGTGTTTTTGAGTTGACCGAACAGCAAAGAAGCATCATGTAGGGAAGGAAAAAAATGATTTCATAAATGTTCCCTCGACACTCTTCAAATAATAACTAGAACGTGCCAAAATCACGTTTTGTTTTATTATTCATTCTGAATAATAACCCTATGTTATCGGTCACGAAAAATTTTTTACAACCCTCCCTCAAAGTTTTATACTTTACGTTTCAAGACTTGGAGATTCCAAATTTGCAATGTCCGTCCGCCGTCCCCCGTCCACCGACCCCCGTCCGGGCCGTTTTGTGCCTTTGACGTGGTCTAAAAAATTCGTTCTTTCACACAAAAATCCCATTTGGGATCTAGTTGTGCCCGCCATCTCGACAATCCGATCGGACGAAGCCTGTGGTTGTTATGGGCAAAAATGGTTAAAAAAATTAACGTACCGCAGTATAATCGCAAATAAGCCGTGTTTCGTATCGTTTTCAAGGCCCGCTCGTCTCGCAACGCCCTTTGGACTCGCAACCCCGTCCCAATTTTCCCGACTCTTTGACTCTTTCGCCCGATGGGGCGGAGGAAGGTTTAAGGCTCCCTCCGCACACCCCTCCATCGGATCATAAATGCCTACAGGCGTTTACGGGCGCCTGGCGCCGGGGGAATATTTAGTTTCTAAAGTTAACGTACCTGTTAGGTGAGTCCGTCTCCTCTGGCTTGTGAGTTACTGTGGGCAAGCGCTTTCGATGTAAAGACATCATCGTCTGGCCGTTAAGTCAGTACTTAACGGCCAGACGATGATGTCTTTACATCGAAAGCGCTTGCCCACAGTAACTCACAAGCCAGAGGAGACGGACTCACCTAACAGGTACGTTAACTTTAGTAATTTGCCTACTGGCGGATATAACCCAATATTTAGTTTCTATAGTTCCATTGTATGGTTTACTAGGATTCGATGCTGAATTGAATGGAATGGGTCTCGGAGCAGTAATACTAGGTCAAGCTGTTCATGAGAATAATAAACCATTGTGTAATAATTTGCAGGGTTTTTTGGACGTTTTCGAATTCTCCGCCGTGAATGGGAGTTTGAATTCAATCGACCTGAAGAAGTGTCTCGTAAAAAAACCGATACCCACATTCAATTTCTGTGTTGTTGTCTATTCAACATCCTATCCCGTAAACAATTGTTGTGTACACGTAAACGGCCTCGTAATGCCGAATCCTCTACAGACCAGATTTGGAGAAATTATAATTTATAATAATTATCAGAATGGTTTGTCAGGGGGCGTTCTACTGTGACCAACCTAGCAACTTTTCAGGATCTTGCACTTTGTGCTTCTGAAGGGGGTCATCAGGTGGACCTGGTTACGACTGATTCCTCTAAAGCATTCGAGAAGCTGTCTCATAGTGTGATCCTTGATGTGCTCTCATCTCTTGATGTGTTTGGACCGCTTCATGCATGGTCTGCCAGCTACCTCACTGCCCGACAGCCCTCAGTGCGTGTTAGCGGTGTCGTCCCTGCCACTTCAGGAGTTCCCCAGGGCTCGCATCTCCGCCCCCTTCTCTTCAACCTGGTGGTTATTGGCGTTGTTTCCTTGGAGTTTTTGATATATGCTGACGATCTGAAGCTCTTCATCTCCTCAGGACTCCTCCAACAGAACCTGGATGCCCTCTCTCAATGGTGTGACAGTAATGGACTAGCCTTGAACCCATCTAAATGTGCAGTCATTTCTTTCCATCGTTCCCACTCTCCAGTCATCTACCCCTACTCAATCAACGGGGCAACAATTCCTCGTAGGACTGATATTGTGGACCTTGGCGTGCATTTAGATTCCCAGCTTTCCTTCTCCGACCACATAGCTGATGTGGAGTCCTGTAGAATGCAGACACTTGGCTTTCTGAAGCGCAACCACCAAAGAGTTCTTCCAAGCACCAGCCCTCGAGACACTATAAGACTCTCGTGCAGCCAACTCTGGAGTACGCATCGGTGGTCTGGAGTCCTTATTACGAGTCCCATATTGGGCAAATTGAACGCGTCTTCAGGGCTTTCCTTCGCTTCCTGGCATATAAGCTCTCCATTCCTCGTGTGAATTTGGACTATGATGTACTCGCTCGTCGCTTCAGCTTGATGCCTCCACGTGACCGTCGCCTGTGTGCAGATATTACATTCCTTCATGGTCTGCTGTCAGGTCGGATTGATGCCCCTGACCTCTTGGCCCGGGTCGGCTTTCTCGTACTCGTCTCTCTTCCCGCTCTGTCACGCCTTTTGCCGTTCCTTTTTCTTCCACAAATTTCTTTTATCACCGACTACTCAGCCGCCCTCCTCACCAAGCAAACCTCTTCTCATCATCACCTCCCTTCATCGACATTCTTTCTTCGCCCATATCAACCTTTAGAACTCAACTCTTCCGTCACCTTTGTTTGGTACCCCTCAATAACTCATTTTGTCTTCTGTGTTAGTGGTGAAGCAGTGTTATGTAAAGTGTGGTACTCGGGTCATCATTAGTTGTTCCTTATTTCTTTAAAGTTCATTTAGGTACTGCCTGTATAATTTTTTCTTGTAATTGGGTTCGTTTCGGTTTGCCAGATTTGGGCAAATTATAATTTATAATAATTATCGGAAGCCAAAGTGGCCAAAGCTGTAATTCGTGAGGAGCACGAAGTGGCAAATCCGTGAACTCTATTTGCAAAAGCTGCGGGAAAAATGTAAATTAGTCCAGGAGAATGCTTTGGTTGAATAGTAAAAGTCGAAATCAGTACAAGAAAGTGAGAGAGCCAGCAAGAAAAAATAAAACCCTGCAAATTATTACACAATGGTTTATTATTCTCATGAACAGCTTGACCTAGTATTAGTGCTCCCCCATCCCATTCGACTCAGCATCAAATACTAGTAAACCATACGAAACATGTCCTGGCTACAATGGAACTACGGAAACAAAACGTCTGATGATTTTGCCCCGTCGGGGAAATTGGAACGGGGGCGATCGAAGCGAACCCACCCGTTCCGAGGCGAAAGGGGAATTGGGAGGCAAGCGAGCGGGAGGCGCGCTCACTCGCCTCGAGCACGGTTGCTTTTTTAATGAGACTGGCAGGGAGGGATGGAGTTCAAACGACGAAACGCTGTAGCTCCCGCGTTCTACTGCGTTTCGTTAATTTTTTTAACCGTTTTTTGCCCATTACAACCACGGGTTTCGTCCGATCGGATTGCCGAGATGGCGGGCACAACTAGATACCAAATCGGATTTTTGGGCGAAAGAACGAATTTTTTAGACCCCGTTAAAGGCACAAAACGGCCCGGACGGGGGACGGGTAACGGGGGACGGGTAAGGGGGGTTGGGGACGGGGGACGGGTAACGGGGACGGGGGCGGGACGGGTAACGGGGACGGGTAACGGGGATGGGGACGGGGACGGGTAACGGGGGCGGGGAAGGGTAACGGGGACGGGGACGGACATTGCAAATTTGGAATCTCCAAGTCTTGAAACGTAAAGTATCAAAGTTTGAGGGGGGGTTGTAAAAAATTTTTCGTGACCGAAAACATAGGGTTATTATTCAGAATGAATAATAAACCAAAACCCGAAATCGGGAGTAGTTACAACTTTCAAATGCTCAAACCCAGAGGAAATTAGAAAGATTATGTTTAATAAACGTTATCTAACACTAACGTGTGTGCGTGTGTGGTGTGATTACGTTATATTTCCTACCTATCTGCTATTAAATCCACCCAGTTGAGCCATTTGCGTGGGGGTTTTCTGAAACTGCTCAATTGATGAATTATACACAAACAACAATTTGTTTTCGACGAACGTAATACTTTTGTCCACAGCAGAATTTAATTTCGTATATGTTATCTTGAAGTCGTCGGAACGCTATCGTCTCCATCTGGGACGCCGGGTGAGAAGACGATAACCCTGATATAATAATCATCGTAGTTGAAAAGCAACTTCAATAGCTGCGACGTGTATACAGCATATTTTTTCATTAATGTTATTAAAAACACATGTAAGTAATAATGGAGATAATAGTAGAAGAGAATAATCAACGGAGCGGGGTAATGAAGAGTTTTTTGGGGATATGATCAGAAAAGATGAGAGCTAACTGGAGTTCACTGCCTACTTTTTTGAGATTAACGCTTTAACAGGGCTAGAGCCGAACCAGTACTTGTGAAACCCGTTTTGCAGAGTTGAGGGGTGAGTAAGCGTTCACCGGGTCTCAACAAGATACACAGTTGCTGAAAATGGCCCTTTCGATGGTTAAGAAAAGTGGTGTGATGCTTTGCATAAGACGCATTGTCCTTTTTAACCAAAATATACATAAAATAATAAAATTTTAAAAAACAAATACAATCGTTAAGTTAAAATATGAATAGAAATGATGTTTAATCAATATTGAAATGTGAAATTGACAAATGGAGACGAAATTATTGTCACGAGCGGTTGGTCTACCGCTGTGGCATGCCACTAATAAATAGTGTTTTTTCGGATTTCTCTCCTTTTATGCGCTGGGAACAGGTGGACTTGCGAGGAGAAATTTACTAAGCCTCAGAAAAAGGAGTTCGATCTTATCGCCGACTTTGACAAATTAGACTAAGAGACTAAGTTCATCATCTTAAGAGCTTCAACGTGTCGGGTTTGACGGGAACGTCTAGGCGTCGTCCGTAGGGTGTCATTACACCTGGCACCTAAGTGGGTCACACAAGGATTAATTACGTTCATTCGTCGGCTGCAAAATATGTAATGGGGGTAGGAGGGATGGCTTTCTGCGGTGGCTTTGAGCGAAAATTCGCCAAAACTCCTGCGATAAAGGAGACAGAGTAAATTGGCAATAGAAAGAAAACGGTGGCCAAAACGACGAACGGCTATCGCCCTCAACGATTTGTTCAATTGGGTGTATCAGGAAGTTGAACTCGATTCACTAGCGGGCAAAATTGTTGAATCGGTTTAGTGGGATTGAGCTCAACCGAGACAGCACAGAAAAAAACCACGCGTTAATGAAGAGGCACTTGACGAGAGAAGAATAGAAGTTGAGGACTCTCACCACCTAATTCGTCAGGCCGATAGTCAAGGTGCATGTTTGGTCGTTAAAACTCTGCGCTGTCTCAGAGTCCTTCTCTTGAAGCGCTCAACGACGCCCTCACTGTGTATTTCCATCCAACCTATCCATTTCATTTTCTCTTTACAGTTCACTCCTCCTAGCCTGAAATAAGACTTCGTGCCTCCATTAAAATGGACGGGGCTCATGCTCATTCGAAAAAGTACGAATAATACTAAAAACGCTGCACATCATTACACTACGGTTTATTATTCTCTTGCACAGATTGAGGCCTATCCTATTCAGCTCCTCCTGTTTCAATCAATATTTCCGATAATTTCCCGGCTACCCAGCTTGACGCAGCCTCACGCCCAATTCGATTCAGCACCGAAAAATATTTGTAAACGATGCGAAACTTCACATTTTCTAGACGACGCTGGGCAATTGTCAAGACGCAACGAGTCGAACTGACGGGTGGTTGGAGTGAGGCGGGAGGCAGCTCAGGAAACCAGCGCAAGCCAGGGAGAAATGATCATTTTCGCAATACTGTCCTACGAGTTCTTTGAAGTAGTAGAATGTGTCTCACTGTTTTTTATATAGACGCAGCAATAAAAAGCTGAGGCCCTCCAGTTTAATTATTTAAGAATTAGTGGGGAAACTCTAGAACACGGTAACGTTGGAAGTTACGCGGACTGATAGATGACCACGTGAAAAACACTTGAGATCACGGCGAAGAAAGTTCAAAATGAAGTCACTGGGTGACGGAGACGAGCCACGGTACACTGTGCTGATACACGAGGGTAAATTCGAAAGAAACTCGGGTTAGTCGAACTGACGTAGCACAGGGCGGACGAGAGGGCTCTTCAGAAGTGAATGAGTCAGGGGTGGTAAAGAGAGGCCATGTATACAAGTGATCATCACGACTTCGTCGGCCCCTGCCTCGGCAATGTCTTCGATTACGCAACCTGTCGCAAGCCTTCCTTTGGGGCAGTGCCGCCGCAGATATGAACCTGTTGACCTATCTCGACACATCCCGTCGGAATCATCTCAGATGCGCAGCCTTTTCTCACAACAAAGCCGCCACAGTCGACGCTCTGCGAACGCTGCACTTCCTCGTATCTACTCTCGTGACAATTGCTTTTAAAAGCCCCCCGAGACCTTGAGCAACTGTTCATTCTTTGCATAGCCCCCGTTCAGTCTTATTCAAATCTTTGATTCATAATCCTTGTGTAACTTGATCATTTCATGTAAACGAAATCTTTTTAGAAACGTTATCTTCGGGACCACGAACATAACTTACATGGAGTCAGTGGGACAACCACGAACACTGACCCGAGGTTAATGGGGTAACCCCAAACACCGTCCTATTCGACTTAGCATCGAATAATACCTTGGAAACGACACCACACACGACAGAGTCGCAATAAAACAGCTAAAATTTATTTTTTGTCCAATAATTTAATCAACGTTTGGCCTTAACAACCGTGTTCGTGAGAAAGTACGGATTTTTACATCACGTTATAAAGGCATAATACTGCTGTAGAGGGGACTGAAGCGGCAGAGAATCTACATAATGGTGGACAGTCAGGCCACTCTCAAGGCCTTAGCCTCATACTGTCTTACATCACGGCAGGTGTGGAAGTGTCTGACTGGACTGAAGGCCCTGGCAGAGGACAACAGTGTAACACTGTGTTGGGTGCCAGGGCATCAGGGTATAGAGGGAAACGAAAGGGCTGATAGGTTCTCTAAGAAGAGATCTGCGCAGATCCCTATTGGCCCTGAGCCCTTTGTTGGGACTACCAGGAGCCACCTACGTAGAGAGGTTGGCAAATGGAAGGACCGGTGCAGGGCTGCTCATTGGCAGGGGCTGCCCGGCCTTAGACAGTCAAAACTCTTCATCCAGCCCTCCAGTGAGAGGTCCAAAGAGGTGCTTTCACTGGGGAGGAAGGATATGAGGATCATATGTGGCCTGTTCACAGGTCACTGTCCGCTGAGGTACCACCTTGCAAATATTGGCAAGTGCGAGGTACAGGTATGCAGGTTCTGCGAGGTAGGGCTAGAGACGGCAGAGCACCTGCTATGCGTATGCGATGGACTCGCCGTATCGCGCCGTTGTGTATTTGGGAGGCCCTTTCTTCAGCCCGAAGAGGTGGCAAATGCAGAACTTGCGGATATCCTCCGCTTTGTGCGGGGGTGGTGGGGGCGCATAGGTGACGTCACACCAAGTGAGACCAGTGCCGTGGGGCCTGGAGGTGGTGCAGGGGGGCCATGATCAGAGGATCATGGACGCCTTTACAATAGGCCCGTTTGTGGCTGCAGTGAGGGTATCGCCTGCATCCACCGTTAAAAAAAAAAAAGGCATAATATGGCGAGGACGACAGACTCTGTGGACGGACATAGCCGATTTGGAACCCCCATGCTTCTTTAAAACACAGTTAGAGTGTGCTCCACACTTTTTCCCACAACTTTGTCGGTAAATGTAACTACACACGCAGATCAGGCGTTGTAATTATACTTTTTCTATTCAGTAGGCTAGAAGATCTGTTGAAAACTCATTTTGCCCGACCACGATTTTTCGGTGTCATCTGTGTAGCGACAAGTGAAAATAGGGAATATGAACAAATGCTGACAGAACCTATTGCGTTTTTCTTCAACTAGAGAAGATCCGCATTTGAATCCATTCGACCCCCCTCCCTTACTATCAAACGCCGCTTTTCTCCTCGCTAATTTGCCAAGCGCAAACACCCCGCATAACGTGAGCATGTCATTCAAATAAATTAGGGACACGATCATGCGCTAATGGCTGCGACGGCTCTCTTCCTCACTCTTTCAAATAAACTATTAACTTTAAAACGTTTCACGCGCTTTTCTCATTTGGCAGGTTGCAGCTTTCCAGCTATCACTTCAAACTGCCGATATTAGAGAGTTCAAAAATGAATGCCTCCTGTGTCGTACCTCGTTCGTACAGCCGGCCAACTGTCACCAGATTTCAGTAAACTTTTGACCGGGAGCTATTCGAAGGCCGGATTTCTGAACTGATGTAAAATGTCGCTCTCAAATCTCGCGCCCGAATATATCACCAAATTATCTTTTACTAATAAGTTCTCTGCAAATATATCGATGAAAATTCGTGGTGGGAGAACATATGAAGCTAAATGAGTTTTAGCTTTTTGGGAAAATGGCTGAGATGATTTGAATCAAATTCACAGTGTTTTCAATTAATCGATACCTATGTACTGTTCTCCATAAATGTTTCTCTGACCATCCGTTAAAGAGGGATAACAACCAAAATGCTTGTTTTTCAACGTTTTCAAACAGTCCCTTCAAGTGCACAATTGAAGTTGATTAACCTGACCCAATGTCATGCTGTACGCAAATTTTCCCTCAAAACTATATTTGTCACCGCTAAACGGAGGTTATCAGCAAAAGTACCTCGAGAAGTGTGATAACGTGTTTAACGTTAAACAAAGGTTTTCTCGCTTTCTTAAGGACTGTTTCAACGATTTTGATCAAACTCGCGAGATTCAGTTCACTTTCACCTTATTAGCATTCATATTTCCCTGTACATAAATGTTCCCGCGGAATCGCGTTGCACGAAGGTGCAGAAGCTCCTGCAGTTGAGGGAAAGTAGCGTGTTGCTACGCGCAGTTTTTCCTCCAGGGCCTCTGGAAGATTTCGCTCACCAACTAGACGATATTGTTTTGGACTAAGGGCCGTTTTCATCAAAACAGCACTGATCGTGATCCAACGAATCATGGCTGGATAAGTAAATCAAGGCTAACCTGTTTCGTTCCCCCCATGCTAGCCGAGATCACTGAGGGATGCGGTTAGCCATATCGCGAACGCAGTGGACTAATGAGGTTACAGTAAAGTAGATGCCCAACCCTCAGCAATCCAGATTTGACCAATTATTCTTTCTAATAATTGCTGGAAGCCAACGCGGCATTAACCTCTGCCAAAGCTGAAACTGGTGAGGAGCATAAAGTACGCGTACTCCAACAGCAAGAGCTGCAGGAAAAACTCAAATTAGTACGGGAGTATGCTTTGTGTGAACAGGGAAAATCGGAAGTGAAGAAATAACAAAAACCGAAATTGTGAAGTTACAACTTTTACGAGCAAGAAACTCTAACGAGGAAGGGAGAAATATCGCGTTTAATAAAAGTTGTTTATTACACTAACTTGTGTGTAAAAGTAGGTTATTATTTAACATTCCCCCCCCCCCTCACTCACTCATATCAGGGAGGCACCTGCAGGCCATACGACTCTGCTAGAGCTGCAGGACCAATGACACTTCGCCGTGGCACACATTTGGCCCATGTCCTATCTCCCCAGCGAGCCCATTGGGGGGCCCGCTTAGTGTCCCAGCCGCCACCAGTACCCATTGCCTCACCCCCCTGGGTTTGGAGGAGAGGGGTGCCTGGTAGGGGATCGAACCAGAGTCCGCTAGTTCTATCCCCGCCTGGCCCGGAAGGCCTCGCGCCCCAATGCGCTTGGCCACCACGCCCCTTATCTGCTTCTTAATCCGCTCAGGTAAGCCATTTGCGTTTGGGTTTTCTGACGGCAATATGACGTAGAGTTTTTTCTACAACTGCTCAACACAAATTTTACGCCAACAACAACTTGTAATTTCCAGTAATTACAAGATGTAATACTTCTGTTCGTAACAGAATTTTTATTTATATCTTGAACTCTATGGAACGCTCTCATATCCATCTGAAGCGCCGGGTGAGACGACGATAACCTAACATAGTAGATTATCATCGTAGTGGAAAAGGGACTGCAATAACTGCGCCCTTGTAAACAGCATCTTTGTTTATTATTATTATTATTCCAAAACATATGTAAATTATTCACAATAATAGAAAAGAATACTCTATGGAGCACGGTAATGGCGGACAAATATCAGGATATAATTAAGAAAGATAAGAGTCCTAACCGCTTGATCAGGGCTAGAGCTTAACCCAATCTGGTGAAACCCGTTTTTGTGACGGGAGGTGGTTAGTCACTGTTAATCGATTCTAAATGGGATCAACGCAGTTGGTGAAAACGGCCCGTAGTATCACTTTTGCGCAAGGCTGTCAGAGTGTGTTAATTTTCCTATTGGATGTAACGAGGGACTTGACAAGTATTTCGATCAGGCTTGAATGCGAGTTAGTAACTATTTTAAAATGAGCCTGGGGGGGGGGGGTGTTTGAAAGCAAAGTAGCACCCAGTATATTGGAGCTTTGCAGGCCTTATGAACTCTTAGGTTCTTCTTCCCTCAATTAATTCGGTTCCAAGGCTTCGTTTCAAACGTTGGATGTTTCCGTTTGTTTCACATTCACCTCATCTCATCGTTATTTTAATTGAGGCTATAGTTTTCAAACTCATTTGGAGATCAAGATGTTTTCTCTGCGAGAAATAGCAGCTCCTACGAATCCAGTTCTCCTGATGACAGCACTTCTGTAGTAGTAAAGCGGGGTTAGACTATCATATTATTACTAATACTATTATATATTAGTTATCTATTTTCACCAAGTTTTAGTTACACTTTTCTATTGATTTAGATCATCAGTAACGAAAACGCAATGCGAGTTTGACCTAAACTTCGAAATCGACATGATAGTTTGAGGGGAAGATGGAGGGTCCAAAATATACCAAAAACGACGGTTCTCCATAAATAACTCTTCAAAAGCTCGGTGAACGGATAAGTGGGCCTGTGAAGCTAATCAAGGTAAAAATGATTTACTAGCGGGTATCTATATTCTGCTCGTTATAAATGGTCCATGACACTCCTCTGAACAGATATAACTACCGAAACGTGCCAAAACTCGTGTTTCGAAAATGTTCAAAACTTCGGAAATTAAACAGGTAGGTAAATGAAGTTGATCAAACTGACTTCCAGCAACTGTCAGGGAAGATCCAAATGAACGAAAACCTGCCACGCTATGCGAGTGGGCGTTAGATAAATGGGAATCCTCGTCAAACAGACGTCACATGTAGGTAAGTTTTTTCCCCAACATCCGTGAAAGTCTTATGAAAAAGCGGGTTGAGCCACGCCATTGGATGAGCCAGTTCCTTACAGGACATAGCAACTCCGATACGCGGCTCCCCTTCTTTTCGCTTTAAGACTTTCCATCCTGCTCGTACTACACATCTAGTGCGGACGAAACAATAAACTACGTGCTGCTTCACTGTAGTTTTTACTTTCCGCTCCCAAAAGAGAAAGTAAAGTATAGTAATCGTGCCAAAAAAAAAGTGGGTTTCCTTAAGATCATTACGTTTTCAGGTCTACTGAGTCCAAAAAACCTAATTTTGGCGCATGGTCCGTGTGTGTGTCTGTAGTTCGATTTGCGAGAGAACAGCTGATCCGATTGAGCTGGTTCTTTTTTTGTTTTGTTTTTTATTTTTTTTAGACACCAAAATAAGGTTGTAGGCGATTTCGGCCGATTGGAAAATTTACCCAAAACTAGGGTTTAGACCAGTGAGCGACGTTTGTTGGAAGAGCATCCAAACCTTACGGTTGTGACTTGTATTGAGCAAGCCTATTACTATTACCGTTCCGGTCAATTTTCGAAGAAGGTTATTACAACAAGAAAAGTGGTAACAGTAGCTCTCCCTTTGAAACTGGCAATCCAAGCAAACAGATAGTTTGTAACGAGTTACTTTTCAGAGTGCGGTCGAGCGCCTGGAACAGACCCAGGGTGGAGGCTTGGAACAGTGCCTTCCAAGGTGAAAACCGGATGGGAGGTTTATGAGAGGTTGAGGAGGGAGTTGTTTCTCTCCCCCGGGGGTGTTTTGTTTTGGTCTGTTCCGCGGAGGGCCTTTTTCCCAAAAGGAGAGGTTTGACTCGTTCCGACTCCCATTTTCAAGTTTTTTCCCCGTTTTCGGTGAAGAGCTTTAGGAGCTTTAGAAAATTTTGATTAGAAGGAGGAGTCTGTTATTTTATTTTAATACATGAACATTTCTATTATTTGTAGTTATTTTCCTTCTGTTTTGTTTCGATTTCTGTAAAGAAATCTCTCGTTGTTGTGGGCTTCATCCCCACGTGGAGTTGTACGCAAAATCTTAAATTCATTCACAAGTTCATGGGGGGAATAGGATTATCAACTCCTTCTGATGGTACGCATTCCTCAGGGTCATAGTTCCACGTCATAACACATGGGTAATATCTCTCCACCATGAGATTAGCTAGAGATTAGGACAACCTGACTTACGAATGGAATAACTTTCTTATGACTGTTAAGAAACATCATTTTGATAAGAAAACGGGCCGGTCTTCTAGCAACCTACTCCATGTGTTAACACGCACTACTATTTCTGTCATTGTCTGTTGAACGAAAACTTGATTTAAAATCGTTTGGGAAACGAATTTTCCCGAACGTAGGCCGATATTTTTTCTTACTTTCTCAAAAATGGGTCAAACGATTTCGATTGGACTAAACCACTGTTGATTGGCAGGATGTCGACCTTTTGCCTAACGGTGCACTTTGATTCTAATGAGGAAATTTCCCCATTGGCAGGTGGCCTTCTGTGTCCATAATTGACAAATATTCCACGATGACTGCCTCATAATGAGGCGAACTGGATCCGTAACTGATAGTTATTAAACGTTAGTTAGTATTCATAATGAGTCTGACAATGATAGGAGCTGCTTTGCCTGCAGAGAACACATCTTGATCCCTAAATGAGTTTCACAACCAGAGCCTTAATTAAAATAACGAATACGAAGAGATGAGATGAATGTGAAACAAACAGAAGCTTCCAAAGTTTGAAATGGAGCCTCATTAGTTGGTACAGAATTAATTGAGAGAATAAGAACAGAAGAGTTCATAAGGCCTGCAAAGCTCCGAAATATTGGTTGCTACTTCGGTTTCAAACACCCTTCACGCCCGCTTTAGTATAATTACTAACTCACATACAGAAATACTTATTAATTCAGTCCTCGTTAAAATCATCCAACCGCTAAATTATCACGCTCTTAGAGCTTTGCGCACAAATGATACTGATTTCGAAGACACGACCCCGAGACGATGTATCCTATGTGATTACAATTCACCGTATAGTACACAGATTTATCCCAAAGCGAAGCGCACGACAATCATCCAGTGCTTGTAACTTCCCAGAGATCCAGAGAAAATATCTGGTGCGTACTATCAAGCTACTTTCTGCAACCCCTATAAATTCGAAGATTTGCTATAAATAGGAAGATTTTCTATATTCGTTCAACACACATCCACAGAAATATTTATGCGGGATAAAATATCGGTGCTGATTGGCTAAAAGTACCTCGTAAGTTTGACGAAAATCATTCAAGCAGTCTTTGAGTAAATGAGAAAAACTTTAATTTAATGATAGGCAAGCCTTCTTACTTTGCTTATATTTCCGTTCGACAGATAGTAACAGGAATAATCGTAGACCATAAAATTTGGGTATAGGCTGCAAGAAGACACCACGTCAGGTTGATCAAATTCAGTTATTGCTGCGTTATATGGTCCAATTGGTTCTCTGAGCTCATTACCTAAAGTATTGGAAAAGATTATGGTGAAACAGATTGCACCTTTGCTGCGACCCCATCTATCGCTGCACCAACATGGGTTTAGGTCTGGCAGGTCTTGTACAACAAATCTTTTGACATTTCCACATACTGTCGTGGAAGCGTTTCTTGATGGTGTCCAGGTAGACAGTATTTATACGGACTTTGCTAAGGCGTCTCCCATGCGATTCTCCGTGAAAATCTGGAGGCTTTTGGTTTTTTTGGGTCGTTACTTGCATGGCTGAGGAGTTATTTGCTGGGTCGTCGTCTGGTTGTCAGGCTGAGGGACATAGTCTCTGATTCGTTCGTTGCCACATCGGGTGTGCCCCAGGGATCACATATGGGCCCATTACTATTTCTCATCTTCATTGATGACGTGAGTAAACTGTTTGAGGGGACAGTGAAACATCTGTTATTCGCTGATGATAGAAGATTTTTTTGAGAGTTGTCTCAATGAGTGATTGTTCGGTTCTTCAGAATGCTCTAACAGCCTTAAACGGATGGTGTTTGAACAATGAGCTTGGACTGAATATTGATGAGTGCTCAGTGGTCACTTTCCGTCGAGGTGTATCCAGCCTACAGCATGACTACTCGATAGGAGGGGCGCTGATCCAGCGTAAAACCCTGGTGCGGGATCTCAGAGTTTTGATCGATTCAGATTTTACGTTTTCGGCCCATATTGGGGAAATATGCTCGGGAGCAATGAGAAAACTGGGTTTTCTCAAAAGAAATACGAGGGATTTGAAGGATCCAAACGCCCTTAAGCTGCTATTCACCTCCCTTGTCTGTACACCTCTCGAGTTTTCCTCCCCTGTGTGGTCACCGAGGTATACCAATGCCAAGAATACCTTGGAGCGTGTTCAGCTCCACTTCCTGCGCGATGTGTCCTATAGGAGAGGCGATAGTTGGGAGGAATTTTCCTACGCGGTGGCGCTCAGGAGGGAAGACATGTCCTCTTTGGTGAGTCGGCGACGTGTGGCGGACATGCTTCTTCTACATGGGTTGACAGCGGGTCGGCTGGATTGTCCGTATTTGCTTTCCAAGTTGAACTTCTACGCCCCTCCATACGCTACCAGACTCCATCAGCCTTTTTACCTCTTCGACCAACTAACTCCGCAATAATCCCATGGTGCGCTTCCAGGATGACTTCAATACGTTGTCACACGGTGTTTCGGAGGACCTACTGTTGTTGTCGAAAGACTCTTTTAGGACCGAAATTCGACGGCTATTGTGATCTCCATTAGTTGGCTCGGGATTGCTGCTGATTGATTTGTGCTATTTATTGTGGTTTATATTGTTCTACTTTTATTAATTTTTGTTTCTCACGGTTAAATTGGGCACTGCCCGTATATGTTATAAATAAATAAATAAATAAATCTTTATGACTAACAATGTACAGTTAGTTTGATTCGGTATTCCCTTTGAATTCGGTCTAAACAATGTCATCCGTTTTTCGAAAAACGTATTTTAAAAACACATCTCGCTTCATATCTTCTTTCTTCTCAGACTTTTCGCAGAATTATTTAAGGAAAACGAAGGGTACTCATTGATAGTACATCATTTTTATCAAAATCGTTAAAGAAGTTTTTACTGAGAAAACCCCCTTATTTATGGTACAGTTAAACGAACAAAGCAAGTCGGTTCAGCATCTAATCCGAAACTAGCCAAAGCTAAGTTTTCTCGATTCAGCCCGCCTCAATACGTGAATGATATGAAGACAACGCAGAGCGGAACGTAAAACTACGAAGGCGCTCGTGCTTGAAGACATTTGTGGGGAATAAAACGCAAGCACTAGTCGCTTGAGACTCTATAAATTTGGTCAAAACCGTTTTAGCCATATTTGAGAAAACTGGAAAAAACCCTGCAAATTATAACACAATGGTTTATTATTCTCATGAACAGCTTGACCTAGTATTACTGCTCTGAGACCCATCCCATTCGATTTGGCATCAAATACTAGTAAACCATACGAAACATGACCTGACTACAATGGACCTATGGAAACTAAATATTCCCCCGCGCCAGGCGCCCGTAAACGGAGGGGTGTGCGGAGGAAGTGGCTTTAACCTTCCTCCCCCGTCAAAGATTAGAACAAGAGCGGATATTGGGACGGGGCCAACAACTGATAGAAATTCGCTCGGCAATTGGTAGGACGTTGCGAGTCTATCAAAGGGCGTTGCGAGTTGAGAGGGTTGAAAACGATAACGAAACACGGCTTATTTGCGATTATACTGCGTTTCGTTAATTCTTTAACCAGCTTGCCCATAACAACCATGGGCTTCGAGACCGATCCTGTTGCCGAGATTCAGCACAACTAGATACCAAATGGGACTTTTATGCGAAAGAACGAATTTTTTAGACTTCAGAATGAATAATAAACCAAAACGATCAGCGAATTCATTTTAATATCATTTTAAAGGCACAAAACGGCCCGGCCGGTGGACGAGGGATGGGGGACAGTGGACGGTGGACGGTGGACGAGGGACGGGGGACGGCGTTTGATATCTCCGTCCAAAGGATGGTTACAGGCAGAGATGAGCGGGCATAGCTGCAGTGCTGACGAGTGAAATGTTTTCGAGTGCAACACATGAAGAGGTGGATGAGGTGACAGAGAAATCTATCAGACCTGCCAATGCAAACAGTTCTGGAAAAAAGGCGAGATGCCAAGCTGCAGTACTCATAGGAATTCGACCCACGACACAAAAAGGGGTGCATGGAGTGACTAAAAAATCTATTAAACCTGTGAATGCGAACACCCCAGACTAGAACAGGAGCGGATATAGCTACGGTGAAAACAACTGATAGAAATTCTATGCACGACACAGAAGGAGGTATAGGTAGTATCTGAAAAATCTGTCAAAGCTGCAAATGCGTCCACCCGAGGGTTGGTGAAGAACGGGCATAACGCTGTGCTGACAAATTATAGTAATTCGACCCCCAGCACATAGAACGATGCATTTAGTGAGTTGCTTTGGAATTAGATAAACATGGGAAATACGATTTTGATGCTGTAGCTAATGTGACGAATGCAGAGTTGATTGGATCAGAAATAGCGGATGACTTGGAAGCTCGGCGTATTAAAATTCAGAAGTAGGTAATATAATAGGTTGGTAAGATTCGTGGATGGGAGTAAATCCGGAGTATATTATCCAATGATATGCAGAACAGCTAATGGAACGTCTCTGTAATGCATACATTACCTATCAATACGTTTTGCCTCACTACCCCTCGTAAATCGACCGTAAAGTAATCGCAGGACAATACTGAACTATTGATGGGTTTTCCTTGTCCAGAATCGGAAATCATTCCACTTCGTTTTAGGAAAGTTCGCTCAACTTTTCCATTGAGAGTAAATGACCAAAACGCGCTCAAGTGCTCAAAATAATCGAGCAATTATGCTTGTGTGTTCTACCGAGAGAACAGAGTTATTTTAGAGGGATCTTAAATAAACCCGATGTTATTCGCCCGGTTCGATCATAGAAGCTTTAATGGAATGTTGTTAGATTCAACAACGAGCTTCATTGGCAGCTGCCCGCTCTTACAGTTTGCTGCACAGAGAGAGAGAGCGAGAGAGAAGTTGTCAAGCTATTATTAGAAGAATGCAAGACCCTCCCCAACGAAAAAAAAATTGATTTTCCTTACTCAGGGTTTAGTTGTTTGAATAAGGTAGAGTTTTGACACTCTAAAAGCCCTAGCAACTCTGACTGATAGCTCTTTCCAGTCTTTTAACACAACTTCAAGAGAAGGTTCTAAAGATCGCAGAAAGTATCAGTTGGCTTTTCTGTGCCGGTTTCACACATTTCAGTTGAACTGTGGGCGAAAGAAAAATTCACAAATTGATTCACGGGGGATTTACCTAAAAACATATGTAGCTATATAGTTCAGTCATCAATTACATTAAAATAGTAGCTAGAAAACTGGCGGTAATATCTTCGTTCTATGCATTTCTGGAGAAAGGTAATTAAAATAACTAGTGGTTAGCAACACACAATGTGACAAAAACCGTGTTGTTTTAAAATGTGACGATTACCTAGTTTGGCTTTGAAAATGTGAATTTTTGTTGTTCCATTGTTGTCAGGTCGTTTATCGTATAGTTTACTAGTGTCTTTCGATGGGAAAGGTCTCGAAGCTGCTCCACATTACCGTTTGAATTTGCGTTTTCCGTATTGTTATTACAGCCATGTTACATTCTTAATATTTGTCGATGTTTTTTTTTTTTTTTTTGACCCGAGGGCGTGTGGGACAAGTCCCTTTGTCACCGCGGCCGCATATGGGCCTATTGTGACGGCCCTTTCTTAGTAGAAGGCGTCGTACATACCCGACCCCCTTAGGAAGCTGAGTATGTCCTTCACCGCAGATTCTGCCATGATTTGGGGTTCAGTGGTCCCCTGACCGAAGTATTCAAAGCGTTTTGCTGCCAAGGCAGGGCACTCACACAGGATATGCTCTGCTGCCTCGTCCTCCTCACCGGCAGAGTCTGCATTCCACCGCCTCTAAGATGCCCATCTTGTTGAGGTGATAGCTGAGTGGGCAGTGCCCGGTGAGGAAGCTTATCAGTACTCTCAGATCTTGTCTAGAGAGTGTCAGCATCGCCTTCGCCCTTTGACAGGAAGGCGTGACAAGCCTTTTCGCCTGTCTTAGTTGTGGCTGGCGATGCCAATGGGCGCCATTTTCCTGTATCTCCCATCGAGCAACCAGACGGTTCAGGTGACTTTTCGTCATACCTACGTGTGGTTCAGGCCCGATGGGTAGGGATTCTGTACCCCTTTTCGCAAGGCGGTCAGCCTTTTCATTGTCCTCATGCCCCTGTGAGCCGGCACCCAAATGAGGGAGAGCCTGTTACGGGCGCCGAGCTGCTTGAGCGCATGGAGGCATTCCCATGCCAGCTTAGACCTAAAACTATAGGCTGCAATGGCCTTTAAGGCGGCCTGGCTGTCTGAGAAAATGTAGATCCGCTTGCCCTTGAGTCCTTTGTTCAGGATCTCTTCTGCGATTTCTTGGGTTTTGCCCATTGTTCGCGGCTGCTTATTCAGTCAGCATGCTGTCCTTATTCACAGCTAGCCGCAGACATGCCCCTGGGGACAATGCCGTGGCCGTTCCACTATCCACAACCCGTGGTCGCGCCTGGTAGCATGGGCATGCTCCTGGGAAGATAACCCAGAACCAGGTTTGTCGATGTTTAATTGCATTTGGTCACAAACATGCTGTGCTACAGAATAATAAACCCTTTGCTACGTTTTTGTCTCTCAATCCATTTAAACTTGTTAAAACATACCTTAACGTTCTAAGTAGAAACTCTTAGAACCGGAATTTTTTGAATGGAATATTATTGGGAGCTGTCCCCACAAAAAAGTAATCATAATCGTAATCGCAACTAACGCGATATAATGCTTTCACTAGTTAAGAAATGATAAGAGTAGCACAATAAAATGAATCAACAATAATTTACTGCAAACTATATTTTTTTAGTGGTTTTTTGTGTTGAATAAATCCAGCTAGATATTAGGTAGTGTAGATGGTGAAAAAAAGCACCTAAATGAGGTTTATAGCTTAATAGAGATTATATTAGTTTTAAATAATTTACACTCGAAAAAACGACAATAGCGAACAATTTTGACATCCGTTGCGCACACTAATATCAACTTCATGGTTCACTAGTACTTTAAACAACATTCTACAACCAGTAAACATTACGTTCACCGTCAGTGGTAGGCTAGGCGGGGCAGTGTCTCGGAGCCCTCAAGCTCAGGGGACCCTCGAATCCTTTACCAGAAATCTCGATCGAACTGAACTTTTGGAAATTTCTCCCATTTTCAAAATAAATATGACGGTTTGCAACCCCACTTTAGTCGTGACAACTCAGTTGAGAGAAATTCGCCATTTTTATTATTTTCGAAGCATTATTAGGCATAGTTCTACAGAGTCCAAATAAAGATGAGCGTAGTGAAGCAGAGAATATTAAAACAAAAATGCTAAATTTCGAGTTCGTGTTGCTTAGCGAATTCATGCACAGGGTATACAACGACATCAATTTGGGCGAGGCGAGTAAAGTTTTAGCGAAGACCGAAGTTGCAAATTTATTGAAATGATTTCGAATTATTTAAGTGCAAAGCAAGTAACTGCCAGAAAAAGATTAACTGAGTGATGAATGAATTGAGTAAGTAGAAAAAAAGCCATATACCCGAGTGAATTGATGTAGAGCTAAGGAAAGTTGTGTGTTGCAACGCACCACATATATTTTTTTAAATATTCTAGTAACATTTCAGCGGATTTTAAAAGGAAAAAAAACCCTGCAAATTATTACACAACGGTTTATTATTCTCATGAACAGCTTGACTTAGTATTACTGCTCCGAGAATCATTCCATTCGATTCAGCATCGAAAAATACTAGCAAACCATACGAAACATGACCACAATGGAGCTACGGAAACTAAATATTCCCCGGGCGCCAGGCGCCTGTAAACGTCTGATGGAGGGGTGGGACGAGGGCCCTCGGCAATTGGCACGACGTTGCCAGTCGAGCAGGGGGGTGGTTTTGATGAGACGGGAGGGAGGGAGTACTAACGACGAAACGTTAACTTCAGCTGTAGTTCTCGCGAGTTATTTAAATAAGTAGACTCTAATAATTACTGTAATTTCCCTATGCGCAGTTGTACACGTCTGATACTCATTCCATTCAACCCAGGATGTAAAAATACCTTGAAAACGATACGAAACACGGCGTATTTGCGCTTATACTGCGTTTTGTTAATGTTTTTAACCATTTTTTGTCCATAACTACCATGGGCTTCGCCCGATCGGATTGCCGAGATGGCGGGCACAACTAGATACCAAATGGGATTTTTGTGCGAAAGAACGGATTTTTTAGACCACGTTAAAGGCACCCAGACAGAGGACGGACATTGCAGATGTGGAATCCCTTGGTCTTGAAACGTAAAGTATCAAATTTTGAGGGAGGGGGGGGGTTGTAACAAATTTTTTTATTGCGCTGCTCTCGTCATTTTCCCACAAACAGGAATTTTATGGAATAGTTGCCTTATTGGAAGTTATCAATACAAATATGGTATTGATACCCATTTTCAAGAAAAAAAGCAAAGAAAAGTTAAAAAACATTTTGATGAATTAGCTGCTGATCATCGATTTCCAAACCGAGAAAAAATAACTAAAATTGAGATTTTCAATAATGTACTAGAAACAATAATATCTCAATTAGATACACATTTTACTGGTACGAGTGCAGTCTTATTCGATTTTCTAATACCAACATGTTTACTACATGTTGATGAAGCAACTTTATTGCAAAAGTGTGACGAATTCCTATGAAAATATTCAGATTAAAAAAAATTTAAAAAATTAATATCTATTAATATTTACCACCAAGTTTTACCTCAACCGTGAACTGCTCACCAATTATGTAAAGAAATAATGAGCAAATATGGAGTGCTAGATGCGATCTAACGAAAGTATTTATATCAATGTTATTATTCTTAGCAATTCCTGTCACTGGAAGGTCATTTAGCAAATTAAAAATAATGAAAAATACTAAAGTTAACGTACCTGTTAGGTGAGTCCGTCTCCTCTGGCTTGTGAGTTACTGTGGGCAAGCGCTTTCGATGTAAAGACATCATCGTCTGGCCGTTAAGTCAGTACTGAATACAATTTGCTATCGTTGGTCTTCCGTAAGAGTTAAAAAGCTTTGTGTCTTTGCTAAGTAGTGTGTACAAAATAATATAGAGCTTCGCCAGTGAGCAACTACCCGCTTTACATCAAGTAACAACCAATACGGGGTTCAAAAAAACTTACAGCACACAAGACGCGGTTTGTCGTTCAAGCTCCGCTTAATAAACGACTTAGATAAAGGTTTGAAGCCATCGGCTGTTTTTCTTGATTTGACGAAAACGCTTTGGATTGTATTCCCCACGACCTTTACGAGAGGATCGCTAATATGGGGGTTAAATCGAGTAAAGTTAACGTACCTGTTAGGTGAGTCCGTCTCCTCTGGCTTGTGAGTTACTGTGGGCAAGCGCTTTCGATGTAAAGACATCATCGTCTGGCCGTTTAGTCAGTACTGGAGTCAGTCAGTTGGTCGTGGTCTTTATATACAAAGAGAAAGGTGAAAGGAGTGATGGAGCGTTGGGGAAGGGGCGGGGAGAGGTCTTGTTGGTCAGTCTTGTTAGTAGTACCTTAGCCGGACTGGCTGTATATAAAGACCACGACCAACTGACTGACTCCAGTACTGACTTAACGGCCAGACGATGATGTCTTTACATCGAAAGCGCTTGCCCACAGTAACTCACAAGCCAGAGGAGACGGACTCACCTAACAGGTACGTTAACTTTAGTAATTTGCCTACTGGCGGATATAACCCAATTTCTTTAATAATGAAAAATAATTTAAGAAATAATATGCGCCAAACTCTACTCCGACATTTATCGCTAATAACAACTGAAAACAAAACCGTATCAAGCCTGGATGTAAACTGGGGGAGAAAAAAAAATTGTTAATAAATAATAATAATATAGTTGTTAATAAATAATAAATATAATTGTTATTTAGTCAGTTGGTAGGCCCGACCTTTCATCTCTATTTCGTTTTATTAGCCAATCCCACACCAAGTATTAATTGTAATTTATGTTGTTACTGTTTAATATTTTGATTACCTGCCCTGCAGTGCGCAAAAAAGAGCTCAAGTAGCTTTTCATTTTAAAAGTATTTTTATATTTCATATTTTTATTTTATAAAAGCTAATCAGTTTAAATAGCAGTGGGGCCCCATTTTGGTTTATTATTCATTCTGAATAATAACCCTATGTTTTCGGTCACGAAAATTTTTTTACTACCCCCCCTCAAAATTTGATACTCTACGTTTCAAGACATGGAGATTCCAAATTTGCAATGTCCGTCCGCCGTCCGGGCCGTTTTGTGCCTTTAACGTGGTCTAAAAATTCGTTCTTTCGCCCAAAAATTCGATTTGGTATCTAGTTGTGCCCGCCATCTCGGCAATCCGATGGGACGAAGCCCGTGGTTGTAATGGGCGAAAAACGGTTAAAAAAATTAACGAAACGCAGTACAACGCGGGAGCTACAGCCTCCCTCCCTCCCTCCCGTCTGAATAAAAAACAACCGGTAGCGGGGCGTCCTCGCCTCGCGGGTGGGCGGCTAAACTCCCCTTTCGCCTCCCAACGACGCCGCCACTCGACTCCCCTTTCGTCTTTCGCTTCGAGCGCCCCCGTTCCAATTTCCCGACGTTTTGGTGTTAATACGATTCAATTTTTTTAGATTCTTTCGTTTCATTCTCATTTTGGTTTTTTTCACAGATTTTTGGTTAAAGTTTGATATTAGTATTTAGCGTGCATGTTTTCATATCAAAATTCAGTTTTTTCTAGATACTTTTGTTTTGTTTGTTTATTTTAATATTACGATTCAGTTCTTTTTGACCTTATTTTGGGTTTCATTATGATATTTTTCGATGCTGAATCGAACAGGATGGGTCTCGGAGCATTAATGCTAGGTCAAGCTGATTATCCGAATAATAAACCGTTGTGTAATAATTTGCAGGGTTTTTAATTTGCCCCCAGGGCCTTCGGTTACCTAGCTACTCCACTGTTCACAGTTAAAGAAACTACGTGCTTGGTGGATAATCAATAAACATTTCACCAGGGAGACAGTTAACGAGGCCGCCACCCGAAAAAGAAACTGTCCGTGCACACGTCTTTTTCGGTCTGAAAAGCGGTTAATGTTTAGTTCCTTCGGTGATCGCTTCATCGCCCGATTTTCGCACCTTTCGCAAGTTTTACTCGTATAAATGGGCTGTTTGGCGAATGAGTGAATAGATTTGTGTAGTATTTCAACTTCAGTCCACAACTTGAACATCATGTTCTGTAGTGGTTTGCAGCAGGCTGCAGATGGTGGCAACACTGTTGCCGCCACCTGTGCAGTTCGCCGCTGTTTATATTAGCGGAGGAGCCACATTTTCAACAGAATGGCTACCGACATCGCTTACGAATCTCTCCCATTTTTTAAACCAGTGACTTAAAGTCCCTTTATATTGTGTGAAGTAAGGTAAGCAATCAGAGCTTGGTGTTTCATTTTCCCCATTGCCCCTTTATTGTCATTTACTACAATCCGAGCATAGGTTATTTGTTTCATTCTAAAAGGAGTTCATTTCATTTCTATTTTTTCCTGATTAAACTCAAGTGGTTCCTAGTTGGTTTATAATTTCATTTCCCAGTACTTTCCTGAGAGGCATTATTTGTTTATTTTACATCAAGTGAGTATATTTACCTTGTTCGTCTTTAGTGCCCTGACACGACTTTCACTCGTGTCCTGTACGCGGGTAATTCTGTAAAAGAATTCCCCAAGTACGTCACAGTTCACAAGGTCATTTAACTGTTTAAGAAACAGAAAAATCGACTCTCGGGGGTTCGACTCGCTCGTATTAATTTGGAAAATGCCAGTCATAACTGTTTCTTCGGATATAGTAAAAATAGCTGAGTCCGTTCAGTCGTTCTCCCCCTCTGGTACACAACGGGGGCTGGAGGTTTCAAAATATTACAATCAAAATAATGTTTTTCGACTGATTCAAATAAATGAAAAATTTTTGAGTGGAGGTGAAAATGTGGTCGTACGTCACTCTAACTGGTTCGTACGTGAAGCAGCGTCACTTACTTTTTGACACAACCTGCCAATTTACTTCGGCTCGAAAAATAAGCTTCACTTTCCATTTCCCACTGCGGGATTTGGGATTATTGGGATAAAATTGTTATTACCGTCGGGTTATTTTCCCTCCGAGGCCTCAACTTTTTTCATGGCTGTTTTTCCTGGCCGAATGGTTTGTTTTGATTGAAAAAATTTTCCCGAAGATAGAGTTAAGGTGAGGGAGTGAGGTGCGATAAGATGCGCTTTGCCAGGATCAGCGAATGTGGAGAAAGGGAAGGGAGTTTTGTGGAAAGAGTTGGAAGGAGGACAGGGATGAAATAAACTTTGCGAGCTTTTCTTAAAAGCAAGCCGCTTTCACTTTTTTTTCTCGTTTCGTTCGTTCAAGAAACCGAGAGATCATGTAAAGGCGGGTTAAAAGTTATATTAGTATTGGGATCCCCGTAAAAAAAAGTTTGATGGAAGCTTTTGTTGTTCTTCCAACTCCTTTCGCTCTCCATCCATTTCTCTTTCGCTATTCTTTCTTTCTTATCTCTCTTTCAGTTACCGTTCCATCTCTTGATGAGGGTCTCCATCTCGTATTTACTTTCTCTCATACAGTGTGTTTGTCGTATAACAAGACTTTTAATTTTCGTGATACATCTCCTCGTTAACTCTTGCGCCTGTCTTGCGCTTCCTAACAAATTAACGACCTCTCGAAAGAAGAACTTTGAATTGTATCGACTTAACCCCCCAAAGTAGAACAGTAAACGCGAATGAACCAAAACCAGACATAAAACATCAATGAGGCAAATGATGTCTCCTTTTAAAAAGTTTTGTTGCACCCAGGCTTTAGACCTTCTGCCCACCAGTTGCCCTTTATTTTATTTTTATTGTCCTTAGCGCTACGACATAGATTTAATTTTTGTTTTCTTCAGACTGCTCTAAAGGGCTTCTGAGTCTGAAAAACACCGTTTGGGACCATGACCTGCAAGGAGTTGCGATAAAATTTCCATCGTTTTGAGCAATTTTGTGTGTGATCAGCTTCAGGTATCTTTACCGAACTACGAAATAGTAAACCGGTTCGAACGAGCACTGTTTTTTGCTACGGGAGCATAAAAATGGAAATTTGATTGAAGATTTAACAACCCGGTACGTAATTATATTCTTTCGGAGATACGTGGTTGTTCCGGAGTCGAGACGGCAGCCGAAAAAAGAATGGGAAAGAGTTCATTAGATGAAACTTGCAGCAGCTTGCATCGATTCCTCGATGGAATGGAGCTGCCCTCTAGGGAAACCTCGGAGAACTTGTTTGTTATTTCCAGGCGGCATTGAAGGAAAATAATATTTAAATTTAAAGGAATACTCCTGCGTAAATGACATCACTTTTGACAGTTTGCTGATTATCAGCAATTGTTCGGTGGACAGCCTGGGAGTTCAAAACGTTCTTGCCAAAGCGTACGAGTATAGGTAGCTTCTGATATTGTCTACATGACTTTATTTGGAAAGGCTCGCGTTAACTGTTCTGGACTTGGAAGGACAATAAACAGGAAAAACTGGTGTTGCCTCACACTCTAGAACCTGTTGAGCTGCTCGTACTCATATCGCGATGTTCATTGCCCACCCTAAGCGTAGGTCATCAATCGGACCGTCATCATAATTTTTTTATAGTTCAGGAATTATAAGTAAGGCCCCTTGAATAAGTGGGTCAGGGAAGCAGCAGTAGTTATCAATTACGGAATTTCGTAAATTTTCTCCAACTATTTTGTGGCGACGATTAAACGTCCGTCGTATTGGCCAACTAAAATCGATTTTCCTCGAAAAGTTTGACCTTTCGTGCAACTGTCGTCTTCATCAGGAATTAATTCTGCTATCCCTATCTTGTTGAGAGCTGTCTTCAAAAAAATCCAAATCGAAAAAATCATATATCAAAATCGATTTTGATCAAAAATGTATTATAACTATTGTGAATTTTGGCGTCGCATCTGCGTGTTCAATATCACATTTTATTTGAGATATTGAGCCATTGTTTCTCAATCGTATTGTAGTAATTCGTCGACAACATCTCAGTGGTTGTTGTTTAGTGGGAGCTGCGTTGCCTGTGTTGATTTTATGTTGGACAATGTGTGTTCTTCCTAGAGGCCTCGTTTGGGTTGCAAAAGTTTCCAAAAGTTGTTCGGCTTGTTTGTACTCATCTGAATTTGGGTTCAGAGATGATGATGATGAATTTAGAAGGTTTCTTATCCAACTCAACTGCCGTCACCTGAACTATCACTTATATTGATACTAGTGGCATTTCTTTCCTACAAATTGAGATTACACGTTTTCCCACGTCTAAACATGCGTCACTATTCTGTAAGAAGTCCATTCCCAGAATGCCTTTGTCACGTATATTTGTGACAAGAAATAGTTCCTCCAAGTATAGGGACAGTGTTTCCATTAGCAGTCTGTACATTTTTGTGTCAGGAGAATATCATCTTTAAGTTGAGTAAATCAACAACATCCTAAGTATTGAAAGAGTTCCTCCTGAATCTACGAGAAGAAATAACCTCTTTCGATTAATGATGGTTTTGACGAAACAAGCATCTACTCCTGTCCTAATTCCATTGACGAATGCATAAGGGCCTTCATTGTATCCTGCCAGATGTTGGGCCTCACTTCTGGCATGAGCTAGTTTCCCGAATGTTCGTTCTGCGTTCTTTTCTTTTGTGTACACCTTCCCCACAGCATAGTATTAGGGGTGTTATCCTTCTCCTACTAAAATTTACGTATCTGTTAGGTGAGTCCGTCTCCTCTGGCTGGTGAGTTGCTGTGGGCAAGCGCTTTCGATGTAAAGACATCATCGTCCGTCAGTACTGACTTAACGGCCAGACAATGATGTCTTTACATCGAAAGCGCTTGCCCACAGCAACTCACCAGCCAAAGAAGACGGACTCACCTAACAGATACGTAAACTTTAATAATTTGCCTACTGGCGGACATAACCCTATTGCTTTAATACGTTATCCTTCTCCGTTTCCTCTAACGTTAAAGCTCGACTAAGCATATCTTGAACAGAGTCCAGTGGTCCACCAGCTTTCAAAATCTATTCATGGTTTTATCTCTGATAGCCCGCCCAAATGCTTTAACGCCAATAAGTTTCTTACATTTCTGAGGCCAATTTGGATATGCACAACGTACATGTCGCTCAACATCAGTTGCAAGAGATGCAAGGGACTCCCCTTGCTCTTGAAATCTCGTATCGAGAACTGATTGTCAATAAGAAGTTGTATGTTTTAGGCCGAATCTATTTTGTAGAGCTGTAATTAGGCGCTTGACTTCCAGACTTCCTTGTCCCTGGACATTATTCATGATCACTAGAGCTTCCCCTCTTAATGCACGTGCAAGTTTTTGTGTTTATCGAGAGTCATCCCAATACACCTCGTAATAGCCTCAAAATGACCTTGGTATTCTTCCCAGGGAGTCCCACCGTCATATGGCATCAACTGTTCTTCGTTTATCACATACTCACGGTTCCTCTGACCTGGTGAGGAAGTCATGCTCACAGTGGGCTGTGTATCCGGATTCGCTCTGACAAAATTCTCCGCAAGAGTCAGTCTTTGAGATCGGTCATGGAATGTTCTAACGAAGTTAACCGTTGGTTCATTGTCTCGTGGGAACTGTCATCACCAAAAATCGTTGGCAGAGGGTCTGAAATGGATGTAGTAGGCTCCAAAATACCATCAATGGGTGGGTGTATGGCGCGTTGACATGGTTCGTTTTGCTGGAAGGTTCCGTTGAGTTTGATTGAGTCGATGCACCGCACTTCTAATCCCGGACGGGCCCCCAAATGTACGAATCAACTTCAAACTTTCATCAAACCAATTCATATAGTGTTCATTCACGAACACACAAAACACAACAACTACAAAACTCTTTAAAATCAATTCATATGTAACATTATATGAATTGATTTTGTTGAGTTTGAAGTTGATTCGTACAGTATTCACAGGGACGCAGATCATGTTATTGAATGGCGTTTTTCACATACTTTGAAAGATACAGATCTACAGAAAACTCCGATTTGTTTTGTTCAATAGAGCTTTTCACTTCGTGGAGCTCAGGCTAGTAAAAACACCTCAAATCTTGGAAGGCCTCTTAAATCAAAAACCTCTCGACGCGTGCGTGTCAGGAACGATTTGCAGGAGAACGAGGTAGCCAAAGGAGAAGTTTGAGAAACCTTTCAATGTCTCGTTAACTAACCATTGTCTATACCCCGTTCTTGATTAATTAAAACGATTCTTTGAACGTATCCCAGACGTATTGATTCGAATGTTTTTCCGACCATTTTTGCTGAAGCCGACTGATCGTCGCGCACCAATAAACGTTTCCCCAGCTGTTATTGTAACCATATGCCGGAAAATGAGATACTACCAACGTTAAATTTACTCGAATTTACTCGAAAACTGCTTTTGAGATTAAAATTAAACTCGCAGGATACTTCAACATACTAACGCGTATTTTTTTTGTTGCCTGTTTTGTAAGTAGATATTGATGCAGCGAAGTTACAATGACTGAAGAATGTTAAGTGGTGGCTGAAGCCCGATGTTTTCCTGCAGAACCGTTGTGGACGACTCAAAGAAACACACAACGTCCCGCGCCGAAAATTGTTTTTCACAGCCCCCCGACCTACTGGTGACATTGAAGTCCGCCATTTACGTTAATTGATAACTGTTTCACTAATTTGTGAGAAGTCGCTAGAGGCTAAATATTTCTATTCTATAAGTTCATCGCTTGCGTTCGTCCTTCCCACTTGTACAATTTCCTTTGCCATTTATTCAAGTCGCGAGTGCAAAGGCACTTCATTCTCAGAGCCAGTTTTTTTTTCCTACCCAACAACGTTATCTTTCTCCACTCTCCCTCTCGTTATGTTCAAATCTCATCTCCAGAGGAAGAATTCTTTTAAAAATAGTTAACAATTCACTTTCGACTCCGTACAATTCGTAGCTTCCCTTATCTTCAGCTTTTTAACGTTTCGGCGATAACTCTTACGCCCTGGCTCTTTCTTCCACACAATCGAGTTTTACTTTCTTTAGCCCTACGGAGTAATAATAAAAGCACTGTAATTGGCGGAAACGTTTTGGTTTATGTTTATGTACCCTATGTTTTTGGTCACGAAAAATTTTTTACAACCCCCCCTCAAAATTTGAGACTTGACGTTTCAAGACTTGGAGATTCCAAATTTGCAATATCCGTCCGCCGTCCCCCGTCCGCCGTCCGGGCCGTTTTGTGCCTTTAACGTGGTCTCAAAAATTCGTCCTTTCGCCCAAAAATCCGATTTGGTATCTAGTTGTGCCCGCCATCTCGGCAATACGATCGGACGAAGCCCGTGGTTGTAATGGGCAAAAAACGGTAAAAAAAATTAACGAAACGCAGTACAACGCAGGAACTACAGCGGAAGTCAACGTTTCGTCGTTTGAACTCCCTCCCTCCCGCCCGTCTCAATAAAAAACTATCCGCCTCGTCCTCGCCTCCCCACACTGCCGGGGGGGGGGGGGTTCAACTCCCCTTTCGCCTTGCAATGGGTTCGAGCGTCCCCGTTTCAATTTCCCCGACGACGGGGCAAAATCATCAGACGTTTTGTTTCCGTAGTTCCATTGTAGCCAGGACATGTTTCGTATGGTTTACTAGTATTCGATGCTGAATCGAATGGGATGGGGGAGCGCTAATGCTAGGTCAAGCTGTTCATGAGAATAATAAACCATTGCGTAATAATTTGCAGGGTTTTTTTCAGTTTTCTGTAATAATTCATCTTTTAAAAGGCGTCTAGGTCCGAGAAACATTATTTGAGGAAATGGTTTGAGCGTGCGTGTTTATGAACGCAGTAGAAAGAAATTGGCAGAAACGAATCAGCTAATGTTTGGCGAGCAGGTCAACATGGGGCCCAAAATGAGAGTGAGCGAGATCAACTATATTTATCATAGTAAAAAAACATATTGTTCTTGAAAAGGTAGAGAAGCAGAAAAAATAATAGAATTGAACCTAAGTCGTTTAATTAAATTGAGAGAAAAAAAAGAGAATGAATTTGGGATAAAAAAACGAACGAACTCAATAAATTAAACACTTCTTCCACGAGAAAAATAATAGTTCGGCTTTGACGAGAAGAAAAAATTGAACTAAAAGTCTGACCGTGATGCTGATGGAGGTGATATATCTTCCTTCCGCTGAATGTAGAAAAGAAAAACTACACTTGATGGTAGGTGTGGTGCACCAATGGCCAAAATAATTGGAATGCTGATAATCCAAGGAAGTGGTATGGGATGCTGATGACCCAAAAAAAAGGCAAAATCGTTGACGAGCGCTCGTAGGAAGCGGCTGACCTTACGATGGCTGAAGTGAAGAAGAGGTGCGTGCAGCCCATGCCACTGGCCAGCTTCGTCAGGGGTGGTGGACGATGAGCCACCGACTCCCGTCCGACAATCGAGTCCGTGTTCGACTCCTTCATTTCTCCCCGGCAGCAGTGGTTAGGCGTTAACACATATTGATAGTCCGAAGAATTCACAGTGCGATGAACAGTCAATAATGACTGCAGCGTAAATAAGGACTACTCAATAATTCCGGAACTACCTCATTCTACATAACAATTAAAGTTATGTTTCACCACTGGGCCGCAAATTACTACATAACGGTTTATTATTCTCATGTAAGCATGATTGCTTAGGTTGACACTGTCTCACACCTTAGAGATTCATGCAATTTGATTCAGCATCGAAAAATATTAGTAAACGATACGAAACACGACCTGATAACAGAACAACGAAATTGATACGTATTGAGGAAGGTGAAGGAAATTGGCATGACGTGATGATCGTTGAAGTGTGACTGGGGGCAGCGCGGGAAAGACCGCAGGTCGGGCAGAAACGATAACCTTTGCGTTTTTATCTCGTGAGCTCCTTCAAGTAGACGCAGTGACTCTGAGACCCGTTCTATTGGAATCAACATCAAAAAATACCCAAGGCTCGCAACCAAACACAAAATAACTGTAATAAAACTGCCAACATTTCTTTTTTGCTCATTTTTTAAATTTTTGGTTGCCTATAACCGCCATGAGTTCCGTCCGACCGAATCACCGAGCAGGCGGCCACAATTACATCCCAAATGGAATTTTCGTGCTTAAGAATTGATTTTTTAACGTTGAAGGCTAAATATATGCCCCGGGTGGTGGATGGCGGACGAACAATTTGGGATCCCCACGCCTTACAACGTGAAGTATCAAGTCTACAGGATGGGTCATAATAACTTTGTCTTGACCTAAACTACATCCACGAAAATCGCTCGCCGTACAACAGAGAAAAGTTGTGACGCGTCCCACCAGATTTATCAACATTTCTCGAAAAAGGCCCTGATTCTCAAGTTTTTGTTACGAATTTTCAGGGGTCCTATATTCATAGTATGCCTCCCCCTGTAGGGAAAAGCGTCGATCCTATTCGTCACAAAATAAGGTTTTAAATTAAACGTAAAAATATCTGGTGTGTAGCAACACACAACTTTCCGCCACCCCCGTAATTTCGAACACCACCTACATATGCGGGCGCTATATCTTCGTTCAACGCATTTTTACAGGAACATTTATGGAGAACAAAATGTACGTACTAGTTAGCTGAGACTATTCCGTAAGTTTGATCGAAATCATTCGTGCCGTTTTTGAGAAAATTGGAATGCCGATAAATTAATATTCGACAAATCTCCTTTTCTGAGTTAACTTGGCCTATTTCTCCGTTCAACATATATATACAGAAATAATTATAGAGAACGAAATGTTGATATGGATGACTAAGAGACACTCCATTAGAATTTATCACATCTGGTGAAGAAGTTACCCTGGAATTACGGAAATGTTCGAAAAAACGTTATTTTCGACACACTTTGATTTTTATCTCTGTTCGATGGACTGTCAGAGGAACATTTTAAGAATAATACGTAGGTATTAACTATTCAAATACATCTTGAAAGTTTGGTGATAATCGTTGAAGCCGTTTTGCCAAAAAGCGTAAAAACCTATTTTTGCTTCATAGGCCTATATCTCCGTTCACCGTATTTTCATGGAGATATGTATGGAAAAAAAAGTTAGGTATTGATTGGTAGAACATAATTCGAAAGTTTAATCAAAATCGTTGAAGCCGTTTTCGAGAAAAATGCGAAACCCCCTAGTTTTCGGTACATTTTCGTCCCCTTTCCATCGGCCGAAATCGTCCATAACCTTATTTTGGTGTCTAGAAAAATAACAAACAAAACAAAAAAAGAACCAGCTCAATCGGATCAGCCGTTCTCCCGCAAATCGAACTACAGACACACACACACACACACACACGCGCGGACCACGCGCCGAAATTAGGTTTTTTAGACTCAGTAGGCCTCAAAACGTAAAGATCTGAAGAAAACCCAAATTTTTTTTTGGGCCGATTACTATACTTTCCTTCCCTGCGGAAAGTAATAAAGAACACCTTTTCATCTCCAATCTCAAAACTCCACTCTTTTATTTTTTCGCGGCGCTGCTCATCGCCTCAAAACAGCTTATGACACAAAAACAGATGATATTAAATATAATAATTGGCTGAATGTTAAATTTTTCTCGCCTAGTTGGCGACACTCCCCCCCCCCCTACACTATTCTTGTGACTACCCGTTGAACAGAGATACAAACTAGGATGCGCTGGAAAATGAGATTATTAAATTATAGTCTTTATAATTGCCTCAAAAACCTCCTGATTCTGCTGAAACTTGTGGGGTATTCTCCATAAACTAGTACCTACGTTTTGTTCTACGAGTACATGTGTCCCCAGATATTCATACACTGCGGTATTTATACGGTGGCAATCAATCGGCAGTGTTCTTTCGCCCACTCCGTTCGACCGAATCGTCACAACCGTCGTATTCTAATTTGCAGGGATTTATTCTAGCGGGCAAACCTATGCTAACAACATCAAACACCGTAAATGACGTTTTAGCTGTGTTTACTTTACAGATCGTATTAGCCCCCATCCCATCGGTTCGAGTCAACGCCACTGCTGACAAATTGTGGCTGGAGAAAACCTCGGCATCCGGTGACACAGATGGCCTCTGATTAACTGCGGGTGATTATCGTCAGACCCGCGCGGGGCAGCCAATGGAGGCTGAATGAGGCAAGTCGGAGCAATTTTCTCCGGGTTTAAAGCTTCGTTGGGTGCAGCGGTTCGCCAAGTTCTCCGTCGCAAACCACAATCCTCATTCGATTCTCCCATCCGGAAGTTTGCAAAGTAGAACGTAAATTTAACTTGAACGGCAATTTTTCGAGTCCAGTTGAAGAATGAAACAGGCCAAACAGGTCAAAACCGTTGAACGTCGTGTTGCAACATTAAGTACTGCCATACTAGTCAGTAACATTCACATTTAGTTTCCATAACCCAATGATCAACTATCGATCGATGCATACAACAACTTTCTTCGGCCCCTCGTACACGCTTCGATTTTCACGTATCTGGCAACCGATCCAACAAAACTTTTCACTTGTATGAACCTGAAGTTTTATAGCAAAACACCCGTAGATCCTAAGGTTATTTCGCGGAGCTCGTACGTAACATCAAATCAGGTCGCCTACGTATTAACAATTACTAGCTCCCTGCATCCATAGCATCATTTCTTTTGATGTGATCCCAAACCTCTGCCTCCACACCACGCCGATGTAAAAGGGAGGTGGCACACCAGCAGGTTAAGGTAGATGTTATTGCTATGTCACATCACTATAAAAGGTCCTGTACAAATCCATCCGCAAGCACACTGTACCAGAGACGTAATAAATTGCTATAGTTCCTACCAAACCAGGTTCAAATTCGTTCCAACTTGTACCAGAATGGCACACCATGTAAGGACTCACCTTAAACGTCTTCAAACTGACGAGACATTCTTGGCCTGGGTGCGTGGGCTTGGCCAGAAAGCTGAAATTTCTCGCGGCGCACTGAGAAAGGTATGTCCGCGAACTGGGAGGACCCGAGAACAAAGCTCACCAACTAATAGCATTTAATTACGGAAAATCGCCGATTCCCAGCTGTTTTACGAGAAAAGAACGGTTTGTCGCGGAACACAAAACACGATGTTGCGCTGGTTTCACCAAACTGTTCAAACGTTTAAGTAATAAATCGGAATTTTCAGTTCCTAAACAACAATGTCGTTTTTCTCCATGTTCGTTTAAAATGATTTTACGATCAGACGGAACAAGTCGAGGATTAATCTGACCAGCCGAATTTGGAAGGGGCATCCTCCTAAATCAATGACAAACCACTTCTAACCACCTTGGTCTATTGTTGTTCACGAGCGTACCAACACATTTATTTTATCTAGAACTTCCTTGCCTGATGGCCCGTTTGACTTGATTTGCCCGTTTATTACTTTCCTTGCTCTACGAAGTAGAAAGGAAAGTTATGTAATCGGCTGGAAAAAGATTTTTGAGTTCTCTTCAGATCTTTACGTTTCAGACCCCCCTGAGTCCGAAAAACACTATTTGGGAAAATGGTCTGTGTGTGTGTGCGTCTGTGAACGATTTTTAGAGAAAACCACCGTACCAAATCAACTCAAACTTGATATCTCGCCCGCAGGTCACCATGGGACGCCAAAATGAGGGTTTGAACGAAATCCACCGAAAGTTAACTATAGTTATCATAGTGATCAAAACACCAAATTTTTTTTCTCAAAAACGGCTCTAATGATTTTGATTAAATTGTTTATATTGATAGCTCTTGATAAGGAAATTATACCATGAAATTCCCATTTGTGGGAAAATGACGAGAGCAGCGCAATAAATTACCAAAACTTTCGACGAAATCGATTTTAGGGCAGTTTTTAGAGAAAACAACCGTACCAAATCAGCTGAAACTTGATGTCTAGCCTACAGGTTACCATGGGACGCAATAATGAGGGATGGGCAAAATCCACTGAAAGTTAACTATGATGAGTGATCAAAACACCAAATTTTTTTTCTCAAAAACGGCTCTAACGATTTTGATTAAATTTTTTATGTTGATAGCTCTCAATCAGGCAATGATACTATAAAATTCTCATTCATGGGAAAATGACAAGAGCAGCACAATAAATTATCAAAATTTTCGACCAAAAGCGTTTTTCGCGCAGTTTTTTCCTCGTAAACTCCGCTGGAATTCTTGTAGAGTGTTAAAAAAAATTGGCACTGTAGTCCAATCCAATACCTAGAGGGTGAGCGTTTAAAAACGCACATGAGATACATGGGGCTCACTCCAGAAATTTCTGAATTTCAACTACTGCCGTTGCGCTTACTACCAGTTCCTACAGTTATTTTCCAATAACTCTGCAAAAGTGATTACTATCCTTTTTTCAAAAAATCGTGTTTACAGCCTCATTAATTATCTGTGTACGAATTGCTCAATAATGGTCCTGCAGTGAGTACGAGCAGCACAATAAATTCCGGAACTGTGATAAATGAATTGATTAAATAGAATTAGCCATGTACAAAGTGAATTGACGTAGAGCTAAGGAAAGTTGTGTGTTGCAACGCACCAGATATTTTTTATTTTCAAGAGTGACGAGACACACCTACACGTATTTATTGGCCATTCGTTTTATTGGGAAGATGTTTCTGCGAAGTGGGTAATCCCACCCATTGTATATGGGTGTTGCAAAATACATCATCTATCTATTTTATCCGTTGGTTACATCACATATTACTCAATTCGCCTCGTGTTTATCCACAAATGAGCTCATGAAAATACCTAGAGCATTTCGGTTCGTATTAGTAGCCGAAAGTGACGAGGATCAAACCGGCGGACCAGCTAAATGAAATTTGTGACGAAGTTTACTCAAATATGCTAATGACGTATCACTGCACTATAATAATTGTATCGAGAATCGTCTAAATGAAATCAATCATCATAACCTTATCGCACCTTCGAACTTCCCACACTCATTTTCGTCTTTTGAGTGCTCACAAATACGCGAAATTCGCGAAACTATACCATGCAAAATGAAACGGAATAACGAAATGGTCAAAATCGTCAAATTACTGAGTTATCGGTAGTATTTCGTCAACGAAATTTCGGTAATTGCCGAGCGGTAACCGTGACGCATTGAGTCAACGTTAAACCGCTACGACTTCGTTTAGAACGGTTTACACTTTGTTATAATGTTTTAATCGTAAACTACGATGGTGGAATCCGTAGTTTACGGTGTAAATTGTTGATCAAAGGAAACGATAATTGTTTTAAATGACAAATGCTTGTGTTTGGTTCGCTCGATTTCCGTTGGAAGAGGACTGAAGCGGCCGTGAACTAGGCCGTGGAGGAGGATCTGCGTTTTGAGGGGAGCCGCTCGAGAGCTAACTACCAACGCGAGACGTATCGCTAAATCCTCCGCACCATCGTTTCTTTCTTTCTCATTACCTACCCACGCAGGAAGTGACGTAATTAGCATAGAACAACGTTTAAAACTAGAAGATTTCAACGACTCGCCCGAAAAACATTCCATACGATTGTGACACACAAAATGTCACCCGTTACTCAGCTCAAATTTGATATTATGCCTGCAGATCACCATGAGACGCTAAAATAAGGGTATGAGCTCCATACGTCACTACATAGACATGGCCTGCACGTAAGCACCTATACCTAATTACAAATCGAGATCACGCTATACCGTTCACACGAGAGAGATAAAACATTGAATCACTGTAATAAAATCGTTTAATAACGTTTGTAAAATAGTTAGGAGTTACCCTAGAATTTCCGAATTCTTGAGTCCGACCATCGCCGTTGTTATCAGTTCTCTCAGTTTTTACCCGACAACCAATCAACTGCTGACCTCCTCATCAGAAAACACTGCAAATTATTATACAACGGTTTATTATTCTCATGAACAGCTTGACCTAGTATTACGGCTCCAAGACCCATTCCATTCGATTCAGCATCGAAAAATACAACTAAACCATACGAAACATGACCTGACTACAATGGAACTACGGAAACTAAATATTCCCCCAGCGCCAGGCGCCCGTGAGCGTCTGTAGGCATTTATGATCTGATGTAGGGGTGTGCGGAGGAAGTGACCCTACCCTTCCTCTGCCCCGTCGGGCAAAAAGAGTAGGGGAATTTGGGACGGGGAACCTCGAACCGAGCGAACCCTCGGCAATTGGCACGACATTGCGAGTCGAGCGGGCGGGTGGTTTTGATGTGACGGGAGGGAGTACTAACGACGAAACGTTTACTTCCGCAGTGGTTCCCGCGAGTTCTTTCAATTAGTCGACATTGGCTCACTATAATTACTGTAATTTCCCTATACGCAGTTGTACACGTCTGATACTCATTCCATTCAATCCAGGATGTAAAAATACCTTGAAAACGATACGAAACACGGCGTATTTGCGATTACACTGCGTTTTGTTAATTTTTTAACCATTTTTTGTCCATAACAACCATGGGCTTCGCCTGATCGGATTGCCGAGATGGTGGCACAACTAGATACCAAATGGCGGACAGGGGACAGCGGACGGGGGACAGCAGACGGGGGACAGCGGACGACGGACGGGCATTGCAGATTTGGAATCCCCATGTCTTGAAACGTAAAGTATCAAATTGTGAGGGGGGGGGGGGTGTAAAACATTTTTCCTGACTGGAAACATAGAGTTATTATTCAGAATGAATAATAAACCAAAATCGAGTTGATAGTCTCATGAGTCACCTACTCACTTGTACACATATTACTCGTTAACGGTTGCGGCATAAGTTGCTGACAGTTGCTGCCTAGAACGTTGAGTATATATCAAAATTGGGTTCCTCGACTTGGTTTGTCGCCACCCATTAGGGCATCGGGAAAGATCTATTCTGTACACCCACTTCACTATCGTTAGTTTAACTCTCAATATCTCTATGCAGAGAAGTATACACAAATTAAAAATAGTTATTTTCGGTTAATTTAATTCACATCCAAGGTTTTAGCCGACGGAAATATAAACAATAATAATGAAAAAGTTTCGCGGGAACTGGTTATGAGTTCCCAACGGATTTTCATCGGGTGATAAATGGATGTTGCGATCTCTGGGGAGCTTTAAATTGTGCGGATCTTCCATCTCATACTACTTTCAACACTACTTAATGCCCTTTCCATTTTCCGCGTGTGTAGACTCGGTTGCGGGCGAAATGTCCCACATATTTTACTGCTGCATTTTTCATTTCAGCGATGAATTATGGTGGGAAGTGACTGAAACGGATGCATATTTAAAGGCCTCCGCGAGCTCAGAGGTTTCCTTCTAAACGAAAAATAGCGAGGGAAATTTGACGAGGAATAAATAAATGCGTTTCAGTTTAAATGAGGCGTGGTGGTTAATATGGGTTTAACTCCGTGATACGGCGCAGTTTGTTTATATTTGGATGAATAAATAAATGTTACGTTTACTAATGGCTCACATTCTTTATGACTTATTTATAACTTCGAGGAGATTTATAGTCCCCCTAAATTGAATGCTGCGGTCACTTGAATCAAGTCGTTCAGCGCAGTGATGGATCGCGAAGTACAAAATGCACGAAATAAAAGTCGACAACTCCCTCGAAATGAGTACCCCAGGAAACACACTCGTTTTGCTTCATCAGTCCTTCCAACTCAAATTAAAAACACAGCACTGTAAAAAGTTTGGGTAACACGTGAAATTTGTTGGGTAACAAAGTAAAACACTCTGGATCATTTTTAAAAAATTGCAGCCAACGCTGGCCGTTTGGAGTTATTTTTTTCCCAGTTCGTGCGGATGATTCGTCACCCCATATATTTTGGATTACGTTTACCCATTATCACTCAACTTCCCAACACATTTCACAAAATCTTCGGCTCAACCTCCAATATGTTAAGGTTTACTTATTTTCCAACATTTCTAGTACCGTTTCACAATTAGTACGCGATTATTCAACGATTTTTCTGAATTAACCGATTATTCTGAATGTGCCAACTAACTTCAATTTTTAATTTTACTGCGTTCAAGTTACTTTAATTCCACTTTCGGAGGGCGGTCGATGAGAGATTTTCAGAGGCCTTTAGTCTGTTAACTTAGAGTTTCATGACTGCAGTGGGCCCTTTAAGAAGTTACCATTCATTTAGAGTGTTACTTACGAACCGGACAGCAGACTACTTATGAATGGTTACTGTTGATGAATTATAAGCAGCTCAATAATCTTCAGCCATTCGTTACTCAAATTCATACCTCATTTCCTGGCGATTTTTACATTTTTGTGTGTGTGTCTGTAGTTCGATTTGCGGGGGAACGGCTGATCCGATTGAGCTGGTTCGTTTTTTGTATTGTTCTTTATTTTTTGTAGACACCAAAATAAGGTTATGGGCGATTTCAGCAGATGGGGATGGAGGGTGGGGGACGAAAATGTACCGAAAACTAGGGGTTTTCGCATTTTTCTCAAAAACGGCTTCAACGATTTTGATTAAACTTTCGAATTATGTTCTACTAATCAATACCTAACTTTTCTTCTGCATACATATCTTCATGAAAATACGGTGAACGGAGATGTAGGCCTATGAAGCAAAAATAGGTTTTTTACGCTTTTTGGCAAAACTGCTTGAACGATTATCACCAAACTTTCAAGATGTTTTCAAATAGTTAATACCTATATATTGTTCTCAATAAATGTTCCTCTGATAATCCACTGAACAGAGATAAACATGAAAGTGTATCGAAAATAACGTTTTTTCGAACATTTCCGTAAATTCCAGGGTAACTTCTTCACCAGCTGTGATAAATCCTAATGGAGTGTCTCTTAGTCACCCATACCCACATTTCGTTCCCCATAATTATTTCTGTATATATATGTTGAACGGAGAAATAAACCAAGTTAACTCAGAATTTAACTCAGAGATTTGTCGAATATTAGTTTACCGGTATTCCACTTTTCTCAAAAACGGCTCAGACGATTTCGATCAAACTTACGGAATACTCTTAGCCAACTAGTCTCTACATTTTGTTTTCCATAAACGTTCCTGTAATAATGCGTTGAAGGAAGATATAGCGCCCGCATATAGGTGGTGTTCGAACTTAAAGGGAGTGCGGAAAGTTGTGTGTTGCTACGCACCGAATCAAACCGATGTATTGTTTTTTAACATCGAGTATACATCAATGTTTTTTTGAAGCATCGAAAAGGCATACAATCGAACCTACCCCCTGTCACTCTACGGTTAATAACTATTTTTTCGTCTTTTTCAATTACATTATTTAGCACTCGCAAGGTGTTTCGTCAAAAAGCGATATCACCAATTGAAAAGGTCGCCAATATTATAGAGGTCAGTGCAACCAACCCATAAAAAATATAAATGCAGATGGCCGACTGAATTGACCCACCGTCTCTCTCTTACTAACAGTTGGTTGCAGTCTCTGACTTCAAAAAGCATATTATTTTAATTTTTGTATTAATTAGATACCTACTCAGCTTGATTCAGAATTCATTTTAAAATTTGCTGTGTCGCGTTAGCAATAATATTTATAAATCAAAGTGTTAAACTCAACAACACGTTATTTGTAATAATAATATCATATTGAATTTGGTAGGATTACAAAATACAGTTTCCAACATTGCATAAAATTGCCTTTAAATATCTAACAATGGTGGGCACATCAGTGCCATCGGAGGGACTGTTTTCGCGGGCGGCGCAGGTAATACTCAACAATGGAATACATTAAATGGTAAAATATTGGGTAAAATTTGGTTTTTAGAAGGTATAGATAAAAATTATCGGGATATATATTTAAAATAAATGTAAAGGTAATAAACTTATTTTATTAGATGCTTGCTTTTTATTTCTAATCCACATACATATTTAACTTATAGAAAAACAATCGATGTTTAGAAAACATCGATGTATTTTTTTATCCATCTATATAATATCGATTCATCAATCCGACGCATTCAATCGAGAGAAAAAACATCGATTTTTTTTAAAATGTCTATCACTAATCTGTGGAAACCGAGCTGATTGAATAGGGGCGAAGAAAGGTTTTGCAATCGACCGAAAAAAATATTTGAGTGCTCTTCAGAGCTACTACGTCCAAAAACGACAGGGTGTGTGTCTATGACATCGGTTGGGAGAAAACGACTGACCCGAATCGGCATAAATTTCGTATTTTCCCAGCACATCAGCAACGGACGCCGAAGTAAGGTCCCTGAGATTGCGGTTTTTTCATCGTAAATCTCGCTCATACGTCACTAACGCTGTCCAACAAATTAATGTCAAGTTACAGAACAATAGACTGGATTGGTAGCAAGAACGGTAAAAATCGCTGAATGTACGTGGCTTAGTTAAGTTGTGTGTTGCGTCGCACCAGATATTTCTTTGTTTCGAATTGTCGTTTGGCAAAATACGATCAGGTGTTTCCACCGACGAAAAACGTTTGTGATGTTTTTAAAACTCGCACAGTCCGCGGAATGGAGATAAAAACCAAAACGTGCAACAACAACAAATTTTCTTATTTTTTAAACATTTTCCACAATAAATTTGGCTGATTTTATTGATCTTCGCAACGATTCTGATTTAAGTCAAAATAGATGAGGAACTGAGATTCGTCGATCAAACAAAATTCGTTTTTTTACCTTTTCCTTATGATGGTAACAATTTGTGTCAAACTCACAGTATGCACTGAGGAAATTAGTATGAATATTTCGTTCTCCAAACGCCACACCTCAAACCTTTATAATGTTGAGAGTTGAGTAAAGTTGTGTGACGCACAGCCGCAGATATGTATTTACCAATCACAATACGTTCCGTATTCCTTGGATTGCGGAAAGTAATAACCTCTTGAAGACTGATACGTCATTTTCATTTGACCTCGTTGCAAATCTACTGAATCCGAAAGGAGATATTTCCTCCTGATTTGAGCAGGAAAGAAAGCCCTTCTTCAATTTGAGGTGACGCGAAAAAATCGAATGTGCCAAACGAGGGAGGATTATCAGAGAAAAACAACCGGCGTGGGACGCGGTGAAGTATGATCCCAAGGCCCGACCTGTGCTCCCAGCTTCCATTAGGTGGAAATGTGCCGTCCATTGCCTTTACCTTCCTTCTCCTAGCTGCCCCAAGCTTATCTTCCCCTTGTGGTGGTCCACCGGCCTGAAACCCCGCTGCTAGGCGTACCCCCCCCCTCCTTCTCCATCCTCCGTTCATGGTAATAACCCAGTCTTCTCAATCCTTCAACTGAGAGAGGCCGAGGCCTTCCACCCCCCCCCCCACCCGCTCACCCTCATCGCTATCCCATCCCCGCCACACTCTCTGACGTTCAAAATGGCCACAATTCCCCCTTATCTCATTACCTCGCCTTCATTTTCTCACTGCTGGAACGCTCCTGCCGCAATATAAGTCAACTGGCGGAAAGATCTGCTTTGGTTTGTGTATTTTGTTGCCAGGGACGAAAAATTGGACGGTCATTTCTGCCTGAGATTTAGGTGGAGGACTATTCCTCACTCCATTCTCTCATTTCAGCCAAATTGAATGGCTCCACTCGTCTAAATGAGATTTGTAAAAGGAAGCCCAGTACTTCCATGAAGGTTAAGACTACCTTGGGGTAATGGGGGCATAGCAATTCAACTCCACAGGCCAGTATTCTCTTATTTGTGTGAGCAACGTTTCCCCTACTATCAGCAATAGACTACTCTGTAGCTCTCAAGAAGGAAATATTCAAGCCAACATATCTGTTGGACGATTCCTTTGGTCTTGGTGAGAACTATAGGTACTTCTTCTCACCACTCTGGATGGATCCTCTTGCTCGGTACATCGTTGCCCTTCCTGTTTTCCTCGACTTCTAAAGGAGTGAGATGCTACTCATCTGGCGCTTCTATCTCCTTCACAGTCTGAACGAATCTGTCCTCGGCTCTCCAGCTCTTCTCACTCTCCATTCCCAGATCACTCCTACCTGCTCTCCCGACAAATGGACAAAACTTTCCCAAAAATAGCGAACCTGACAAGAAGACGTCGTATCGTTCCATAGAAGGTATCCGGCAATGGGGAAACCCTATGATCCTGGTCGATCACGAGCTTTCACTAACATGCTCCTAGAGGGTAGTTCCTTCCCTGCTCACTGGGATGGAATAAAGTTGCACAGTAGCTGGCATTGGCTTTATAGCATACCATCAGAATATAACCTTAGCATCTAGCCCTAGGGACGCTTCAAACGCCCACTGCTCATTCGGCTCCTCCCTTCTTCATGGAGTAGTGAAGGGAACATATGTTATCGGCTGAACAAAGTTTTGTTTTTGTTCGTCACATCTTAACGTTCCAATGGCAGGTGCGTTCGAAAAACACCATTTAAGTAACTGGTCTATGTGATTGTTTGTATGTGTGCCCTTCAACACGATTGTGAGAGAACTGTTGGTACAGACACCCTTAAATTACATATTTACTAGATCACTACAGGACTAAAAAGTAAGGGTATGAACAACATCAATACAAAACTGGTAATAGTTATCATAGTGATCGAAAGACGGGTTACAATTTTGATTTAATTTTTTGTGTGGACAAATGCTAACTCCACAACGATAATATCAAATTTTAGTACTAAGAAAAATGACAAGAGCAAAAATGATCAAACTCTTCGATGGAAATTGTACAATTTGTTCCTCTTTTGGGTTATTATTCATTCTGAATAATAACCATATGTTTTCGGACACAAAAAATTCTTTACAACCCCCTCTCAAAATTTGATACTTTATGTTTCAAGACATGGAGATTCCAAATTTGCAATGTCCGTCCGGCGTCCCCCGTCTGGGCCGTTTTGTGCCTTTAACGTGGTTTAAAAAATGCGTTCTTTCGCACAAAAATTTCATTTGGTATCTAGTTGTGCCTGCCATCTTGGCAATCCGATCGGACGAAGCGCATGGTTGTTATGGGCAAAAAATGGTTTAAAAAAATTAACGAAACGCAATATAACGCGGGAACTACAGCTGAAGTCAACGTTTGGTCGTTAGTACTCCCTCCCTCCCTCCCGTCATATCAAACTCAACCACCTGCCTGCTCGACTCGCAATGCCCTTTCGACTCTTCCCGATGGGGCGCCAAGGCCACTTTCCCCGTCAGATCATAAACGCCTACAGACGTTTACGCGCGCCTGGCGCCTGGGGAATATTTAGTTTCCGTAGTTCCATTGTAGCCAGGTCATGTTTCGTATGGTTTACTAGTATTCGATGCTGAATTGAATGGGATGGGTCTCGGAGCAGTAATACTAGGTCAAGCTGTTCATGAGAATAATAAACCATTGTGTAATAATTTGCAGGGTTTTGTTTTTGAACTGGTGGATGCTGTCGATACCCTTACTGCCGCCACAAACGGGCCTATTGTGAGGTTCTAATTGTTCCTTATAAATTGCGTTTATAGTTTTATAGGGGTTATAAAATAATACAACCAACTACGGTTTGTTAAAGTAATTTTTTTACGATGTTTCCCGGATCAACATGAATGTTTTCAAAAAAATAACCTTTAAAGGATTATGATTTACCTATGCAACGGAGGCATGAATAGGGCCAACCCAATAAATCTGAAACCGTGTTAAGTTCGAATGGGCCGAATGAAAACCAGATTTTATTGGTGACATTGATAACAATGACGTAACACTTAGCAGTAGAAGCGTTAGAAAATATACCGTTGAGCTCTCAAAATTGTTTAGCTGGTTTTAGGAGTTTGGTGCAGAAACCAGGAACGATTCCAACATGTGATACCACAACCTTTGAAATCAAATGCCATTTGCCAATGAAACGCGCTTTATCAATCGTGACCATAAACCAAGTAGTAACTTTCAGGAGACTCGATGGTCATTTAGATGGTAACTCGAGCTTCCCTCTTGCCCCCCCCCCCACCCTAGAACATCCTAATTACTATCCCAGAGTCATCGATAGGCTTCGAGATTGATTGACCTCGTTGGAGTCACACAATTAAGCGGTAACGTGAAGACAGATACTCACTTCCCGGAATATTAATGGACGGAAAAATCAATATGCCCTTCAGCGAGAATTCGCTTGCCGCTCTGGATGAATAATGACGGTTAAATATCAACTGAATAAAATCAATCAATTCAACGAAAACGAATCCAAGAAGAATGGAATTGCCAATGCGCTGATTGGCAATCAAGCTCCATTTTTCGGCCGCAGGAATATATTAATTCGCGCGAAAAAAAAATGTTTTCCGAAGGTGAAAACCCGTTAAAAACAACAGAGCGTCGGTAACCAGAGCCCGTTTGTTTTATAACTAGTTCTACGTTATGTCAGTATTCAATCCTTTTCTGACATCGCCATGATCAAGATATTTATCTGTTCGTCCTACCTCGTTCCACCTGCTCTATACCACCACAACCACAATGCCAAACTAATGAACAGGCCCATTAACTCCGTATATTTTTTTTATTTATTTTACGTATAACGTAGAATTGCGCTCCCTTACTCATCTTCTTTAAAGGTACGAGTCACGATTAATATTTAGTGGTATTAGCTGCGCCAATAATAGAGCAAATATGATAATTCGTGCCTTATTAGGCTTCGGCTACTTGATATTAACCATACTAGTAAAATCCACCATCACTCAGAAGCTCGATTCAAGTAGATGGTTAAAGTAATTGACAATCACTAACATGGAAGCCGACACCTGCCGTATAAACAGCCATTTTTGGACCGAGCGCGAGACAACTGCTACGATGACAACCATATCATCTGCGGTCCCGTTAATCTGCATGCAGCGCTGTATTGAAGAGTGATGCCCCACCGCCTTGGACCACCCCATCTCACTCTAGTGGGTGTTCTTGTATCAGCAATGTAGAGTACAAGTAGCTGGGAGAACCATTGACCAGTTGGAACGTACCTAACCAATGACTGTGCTCAAGGGAAGGATTATAACAAAATACAAGGGCAGAGTCGTACTTAAAATCTAGATATAAATAAATAAACACACAAGAAAGTAAGTGAAAAACACAATAAATTTCTTAAAGTAAACTAACAGTACCCTTTTCCGTCTAAAACTATTTCTAGGAGTTGCTGAGCTGTTGGTTTTGGTTTCAAAACTGTAATTATGAACGTTCTTGATAAAGTCGTGTTGACGTTGCAATGAGTTACCTAAACTATGGTCGGTAAATAAAGGTCTTAGAACGAGTAAGGGAGACTTAAACATTTTCGAAACTTAAAGCCCCACCAGTTCTTAAATAGAAGGTTATGGCAAGTTCTAACGCACACTTGGCTAACAACGCGTTTCAGCAATTAAAACCGCTAAATGTATGTGAAACGTCGCAGCAGGATAATTTGTGACTTCCATTTTAAAACGAGCGGTGCGTAGCAACACACAACTTTCCGCCACCCCCGTAAGTTCGAACACCAGCTACATATGCGGATTCTATATCTTCGTTCAACGCATTTCCACAGAAACATTTATGGAGAACAAAATGTACGTACTAGTTAGTTGAGAGTACTCCGTAAGTTTGATCGAAATCCTTAGAGCCGTTTTTGAGAAAATTGGAATGCTGATAAATTAATATTCGACAAATCTCCTTTTCTGAGTTAACTTGGCCTATTTCTCCGTTCAACATATATATACAGAAATAATTATAGAGAACGAAATGTTGATATGGATGACTAAGAGACACTCAATTAGAATTTATCACATCTGGTGAAGAAGTTACCCTGGGATTTACGGAAATGTTCGAAAAAACGTTATTTTCGACACATTTTGATTTTCATTTCTGTTCAACGGACTGTCAGAGGAACATTTATTGAGAATAATATGTAGGTATCAACTATTCGAAAACATCCTGAAAGTTTGGTGATAATCGTTGAAGCCGTTTTGCCAAAAAGCGTAAAAACCTATTTTTGCTTCATAGGCCTATATCTCCGTTCACCGTATTTTCATGGAGATATGTATGGAGAAGAAAAGTTAGGTATTGATTAGGAAAAGATAATTTGAAAGCTTAATCAAAATCGTTAGTGCCGTTTTCGAGAAAAAGGCGAAAACACTAGTTTTTGGTACATTTTCGTCCCCCCACCCCCCTCCCATCGACCGAAATAGTCCATAACCTTATTTTGGTGTCTACAAAAAATAACAAACAAAAAACAAGAACCAGCTCAATCGGATCAGCCGTTCTCCCGCAAATCGAACTACAGACACACACACGCACACGGACCACGCGCCGAAATTAGGTTTTCTAGACTCAGTAGGCCTCAAAACGTTAAGATCTGAAGAAAACCCAAATTTTTTTGGACACGACTACTATACTTTACTTCCCTTCCTGTAGCGGAAAGTAAAAATACGCCTCGGATAAGCAAAGGACTAATCATGCATTTTGTATTGCGTCACTAGAATGGTCTTATGTGTAATTATTCGAATTATGGGGAGAACGCTCTACGCTGTTTTGGGAAGATTAATGAAAGGCTGCTCATCAGGGGAAACAAATTCAAACTGATAATCCGCTCTCGTCGATTGATACTTGGATACTTTGGAAACCCACACTCCCAATCTAACCTGTCTTCATCTTTACGTGAAAGCTCATAAACTAAAAGATTTTCTAACAATAATTCGTGCATATACCGGTATCAGTAAGGAATTGCAATCATACCTTAGCGTATGCGTGCTGTAGTGGATGAGGAGCTGGCATTGGCAGTTGACTATTGTGAAACCAACCGGCAGTCGAGCCTACCACTAACACTGCGGCAAGAAAGAATGTCACAATGATAACACCGACCACAATTTTGCTACGGGACGACATCACTATCGCCATTTTGCACCTGAAACAAAAAAAAAACAGTTAGTTATTAGTTAACGTTTTCGTGAATACACGTTCAACTCCTTGTTTTTCAAAGTTAATGAAACGTTCTAGGGTGGTCGATTTGCTTGCCGCCAGAGCTAATGTTTTGTAGAGGAACTGTTGACTAAATTCACCAGTTTCGTAATCAGTCGTATTTGCAAGGCATTCTGCCTTTTAGTAAAGTCTTCGGAACTCTTGGGAAGCGCGCACCTTCAGAAAACAGCCCTTCGGAACGGGATTGAAAGGTTCAAGGTAAAAGGGAGAATTACCTTTCGTTGGCCAACGCTTTAAATGTTGTTTTTGCGGAGTATCTTCTGGCGCTTATTGACATGGGCCTGAACGTTCGCGGGGGGTTGGTAGAAAATAAGGGAAAACCAATTAACCGTTCGGCTAACGGTTTACTTTGTCCAAAACCAATGTCAAGTGGAACATTCTCATCGTAGGAGGAGGAATTAATCATCGTGTGGTGGGCACCTTGAATGAGCTTAGTCTGAGACCGCCAGATCATTGCGAGTAATCCCTTTAACATGTATCGGTTTGCTCCGTCCGTGAACATGATTCGCTCAGAATAGCCGGTACATTCAAGCTTCTGTCGTTTGTAGAAGTGAACAAAAATTCCCACAAGTGATGGAAGCCCAGACGAAATTCAAATCTGAGCAGAATCGAGGGAGACAATGATTCCCCCAACTAAACCACCCACTAGTCCGAAATGTAGACGAGCTTTGAACAAGTTCTACTAAAATCTGTCTGATTGGGCGTGGCATCCGTCAACTACTTTGAAAACTCTCCATTACCGACCACATTGAGATCGGGAGAAAGGATCAATTCAGTTTATGAACATAATTTTCCATGGCCGCGAGCGAATCGAGTGAATGCCAATGGCAGGCGAAATCGTCATCAATTTCTTATCAAAGCGTCACTGTTGAAGGCCAAGTAACACAGAGACAATGATGTTATTTTGTCTTCTTACAGGGCTGCAGCAATGACTAGATCACAGCCCTGCCAGGCACGTAGCCCTTGTTGTGGTCGATGGTAGTTAACCGTGAAACTTCTATTTAAAAAATCGAATCCGCGTTTAAGATTCAATAACAATTGATTTTTAATAAGCTGTACCTCAACCAACACCAAGAAGAGAACAAGACCATTCTCTTCTAATTTGTCAGACACCTCAAATAAGTTGGAGCAAGGAGCCGTCAGTGGAAAGTACATAGAAATAGTGGAACAGAAAAACACTAGTAGGAGGTCGAATATATAAAGGTAGTGGAAGCAGGGGAACCTCAACCAAGTTGGATCTCAGCGTAGAGGTTAAGCTGGAGGAGAGATTGGTCTTGTAGCTGAAGAAGGTATCGATGTTGCGTGCAATTAGAGATGGACAGATACTGGTATTGGGAAGGTAGGAAGAGCAAGTGCTCGGACCTAATTGCCCAAATAAGGTCCCTATCAGGGTCAACCTGGGGGGGCCTTAACATACGCCTGGTACCGTTACTGCGTCTTCATTCCCGTGGTGCGGTATGAGGCGGCGACATGGTGGCTGGCCCCGACGCACCGTGATCGGCAGCTAGCCCTCACCCTCCAGAGGGACGTCCTTCTGGTTGTCCTTCCAGCTTACCGTACCTCATCCCATCTAGCCCTCCAGATACTTGCCAGCATTCCCTCCCTAGACCTACTCCTTGACTTGGCGGTGCTAAAGTCCTGCATCAAGCGACACTGCACAGCTGAATACCTTGCTGGAGGTTAGAGTCCTTGCAAGGATAGATCTCGCGCAGGAGGCCCTCAATGGCAGGTGGCAGGCACAATGGGACGGAGGTCCCACGGCATGGCACCTCCACAGCATCCTCCTCTCAGTCGGGCTGGTGGCGGCCAATATTCGCAGAAGTGCCATTCTCGGGCCATGGAGCCTTCAACGAGAGGCTGCACTTCTTCGGCCGCCGCACCTTCAACGACTGCCCTTGTGTAGGGGCCGTGGAAAGTTCATTGCATGTCCTCTTCGCCTGCCGCCTTTACAGAGATGCACCCGAGAGGGCGCAGCTTCCTACAGCAGGAGGGACCTCAGCGCTCCTCTCTAGCAGGTCGGGGTGCCGTCGGTTTCGCCTCTTCACACAGGCGTGGGCCAACTGGCGGAAAGGCCTGGAGTCATGGTGCCCTGGTGAGTCAATGTCTAGGGAGACAAGTCCCATCCAGCCCTATCTCTGCGCATTTGCCACGCCACCGCAGGTAGCTGAGGACGCGCCACACCCTCGGACCAATGAGCCGGCAGGCCAACACTTCCTGGCTCATTTCCCCATTGGGTAGGAAGAGGAGTCCGAGGAACACAATATAGGAACATACCCTGAGCCAGGCGGAGGAGCTCGTAAGGAAGGACGTGAGGGAAGGAGACAGCCAGAATGAATTCCGTCGATCAGGGACATCTCTGTAACCCGCTCATTAAGGGGGGGGGGGGGGGATTTGACGTATATCTCGATGAACACTGTGACGATTTTGATCAAACTGACAATAAATTTCCTAACGTGTATTAAGGAACCATCCTGTGAAGATCCAGAGAGACGAAATGCTGTCCTAAGAAGCAAGAAAGAGGTTTTCTTAACCTTTTGAAGAAATAACCGTAACAATTTACACGGGACGTCGATTGTCGTCAATTAGTCAATACCTACGTGTATTATGTTAAATGAATATTTCCGTAACGATCTGTTGAACGGGAATAACTACCAAATTGTTTAAAAAAAACGTATTTATCTGTTTCCAGATTTTTCATAGTAGATTTTAAACAGAAGTTGATCAGACGGAGCGCTCTATTCGTCGTCTCTCTGCAACTTTTCAACGTCCATCGAATAAAGTTATATACCGTAATACAACTAAAAATTAGCATGGAAAGTCCGTTTCTCATGTTTCCTCAAAAACAATTCAAACGATTTTGATTGAACTTTTATAGTATTTATGGTAACTAGAAACTACACAATTGCATTCAATTGCTTCATATCACACGTTTTGTAATTCTTTGTGGTACGAAAATAAATTAAGGGACGTAGTACAGCAGATCGCCTCATCCTCAGCACGTGATTCATGAGAACGGGTTCTCAGTATTTGACGCTGAATCCCATGCTTCCAACCTGCGGCATCAGTTCATCTCTACTTGGGTGAAGGTGGAGGATCGACGCACGGCCACCTTGGGGACATCTACCTCGTTTGCACGTCCCAATACAGGGGGCCGCTAAACAACATGTATGGAGGGTTCTCCTCCACAGCTGAACGTCTGGTGCTTGAGAAAGATGAGGCGCCCACGAATCACGGGGAACGTAGGGCGCTGGTAGTGTACTGTGGTTTATAGCTTTCATGTGTGAAGACATCACCGCTGAGTCAAAAGTCGTGGTAGGCATTCCGAATGTCTCGATAACCAGTCGTTGTGCCCGTCTCAATATGCCTGATGCCAACACTCTTCCTTCTGCCTGTGCTCTAAAACATTTCTGATTATCAACAGCTGCGATTATAATAATGAATATTTACCAACTCTAACCTCTCAACAATCACTAAATTTCCCTCAGAGGCCGCTTAGAAGATAAGCCTCCTTTAGTCGGCTTTCTGAATACTAAATCTTCATCAATGCGAATCCAACATCTGCGATATCACGGTAATTAGCGATGTCTCTTCTCACTAAGCTTCCCATGGAGGCTTAATATCGGTCACGAAGTTACCCTAGTCCTCGCTATTACGTTTCCGCAACGGCTCGTAAATCCTCTTCGCTCCAGCCCTCTAGCGCATAATGTACATCGCAGTTTTTATCTGCCATCTTTTCTCATTGAAACCCAAGCTGCAGCTTCTTAGCCGTTGAGCCGGGTAGACCAGAAGAGCAAATCTTGAGGGGAGTGGGTCCGATGACATCGACGGCCATTAATCTAGGTTCCCCTTCCAAAACCCCACGCCAAGCTCTAACTGCTCTCACGCCGTCTCATTGGCTTTTCCCTTTTCTGCAATTAAACCGATAACCCAGGGAAACCCGTATCAACCCGTTCACAATCCTCCTATTGCCGAATTCACAGCAATCCTCGCATTTACAGCTTCTCACAACCGCCATTTAGCTCCCTATTTCTCGCTACCTTCTTCCCCGAACCCGCATTTGTATTGGCCAGGACTCATTATTTATTGATTTATGGGATCGTGAGAAAAGTTTCATTAACACTGAATTCCCAACAGTTTCCCCCGTAGTGAAGCAGTGCAAGTCCTCATTTTGCTCCTTTCTCACATCTGTGTTAAGATAACGAAGGTACAGAAACCCCTTCTGATTACAAATTATTTTGCTCTATTACAGATTTTTGGCTTGCTTCAACAAACGCCCCTTCGCCTTTTCAGGATTTAACAGTATTGCGCCAAGATCTTCGGTATCAAATCTCTGCCCCTTCAGTAATAAGAAGATGTAGTGGAAACCGGGCAAACTATTCAATGCCAAATAGCACGATTGCACGAATCTTCCTGCGCCTACATATTGCCAGGACCTTCCTTAGCGTTTCCTCCGTCCTGCTCCTGCGGTATCCGGAGGATCATTTAGGTTCTGATTTCTGAAGGCGTATCTGGATCCGACTACCCTCGGGCTTCCATTGCTGTATAGCCAGAACTCCACTACTGCCGCATCTTGAAGTGATTAACGACGCTCGTTAGGAAAATATACTCGTAAAAAAACCTGCAAATTATTACACAACGGTTTATTATTCTCATGAACAGCGTGACCTAGCTCCGAGACCCATCCCATTCGATTCAGCATCGAAAAATACTAGTAAACCATACGAAACATGGCCTGACTACAATGGAACTACGAAAACTATTTATTCCCCTGGCCCCAGGCGCCTGTAGGCAATTGGCACGAAGTTGCGAGTTGAGCGGGTGGGTGGTTTTGATGAGATGGGTGGGAGCATTGACTGAAACGTTGACTTCCGCTGTAGTTCCCGCGAGTTCATTCGATTAGTGGACTTTGGCTCACTATAATTACTGTAATTTCACTATACGCAAATGAACAATATTTTGAAAACGATACGAAACATGGCGTATTTGCGATTATACTGCGTTTTGTTAATTTTTTGTCCGTGACAACCATGGGCTTCGTCCGATCGGATTGCCGAGATGGCGGGCACAACTAGATACCAAATGGGATTTTTGTGTGCAAAAGAACGGATTTTTTAGACCACGTTAAAGGCACAAAACGGCCCGGACGGCGAACGAACATTTGCAGATTTGGAATCCCCATGTCTTGAAACGTGAAGTATCAAATTATGAGGGGGGGTTGTAAAACATTTTTCCTGACCGAAAACATAGGGTCATCATTGAGAATCAATAATAAACCAAAACCTGCAACTACAGCTTTGACCTTTTGTCAGTTAGATCGAATCTCCACTTCTGACGGACATGGCCGATTCCCCGTGGCACTCATTATTTCGATCAGATTCGTAACTTGCGTTACTCTATTAACACCCACAGAGAACTCAAACGTACACCCCCACCCCTCAGCGTGAGGTCAATGAGTCAGAAAACCTTCCCCAGCACCACTGAAGTGAGCAAAATACAACTCGCGATCTAATTTCGGAACATCTTTACATTCATTGTAAGAAAGGACTCCGCACATAGTTATTACGTTAGCAACAGACGAGAGAGTAGACATTTTATCAAAATCATTACATCGCCAATCGCCATTACCCGACTAACTGTCACGTCATTTAAATTATTACTGGTAAAATGGAATTCGCGGTCTCTGAGAAGGTGCAATTTGTAGGACGAATCAAAAGGCGACCTTTCAACACGGTTCTCATTTGTACGCCGCCAGAGTAACGCGGCAGTGTGGTTGAAATTGAGATAAACCCCAGCATATCAGATACAGTTCTCTTCGTATTTTACAAAAGCGAATGGCGTTTTGTGAAGTCCAATTATATCGAGGGTCTCCATGTGAAACGTAAGAAGACGGAGAAAACAAAGGTGGATATGTCGACTTCTCTATTTCGCTCTGTAGTAAGCTGCGAATTTAAGGTGACTTTCGTAACTATAATATCGAGGTCAATGAGCCGGTCGACCTAATAATATTTTATCTTACGCGAATCACTATGGAAAATAATAAGCTGACAATGGAGACGCCGAAATCGCGCTAGAGCAAACTGCATTTTGTGTCTTCGAGACAAATAAACTCTTCGCGTTTCTAGGAAGTTCTGCTACAGGTTCTACTGTTGCTTCGATAGGAAGGGCACGTGTACGCTCTAGGTCAGCTCAGGCGATTCTATTTGACATCATTGAAACTATGTTCCTGTGTTGCGCTAGTGTTCGAGCTCTTACAACTCGCATCCCAACGAGTATTTTAGTTGGACAAATCAGTAGCCAGACATCACTCAACTTCCCTCGATCCCCTACCAAGTCGAATGCAAGCAACACGTATTGGCGCTTTTGCTTCGTTTACCTTATGTCTACGGATAAACTAATATACACCAAATTGGTTAAGCACTAGTTAGCTAGTATCCCTCTGTGTTTAATCGAAATCAGTAAAAGGCATTTTTTGTGGACGTTCTAAAGACCAAATCTTGATTTTCTGACAAATAATCGCGTATGTTTACATTCAACGGAGAGCGACGTACATTGGGAATGACAAAATGTGGGTAGTGGTTGCTACAAGCCACTTGTCAGGCAGATCAAGTTCATTTTGAAGTTTACAAATGGAAAGCGTTTAAAAACACGTTTTAGCATTTATGTAAGTTCAAAAGGCTGTCAGAGATTGAATATATCCCACACGTTCATTCCATGAAATGTAACAGGCCGCCAGAGAATACGTCTGAGCAAGAAGTAAGTCGGAAGGAGTCCACAAGCGAATAGCGATGAGTGAGTACGATATCCACCGAGTAACAAGAAGTTTTATTCGCGAATTACTCTCTGAGAAGTTTAACGATTACATACAGAGAACTGCGTGGGAGCGAATGCGATTGTGGGCTGCTGGATGACGTCTCGACGAGACCGCTCAGTTTCGACTGACAACACCGAAGTTTCGAGCCGATCCCAGTCAGCATATCGATGAGTTCGGTTCGTCCCGGTACTCGTGAACCCTACAGTTTCTTGCAGTACACGGGAATTTACAGGAATATTTATAAGGAACTAAATTTATAAGGTTCAATCAAAATCATTAAGAAAGTTTTCGAGAAAGATGAGAAAAGCCCTCATTAGTAATACAGCCCCGTCACTCCATCTAGTCGATGGGAAACCACTTATAACCTCATTTTACTCTTCCAAAAACTAATGGACAGATCAAAATTTGACTTAAATTAGGGCCGAAATTACGTTTTTTCGTCTTTCAGAAACAATGTCAGGTGTTAAGCGGACGTAAACCACTTTTTATCGCTCTAACAACTAATCAAATCTGTTTTTCATTCAGTTTATATGAAAAAATTGGTTTTATGGAAAACACAACATTTCTTGTCGATTACATAACTTATCAACGATGCAGTCGAGAGAACGAACATCTCGACCGCTCACAATCTCCTCGACACGACGAGTATAGGTCCAGCGAAAAGGAATCGAGGGCAGCAAACCTGATATTCCTACAGCTGCGGGGAAGCATTCGCCCGTTGTTCCAATGATAAAGCGGCCTGTCGTTCGTGAAACATACATCCGATGACAAATCGTCGACTACTTTATGACGCGAAGAACTGATAGGGTGATATATGAAGCCCCTCAGCCGTCGGGATCCGCCATAGCAAAAGAGGGTAGTTATCGATAGTGCACCGCGCCACGTCCAACGCGGGAGGTAACCCACGTTTATGGGAGAGACAATGGGAGTTAGTGGGATTTCTCCCCAGAGTCGCCAGAGTCTAAGCCATCAATCATCTCGATGCCAGCGAGTGGAGAGGCGGCCAGTGCATCTAATCATCTTCGGCTGCTAGGTGACCACAAATCACTTTATTATCGAATACGCCAAACCATATCTGCGCTTCGATACTGCGGTCTATCAATACATTTATTGGTCTATTCTTACAAAATGTATCCGCTTAATACACTGCACATTGGGAAATTTATGTCAGAATCTCATGAGTAAAAGGGAAATACGATACGAATTCCCCACTCGCTCTCTCTCTCTCTCTCTCTCTCTCTCTCTCTCTCTCTCTCTCTCTCTCTCTCTCTCTCTCTCTCTCTCTCTCTCTCTCTCTCTCTCTCTCTCTCTCTCTCTCTCTCTCTCTCTCTCTCTCTCTACTAATCCGATCATTTTTCTTGCCTTAACACTACGGAGTAAGAAGGAAAATTATGTAATTGGCTGAAAAAAGGATTTATCTCATTTGAGAATAAATGGCACTACAGGCTCGTCCAGTCCTACCTCAGCAGAAGAACGTTCTCCGTCAAGTGTGACAATGCACTGTCAGCTATCAAATGTATAAGCGCAGCGATTCCTCAGGGAGGAGTGTGGAGTGCGTTTCTTTACGCTTATTACACCTCTGACTACCCTGCCCCAGCAACGGTCAAACAAGCGCATTTCGCCGACGACGTGGCGGCCCTCGTGAAAGGCTGACTCAGTGGATGACTGGTGTGACAAATGGCGAGTGAAGGTAAACCCAACCAAATCCTCCTTAGTGTGTTTCACTTACAAGCTCAATACAGGGCGCCACATAGTCTCAATTCAGGGTGTACCGGTACCGGAGGAATCCTCAGTAAAATACCTGGGCCTCAACCTTGACAGGAAGCTGGTATGGAACACACATATCTCAAATCTGTTGCAGCGATTGAGGTACCGTCTGAAGCAGGTGAAGCTCCTCATCCAAGGGTCCTCTCGTCTACCTCTTCACCTAAAACGGCTTGTCTACCTCACTATATTGAGACCAATGTGGCTACACGGAGGCGAATTCTGGGGTGCCGCCAGTAAGTCACAGTTAAAAAGAATTCAGAGCTTCCAGAACAGAGTGCTTCGAATTATAACCGGAGCCCCCTGGTTCGTTCGCAACTCAACCCTCCACAACGACTTGAACATTCTTCCCGTCCAGGAGGACCTACAGAAGAAGTTCATCAGGCTACACGATAGGTTAACATCCCACACCAACCCTCTCCTCATTCAACTGTCCCAGAACCTTCCTCAAAGTCGACCCAATCGCCGGCTGAAGAGGAAACGGCCTACCGACTTCCTAGAAGACATTGAGGACTACTAGTGAGTAGCACCCTCACCCAAGCTCCAAGTTGCTGTTCATAATTCGTGTTAAATTATTCCCAACCAAAATGTATTATATACAATAAAGTTTTCTTCTGTAAAAAAAAAAAAAAAAAAAAAAAGAATAAATGGCCAAACAGCTAAAATTTGAAGTTCTGCCTGCACATCAACGTGGGTTACCAAAATCGGCCCAAAACACAGAATTTCTTTTCTCAGCTACGGACCAAACGATTTTAATCAATTTTTAAGTACGAATAGTTCAAAATGCTGTGGGATAATGATGATACCCAGTTATTATTGTTGGGGTTGCCCCAGTTATCAGAGGTGTTGTTGGCAATGACTTGTTAAAATATCTGGTGCGTAGCAACACACAACTTTCCGCCACCCCTTTAAGTTCGAACACCACCTACATATGCGGGTGCTATATCTTCGTTCAACGCATTTCTACAGGAACATTTATGAAGAACAAATTGTAGGGACTAGTTAGTTGAGAGTACTCCGAAAGTTTGATCGAAATCGTTAGAGCCGTTTTTGAGAAAATTTGAATACCGATAAATAAATATTCGACAAATCTCCTTTTCTGAGTTAACATGGCTTATATCTCCGTTCAACATATATATACAGAAATAATTATGGAGAGCGAAATGTTAGTATAGGTGACTTAAAGACACTCCATTAAGATTTATCACATCTGGTTAGAAAGTTACCCTGGAATTTACGGAAATGTTCAAAAAAACGTTATTTTCGACACATTTTGATTTTTATCTCTGTTCAATGGACCGTCACAGGAACATTTATTGAGAACAATATGTAGGTATTAACTATTTGAAAACATCCTGCGAGTTTGGTGAAAATCGCTGAAGCCGTTTTGCCAAAAAGCGTAAAAAACCTATTTTTGCTTCAGGGGCCCATATCTCCGTTCACCGTATTTTCATGGAGATATGTATGGAGAAGAAAAGTTAGGTATTGATTAGGAGAAGATAATTTGAAAGTTTAATCAAAATCGTTAGAGCCGTTTTCGAGAAAAATGCGAAAAACCCTAGTTTTTGGTACATTTTCGTCCCCCTACCCCCCTTCCCATCTGCCGAAATCGTCCATAACCTTATTTTGGTGTCTACAAAAAATAACGAACAAAACAAAAAAAGAACCAGCTCAATCGGACCAGCCGTTCTCCCGCAAATCGAACTACAGACACACGCACACACACCTACACACACACATACACACACACATACACACACACGGACCACGCGCCGAAATTGGGTTTTTTAGACTCAGTAGGGTCTGAAACGTAAAGATCTGAAGAAAACTCAAATTTTTTTTTTTGGGCCGATTACTATACTTTCCTTCCCTTCGGGTAGCGGAAAGTAATAGAGAATATTGTTATTGATTTAAAAAAAGAACAACTTTTTAAAAAAAAAAACCACTTTCTTGTTAACAGTTATACATAACTTGACATTTGAGGGCCAGTCCGGGAACAAACAAAAAACGAGCGGTGCGTAGCAACAAACAACTTTCCGCCACCCCTTTAAGTTCGAACATCACCTACATAGACGGGCGCTATATCTTCGTTCAACGCATTTCTACAGAAACATTTATGGAGAACAAAATGTATAGACTAGTTAGCTGAGAGTACTCCGTAAGTTTAATCGAAATCGTTAGAGCCGTTTTTGAGACAATTGGAATACCGATAAATTAATATTCGACAAATCTACTTTTCTGAGTTAACTTGGCTTATATCTCCGTTCAACATATATATACAGAAATAATTATGCAGAACAAAATGTGGGTATGGGTAACTAAAAGACACTCTGAACGGTTTATCGAATTTGGTGATGCAGTTACTCCAGAATTTACGGAAATGTTCGAAAAAACGTGATTTTCGACACATTTTGATTTTTATCCCAGGTCAATGGACTGTCAGAGGAACATTTATTGAAAACATTATGTAGGTATCAACTATTCGAAAACATCTTGAAAGTTTGGTGATAATCGTTGAAGCCATTTTGCCAAAAAGCGTAAAAAACCTATTTTTGCTTCATAAGAATATATCTTTGTTCACCGTATTTTCAGTAGAAGATAATTTGGAAGTTTAATCAAAATCGTTGGAGCCATTTTTGAGAAAAATGCGAAAAACCCTAGGTTTTGGTACATTTTCGTCCCCCCTCCCTTTTCGACGGCCGAAATTATGATTTTTAGACTCAGTAGCCCTCAAAACGTAAAGATCTGAAGAAAACCCAAATTTTTTTTGACCCGATTACTATACTTTCCTTTCCTTCGGGTAGCGGAAAGTAAAAATGACTCCCCGTCGTCGAGTATCGAGCTCTGTTGAGAGAACTGTTTCAACTAGACTCCGGCCAGTCGTTGAAGAACCAACCTCGACGTCCACAAACATTCTAACCTCCGTAATGGTTGAAGGTAATTTAGGCCCTACGAGTAACCCCATGTTTTTGGACGTTCTGAGAAGGTTGGAATCAATCCGCCAGCTCCATCAGCCATTAGAACTTGCCTTTGACCTTCAGAGAAGCCTGGAGCAAGTACGGAAGTTCGCTCGAAACGATGTTGAAGATGCGAACTCAGAAGGAAGCATTCTATCGTAGGGCTCGATCACCAACCACATCCTGTGGAAGGAGACTGGGTTTGGGTATAAGACCCAAAAAGGAAGAAAGGGATCTCCCGAAAGCCCAAGCCTACTTGGACCGGTCCGTGGGTCAACGAAAAACGCATCAATTGCGTGCTGTTTGATGTGAAGCTTGGTAACACGAAACGACGATTACATGTTAACCGTCTAGCAGCTGCGAACGTCAGGCCAATTGAAGAAGAGAGGGATAATGTGGGATAATGATGATGCCCAGTTATTACTGTTTTGGTTGCCCCAGTTATCAGAGGTGTTGTTGGCAATGACTTGTTAAAAAGTAGAGAATATTGTTATTGATTAAAAAAAAGAACAACCACCCTTTTTGGTAACAGTTATACATAACTTAAAATAAGGTAGTACTATAAAAGCTCATCCAAAGGTTAATTCATAAAATAATTAGGAGCGTCCTCAGAAATTTTGGAATTCAAACCAGCATAACCGCCGTTTCTCGAGCAACCGACTCTAACGGTTTTTACCTGATTCCAAAAGAGTGAACACAGTCCTTTTCGGAGCAGACAACTCGACATTCTTCATAAATCATATGTGCACTGGTTACTGCATAATGGTCTTCACGTAAGTAGAAGCAATTCAATGAATTCGAGAACGTTAGGTGCCGCTAGTTTATACGTAGAACGTTGAGCTACGATCTGCTAAGGTTATACTAACTGAAAGAAAACCAAATATTATTTGTTGATAAAGGTATACAAATGTATGGGTCTATGATGCCTCTCAGAATGATCGAGACTAGCAGAGTAACACTGCAAATTATTGCACAACAGTTTATTTTTCTCATGAACAGCTTGACCTAGTATTACTGCTCCGAGACCCATTCCATTCGATTCAGCATGGAAAAATACTAGTAAACCATACGAAACATGACCTGACTACAATGGAACTACGGAAAATAAATATTCTCCCGGCACCAGGCGCCCGTTTACGTCTGTAGGCATTTATGATCCGATGTAGGGGTGTGCGGAGGAAGTGGCCCCAACCTTCCTCCGCCCCATCGGGCAAAAAGAGTCAGGGAAATTGGGACGGAGACTTTCAGCAAACCCTCGGCAATTGACACGACGTTGCGAGTCGAGCTGGCGCTGCAAGGCTAGCGGGCGGGTGGTTTCGATGAGGCGGGAGGGAGAGAGGGAGTGCTAACGACGAAACGTTGACTTCCGCTGTAGTTCCCTCGACTTCTTTCAATTATTTGACTTTAATAATTACTGTAAATTCCCTACATGCAGTTGTACACGTCTGATACTCATTCCATTCGACCCAGGATGTAAAAATACCTTGAAAATGATACGAAACACGGCTTATTTGCGATTATACTGCGTTTCGTTAATTTTTTTAACCTTTTTTACCTGCTCCGAGACCCATTTCATTCGATTCAGCATAAAAAAATACTAGTAAACCATACGACACATGACCACAATGGAACTACGGAAACTAAATATTCCCCCGGCGCCAGGCGCCCGTAAGCGCCTGTAGGCAATTGGCTCGACATAGCGAGTCGGACGGGCGGGTGGTTTTGATGAGGTGGGGGGGGGGATACTAACGACTTCCGCTGTAGTTCCCGCGAGTTCATCCAATTAGTAGACTTTGGCTCACTATAATTACTGTAATATGACTGTACACAGCTGTACACGTCTGATACTCATTCCATTCGACCCAGGATGTAAAAATACCTTGAAAACGATACGAAACACGGCGTATTTGCGATTATACTGCGTTTCGTTAATTTGTTTAACCTTTTTTTGTCCATAACAACCATGGGCTTCGTCCGATCGGATTGCCGAGATGGCGGGCACAACTAGATACTAAATGGGATTTCTGTGCGAAAGAACGATTGTTTTAGACCACGTTAAAGGCACAAAACGGCCAAGATGGCGGACGGCGGACGGACATTGCAGATTTGGAATCCCCGGTGTCTTGAAACATAAAGTATCAAATTTTGAGTGGGGGTTGTAAAACAGTTTTCCTGACCGAAAACATAGGGTTATTATTCAGAATATCGATTGAAATCTAAAAGATTGAGGTATTAAGTATTCGCTCACTATCTCTCCCCTTAGTGACTAGTTAGCTCCACTTCATCATGTTCCATTCGTTCGTTATCAGTTATATCGTTTTATCGAGCACGGAAGTTTGCGTTTTGTGAGGAATTTGAGCTGTTCAAGATGCTGCCGTCGATTTACGACATTTCCCTCGGTGAAATGGTTGAGGTGATCAAAAATGAATGCAATGCTCTGAGAACGTAAGTCGTTAGTTCATATTACAACAATACTTGAACATCAAATGTGTGACTATTCAGGGCTTAAATGCAGTGGCCGACCCGTGACGTCAGAGGCTTCATTACAACACGTAATTGACGAAGTTAGAAATGCACAGTTCAATTTCAAATTTTACTATTGACTTTATTCGAATTTTCAGTGAAAACGAGGCGGCGATGTCTCTTGTAGATGAGCCTTCGATAATTCGAAACGAAGTTTATAGCATCACGGCTAAGGGCATTGCATTTTTACCCTATTGGGTAACCGATTGGTTTTTAATTGAATAAGCGGATCACGGTGGGTATAAAATGTACGGATTCGTTTGAGAACTTTCGGAACGTTCAAACCATTATTAAAGAATCGAGCGCTATTAAACAACTTATTTCATTTCACGGTCGCCGCTTGTTCATTTGTAGGTTAATGTTCAGTTCTATAGTTTTATCGGATACGGAATTTCGCGTTATGTAGGATACTTTATCAATTTTAACATTTTCGACCCTTTACTCAGTGAAGCAACAGTAATGGAGAAACGCGAATAGTGAAATATGATGCTCCCGAAGACGTATTCACAGGTATTTTGTTGTTTCACATTACAACTACATTTGACATCGTTTACTCATACTTATTAGTAAGTTTTTAGACGTTTATTGGCTAAGCAGGGACTGTGTATAGTAGAACTTCCTCCACTTCACTTCACGGCTCGCTATTTCTTCACCGTGACTAGCTCCACTTCACAGTGCGCCGCTGGTTCAATTGTACGTTGAAGATCATTTCTATAGTTTATCAGATACGGAAGCGTTTTGCGCGGTATTCGACCTATTTAAGATGAATTGATGAATCCTTTCGTCTGTTTTCGACCTTTTGCTGAGATGAGAAACTTTCTAGTGCGTTGCAGCACACAACTTTCTTTAGCTCTACGTCAATTCACTTTCAACGTGGCTTTTCTACTTAATCAATTCATTTATCACTCAGTTCATTTGAACTTGGTCAAAAAACACTTCACTGCAACAGAAAGCGGTAGCGCTTACAGTTCCGGAATTTATTGTGCTGCTCGATTTCATTCCCGGACCATTATTGAACAATTGATGAGGCTGTTAACCCGAATTTTTTGAAGAGGGTAATAATCACTTTTGCAGAGCTACAGCGTAAAAACTTTTAAAACTGGTAGTAAGCGAAACGGCGGTAGTTGAAATTCCAGAATTTCTGGAGTGAGCCCCTTATATCTTATGAGCGTTTTCCAACTCTGACCTAATAGGTATTGGATTGGACTACTACACCAATTTGTTTTAACATTCTAGTAACATTCCAGCGGAGTTTATAAGGAAAAAACCGCGCTAAAACCGATTTTCGTAGACAATTTTGATAATTTATTGTGCTGCTCTCGCCGTTTTCCCACGAATGGGAATTTGATGGTATAATTGCCTTATTGGGAGCTACCAATATAAAAAATGTAATCAAAATCGTTCGAGCCGTTTTTCAGAATAAAAATATTTGGTGTTTCGACCACTATGATAACTATAGTTAACTTTCGGTAGATTCAGTTCATCCCCTTATTTTGGCATCCCATGGTAACCTCCCGGCTAGATATCAAGTACGGTTGTTTTCTCTAAAAATCGTACACATTCACACACACAGACCATTTTCCCAAATAGTGTTTTTCGGACTCAGGGGGGTCTGAAACGTGAAGATCTGAAGAGAACTCAAAATTTTTTTTTCAGCTGATTACATAACTTTCCTTTCTACATTGTAGGGCCAAGGAAAGTAAAAATGAATGAGGAAGATGCGTTCAAAGGTTAGTTCGTATTACAGTATTTGAGAACGTTAAATGATTCAGTTTAGTACCTGTTAGCAGTTTTGTTGAGGGAATGAAGTTGGCTTTGTGTATAAATCGAGGTATGAAATCCTTCGGTTTACTGAATCATTCGAGGATCCTTTCCAGAACGTCCGATACAAACACGCTTTTAAGGATTAGGCTCTGTGGAAGACTTCCACTTTACGTTGTTTATGAAGAAGCGTAAAAACGGAATTTTAGTGCTTGACGAATCTCATTTTCTGGGGTGTTTTGGTTAATAACCCTATTTGGGGGTCGGTTACTAAAAAGTTTGCTAGGAAGGAACTGGGAAGGGTACTAGAAAAATGAATAGGAAGGAAATTAGTCCGGTAGATCAAATTCAGTTTAGAATTAACTGGGAAGAATGAGATCGACTTGTTGAACCGCTCGGTAAAAACTGATATACGGGGTCGTGAGGTTGATAAGAATTCTAACTGTTCTGTTCCGAATAACATGACAGTATAACAAAATTTACATTCGTGGTAAAATGACAGTGATTCATCGCACCCAAGACATGACAAAAACATTTTTCCAGAGTTAGGAAAGTACGCGGAGCATATACACCAATTTGATTATTTATTGTGGTTAATTGTAATCGACTGTCAGAATTTCATGCTGTTACTAAGTAGTAACGTTGGGACTGCCTTTTAGCTTTACGCTTCAACAACGCCGAAGAGTTTTTTCCTCCTTCCCTAACCATAATACCTCATGAGCAACGTTCAGCATCAGATTGGGATGGATAGCAAAATCCCATGACCGTCAGATACCTGAATTCTCCTTTTAAAGCTTTTACGTAGGCACATTCGATGGCCGCGCCCTGAAGGAAGGTCGAAGTTCACTCTTCTCGTCACCCTGAAGGCGTCCCAACGGACCAGCCACGACGGTTTTTCCATCTCTGGCTCACTTTTACCTCAACATTTTCCATCTCGTGGGTTCAACTCGGTGTTTCCACCCGTCTCACTCTCCTCTCTTCCTCGTCACCTTCTGCATCTACAACTTTACCGCCAAGCTCTTGGCTGCCGTCCCAAAACAAGCTGATTTTTTCCCTCTAAAACACCACAGAGTGGAGGTTGCAGCAACGTGAGGACATTTGAATAATGACGTCGAACTGGAACTTTATTCCTGAGTCAAACCAAACTTCTCAAACATGCCAAATCAGCGTATGTTGATATGAGAGTGTAATGAGGGTTCCTTAGTAGGCCTTCATATGCGTTCTACTTTGAGTTTGGGCTTATAACGAAAATTTTTCACAGCTTTTCCGCAACAGAAACTTCACTGTCAGAGTATTACGACCGAAGGCATATTTTAAGGTTAAACCTCATGGTCATGTGGTGACTATACCTATACAATACCTATGTAACGGGACGAACCAAACCCTTCAATTCAGCGGAGGCTCGTCTGGGGCATTTATGCTGGCTGGGCACCTCAAATGCCCCGATTAGCTCGAGACTTCGCTGCCATCAGTTGAAACCGAGCCGGTTCCCTCGTCGCTGTGTTGTCTGCGCTCGTGTTTGCTCCCACTCAGTTCCCTGTCTGTGGTGGTAAAACTTCATCGAATGTAATTGAGAATAAAACTCTGTTCCAATTGCATTCGACTTGGTATCGTACTAACTCCCCGACTCTCTTAGTGTGATATCGCGTACAATATTAATGCTCCCCCATAACATTGGCGCCCAACTAGTGGTCGAACTTCCCCTACATTAGTTCGAGATGCCACCCACGCAGAAAAACTTGTAGGTTCTTCTAATGCGATGGGAATTTTTGATATCCCACCTTTTCTGCCCTACTGCCGTGACCTACTCTCACGCCCGTCATTATGTTTGTTATGTTCGAACGTTGTCTGTTCTTGACGAACAGCTGAACACAGCTTTGTGTTCAATCGAAGACGGCTGCTTCGAGGAAAGCAGGACAGATGTAAAGGAGCTTCTGATCTACCAGCATCTCGCGCCCATCTACATAGAAAGGTCAACGCTTATCTAGCATCGCAGCAGCATAAACCTACTGAACAGCGGAAACCTACAACGAATCCCATCATGCATTAACATCTTCGTGCGTGTCTGTCCCCGAACGACCTCTCAAACAACGAGTCCGGGGAAACCACGCAGCCTCACACACACTCAAGAGCTGCCTGTCAACGTAGACGTGTGAATGCTGTCAACACAGGCATCACACTTTGCCCCACCCCATGAGCCTGGACGCCGCACTTGTTCCTAAAAGTGCAACTAACCACTGCAAGGTAGACGCTGCATCTTCGCTCTGCACTACCCCTTCTGGAACACCTGAGACCAGGTGTCCTTTGAGGAGGAGGGAAACTCCGACTCCCCTAACTCAGAGAATCGTCTTTCGCCAAGAGATGGACTGATTCTCTGAACCATGGATGTCGCAGCTGCGTGGGACGAAGCCGTACGATCCACACATCCCATGATGTGTACGTCAGGGCCATTGTGAGGTGACTGTTTATTTGTAGTTCTAAATTCAATACTCCCACAAACATGGGCACCTTTTCGGAACTTTAATCAAAATTCTCCCTCGCTCGCTATGCTCAAGATTACGTTCCCCTTTGTTGGGTGGCAGCAATGCCCTGAACTGCAGTGTTCATGAGTGCCTAAGGACAGGCACTTCTTCAAGGGCGGAGTGGTGTAATGGGACGAACCATACCCTTCGATTCAGCGGTGGCTCGTCCAGGGTATTTATGCAGACTAGGCACCTCAAATGCCCCGATTAGCTCGAAACATCGCTGCTGTCAGTTGAAACCGAGCCGGTTCCCTCGTCGCCGTGTCGTCCATGCTCGTGTTTGCTCCCACTCAGTTCCCTGTCTGTTGTGGTAAAACTTCCCCGAATGTAATTCACGAATAAAATTCTCTGTTCCAATTGCATTTGGCTTGATATCGTACTAACTCCCCAACTCTCTTAGTGCGATATCGCTTACTATATTAAACCCCCCCCGCGACACATATTCAACACTTTATAAAGGTAGATGCAGGTCGATTTGTGGAACAAAAAGCATCTCAAAAGTGAAGACCTATAATATATTAGCTTTCCGGTGACTTTTTAAAGCCCCCTGAATCGAAAAACCTCATTTCGAAGCTGAGTGTATTTGTAGTTAGATTTGTGGAAGAACGACTGAACTGATTGAGCTGTTTTTTGTTCGTTTTTTTTTTTTTAGTTTGTTCTTTCTAAGGAACAAAAAGAAATACCCTCTGAAAAATCATGTTGACAGTCTCATGAATCACCTATGCACACGCGTTTCACATTTCCCATCACTAAACTTGTTACATTGTAGACATGGCAATCATCTCCACAGGCACGTTATAAATGCAAGAAAACTATTGGCCACACCCACCTGGCAGAGGTTTTTTTTTTCCTTTGGGTCGTTTACAGCATTTCCCTTGCCCTTTGAAAGGGGAGAAAATAACTAAGAAGAGAAGTAGCAAGAAAAAGTTAGTTCAAAGAGGTTTTCGCTTTCGTTAGCCCCACGAAGTAGGATTGAAAGTAATGTAATCGGCTGAAAACGGAAGTTAGAGCTTTAATCAAAGCGCTAAGTAAATGAGCCCTCAGAGTTACGAAAAATGCGCTTTTATGTGTCTACTATAGAACAAAATGTGACTACAGCTCGATGGTAACACAGTCGTTGAGTGAAGGACAAGGTTGTTTCCGACCGACTGAGACACTCACATTCGCTTGTACCTAAACGTGGTTTGTTGAGTAGATCAGGAGATTTGCATAATGTTGGCAGTAGAAATTACTTTACCAAGTAAGAAACCAACTCCCCAATTATCTCCATTCCGAGGCTGCAATTAGAGAAGCATTCTGAAGCCGTACTTGAGCGGTTTGTTGTCACCTTCTTCTGAATCAATGTTCGCGCGGATGACGTGGGCAACAACCACCAACTGCAGATACCACTTTTAAAGAAGATAAATGTATGTTACCGTCAATAGTAGAGTTAGTTAACCAGTACTCGTAAGTGGAACTTGGAGTGCAAACAACTCATCAGCGCGTGTAGAAAACATTTCTGTTTCTTTATGAAAATGACTCTTCCTTAACACTCATAAGTGAGTTACATCCATCACGCGTGTAGAAGATGCACAGTACATCCGTCATTGTCTGCGTGAACGTGATTTTACGGCCTAACTCCCTTTAAAAGCACCGGGCGATCGTGGTCTAGTGGTTAAGGCATTGGTTCATGGACGATAGTCAGGAATTGTGGGTTGGAGCTCCGCCCGATTTGCCGTAATTTTTGCCCGAGTCAGCGGTTCCCCAAACGTCTCCAAACCCCCTTCGTAACATGATTATCCCATGGATATAACGATCACTCCCTCATTTCAAATCAACGAAATAGCATTTTGAACAAGCAATCGACCTCAAACATCGTGGGGTAGACCTTGTATGTACTTTAATCCTAACTTATTGTTGATGTATTGTTTTATGTTAGGGTGAGACTTTCGTTTCACATTGTCAGTGTGAAGATCGTTTGGCTCAACTCGAGCCAATTTAGTTCGAAATAGTTTTGCGTGAATAGTTTTCGAGGTCTAGCTGCTCTGACTACTGGGTTTTCATTGGTTGTTTTATCTTCAAGCCATCAACATCCTTATTCAATTTCTTTCGTTTGATATTCAAAGCTCTGCCCAACTCAAGGATTGATATTTAAAGAGAGGGCACATTCGACCTGTTCAACGCAAAACACCGAATTAGTAGCACTGGCCCTTAATGTCACAGTCTGTGTTTCCCCAAATCAACCCCTTATTTTATATATGGAAATTCCTTCCGTTATTTCCAATTGAGGACGAGTTTCCCGCTTCGTCTGGACATTCTGAAATATGATATCCTCCCCTCCTATTCACATTCCTCTCCACAACAGACAGCTCCTCCCAAACTCAGTTCTCCCAACCGACACTTGTTTCACCTCTCATCGACATCAAATTCGGAATTCTACCTCCTTCACCGCACAACCAGTTTCACGCCTTGTATGCGCTTATGTACTCACTCATATCATGTTCAAGTCACCTCTTCTTGTACATCGAAATCTTCAAATCTTGTGATATACTAACTATTCAAATTATAAGTTCGTGCTCAACTAAACCCGTCTTCGAGATTCATTCAAGTCTGTCCTGGTCGAAACATACCTGTATCAATCGTTCAGTGGGTTGTCCCCAATAAGTCTCGCATGGTGTTACTCCCTCTGTTACTGGTTACTCCGAACGCTCTCGTAAATCTGTTGTGATTGTTTAACCAACCAGTGTTTTTTCCGTACGATACAGTCCTCTCTCTTCGCTCTCACTATCACCAAATAGCTGAACCGCGCTATAATATTTTCATTTGTAGGGAAATGAGAAAAGCTGCGCAATAAATATCATCCAGTATCTCTACGAAAATCGATTTTAGTGCAGTTTATTCCTAGGGGAGGTCTCTTATAAAATGAGCCCTTCACACTCACGACTTTGCGTCAGGGAGGCGGTCCTGAAAAAATAATCAAAGCAGGCATTAATTCTGGTAAATAAGACCATACGTCCCTTGTACTGTTGTATTTGTTGCGTGACACGTCTAGTTCCATCAAAAAGATAAAAGTTCCGTCCAGGGTAACGGTCGCGTGGAACATCTGAACCCCTGCCTCCTAATCCGCTAGCGTTCTCCTATTTCTACGCAGCCTTTGACAAGCCCCCCCCCCCGCAGAAAGAAGGGGAAACTGAAGCAAAAGGGTCCTGCGTGCACTCTCCTCAGAATAGGAAACAGATACAAAAAGCCGGTAGGAGGACAGAAGGACGCAGAGGTGAACCGTCCGCTGTTTAAGCCACTCAGCGAAAGCCTGTCCCGAAGCCAAAGATGACGAGAGGGCAATGGGGACGTTTTAGTATTCATGGTATGGGACTGTCTAGTTGTGGGGGAGAGGAGTAAAAAAAAAAAAGAAAAAAGAGAAAAAGGAGAACTCCCAAAGCATTAGCCCGACTGCCCCTTTTTTTACTTTCTTCCTTCCTGCCCCGGCATTTCAAAACCAAGCCCAGGTTCCAGCAAGGGCTGGGAAAAGTCATCAATAATTGAAGGGGTTTGAAATGGACGCAGCGAGCTCTCAAAAGTTCGATGTCAGTGTAACTAGAGCGGAACAATACCCCTGCACATTAATCGGTAATGCGTAGGTTGAGTACTGAGCTGCGGTCCAGTCAGAAATCTGTTAATTCCCGCAGAGCCTCAACCGTGACCGTGTCTTCTTAAGAAATAAATAAATGATAACATGATTCATCGTGTACATGTGAGTAGTCAATATTTTATGCGACTTGGAACAACCGACTAATAATCGCAATTAAATAACCTGACTAGAGTAACTGCCTCAACATCATCAGCTGCTAACAGTGTCAGTCGAAGATCTTTGGCTTGCCAAGAGGGTCCCAAGATTCGTTTAATGGACTGTCAAAGAAAAATTTATGGAGAACACTCTGGAAGTATTGACTATTTGTATAGATCCGCGGGAGCTTGAGGTAAATTAGAGCCGTGCTGCCAATGATATTTTGAACGTTTAATCCTTTAAGTCGATAACGAGGAAAATCCTATTTTTACATTTTGTCCATCCCCCCCCCCCCCACCACACACACACACACACGCTCTTCTACGCTATGCAAACCTTATTTTAGCACATTAAAAAAAAAATACAAAAATACCACCCTAAAACAATGGGCTTAAGCAGTTCATCCGTTCTTCCGTACATCTGGTAACAGGCCAGGGGTTTTTCGTGCCGGTAGGTGTCTAAGAAATGAAAACCCCACGTGTTACTTTCTGCTCACGATTTTCCCATGCTCACAGCCCATTGGGTACCATAAAATGTTTTCGTTTGGGAACAAAGAAGTGCTCTTGAAAGGTTTATACATATTAAAGTTTACGTATCTGTTAGGTGAGTCCGTCTCCTCTGGCTGGTGTGTTGCTGTGAGCAAGCGCTTTCGATGTAAAGACATCATCGTCTGGCCATTAAGTCAGTCAGTTGGTCGTGGTCTTTATATATGAAAGGAAGGTAAACGGGATGATGGAGGGTCGGGGATGGGTCGGGGAGAGGAGGTCATGTACCTCAGGGGAAAAAACCCCTAAGGTGAATGGAACGTCTGGAATGATCTGTCAATTGTGGAATTTCCGTCTTTTTTTGTGTGTGTAGGGTAGTCTGTAAATCCGTCAGTTGGTTGTTTTCGTTTGTGTAGTGTTTTGAGTGGTGTGAATATGGTGTCGCATTTTGTGTTGATTTGTTCATTTATGATCTGTCCATTGAAGTTTTTTTGTTTATAAATTTCCATGTTTTCTAATATGTTCAGTTTTCGTCCTTTGTATTGTTTGTGTAGTAAGGTGGTACAGTCCTGTATTTTGGTTGGTTCATGTCCAGTTGTTTTGAGATGGTTAGCAAAGTTTGAATCGTCTTTGTTCCTACTAAGAGATTTAATGTGTTCTGAATACCTGGTCCGTATTTTTCGTCCTGTCTGTCCAATGTATGCGTTTGTACAAGTACAAGTTATTTTATATACCCCACTTTGGTCGAGTGGGTATGTCTTTTAAGTCTTTGTAGTTAGTTTGGTTCTAAGTGTGTTGTCCGTACGTAATGCGATTTGTATACCTTCCTTTCGGAGGATATTAGTTATTCCGTATGTTTTTGGTCCTGTGTACGTGAATGTGCAGCGTCTTGTTAAAGTCTGTGCATTCTGTGTTTTTGAGTCGTGTGTTTTGGATTCGTATTGTCTTAATAATTTGGTTATTGGTTTTTTGGTGTGACCGTTATTTTCTGCGATGGTATATAGTATCAAGTTCTTATTTGTAATTTTGTGCGGGTAGTGGGATAGTTTTTAGTCTCCGTATCATGTGTCTGAATGCACTTAGTTTATGTTGTTGTGGGTGGTTTGATGTAAAGTGTATGGTCGTGTCGGTAGCAGTGGGTTTTCTGAAAATGTCGTATTGTAGTTCGTTGTCCAACCGTGTGATTTTCAGGTCCAAGTAATTAAGGGTTTTATTTTGTTCTTTGTCCATGTCATATTGGATGTTATGGTGGATATTGTTTAAGTCCTTTAGTATGTCGTCAGTGTTATCACGGCCTAATATGCAGATGATATCATCTACATATCTGGCGTAGTGTTTGATATCGTGTTTTGTCATTAAGGTCTGGATGTGAGTTTCTTCGTAATGTCGTAGAAATATTTCAGTTAATATGGACGAAGTAGGGTTTCCCATACCTAATCCATCTTTTGGCTTGTATATGCTGTTGTTGAATTGAAAGTAGTTTTGTCCGAGTGTCAGTTTGGTGAGGTTGGTAACGTTTTTAGTGGTGGTCGTGTCTATTTGTCTTAGTTTGGTTTGTAGTATGTCAATGGTTTCTTTTATTGGTATGGAGGAATATAAGTTTTTGATATCAAATGATACCAACCTAGTGTTTGGAGTTATAGTTACGTCTTTTAATCTAGTAGTGAGTTCGTCTGTGTTACGTATCGTAATCTGTTTGGTAACTCGGACAAAATTACTGTACCACCTTACTACACAAACAATACAAAGGACGAAAACTGAACATATTAGAAAACATGGAAATTTATAAACAAAAAAACTTCAATGGACAGATCATAAATGAACAAATCAACACAAAATGCGACACCATATTCACACCACTCAAAACACTACACAAACGAAAACAACCAACTGACGGATTTACAGACTACCCTACACACACAAAAAAAGACGGAAATTCCACAATTGACAGATCATTCAAGACGTTCCATTCACCTTAGGGGTTTTCCCCCTGAGGTACCAGACCTCCTCTCCCCGACCCATCCCCGACCCTCCATCATCCCGTTTACCTTCCTTTCATATATAAAGACCACGACCAACTGACTGACTCCAGTACTGACTTAATGGCCAGACTATGATGTCTTTACATCGAAAGCGCTTGCCCACAGCAACACACCAGCCAGAGGAGACGGACTCACCTAACAGATACGTAAACTTTAATCATTTGCCTACTGGCGGACATAACCCTATTGTTTATACATATCATTGGGATTTTGGAGAAGTTTGCCTTCCAGGAACATCAAACCAATCTCCATTCTCACTCACTCCACTTCTTGTTCTCCAATTATTCTGTCCTCTCATTGCGCAGTGTAACTTACTATAAGTAGGAGCAATAGGGCCGAGCAAGCAGTCTTCTCCGAACTTGTATAGATCTCACAGCACACTCGTGAATTGATATTGCTCGTTTCGTGAATTTACATGGAATATCGAGAGACATGGTGTAAAGCCTTTCGAGAATTGACATTCCAACTGTTTGACGACACGGCTACAATGGCATCGCTGAAAGGTGCGCTTTTATAGTCATGCACGTATCGATGGAGTTTGAGTCAAGTCCACGTCGTTCCAAGAATAACGGAAGTTCCTATCTGGTAATGAAAGGTATCAAGGAAAAGCAGCCTACCGCAGTTCAAGGTTCGCGGAAACGCAAAAATACGACCGTTGTGGGGGGGGGGGGGGAGAGAAAGAGGCCCAAAGAAAAAAAATTACTCCATTTTACTCTCGTTTGTCATACTTAAGCCTCCGTCGCAGAGATAAAGCTTTTAGAAAAATTTAGAGACGCTCTTAGCACGGAGCGCGCTGTAATGAAGTCCGCGGAGACATGGGAAACAGGGCGTGGGGCGAAGGGGAAAAAGAGGAAATAACTGGCAGCGCCATGGAAAGCTGACTAATAGTTGCGGGAAGAGTGGTGTGGAGGGGGGGAAGGATTTTAAATCGGCGATTTTCTAGCCGGAGACAAAGTCTCCGGTTGCGAAATTGCTATGGCAACGAATAATAATTATTCGCAATAAACGCCACCTCGTGAAGTCGGCTATTTATGAGAATTACAACTGCCGCTTAGCGGAGAAATTAAGTTGAATTTTATCTACGTTCAAGAACACGAGCCACCTGAGCCACCTTGGCGCTCTCCTTCCAACATTCTAATGCTTCCTTACGACATTTTCCCGCGACGCCGTGCCAAAAGCGATTGTTCACAAGAGCGCAAGCGGAAAGGAAAAGTATCTCAATAATACGAAAACGTATTAAATTTTTTATTGAAACTTTCCATTCACAATGCAAAATAAAATCAAGTAGTCTACACATGAATTTGCATACTATATACTCATTTTCATAGGTATTTCTGAGAATATCCGTTTTGAGTTATATTTAGCTATACGTTACTTAAAAGCACTGAAAATTATTACACAACGGTTTATTATTCTCATGAACAGCTTGGCCTGGTATTACCGCTCCGAGACCCATTCCATTCGATTCAGCATCGAAAAATACCAGTAAACCACACGAAACATGACCTGAGTACAATGGAACTACGGAAACTAAATATTCCCCTGGCGCCAGGCGCCCATAAGCGCCTGTAGGCAATTGGCACGACATAGCGAGGCGAGCGGACGGGTGGTTTTGATGAGGGGGGGGGGGATACTAACGACAAAACGTTGACTTCCGCTGTAGTTCCCGCGAGTTCTTTCAATTAATAGACTCTAATAATTACTTTAATTTCCCTATACGTCTGATACTCATTCCATTCGACCCAAGATGTAAAAATAGCTTGAAAACTATACGAAACACGGCGTATTTGCGATTATACTGCGTTATGTTAATTTTTTTAACCATTTTTTGACCATAACAACCATGGGCTTCGTCGGATCGGATTGCCGAGATGGCGGGCACAACTAGATACCAAATGGGATTTTCGTGGGAAATTTTTATACCACGTGAAAGGCACAAAACGGCCCAGATGGCGGATGGCGGACGGACAACGCAGATTTGGAATCCCCGATGTCTTGAAACGTAAAGTATCAAATGTTGAGTTGGGGTTGTATAAAAATGTTGGTGACTGAAAACATAGGGTTATTATCCAGAACGACGGTTTATTATCAGTATTCTCACACCTACGAGACCCACCCGATTCAATTCAGCATTGAAAAATACCAGTATACGATAATAAACACCACCTGAATACAACGAAACGACTGAAATTACATATTATTTTTTCTGAGTACACGCAATCGAACCGAGACTCTGAGACCCGTTCCATTCGTCCCAGCATCTAAAAACGCCTGGCAAACGATACCGAACACGGCGTATTTGCGATAAAACTGCCAAATTTCGATTTTGTTAATTTTTTGTAACCATTTTTCCCCATAACAACCACGGGCTTGGTCCGATCGGACTGCCCAGGTAAGAAAATTGTTAGAATAGACTTCTCTGGCAGTGGTTCCTATCAAATCGGGTTCAAATTGAGCTATTTTCACGATGAATGGAAAGTAATGATAACTACAGCTTACGTACCAGAATAGCATGTTGTGTACAGACTCACCTCCGAAGTCTTCAAAATGACGAAACATTTCCGGAGGGAGCGCGTAGGTTTGACTAAAACGCCAGAATATTTTACCGCGCACTGAGTTAAGGTATGACCGCGAAACACGACCGCGCCTGGTGCCACCACACGTTTCTAAACAACATTTAATTGATAATTCGGAATGTTCTGTAATTAAATCGGGTTTTTCTAACGTCGTTTGAAAGGATTTCGGGACTGGGCGCTTTTATATGTTTGTTTAAATCCGTGAATGTTGGGGTTCACGAACGTAGTACCCTATTTAGCTAGAACTAGTTGTTTGGTAGACCTAGTTGACTGGATTTGTAAGAGATTTTTTTACTTTTTTGTGTTCTCGGCAGATTAGTACGTTTCAGGGGCTTCCACATTTCTGATTCTACTTCTACCGAAATAAGATGTGGGATTATCAGCCATTATTGGCGAGAACCAAAGAATTCAGTTTGTGTTCGAATGCCCAGATAATATATGCACCAGAATCATTTTATTGCGAACTGTCCAATGAAAATCATAACCTTCTCGTTTCCTTGAACAACCAAAATGAACCCCCTATTCCTTTCGTGCGTTTCAAGTAAGCAAAATTAGTGTAATGATTCAAGACGAAACGAAAAGCACAGACGAAACTCGTATTATTAAGTTAAAGGCAGTTCCGTGTCTACAAAACGGCCTTCCTTTGGCGAGCGGTAACCGCGACGCACCGAGTCAACTTCTAACTGCTACGACTCCGTTTTGAAGAGTTCCCGGGTTGTTATAATGTTTTAATCGTAAACCACGTTGGTGAAATCTGTTATATTGCATCGTAAATGTCAGATCAGTGGTCATTGATGATTGTTTTAATCGACAAATGTGAGCGTTTGGTGAAACCTCCGCGTGACTCGACTTCCGTTGAGAGCGGACTGAGGGAGTTTTCGAACCGGTGCCCCGGGGGGAGTCGACCCGCTGAGAAGAACCGATCGCGGGAGCTAACTGCGAACGTTCAAACAAACGAAACGACCGATCGTCCCGTCATCCTCATCCTCAGGAACGCCTTTATTTACAAGACTTTGGCTCACTATAACTACTGTAATGTAAGTGTTACGAACTGAGACTCATTCCATTTGCCCCAGCATCTAAAAACACCTGGCAAACGATACAGAACACGGCGTATTTGCGATAAAACTGCCAAATTTCGATTTTGTTTTTTTTGTAACCATTTTTCTCCATAACAACCACGGGCTTTGTCCGATCGGACTGCCCAGGTAAGAAAATTGTTAGAATAGACTTCTCTGCCAGTGGTTCCTATCAAATCGGGTTCAAATTGAGCTATTTTCACGATGAATGGGAAGTAATGATAACTACAGCTTACGTACCAGAATAGCATATTGTGTAAAGACTCACCTCAGAAGTCTTCAAAATGACGAAACATTTCCGGAGGGAGCGCGTTGGTTTGACTAAAACGCCAGAATATTTTACCGCGCACTGAGTTAAGGTATGACCGCGAAACACGACCGCGCCTGGTGCCACCAAACGTATCTAAACAACATTTAATTGATAAATCGGAATGTTCTGTGGTTAAACCGGGTTTTACTAACGTCGTTTGAAAGGATTTCGGGACTGGGCATCACTTTTATATGTTTGTTTAAATCCGTGAATGTTGGGGTTCACGAACGTACTAGCCTATTTAGCTAGAACTAGTTGTTTGGTAGACCTAGTTGACTGGATTTGTAAGAGATATTTTTACTTTTTTGTGTTCTCGGCAGATTTGTACGTTTCAGGGGCTTCCACATTTCTGATTCTACTTCTACCGAAATAAGATGTGGGATTATCAGCCATTATTGGCGAGAACCAAAGCAGACCCAAAGAATTCAGTTTGTGTTCGAATGCCCAGATAATATATGCACCAGAATCATTTTATTGCGAACTATCCGAAGGAAATCATAACCTGCTCGTTTCCTTGAACAACCAAAATGAACCCCCTATTCCTTTCGTGCGTTTCAAGTAAGCAAAATTAGTGTAACGATTCAAGACGAAACGAAAAGCACAGACGAAACTCGTATTATTAAGTTAAAGGCAGTTCCGTGTCTGCAAAACGGCGTTCGTTTGGCGAGCGGTAACCGCGACGCACCGAGTCAACTTCTAACTGCTACGACTCCGTTTTGAAGAGTTCCCGGGTTGTTATAATGTTTTAATCGTAAACCACGTTGGTGAAATCTGTTATATTGCATAGTAAATGTCAGATCAGTGGTCATTGATGATTGTTTTAATCGACAAATGTGAGCGTTTGGTGAAACCTCCGCGTGACTCGACTTCCGTTGAGAGCGGACTGAGGGAGTTTTCGAACCGGTGCCCCGGGGGGAGTCGACCCGCTGAGAAGAACCGATCGCGGGAGCTAACTGCGAACGTTCAAACAAACGAAACGACCGATCGTCCCGTCATCCTCATCATCAGGAACGCCTTTATTTACAAGACTTTGGCTCACTATAACTACTGTAATTTCACTGTTTTCGAACTGAGACTCATTCCATTTGCCCCAGCATCTAAAAACGCCTGGCAAACGATACAGAACACGGCGTATTTGCGATAAAACTGCCAAATTTCGATTTTGTTAATTTTTTGTAATCATTTTTCCCCATAACAACCACGGGCTTCGTCCGATCGGACTGCCCAGGTAAGAAAATTGTTAGAATAGACTTCTCTGGCAGTGGTTCCTATCAAATCGGGTTCAAATTGAGCTATTTTCACGATGAATGAGAAGTAATGATAACTACAGCTTACGTACCAGAATAGCATGTTGTGTAAAGACTCACCTCAGAAGTCTTCGAAGTGACGAAACAATTCCGAAGGGAGTGCGTAGGTTTGACTAAAACGCCAGAATACTTTGCCGCGCACTGAGTTAAGGTATGACCGCGAAACACGACCGCGCCTGGTGCCACCACACGTTTCTAAACAACATTTAATTGATAATTCGGAATGTTCTGTAATTAAATCGGGTTTTTCTAACGTCGTTTGAAAGGATTTCGGGACTGGGCATCACTTTTATATGTTTGTTTAAATCCGTGAATGTTGGGGTTCACGAACGTAGTAGCCTATTTAGCTAGAACTTGTTGTTTGGTAGACCTAGTTGACTGAATTTGTAAGAGATATTTTTACTTTTTTGTGTTCTCGGCAGATTTGTACGTTTCAGGGGCTTCCACATTTCTGATTCTACTTCTACCGAAATAAGATGTGGGATTATCAGCCATTATTGGCGAGAACCAAAGCAGACCCAAAGAATTCAGTTTGTGTTCGAATGTCCAGATAACATGTCAATGCACCAGAATCATTTTATTGCGAACTATCCGAAGGAAATCATAACCTTCTCGTTTCCTTGAACAACCAAAATGAACCCCCTATTCCTTTCGTGCGTTTCAAGTAAGCAAAATTAGTGTAACGATTCAAGACGAAACGAAAAGCACAGACAAAACTCGTATTATTAAGTTAAAGGCAGTTCCGTGTCTGCAAAACGGCGTTCGTTTGGCGAGCGGTAACCGCGACGCACCGAGTCAACTTCTAACCGCTACGACTCCGTTTTGAAGAGTTCCCGGGTTGTTATACTGTTTTAATCGTAAACCACGTTGGTAAAAGCTGTTATATTGCATAGTAAATGTCAGATCAGTGGTCATTGATGATTGTTTTAATCGACAAATGTGAGCGTTTGGTGAAACCTCCGCGTGACTCGACTTCCGTTGAGAGCGGACTGAGGGAGTTTTCGAACCGGAGCCCCGGGGGGGAGTCGACCCGCTGAGAAGAACAGATCGCGGGAGCTAACTGCGAACGTTCAAACAAACGAAACGACCGATCGTCCCGTCATCCTCATCCTCAGGAACGCCTTTATTCATTTTACAGGTTTGGTATGGATACCTGAGGAAGACTGTTTTTCTTATCGGATTAAAATTGAAAACCCCACAGTATTCACAAAAAGACGTATATTGTCAATGGTTGCCAGTCTTAATGATCCGTTATGCCTTTTAACACCCACTACTGTACTGATGAAGTATTTTATTCAGCGTTTATGGAAAGCAAACGTTGGTTGGGATGATCCTATTCCTGCTTGAATTCGTCAGTCATGGATGGAAATTATTCGTGAGCTACCCCTTTTATCCAACATTAAAATTCCAAGATTTGTGGTTAACGAAAATGCACAATCTTATCAGCTGGTGGGTTATGCTGATGCTTCTAGTAAAGCATATTGCGTCACAATATATATTCGTACGATACACTCAACAGGAATTTCTGATTTCTTGTTGACGTCCAAAACGCGGCTAGCTCCAGTAAAAACCGTCTCAATACCCCGTCTGGAACTTAATGCCAGCCGTATGATGATTATAAAAAATATTCAGCGTCAATACTTCGGAGAGGGGTCTAAGTATTGTTATGACCAAAATATAATCAAATATAGTTCTGTCGATATTTTTGTCGATGAAGTAGGTATTCTCAGGATGGGCGGACGTCTACGTCATTCAGCTTTACCTTATCAACAAAAGCATCCAATTTTATTACCCAAAAAGAGCCATTTTTCTAAATTAATAGTAGATATGTATCACTTCACCTACCTACATCCCGGACGGTTGTTTCTACAAGGCATTTTACAACTTAAGTACTGGATTCCTGGGTTGAGAACCTTAATCCAAGAACGTATATTTCGTTGTATAGTATGCTTCAAGCACAAGGCCAAACCTCAGGAAGTGAAAATGGGTGACCTTCCTTCACACAGATTTTATTACAGTAACGCCTTCGTTCGCCTTCGCGGGTTCATTTAAGTTAAAGGCAAGTTTACCGCTCCACCTATGCATTGGCCCATGGGTCGTATCGTGGAGGTTTATCCAGGAAGTGGCAGTCGTGTCAGGGTGGCTACCATAAAAACGGCAACCTCTACTTTAAAACGATCCGTACGAAAACTGATACCACTTCTTCCAGTCACAATTCCCTCTTTTGAGGAATGATGTAAAATTTAATTTTTGTTTTAAAATTTTGATGGGCGGTATGTTCAGGCAGCTACACCACTTATAGCATCTACTCAGAGTATCCATTAAGAAGTTTTATATTTCATTTCTTTTCGATGTGAGTGACGTCAAGACACCAGCCATCACCAGCTCTCCATACGCCATTTTGTATCCCCATTCCCAATTCTACCTAGCTGCGAACCGCCACGTGCACGTTAAAAGTTATATTAGTTATTCATTGCCATTTTTTCACTTTGCAGTGAAAATTTCCGCGTTCACGCGCAGTTATCACTCTCTTCGGGTCGCAGTATCCCGCAAGTCCTGAACTCAACGTCTACCAGCGTCATACCTGGACGACATACTCAGGAAACATCCACCAGCACCATACCTGGACTAACATACCAGAAGAACCACGAACATTACACTTCGCTCGAAGAAAAGTGCCAAGTACCAGATTAATTTTCCTTTTGCTGTAGACTTTTCCCGATCGAGTAACTTTATTTTCCATTTATGTATGAGCTCAACGATTAATTTATTTCTAAGAGTTTACTATATTAAACATTTTGTGTGCAAAATCTGGTTGGACAGCCATTCACCACTTTGTCACAACACCACCCTTCGGCAAATTTCCGTTGTAACCAAAATATCGTACTTCGGTTGTCGAGTTGCCGCCACCGTATGCGTCTTTCTCCACGTTGTGTTCGTTACGTATCCGAGTTTTTTCGCGGCCGTCCGGATTCTCCTGCTTTAGTGCTTTCCCCACTGCCCTATTCGCGTTTATTTTTAGTGATATTATTCGACCAGCCATGGATGGAATGGAGTGGAAGTCTTACGGAGTGTTGTGGATTGGTGTATGCGTGTCGGTTTTATCTCAGAGAAGTATGAATGTCCTGAATGTCCACATTCACTTTTACGACAAAATTTTGCTCAACTCTTACCGCTACTGTTAGGCTCACCAGGAACAGTGACGCTAGTAAACCGTTCCAAATCGCGAACCGAAGTTCCACGCGAATGTACCGTGGCCATTGTATTGGGAATTTACCCTTTGGCTCACTATAACTACTGTAATTTCACTGTTTTCGAACTGAGACTCATTCCATTTGCCCCAGCATCTAAAAACGCCTGGCCAACGATACCGAACACGGCGTATTTGCGATAAAACTGCCAAAATTGCGTTTTTGTTAATTTTTTAAACCATTTTTCCCCTTAAGAACCTCGGGCTTCGTCCGATTGCATATCCGAGCAGGCGGGCACTACTAGATGCCAAATGAGCACACCTACACGTTGCGCACATTTCCAGCGATCGTCTCTTCACACCTTTTTCTTCAGTTCGGCTGACGACGGCGGACGGACCTTGCATTTTTAGAATCCCGATGTCTTGAAACGTAAAGTATCAAATTTTGAGATGGGGTTGTATACAAATGTTGCTGACTGAAAATATAGGGTTATTATTCAGAATGAATACAACACAAATCACTCGCATTAGAGATTCTTTATTGAACCCCTGCGTTAATCGCTATCGTTTTTGCGTCGTCGAAAAATAATCATCAAAACTAAAAGTCGCTATGAATTCCTGAAGAGTAGACTGAAATACCCATCACACACAGACTACCCGCGTAAATTATGTTTCACAGATTTAGTAGCCCTCAAAAAGCAAAGATCTTTTTTTAACACGATTAGAACACTTTTGTCACCCTTTACGCAATAACTTTCCGGTCAGTCGATTAATTAACGTTATCATGGCTTATATCTCCGTTCAATAGATAGATACAGAAATAACTACGGAGAACAAAATGTAGGTATGAATTGCTACAAGACACAGATTGAGAATCCAGTGACGCAGTTACTCGGGAAATTACAAAAATGTTCAAAAAACTCTATTTTCGACACATTCGAATTTTTATCTCTGCTCAGAGGACTTACAGAGGGACCTTTATTCAGAAAAATATAAAGGTATGAAATATTGAAAATCTTTCTGTGAGTTTGGTGAAAATCGTCCAAGCCGTTCCATCGTTTGTATTCCCCCCCCCCCCTTGACTCTCATCGTCGTGCCAATTGCCTGCACGGTGCGTGCCACTGGTGGGCCACTTGCGCATTGAATTTAGAATTTTCGTAGTAGTTAGGTATTTCGTATCGTTTACTGGTATTTTTCGACGATGAATAGAACGTGATGGGTCTCGAACCTGCCAGACTCCGACAAGCAGTTCAAGAGAATAATAAACCATTGTGTAATAATTTGCGGCGTTTGGTTTTTTGTTCATTCTGAATAACACAGCGATGATTTCGGTCGGGAACTTTTTTTTACAACCACCCCTCAAAATTAGATACTTTCCGTTTAAAGACATGGGGATTCCAAATCAATCCGCCATCCAGGCCGTTTTGAACATATCCATTTGGTATCTAGTTGTGCCCGCCTGTTCGGTGTTACCCGTAACAAACGGGTTAAAAAATCGTAATTTTGGGACTTTTAACGCAAATACGCCGTGTTTGGTGTCGTTTTCTAGCAATTTTTAGACGCTGGGGCACATGGAATGAGTCTCAGTTCGAAAACAGTGAAATTACAGTAGTTATAGTGAGCCAAAGTCTTGTAAATAAAGGCGCTCCTGAGGATGAGGATGACGGGACGATCGGTCGTTTCGTTCGTTTGAACGTTCGCAGTTAGCTCCCGCGATCGGTTCTTCTCAGCGGGTCGACTCCCCCCCGGGGCTCCGGTTCGAAAACTCCCTCAGTCCGCTCTCAACGGAAGTCGAGTCACGCGGAGGTTTCACCAAACGCTCACATTTGTCGATTAAAACAATCATCAATGACCACTGATCTGACATTTACTATGCAATATAACAGATTTCACCAACGTGGTTTACGATTAAAACATTATAACAACCCGGGAACTCTTCAAAACGGAGTCGTAGCGGTTAGAAGTTGACTCGGTGCGTCGCGGTTACCGCTCGCCAAACGAACGCCGTTTTGCAGACACGGAACTGCCTTTAACTTAATAATACGAGTTTTGTCTGTGCTTTTCGTTTCGTCTTGAATCGTTACACTAATTTTGCTTACTTGAAACGCACGAAAGGAATAGGGGGTTCATTTTGGTTGTTCAAGGAAACGAGAAGGTTATGATTTCCTTCGGATAGTTCGCAATAAAATGATTCTGGTGCATTGACATGTTATCTGGACATTCGAACACAAACTGAATTCTTTGGGTCTGCTTTGGTTCTCGCCAATAATGGCTTATAATCCCACATCTTATTTCGGTAGAAGTAGAATCAGAAATGTGGAAGCCCCTGAAACGTACAAATCTGCCGAGAACACAAAAAAGTAAAAATATCTCTTACAAATCCAGTCAACTATGTCTACCAAACAACTAGTGCTCGCTAAATAGGCTAGTACGTTCGTGAACCCCAACATTCACGGATTTAAACAAACATATAAAAGTGATGCCCAGTCCCGAAATCCTTTCAAACGACGTTAGTAAAACCCGATTTAACCACAGAACATTCCGATTTATCAATTAAATGTTGTTTAGAAACGTTTGGTGGCACCAGGCGCGGTCGTGTTTCGCGGTCATACCTTAACTCAGTGCGCGGTAAAGTATTCTGGTGTTTTAGTCAAACCTACGCACTCCCTTCGGAATTGTTTCGTCACTTCGAAGACTTCTGAGGTGAGTCTTTACACAACATGCTATTCTGGTACGTAAGCTGTAGTTATCATTACTTCCCATTCATCGTGAAAATAGCTCAATTTGAACCCGATTTGATAGGAACCACTGCCAGAGAAGTCTATTCTAACAATTTTCTAACGTGGGCAGTCCGATCGGATGAAGCCTGTGGTTGTTATAGGGAAAAAATGGTTTAGTAAATTAACGTGATGACGCAAAGTAGTGGGGTCTGCTCGACTTGTTACCCAAATAACCTAGGCGAACACCATCACCTGTGGCGCGTGAGTTGGGAGAAAATTTAGTGAATATGAAAACGAAATATACTACGAAGAACAAATAAAGAAAATAACAACACTTGCACGAGAGATAAAAATAAATAAAAGGGAAATCAAAAAGTGTATGTGTCCCGCGAAATGGGTGGATCTGACTTAGGTCAGTGCACGGCAAAATATTCTGGAGTTTTAGTCAAACCTACGCCCTCTCTCCGGCAATGTTTCGTCAATGAGCGTTTGCAGTTAGCTCCGCGATCTGCTCTTCTCAGCGGGCCGACTCCCCCCGCCGGGGCTGCAAATTATTACACAACGGTTTATTATTGTCTTGAACAGCTTGACGGAGTCTGACAGCTCCGAGACCCATCCCATTCGACTCAGCATTAAAAAAAACAGTAAACCACACGAAACATGACCTGATTATAACGGAACGACGTAAACTAAATATTCCAGGCGCCTGTAGGCAATCGGCACGACGGATGAGACGGTATGCAGGGAGTACAAACGATGAAACGATTAGTTTCGCTATAGCTATTGTCCCGCGTTTTCTTTCAATTAGTTGACTTTGGCTCACTATAATTAATAATGGTAATTTTACTATACGCAGTTGCACACGTCTGAAACTCATTCTATTCGACTCACAATCTAAAAATATCCTGAAAACGATACCGAACGGCGAATTTGCCATAAAACTGCCGTAATTGCGTTTTTGTTAATGTTTTTAACGGTTTTGCCAATAACAAATGAGCACATCCACACGTTGCGCACATTTCCAGCGATCGTCTCTTCGCTCCTATTTACTTTCCTTGCTCTACGAAGTAGAAAGGAAAGTTATGTAATCGGCTGAAAAAAAAATTTTGAGTTCTCTTCAGATCTTTACGTTTCAGACCCCCCTGAGTCCGAAAAACACTATTTGGGAAAATGGTGTGTCTGTGTGTGTGTCTCAGTGTGTGTATGTGTGTCTGTGAACGATTTTTAGAGAAAACCACCGTACCAAATCAGCTCAAACTTGATATCTCGCTCGCAGGACACTATGGGACGCCAAAATAAGGGTTTGAACAAAATCCACCGAAAGCTAACTATAGTTATCATAGTGATCAAAACACCAAATTTTTTTTTTCTCAAAAACGGCTCTAACGATTTTGATTAAATTTTTGACATTTATAGCTCTCAATAAGGCAATTATACCATAAAATTCCCATTCGTGGGAAAATGACGAGAGCAGCACAATAAATTACCAAAACTTTCGACGAAATCGATTTTAGCGCAGTTTTTAGAGAAAACCACAGTACCAAATCAGCTGAAACTTGATGTCTAGCCTACAGGTTACCATGAGACGCAATAATGAGAGTATGGGCAAAATCCACCGAAAGTTAACTATAGTCATCATAGTGATCAAAACACCAAATTTTTTTCTCAAAAACGGCTCTAACGATTTTAATTACATTTTTTATATTGATAGCTCTCAATCAGGCAATGATACTTTAAAATTCTCTTTCGTGGGAAAATGACGAGAGCAGCACAATCAATTATCAAAATTTTCGACCAAAAGCGTTTTCCGCGCAGTTTTTTCCTTATAAACTCCGCTGGAATTCTTGTAGAATGTTAAAAAAAATTGGTATTGTAGTCCAATCTAATACCTAAATGGTGAGTTTAAAAACGCTCATGAGATACATGGGACTCACTCCAGAAATTCCTGAATTTCAACTACTGTCGTTGCGGTTACTAACAGTTATTTTCCAATAACTCTGCAAAAGTGATTACTATCCTTTTTTTTTAAAATCGCGTTTACAGCCTCATTAATTATCTGTGTACCAATTGCTCAATAATAGTCCTGCAATGAGTACGAGCAGCACAATAAATTCCAGAACTGTAAGCGCTACCGCTTTCTGCTGCCGTAAAGCGTTGTTTGACCAAGTTCAAATTAACTGAGTGATAAATTAATTGATTAAATAGAATTAGCTATGTACAAAGTGAATTGACGTAGAGCTAAGGAAAGTTGTGTGTTGCAACGCACCAGATATTTCTGCAGTTCATCTTTCTAGATTTCGGGTCATCAGCATCTCAACACTCGCGCTGGGTTTCATCACTGGACGCTCCACCAACCAACAGTTCATCAGCAATCCGTCGTCCTGGATTCCTGTGCATGCTCATTCGTAACGTCGATAGCGTCAAAGATACCACTTGCTTTGTTCTTGTGTTCAATTCGGACAATAGCTTTATTTTTTTTTCTTCAATTTTTTTTCAGATATCGACGTAGAAGCTCCTTATTTCTTTTGCGTGTACATAGTAATTCATAGTCCGTATTGTCGGGTACAGTAGTTAGGTAGCCTCCCCGGTTTCTCGTTCTCCCATCTCAGTAGAATGCGCATTTCGTATTCTTCATTGGCCCACGTTCCCTGTACTCACACAAAACAAAGTGCTACCTCTTAATTTATCGAACATTAAGTTCACCCAGATTCGTATAAATTGAGTGACATACAGATGGCAATGCTTAGTAGAGCAGAGGAAAGTTGTGTCATGGATCGCTTTGATATTATTTCTTTGAAACATGTGTTGCAACACTCCAATTTGGACAGTTGGAATCTGGCGAGAGTCGTGCGAATGCCAACATTTATATAAAAGAATGGAATTATGTATGGAATAATAAATTATCTATAGGCAGATAGCTACTTAGTCTCCAGAACGAAAATCTTACTGCCTTTTCATTTATAGTTGTCGATGATTCCTGTGACGGTGATTAATGAAACGCATGTCGTAAGTGTGCCAAAATAAACCTGCTCTTGTTAGTTAATTATGTTGTCGAAATGTTGTGCGGTTCGACGATCTTTTTAAACTACGATTGTGTCTGTTTGACGAGACGTTTGAACGTTAACTGGAAAATGTGGAAGCAATTTGTTTTCGGTAGCCATATTGTGTTTGTTGGAAGCTGTCAGGCGGTAGATTCTCTCTCAACCTAACGGCACCTTCAACAATCTCCGTAAATTACAATTCCTTTTTCTTAACTGCACAAAAAATGCGGCTGAATTGCGTAGAGATTCAAACAAAGGCCAGTCGCCGACAGGAGTCCTATTGTTTACACCTCATTTATTAACGGAAGCTCCCTCACGGGGAGCCCTAAATTAATATAAATGAATTGTTGGGAGGAGCTCCAGAAGGATTTTCCCCCTCATCATGGCCGCCCTGTTTCATAAGCTTTCCCGCCTAATCGAGTTTGATGGAACATTTTGCTCACAACTTCCATCCTTCAGTTACGGCGAAATGCGGAAAGACTTCCCTCGCAAACGCGCGAACTCATAATTTGTAAACCTGCTTACAGAACGAGCAGCGAAAATTGCATTTTTTAGGATCGAAGTTTTTGACTTTGGAACGAAGTTTTCGACTGAGTCTAGACTCTGACATTGTTGATGTATGAGCGCTCGGAAGAGGCGCCAGGTTCTTTGTCCCAATAGACAGTTGAAATTCTGAGGCTGGCTGAAATCGTATTTCTGGCAAGGACGGTGCGGGATTCCTGTGGATGGTGTTCGTCGGGCAGGAGATATCTGGGTTGAGCCATAGCCGAGGTACTGTGGACGGGGGAGTCCAGGGGCACACCTCAAGACTCTCATCATCTCAATCGAGCTTACTCAGGAATGACTGTGGCAATATGAGTTAGTCTGCCCAGAGGCATGTGAGGTGTGGAACGTAGCTTGCTGGTCATTTTACTTGTCCCGTGTGTTTCTTATTTTCATGGCAGCTTCGAGGGGGGTTCCGCTTTTAGTGGCCCAAGGATGTACGTGTCTACCTGTTGAAGCATCAACCTGAAACTAGCACATCGCATTAGATCAGCCCTTCCATCTGTCTGAGATGGCAGTTCTTCTTATTGTTCTCTTCACCCTCACGAGCACAAGCACCCTGAATCACAACGCCATTCTAATACTGCCGAGCAGTTAGGGAAGTTCAGAAGCGGTCTTACCTCCGTGCCTTCACAGTTTATTACTGCTTATTACTTATTACACAGCTTATTACTTATTACTAGTCCCGGATCAGCAATAGTTCCCACGTCCTCTATCTGGCTAAATTAGGCACCTCCAAGCACCGACTTCCTTCCAGATTTCCATGAAATACGATGCCTTACTCCGATTCAGTGAGCATTTCATCGGTTGAACGTTCTAAAGCACGTACTCCATTGAAGATCAATGTAACTCGAACGAAACCCGTGAAAAAGAATATAGAAGAAGCGGAGATGACGTTCAGACTAAACCACCCCTCTAAGAGAGTAGGGGATCGTGCCATTGCGTGACAGGACGGACACCTATTGAGGCGTGATCCTAGAAAAATGGACACAACGACGAGAAACAAAAGAGACAACAAGTTTGATTCCTGCAATCATTCTTTCCCTGAGATGAATGTAAACCGTTCTATTGCCCTAACCGGAAATGGGGGGGTTCAGAAAAGAATAGATGGAATTACAACACCTACAAAACTGTAGATGAGTGGAGTTATCGATTTCGTTCTCTACGTCTATCAAACGCTTGAGACTAACGCCACGAAATCCCCGACACAAAGTTCCCACTTCCACTCAGGAGTCAAGTTTCAGGGGTGCGTGAGCTGTCACGAATTACGCCCGAGCAACTGCTAAGCCACGGCGCGACGTGGTTTAGTTCTCCGTTTCCGCTTTCTCAGCAAAACTGGCGACATCCATGTCTATTCAAACTTAACGTTTTCTAAGGGCGCCCTCTTGTCTTCTCTCGCTGAATTTTTTTTCCGCCGAATATTCAGCCTTTTCCCCCGCCAGTCAGTTTCCCAACGATTTTTCAATGCTTCTGTGCTCAGCTTTTTTTCCCTACACCCCCACTCCCCTTCATCTACCACCATCGCCGTCTCTTCGGCCTTTCCACCCTTCGAAAGTAAGCCATTTCTACCTCTCGTTCTTTTGACCTCTTCGCTATGAATCGTTCGTCTTCTTCGTTGATGGCTTCTCTCAAACTTCTGTCTCTCTCTCTCTCCCTCTATAACCCCCGTACCATTCTTTTTTTTCTTTTCCCTGTTTACGGAAATACTTTCAATTTCTTCGCCGATAAAATCCGATGAAAATTGGGAAGGGAAAAAAAGAGAGGGAGTAGAGGAAAGTTGTGCTCTTTTATTTTCTTAGGAGGGTCGCACGAATACATTTTCTGTTTTTTTCGAACAACTACTTAAAGCGAATTCTTCGTTTCAACAGTTACGACAATTCGCCGAAACGAACAATACTCTCAAACAGCTTTCTCGATCAACGAAATTCTCGTCGGGCAAACCTTCGACTTCGAAATAAATTGAAAATCACGAGCTCTTTTCAAATGAAAACGGTGTTAAAACGAACAGATTGATTGAGATGTGAAATGCCACGAAGGGAATTCGCATTAAGACAGTTAGGAAGGAAGAAAAAATGGTTTGACGTCTTGAATTAGGGCAGAGTCAATACAAATTAATGAAGTTGAAACGGCATTGGATCTCCATGATTGTTGATGAGTGAAGGAGTTCACGACAAATAGCAACTATAGGGTGGACAAGTGCTTACTATATCTCGAACACCACTCGGCTGATGACGTTGTTGATAAACACAATTCGTGATAAGTACTATCTAATCTCGTTGGTTCGAATTTCTTAAGATATTGTTGAGAAATGATAATGGTACTATCTAAATTCGTGCCCGTTGTCAGAAGAGTGTAGAGTGCATCGTTCTGAAAGTCTTTGCGTAAGGGTGATGGTGTTTGAGTTGTATGTAGAGGATCGTTGAAACAGAAACGAACACCCTCGTGAAAGCTGGACTCTGCGAACTGACTATCTAGCAACCAGCCCCAGAACCACAATCCCTTTCATCAAATTTGGCCGGACGGTTTGTGTGGACATCTACCCGCTCATAGGATAGTCACGCTTCACTCGTTATTGAGCTTCAGACGAGTATTTCGTTACACTCGTTTGTCTTCGGCGCTGTTGAGATGATTAAGGAAAGCTCCTGACTGGATTACTTTGCAAGCAGCGACGAAGTGGCTCTAGCCCTCATCTTATTTGAAATAGTGACGGAGAAGCTGTAATTAAGGGGCGTCTACACATAATTAACTATTCCAGTTCGTATTGGTAACGCGATCATCTGTTACAGCAGCGAAAGAGACAAAGTTAGTGATTGAAGGGCTCAGGATATTGCACGACTTGATCATCCAAACAGTTTCAATTATGACCCCGTCAGTCGCTCGGTGTAATAGGATGGGATGGTGATATCCGAAGGTCGGCAAGAGGATCCTGAACTGTTTTACAACCAGTCATCGCATATACCGCGTAGATTCCTTACTCCTGTTGGCAGGACATTAATATTTCAAGTGAGTGAGCGGGACGGATGTAAAGCGATGCATTAGGATTTCCTCTGGGAACGGGAATGCGGAGCGGGAAATTTAGCTGACGTCGCTTTAGTCTCTACAACTCATTCTCAATTCGCCCCTCTCTTTATTCAATCTCTGTCGCAGGGGCGTACGTGATAGAGCACGTTAGATTGCAAGAGACGAGACAGTTCGCATTAACTAGGAGAGGCGATTGTCATTTGGCGATTCAGGGTACGGAAAAGGTGCGCGGATTTCAACTTCGGAGGAATTGATTGCCTCAGCCAAACTGGGGAAATCCCTCTTCTCGGTTAATAAGCGATGCCGCTAGGAGTTTCTGAATTAGTCAGAAGGAATAGAGACGAGAGAAGCCTTTGATGTTTAGAGGATGCAAGATTGTGTAAGGGCGGGAGGATGGAAGGCGTGAAGGGGGAAGAAGATGATGCCTCCTTCCTGTAGCTTCATAATGTTTCGCTATCTCAATAAAGCTCAATGCTCTGATCGGTACTGAATTAGAGCGCCATTCAGCACGACCCAACAACGACAAATGACTCCAACCACTGGAGCACTCTCTCAAAATACTGACGTATGTAATTTATTTACTATTTGTTCGTCGACGGGGAAAAGTCCACCAAATGCGCCATGAAACAAGGCAAGTAGCAATTAGAATGAAAATACACGGAGCACACACTGTAACGTGCTTGGGAATTGCAATTTTACAATTCATATTATGAGCGCAAGACTTGAATAACACAATGAATGCAACAAAAGCTACTCACAATCTTACCGGGAAGAATAACCAAATAGCAACCATCTCGTTACCCGAATTCAAGGCCACCTGGTAAGGCGGGGATAAAAAATTAAATAAATAAAAAAGTTCAATATTCAATAAAAAGAAAATTAAATTAAATAACGACGCGGAATTTTAATGTTAAACAATTAAAATTGGAGAAACAGAGGCCGACATTAAACGACGAATGAACTCAGAAAGCAATTCACTCTTTTGGGGGAGTAGATTGAATCAGAAGGAATGCTCAATAAATGCCACTGACTACTCATTGAAATTATAAACACAATGGAGGTAACGGACTTAGACCTTCAATGTACAGAAAGAAAAAGCTAAAATCCATCAACCGCTACGGAAGATGGCAGGAAAGAATCGGAGTGGAATAGGTGAACCTGGGCAAATCTGGTAGATGAGAGAGAGCGAAAATAGCTCAATAAAAGGCAGGCATTGGCAAACAAGTTGGTAAACTCGCAGGTCGATGGTGAAAATAATTGTAGGAGGGAAAGGGGACTACGAAGAGAGCATTGGAGTCATCGAAAAATCAGGCTGATAGTCCAATAAGCTACCTACGTGAACATGACATGAACAGTCCAAAAGAAAAAGCGTTGACAACCTCATAAGCTACTTATCCAATGGTTACTCAAAAAATGGTCGCGACAATAAACTCAATAAATATATCAATAAACTTTGGAACTTTAAGTGTTACGGAATCGCCTGAAAAGGACCCTCCAAATTATTACACAACGGTTTATTATTCTCATGAAGAGCTTGACATAAACATTACTGCTCCGAGACCCATTCCATTCGATTCAGCATCGAAAAATACTAGTAAACCATACGAAACATGACCTGACTACAATGGAACTACGGAAACTAAATATTCCCCCGGCGCCAGGCGCCCGTAAACGTCTGTAGGCATTAATGATCCGATGTAGAGGTGTGCGGAGGAAATGGCCCTAACCTTCCTCTGCCCCATCGGGCAAAAAGAGTCGGGGAAATTGAGACGGGGACTTCAGCAAACCCTCGGCAATTGGCACGACGTTGCGAGTCGAGAGAGTCGAGCGGGCGGGTGGTTTTGATGAGACGGGAGGGAGGGAGTACTAACAACGAAACGTTGACTTCGGCTGTAGTTCCTGCGAGTGCTTTCAATTAGTTGACTCACTATAATTACTGTAATTTCCCTATACGCAGTTGTACACGTCTGACCCATTCCATTCGACCCATGATGTAAAAATACCTTGAAAACGAAACGAAACACGGCTTATTTTCGATTATACTGCGTTTTGTTAATTTTTTTAACCATTTTTTGTCCATAACAACCATGGGCTTCGTCCAATCGGATTGCCAAGGTGGCAGGCACAACTAGATACCAAATGGGATTTTAGTGCAAAAGAACGGATTTTTTAGACCACGTTGAAGGCACAAAACGGCCCGGACGGCAGACAGTGGATGGCCGACAGCGGACGGACATTGCAGACTTGGAATCCCCATGTCTTGAAACGTAAAGTATCAAATTTTGAGGAAGAGTTGTAAAAAATGTTTCGTGACCGAAAACATAGGGTTATTATTCAGAATCAATAATAAACCAAAACGCCGTTTGCGGCCTCCCGGGGAGAATGACGTCCAAAAAGTATGCGCTCTACACACAATAGTTATTTAACTAATCTAAAACTACGCTGCCAGCAGAGCGCTCGAAAGTACGACAGAAAGCGTGACATGATCAATCAGCGAGACATGGAAGATTGCGTGAACGGTATTTCCAGACAAGAGGCCATGAGGCCGAGGTCAGTTGAGAAGCGGAAGGGGCATCGTCAGAGGAATTTTCAAAGATGCCTAAGTGTACCGTGTACTAGAGTTTTACTGACTGTGACGCGTCTCAAGAAATGACGAGAAAAGTTGACTTTGCCTGTCACAGTAATCGACTTTGAAAAAGAACTTCGGAGCTACGAAACAATCTCAGCGCTGAAGTAGCAACAAGTCGGCAATTTCTAACGTGTCTTGATATTCACTGTACAACTGGAATGTTGGATATTTATTTTTTTAGATGACGCAGAACAGACAACTTGAGCTCCCGAGGCAGAAAACTTCACTTCTTGGGAAACTATCACAGCATCCGAGGCCCATTCTACAGGAAAATTAAACTGTAAGATATTAAAGTGACAGGGTTCATTCCGCCAGTAGGTAAATGGGTGAAGTTAACGTACCTGTTTGGTGGGTCCGTGTTCTCTGGCTGGTAAGATGTTGTGAGCGAGCTTTCGATCTAAAGATATCATTAAGAGCACTGATTTAACGGGATGATGCCTTTACGTACAAAACTCTTTTTTCTGCCTATTACGTAACTTACCTTTCCACTTCGTATTGACAGGTAAAATAAAAGGTTTTCCCTCAAGGAGGTAGAAACTTTTCCAACGAAGTAATCAGATTTGGATCTGCTTGTAAATGAATGGTGTTAAAAGGGCTTTTGTGATGAACTTTAAATTGTCCATAACTTGTAACTAGAAGCAGTAACAAAAAATGTCATAGATCATCTTCGATCAGAAATTAGTTGTAAAATCGTTTTCTGGGCTGGTCGAAACTTTAGATAATTTATTATGCTGCTCTCATAATTTTCCCGCGAATCGACATTATAGTGGCGTTATTTTGATTTGTTGACACACAACATGTTTTGAAGAAAAATATCTGGTGCGTTGCAACACACAACTTTCTTTAGCTCTACGTCAATTCACTTTCTATATGGCTTTTTCTACTTAATCAATTCATTTGCCACTCAGTTCATTTGAACTTGGTCAAACAACACTTCACAGCAGCTCAGACAGTTTCCGAATTTATTGTGCTACTCGTACTCATTTAAGGACCATTATTGAGCAATCAGTACACAGATAATTAATGAGGCTGTAAACAAACATTTTTTTAAGAAGGACAGTTATTGGGTAAAAACGTTTAGAACTGGCAGTAAGCGAAACGGCAGTAGTTGAAATTCAGGAATTATTGGAGTGACCCCCATGTCTCTCACGAGAGCTTTTAAACACTCACCCTTTAGGTATTGGATTGGACTACAATACCAATTTTCTTTAACTTTCTACTAACATTCCAGCAGAGTTTATAAGGAAAAAACTGCGCTAAAAACGCTTTTCGTCGAAAATGTTGATAATTTATTAGGCTGCTCTCGTCATTTTCCCACAAATGGGAATTTTATGGTATAATTGTCTTGTTGAGAGCTATCTATATAAAAAATGTAATCAAAATCGTAAGAGCCGTTTTTGAGAAAAAAATGTAGTGTTTTGATCACTATGATAACTATAGTTAACTTTCGGTGAATTTTGCCCATACCCTTATTTTTGCGTCCCATGGTAACCTGTAGGGTAGACATCAAGTTTCCGCTGATTTGGTACGGTTGTTTTCTCTAAAAACCGCTCTAAAATCGATTTCGTCAAAAATGTTGATAATTTATTGTGCTGCTCTCATCATTTTCCTACAAATAGGAATTTCATGTTATAATTGCCTTATTAAGAGCTATCAATATAAAAAATTTAATCAAAATCGTTAGAGCCGTTTTCGAGAAAAAAAATATTTGGTGTTTTGATCGCTATGATAACTATAGTTAACTTTCGGTGGATTTTGCTCAAACCCTTATTTTGGCGTCCCATGGTGACCTGCAGGCGAGATATCAAGTTTGAGCTGATTTGGTACGGTGGTTTTCTCTAAAAATTGTTCACAGACACACATACACACATACAGACTGACTGATACACACACAGACACCCAGACCATTTTCCCAAATAGTGTTTTTCGGACTCAGGAGGGTCTGAAACGTAAAGATCTGAAGAAAATTTTTTTTTCAGCCGATTACAAAACTTTCCTTTCTACTTCGTAGAGCCAAGGAAAGTAAAAACTGCGCTAAAAACGCTTTTCGTCAAGAATTTTGATAATTTATTAGGCTGCTCTCGTCATTTTCTCACAATGGGAATGTTATGGTATGCGTGCCTCATTTAGAGCTATCAATATAAAAAATTTAATCAAAATCGTTAGAGCCGTTTTTGAGAAACAAAATTTGGTGTTTTGATCACTATGATAACTATAGTTAACTTTCGATGGATTTTGCCCATACCCTTATTTTTGCGTCCCATGGTAACCTGTAGGCTAGACATCAAGTTTCAGCTGATTTGGTACGGTTTGGTACTTTGTAAAGCCAAGGAAGGTAAAAAAATCTCTAAAGTACCTGTGGGCTGAGGAGCGTATTTTCCAACAACATTCGTTTCCAAAACGAAATAGCAGAAATGCCGCTTCAGTAATTGATTATTTACCGTAGAACGTCAAGTTGGTCTTAGGTCAATAATATAATGGTTCTTTGTGGACGTGCTGACAGCAAATGTTAAGTTGACCTTTACATCATATCTTCAAGGCCCTTTTACAATACGGCCACAACCGCCGATCCATACTTTACGGCTGGACAGGCGACAGGTGAAGAAGGCTATCAACCTCTCAAAGCAATTCAGCCTAAAAGCCTTGAAGTTGAACTTTCGCACAACTCTGGCGATCGAGGAGAAATGGAATGGCAGTAAACCACGTCAGAAATCGAACGGGAACCATTTAAACGGCCGGTAGTTCAGGTTTTAAGTTGCTTCGTTGCATTCGAATTTGGTTCCTGAGGTTCTAGATATAACTTGAATTTTTGTTTGAATTAAAAGGCGAACGAAGGAAATAGGCTGAATATTTGAACGGAAAAGCATAACTGTATATTTTTGTAGCAATCGACCAGCATCCAGCTACCTTAAATTCTAGAGTCCCTCACACTACTCTCCCATCCGCCTAAATTAGATCTTTGATGGGACAGGGGCCAAGGTCCAATCTTGTTTTGTACCCTGGAGGCTGAAGAAGGAATTGCGTCATGGAACTGTTGCTCCTTTGGAGGTTGTACGAGATATCCCGTTAGGTGGAGCCAACACATCCTGTCATATGCTTAGGCTGGGTTGATTGGACTTGCCCCATGGAAGTGTTGCTAGTTTTGGAGGTTGGACGATAACTCGCTGGATTCAGAAGTGACACAACCTGTCACTTGATTGCAAGCGGCCGATAAACATTTAAAGATGGAATTGCGTCATGGAACTGTTACTCCTTCGGAAGTTGTACGAGATATCTCGTTAGGTGGAGCCAACCCATCCTGTCATATGACAGGGACTGGATAGGGCTCAAGCCATTGGACTTGCCCCATGGAAGTGATGCTAGTTTTGGAGGTTGGACGATAACTCACTGGATGGAGCCAACACATCCTGTCACTTGATTGCAAGCGGCCGATATGCATTTAAAGATGGAATTACAACATCAGTCGGCCTCTTCGTAATCGCACGCTGTGGCCCATAGTAGCCCTTAAGCTCCTCTGCCCACCTGGCTCGGTAATACCTCATGGCATGTCCAGGTTGAACCTCGTGGCGGCGCCAGGTTTTTGGGCGGCTGGTTTACTCATTTATTTTTGTTTCTTCCCGGGCAGGGGGGAGAACTTAGCACACAGTCCGTCAGGCTAAGTCGCTAAGAGTCGCGGCAGAGGGCGCTTCAAAGAGCCTTTTGGAGCACATGCCCGAAACTCCCGAGTCCAACAACGAGCGAGTTTTCATATAACGTCCCGTGTCCCATTTTCCTCCGGCGGTTTCCATAAAAAATTTACCTCTCGTATAAAATCCATCTCAGAGATCAAACGGATACCTCAGATCAAACCCTGGTTATTGGCAACTGCATTATACAAATGGGACCGGAAATATTCTTTTCTGTAGGCACCGCTGGTTCTGTAGGATTGGTGTAAGGGTTGTGGATGGTGTTGGAGAGGGGGGGGGGATTTTATCGTGGAAATATGGTTTACTCGAACATTTCCAATTACCCACCCGAGAATAAATAAACACAATCAGCAAAGGATCTATCGTTTTCACTGAATTGAATTTCCTATTGAATGGAATTAATCGGATGCAAATCAAATTACTAGCTCCCTCGTACCAAGATCGTGAGACCAATCGCGTGACATAGCGTTGGTATTAGTGACCTGGAAAAAGAGTGAGCGAGGAAGTTTTAAATTAACGACGTAATGACACCTTAGAGAATATCTCACCGTAATCTGGAGCGATACCATACAACTCTGAGCAGGATCGTTTATTTATTTGTTCAAGGGGTGACAGGCCCAGTCGAACAATGGGAAGAACGCACGAAGCAACATAAATGCGCGAAGGAGAAGAGTTCTGACACAAAACGCCAAAAATAAATGCCAAGGAGTCAAAAGGAACATCGCGGGTTTCACAGTAGAGAACGAGCAGGCCGTGGGGTTTATATGAAGATATGTGTTGAGTTTTCTTTCAAAGGAACTTATCTCCACTTGGAACTTTTTTTCGGAAAAGAAGGTAAACAACTTAAGACACAAAGCAAAATTGTAGGGTTTCCACATAGTTTGTACATAGAGCCGTCGATTATTCCATGAAATATCAAAAACATGTTTCATATTTTGGAGGAGACATTTCATTCATGTGGATATAAGCTCGTTTGATGAAAATCCATGGATGGATGGATGGAGGTCTCTTTGAAATAATCAGGTTTTTGGGTTGTATAACAAATCACATCTTTATTTCTTTTTTTTTACTTAATATGAATAAATAGAATTGTTGAATAAAATGTATGGAATAAGTAAATAGGTTAACAACACAATATTATGCTTCAAAAGACGTCCATCGCAGTAACAAAATCTTGAGGTGTTGACTGTGAAGTTCGTTGCAGTTATGTTTTAGGCACATTCAATGGTCTTTAGGCTCTTAATTTCCGCAACATTGTGGTCGAGTGTCGGTAGGTACTGTTATAGGTTAAATCGCGATATCCCACTAAGAGTGAAGGGGAGTAAGTATGATATCAACCGAATGGAATTGAAACGAGGAGTTTTATTCACGAATTACTTTCGAACAAGTTTTACCTCTGGGTTGGAGCCGGGCGCAGGCGACAGGGCGACAAGAGAGAACTACTCAATTACGACTCACGACAGCGAAATTTCGAGCGAATCGGGGCGTTTGTGCGGACTGGGCACGAGCCTCCGCTGAATGAAAGAGTTTGGTTCATCCCTGTACATCACTCCACCCTTGATGAAGTGCCTGTCCTCAGGTACTCATGAACACTATTAAGGACTGCAGTTTCTTGCAACGTACTGCAATCAGACGTTGCTGTCCACCCAACAAAAGGCAACCTAATCTTTAGCATATAGAGAGAGTGAGAGAGAGAGCAAGAGTATTTTGATTAAAGTTCCAAAAGGGTGACCATGTTTGTGGTGGAAGTACTGATTTAAGAACTACAAATAAACACACACTTTACAATGTCTCTTCTGTGGATCGTGAAACTTCGTTCTGCACAGCCAGGACGTTCAGGGTTCAGAGAATCGGTTCATCTCTTGGCGAAAAACGATTCTCTCAATAAAGGCGGTTTCACACATCACCTCGCCGACGTCGGCGACGGATGTCGGCGCGCTTTCAAAAAGATCGGCTCCCTTTATTTCAATGGGCTAATTCAAACAGCCATCGCAGACATCGGCGGGCGAAGGCGGCTGAGGTCGCCGAACACTCAAATGGCGTTCGTTTGGAAAACGTCGGCCGACGTTTATCGAGGCGCGTGCGTAGTTAGCGAGCTTCACAGGGATGACAACCTTGCAACCCGTAGTAGTTTTTATCTGAAGTTTTTTGTTGTCTACTTGCTGTTGTCTAACACGAACTCTTCATCACTATTTGAACTTTCCTGTTCTAGTAATCATGGTACGCAATTATCAAACGCGGAATCAGACATAATACTGCCTCCATCCTGTCGAGAAGAAGACTGAAGGAGTAAACGTAGGCTGGTATCACTGCTCCCCCACATTTCGTCAGCCGACGCTTCTGCCGCTGTTTGAAATGTCACGTCTGCGAGCAGATTAAATACCCACCATCGGCTTCATCCGTCAACAACATCGGCGAAGTGATGTGTGAAACCGCCTTAAGGGGACTCGGAGCTTCCCTCCTTCTCAGAGGACACCTGCCCTCAAGTGTTGCAGAAGGGGTAGTTCAGAGCTAAGATGCTGTGGCTACAGTGCAATCTTGGATACAAGTGTGGCGGTTTGGCTCATATGGTGGAGGAGCGTGTGGTGACTGTGTTGATAATATTCACACAGGTGCGTTGAATGGCTGCTCTTGAATGTGTGTGAAGTAACCAGACAATTCGTAGACAAATTGTGCACTTCCGCGTAGGTTCTTCGAACATGCAGGCTGGATTTGAGGACACGTGGACACTTTTTTTACCCCATGATGTTTGCCGCAGATAGGCCAGAGACGTGGATCTGTCATCACGGCGTGTTGTTTGAGGAGTCGTTCGGGGACAGACACGCGGAAGACGTCGATGTTGATGAAGGTTGGGGGATTGAGACACAGTTAGGTTTCCGCTGCTGCGATGTTAGGTAAGCATCGACCTTTTCTAGGTAGGTGTGAGCGAGATTCTGGTCGACCAGAAGCTTCTCGACAACTGTCCTGCTTTCCACGAAGTCAATTGAACACAAAGCTGTGTCTTTTCGTCAAGAACGAACGACGTTCGAAGATAATGACGGGCGAGGGAGTAGGACAGCAAAATTGGAGGCGAGGGATCAAAAATTCCCATCGCACTAGAAGAACCTTCAAGTTTTCCTGCGTGACCGGCATCGTGAACTGAGAGAATTGGTCAAGTTCGACCACTTGTTGGGCGCCAAGGTTATAGGGTAAATAGCGATGCCGCACTAAATACGATATCAAGCGAATGCGATTGGAACGAGGAGTTTTATTCGCATATACACTCGGGGAAGTTTAACCACCACAAAAAGGGAACTGAGTGAGAGCGAATCGGGCCGTTTGAGGTGCCCAGTCAGCACAAATGCCGTGGACGAGCCTCCGCTGAATGGAAGAGTTGTTAACACGTTTTTTGCCAATGCCCAAAGCAAAAGAAATGTTGACATACTTTCCTTGAATCGCCACTTTCGGCATCATCGCGCCGTCGAATCAGGTAATATGCTGTGCGAGTGAAAGGTCTTGTTTTTCCATTCCAGTCACAGATTAGAACTCACGACGATTAGCTTTAATTTCACTCCACACCTGTCCGCAAAGCGTATTTTTGGAAGTGCGCTTACAAGGCCCAACCTTTCGCTTGGAGCAGAATGTAGTCAAAATCTCCATACTCTTGTCCCGGTCTTGTTCCCAGCGATTTTCGTATGCGGCACCCCTCTTCCCCGAAGCCTGATTCAACGTGCTTACCGCCCCTTCCCTAGTTGTCGACAAAATGTAATCCAGGTAAGTTAATCCTGCAAAACTTGAGCTGTAATTGCTCCAAACGTTGAAGCCGAAGCATAAAAATATTTTACCTCTTCAACGTGAAAACGGTATTTCCGTTATCTATTTCGAGCGATCAATAAATAACGAGAACAAACGGGAGGGAAATAAAAATCAGGTTTTTGTTAGCAATTTCCCGTCTTTCTCGCTTGTTAGTTGCAGACGAGGCGAAGTGGAGGCAAAGTTAGTTTCAATGGACAATGACGTGTAGAACGGTTGAGATGCTGGGGACCGGAGACATAGGAAGGGACAAGTACACTCCATCACCGAGTTGGAGAGGTTCACTACTCCCCCGGGGCCTTGTCCTTTCAGGGGCTTACAAAGCTATTTTTTCCTCGAGAGCTAGTAAGCCCATTCGTCTGTAATTTACCTCCCTGTCAAGGACGGCCTCCCCCCATTTCGACTGGAACAAACTCCCGTCGGAACGCTCCCATTATCCAAAGAAAAACAACCTATTCGCCGGATTTACGCCGTTATGTGACAAACAACACGCACGTAAAAGGAACGCGCAAAATCTCAGAATATTCCGAGTCGGAACCGATTAGAGATTCCGAAGAGGTTTTTTTTGTTTTGTTTTTATTAACGTACTAAAGCCCATGACGAAAAAGTCTAGTACAGACCATCTAACGGCCTGCCACAATCATGGAAATCAATCACCTATAAAGGGGAACAAATCGTTCAACTTGAGGAAGGAGAGGGTGGAAGCAGGGGTGGCCCATGGCAAGGGATCCACAGCCGCTGCAACTCTCTAAAACAAGGTGGTTATGAGGTTGTTATTATTAGGTCTTCCGTGTTATGGAGGCACAAAATACGAAGCAGCTCGAAGATTTGCAAAATTGCTGGATGGTTTACAGGCATGATCGGATTAAGCCGTGACCTGGAACAAGGGGCAGAGCCGTTCCACAAAGCAGTACCGCCTCGATGACCACTCGTGAAGACGAACTCGACCGAAGGACATGGAGAGGGAGGACTGCATTGCCTCGATTGGGAGATTAGGAAAACCGGGTCCGTGCCGCGCAACGCGAATAACGTCCTATTTCTCCTCCAAACACTTACCACATCACTTTGCTCTTCCATCTACCTTACTACTGTATTCTACCTATATTTCTGGGACCGACCAGATTACACGCATGTATTCGGAAGGAAGGGTTGATTATTGTTAGACGCCCGTATATATACTATAACCACATGATTTGCATTCAAAAATGTGTTCATAAAAGAACAAAACACAATCTATCATGCCAACTCTAGACGACCTATGTAATGATATTTAAATTTATTGAAAACTTGGTTAAAATCATTTGAATTAGAGTAGAAGAATGGTTTCAGATTCGTTGAAAACTAGAAAATTTTCAACTGACACGATTTTACAGAATAAACGTTTAATTAACCTGCAGCAGTAGAGTACTGGGGTCTCAAACCTACTGCTGAGTCAATTTGCCACTGAAAAATGTCAATGCCATATTGCAATATCACCTGAGTTCTCATTAAAACTATTTTTCGTCGACTTTACAACTCCATCTTCAGGTTTTCTTTCTTTCCCATGTCTACTTGGGAATGTTTTATGTTTATTTTGACGCTACAATAGGACCCCTCGCCGAATTTTAATTTAATGTAATTATTCTCTTGCACAGTTTGATATTGTCTCACTCCTCCGATACCCATTCCATTCTATGCAGCATCGAAAAATACCCGTAAACCATACGAAGCATGACGTCCAAGTTTGTCCAAGATGTACGCGAATGCGCAGTGAGGGAGAACGCCTTAAATGTCTGGCGACGGAGCATCAAGCGGGTTCACTTCTTTTGGCTCTGTTCTTGACTAATAATTGCTTTCTGGCCTGTTTCAATCAAATAGTTGTGCCGTCGTAGAAAGTCAAAACTCGTGAGTTTTAGTTATCTGCAGTAGTGAGGCTCGTCCTTAGCCTTACAGCCACGTCTGTAGGAGAAGAAGGCGAATGATGTTAAGGACTTCATATTGTGCCACTCCACTGTCACTATATATTTGATCAGCATTGGCTTCAAGTGTTGCTGGTGCCAATAATAACAATTTTATTTTCGTTCTCGACACCAAACCAATATAATGGGTATATACATTTTAGCTATATGTTCCTGGTTCAATCAAGCCTGTCGCGATATAAGGTTGGAGTAGAAACCAGCTTCTTTTTTTTTTTACTTTCCTTGCTCTACGAAGTAGAAAAGAAAGTTATGTAATCGGCTGAAAAAAAAATTTTGAGTTCTCTTCAGATCTTTACGTTTCAGACCCCCCTGAGTCCGAAAAACACTATTTGGGAAAATGGTGTGTCTGTGTGTGTGTCTCTGTGTGTGTATGTGTGTCTGTGAACGATTTTTAGAGAAAACCACCGTACCAAATCAGCTCAAACTTGATATCTCGCCCGCAGGCCTCCATAGGACGCCAAAATAAGGGTTTGGACAAAATCCACCGAAAGTTAACTATAGTTATCATAGTGATCAAAACACCAAATATTTTTTTTCTCAAAAACGGCTCTAACGATTTTGATTAAATTTTTTGTATTGATAGCTCTTAATAAGGCTATTATAGCATAAAATTCCCATTTGTGGGAAAATGACGAGAGCAGCACAATAAATTACCAAAACTTTCGACGAAATCTATTTTAGCGCAGTTTTTAGAGAAAACCACCGTACCAAATCAGCTGAAACTTGATGTCTAGCCTACAGGTTATCATGGGACGCAATAATGAGGGTATGGGCAAAATCCACCGAAAGTTAACTATAGTCATCATAGTGATCAAAACACCAAATTTTTTTTCTCAAAAACGGCTGTAACGATTTTAATTACATTTTTCATGTTGATAGCTCTCAATAAGGCAATGATACCATAAAATTTTCATTCGTGGGAAAATGACGAGAGCAGCACAATAAATTATCAAAATTTTCGACCAAAAGCGTTTTTTCCTTATAAACTCCGCTGGAATTCTTGTAGAATGTTAAAATAAATTGGTATTGTAGTCCAATCCAATACCTAAAGGGTGAGTGTTTAAAAACGCTCATGAGATACATGGGGCTCACTCCAGAAATTCCTGAATTTCAACTACTGCCGTTTCGCTTAATACCAGTTCTAACAGTTATTTTCCAATAACTCAGCAAAAGTGATTACTATCCTTTTTTTTAAAAAATCTTGTTTACAGCCTCATTAGTTATCTGTGTACCAATTGCTCAATAATGGTCCTGCAATGAGTACGAGCAGCACAATAAAATCTGGAACTGTAAGCACTACTGCTTCCTGCTGCTGTGAAGTGTTGTTTGACCAAGTTCAAAGGAAATGAGTGATAAATGAATCGATTAAATAGAATTAGCCATGTACAAAGTGAATTGACGTAGAGCTAAGGAAAGTTGTGTGTTGCAACGCACCAGATATTTTAATTTGTCCTCCGAAGCTCACCACAGTGGCACCCAAAAGAGAGAAACTAAATAAATAATAATTGATAAAATGGGGGGGAGGGAGGTCAAGACTACCCTATGACGGCTCTTGGGAATGAGGAATGGTGACAGGGATGGAAAGAAGGGTAAGAGGATGTTCCATGGTAGAACAACCACCTGACACGCGATACTTCAGAGAACGCCAGCTGACACACCCAGCCGACGCATTGCTTCAGCACTTTTCTTGCATCTCACTACGTGCCAGGAGCTGCTGGAACCCTGACGCTCCACTCGACTAGCTTCCAACATCGCAACACAAAGATCCGTCCTGCCATATTTGCGCCTCTCAGCTTGCCGAATTCGCAGCCATCACTGCAGACTGGCTGGGACCTTCTCAATCCTTCTCCAGAGACTACCAGCTAGTACTACTCCCTGTCGACTTCCCAACCCTCAGATAGCAACGCACCGTCAACCTGCCTGCAGACCGCATCATGACGCTCAGCACGGCCCCTAAAAATACGCAGCCACACACGCACAAGCAGTTCAGGTTTTGGTTTTTCACCCCGGCCATCCCCTGAAGTTTCCCTGCAGCCGCCAGTTTCATAAAACCGTTACACTCCTGATACGGCTTCGAATATAACGTTTTGGTTTGACCACACCCATCTCTAGGTGTGGCATGCGTCTGGGGTGATAATTCATCGGGTTACAGCCGATATGTCTGACTGACGTGCCTTTTGATTATTCTCGATGTTCATCCAGTCGTTTTAATGTTCAAGTGACGTAGTTATCTCATTACACCACACTAGTTTCGATGACAGGAATATCGGCGATAGAAGAGGACAAATGTCACAAATGTAGCTGTCTCCGACTACGACGATTAGATCTGGTGAATGATTTGCCGCGTGAAATATCACAAAAGGTTTAACTCAACTGAATTGTCAGAAAACAAATTAGCAAACGTGAAACTTACAGGAGGACGGTTCAACCGATCTAGCTCATTCATTGTTCGCTCTATTTGTTGTTTTTGACGGCCGTTTGAAATTGCCGGAGGTGGGCTTCAAACTTTGAACAAAGAACAAAACAAACCCCTGACATAAACTATTTTTGAGAAAATAAGGAATGAATGTTACGAATTAGAAATAAAAAAAGCTGCAAATTATTTATACAGCTTGACGTAATTTCACACCTCCGAGACCCACCTCATTCGATTCAGCATCGAAAAATACCAGCAAACGATACGAAGCATGACGTGACTACTACGGAAACACGAAAGTTACACCCGCAGGCAATTGGCACGACGACGTTGATACGTTGAGCTGACGTGGTGGTTTTAACGAGACGGGAAGTAGTACAAAGGATGAAAGGATTACCGTGCGCTGTCTTGTCCCACGAGCTCTTTCACTTACTAGACATTGGCCTACTATAATTACGGCAATTTCACTGATGTCACACTATACGCAGTTGTACACCTCTGATACTCATTCCCTTCGACCCAACATCTAAAAATACCTTGAAAACGACACTAAACTCAACATATTTGCGTTAACACTGCCAAAATTGCGTGTTCTGTTTTTTAAGCATTTTTTGCCGACCCCACTGTGTTTGACACGTGGAAAAAAAAGTTGCAGCGTCCCCAGACGGTTGTGAGAGACGAAATCCCTAATGCATTATAGTACTTGTGAAGGATTAGCCACGTTCAATAGACTTTGACCCATTGCTGAGACTATAATTCGCAGTTGTCGAGCTGCAAGATCAACAATCGATACATGAAGCGATTACTGCGGATTACTGATGTTGTCGCTGATTGACATGGAGCGAAGGTATGAACATAACCTGACCCACAAATGCTAACAAATGTTATTTTAGCCAAAAGGCCAACAAATTGAGTAATATGTAACCCTCACGTAACATAACGAGCCACGTGTCTTCACATTGAAAGCGCTCGCCCACAGTACCTCACAGGTACGTTCAGTAATTCATTGTGCTGCTCTCGCCATTTTCCAATAGATTATTAATTTTATGGTATCTAATCAAAACCATTAGAGCCGTTTTTGACAAAAAAAAAATTGGGATTTTGATCACTGTGATAACTATAATTAGTTTAGTGCGAATTTTTCTCGTACCCTTATTTTGACGTCCCATGGTGACCTGCTGGCTGGATATATCAAGTTTCAGCCTTTTTCTCTCAAAATCGTTTACAGACACACACCCACACACAAATTCACCGTTGGCAGGTGACTCGAATTGGAAACAGTTTCAGCTCAACTATTCGAATAAATTGGGGTGTCCCTCAAGGTACAGTTCTCGGGCCAATACTTTTCCTTCTGTATGTTAATGAATTGATGAACTTGAATTTGAGTAGTAGGGTTTTTGGGTTTGCTGACGACACAGCAATTATTTGTTGATCGAGGAATTATAATGAGTTAGTGAGGTTTGGGGGTCACAACTTGAATATTATCAGGACTTGGATGGACTACAACCATTTGTGTCTCAATATAGACAAAACGTCAATTGTTCGATTCTCAGGTAACTCACGAAGAGAATTGTTATTGGATGAGACGATTCAACTTCATTCTTATGGATGTGATGGTAATGGTACTTGTGGGTGCCCACCCATTCCATTTTCTCAAACTTTTTAATTATCTTGGCGTGGTTTTCGATTCCAAATTGACTTTTGAGCTGCACATAAATACATTGGCTAAAAAGCTGCGTAAGCTGTTTTATGTCTTCAAGTCTTTGGGAGGTTTCCTGAGCCCTTATTATTTAAAAATGGTTTATTGTGGTCTGGTTTCTTCATTATTAAACTATGGTATAAGTGCTTGGGGAGGTGCTACGAAAACGCGTGTAAGAGTACTTCAGACAGTTCAAAACACTGTTCTTAAAATCATTTTAGGGAGGCCCTCCAGATACCATAGAAGCTAGTTATACAGAGATTTTAGAACACAGTGCATACCTGATTTATTTGTTCTGAAGGCTTGTATTTTTGTATATAAAACGGGAATAGACGAAGAAAACATATGTACGGGCACATACGGAACGAGAACGGTAGGGAGGTCAAACATAAGACTGCCTAAAATAAATATTGCAATGTACAAGAGATGCGCTTATTTTGTTGCTCTGAATTTTTTTTATGAAAATAAAACTAGCTTAAGTGATTTTAAGAATGTATTGGCATTAAAAAAACATATTTCAAACATATTATTGAACTCGTATAATTAGGATTTAACTTATTTGTGATTCCTTCAGAAACTGATTGCTAGCTGGCTGAATAATTGATTTGTTTTAATGAGACTCCACGGAAGAACACAAGTTCATGTAGACTTAGCCTTCCGTGGGCACGTTGGAAGTGTATATGTAAAATTGTGTTTTTCAGACTCAGTTGGGCTGAAGCGTAAAGTTTTGAAGAGAACTCAAATTTTTATTTTTCTGCCGATTACGTAACTTTCCTTTCTACTTCGTAGAGCCAAGGAAAGTAAAATATCTGGTGCGTTGCAACACACAACTTTCCTTAGCCCTACGTCAATTCACTTTTTACATGGCTAATTCTGTTTAATCAATTCATTTATCACTCAGTTAATGTGAACTTGGTCAAACAACGCTTTACGGCAGCAGGAAGCAGTAGCGCTTACAGTTCCGGAATTTATTGTGCTGCTCGTACTCATTGCAGGACCATTATTGAGCAATTGGTACACAGATAATTAATGAGGCTCTAAACAAGATTTTAAAAAAAAAGGATAGTAATCACTTGTGCAGAGTTATTGGAAATTAACTGTCAGAACTGGTAGTAAGCGAAACGGCGGTAGTTAAAATTCAGGAATTTCTGGAGTGAGCCCCATGTATCTCATGAGCATTTTTAAACACTCACCCTTTAGGTATTGGATTGGACTACAATACCAATTTTTTTTAACATTCTACAAGAATTCCAGCGGAGTTTATAAGGAAAAAACTGCGCGAAAACGCTTTTGGTCGAAAATTTTGATAATTTATTGTGCTGCTCTCGTCATTTTCCCACGAATGAGAATTTTATAGTATCATTGCCTTATTGAGAGATATCAACATAAAAAATGTAATTAAAATCGTTAGAGCCGTTTTTGAGAAACAAATTTGGTGTTTTGATCACTATGATGACTATAGTTAACTTTCGGTGGATTTTTCCCATACCCTTATTTTGGGGTCCCATGGTAACCTGTAGGCTGGACAGTAAGTTTCAGCTGATTTGGTACGGTGGTTTTCCCTAAAAACTGCGCTAAAATCGATTTCGTCGATAGTTTTGGTAATTTATTGTGCTGCTTTCATCATTTTCCCACGAATGGGAATTTCAAGGTATAATTGCCATATCAAGAGCTACCAATATAAAAAAATTTAATCAAAATCGTTGAAGCCGTTTTTGAGAAAAAAAATGTTTGGTGTTTTGATCACTATGATAACTATAGTTAACTTTCGGTGGATTTTGTTCAAACCCTTATTTTGGCGTCCCATGGTGACTTTCGAGCGAGATATGAAGTTTGAGCCGATTTGGTACGGTGGTTTTCTCTAAAAATCGTTCACAGACACACATACACACACACACACACACACACACACACACAGACACACACACCATTTTCCCTAATAGTGTTTTTCGGACTCAGGAGGGTCTGAAACGTAAAGATCTGTTGAAAACTCAAAATTTTTTACTTTCCTTGGTTTACTTCGTAGAGCCAAGGAAAGTAAAAAACGGAATGGATCGGTTGCTAGAGTGGTAAAAATTGCTGAACGCACGAAGGGCTGAGGAAAGTTGTATGATGCGCAGGTTTTTTTTTTAATCCTTTCAGCGGATATTTGTCGAGGGGGCGAAGGTAAATAGTGATGATTCAGGCCACAGACGATAGGCTGAAACCTCAATAAATAAAAGCAAACGTTACGCAGCGGAAAGGAAGGAGTTAGAGCGCTAACAAATCCGCGGTTTGTACAAACGCGGAAACTCGATGCGGATGTTACTCAGGACGTACGAGGAAGAGGCTGCAGAGACGAGAAGAAGAAGAGACAAGTTGTATATTTTTCTTGTTGTTTTTCTTCTTCTTCTCCTCCTTCGTGTAACAACCCCCGTACGGATCGAGGAGACCCCCTCGGAGGTGAACGAAGCGGAAGTAACAAGTGGGTAAGTTGAAGGGGACCGTTTTCGAAGAAAAGCTCGGATTGCGAACTTCCGCTCCTTTTCGAATCCTCAATGAACTAACCGAGGAACTGAGAAGCGACGAAGTTGCGACGGAAGGGGACGATGCGGAGTGAGTGAGATGGAATGAGGGGGGAGGGGGGGAACAAAGACCGTATCGCTCCCTCCGCTTTTGAACTTAATTTTCAAACAAGTCCCGTTACAACCTGAGACGGTGAAAACCGACGATCTTAATTTAATCCGCGGATTAACCTTTCTTTTCACGTGACGAACCGCGCTTAATCGCTTTGAACGGCGCACTCGATAATTCGTACTAATTTAATACTAAATAATTTAAACGCTTCTACGAGGGAAATTCACGGAAAATGAACCGCTTATTTACAGAGTTTTCGGTTCAACGATTTTCCGAAATATTTCTCCGATTTTCCGTTAAAGGGAAATTACGACTAGAACTTTAGCCTCGCGAAGAAAATTACTTGTGAACGCACAATAAGATTATTAACTATTCACATAAATGGGAAAGCTGCGTTCAGTAAGAAGTAAAGTTTAAAATCGATAAGGTGTGGTAAATACGTTTGAACGAGTTTTTATCTAAAGTGTGACGTGAATAATTAGGGCGGAAGCGGTTTAAGTATCTCCTTTCAGCATCTGCCGCACCAACTCGTCATTCTGCCTATTCATCGTCTTGTCTACCGAAAAATAATTCTTCCCCCACCCCCACCCCCCACGTAGTTCAAAAGATTTTGCCGATCGCTCAATTGCCACGTTTTATTTTTTGCTGAAGTTAGAGAAGTTTTTCCTTTTATTGTTTTTTATTTCCGTCATTTAGTTTACTTGTACGATCCCCTGAGAGGTTTAGTTTTAGTTTCAACTGCGTATATTTTTACTTTCCTTGGCTCTACAAACTAGAAAGGAAAGTTATGTAATCGGCTGAAAAAACAATTTTGAGTTTTCTTCAGATCTTTACGTTTCAGACCCTCCTGAGTCTGAGCCGTTTTGCCAAAAAGCGTTAAAAACCTGTTTTTGCTTCATAGGCCTTTATCTCCATTCACCGTATTTTCATGGAGATATGTATAGAGAACTTAGCTCTACGTCAATTCACTTTTTACATGGCTAATTCTATTTAATCAATTCATTTATCACTCAGTTAATTTGAACTTGGTCAAACAACGCTTCACGGCAGCAGGAAGCGGTAGCGCCTACAGTTCCGGAATTTATTGTGCTGTTCGTACTCATTCCAGAACCATTACTGAGCAATTGGTACACAGAGAATTAATGAGGCTGTAAACATTTTTTGAAGAAGGATAGTAATTACTTTTGCAGAGTTATTGGGTAAAAACTTTTAAAACTGGTAGTAAGCGAAACGGCGGTAGTTGAAATTCCGGAATTTCTGGAGTGAGCCCCATGTATCTCATGAGCGTTTTTAAACACTCACCCTACAGGTATTGGATTGGATTACAATACCAATTTTTTTCAAACATTCTACTAACATTCCAGCTGAGTTTATAAGGAAAAAACTGCGCTAAAAACGCTTTTCGTCGAAAATTTTGATAATTTATTGTGCTGCTCTCGTCATTTTCCCACGAATGGGAATTTTATGGTATAGTTGCCTTATTGAGAGCTATCTATATAAAAAATTTAATCAAAATCGTTGGAGCGGTTTTTGAGAAAAAAAATTTGGTGTATAGATCACTATGATAACTATAGTTAACTTTCGGTGGATTCTGCCCATACCCTTATTTTTGCGTCCCATGGTAACCTGTAGGCTAGACATCAAGTTTCAACTGATTTGGTACGGTTGTTTTCTCTAGAAACCGCGCTAAAATCAATGTCGCCGAAAATTTTGATAATTTATTGTGCTGCTCTCGTCATTTTCCCACTAATGGGAATTTTATGGTATAATTATCATGTGAAGAGCTACCAATATTAAAAATGTAATCAAAATCGTTAGAGCCGTTTTTGAGAAAAAAAATATTTGGTGTTTTGATCAGTATGATAAATATAGTTAACTTTCGGTGGATTTTGGTCATACCCTTATGTTGGCGTCCCATGGTAACCTGCAGGCGAGATATCAAGTTTGAGCTGATTTGGTACGGTGGTTTTCTCTAAAAATCGTTCACAGACACACATAGACACACACAGACATACACACCATTTTCCCTAATAGTGTTTTTCGGACTCAGGAGGGTCTGAAACGTAAAGATCTGAAGAAAACTCAAAATTTTTTTTTCAGCCGATTACATAACTTTCCTTTCTACTTTGTAGAGCCAAGGAAAGTAAAAATGCGTGTACGCAGCCTCATCAATTACCTACTAAATGCTTACCTTAAGAAGGCTGTTACATAATTATTAGCTGGTCAATAAATTCGCGTGGTGGTTTACTTTTAATTTTGTTTATTCGCGTTTCAATTTATTTCACTCATATCCCGGACAAAAAATTTAAAATTCAAAATTGGCACTCGCATTACGAATCGATAAGAGAGTGCTGTACCGATCCTCGAGCCTGTGTGTTCGAGGCCATTACGATTAGGCAAACCTAAGGGTTCGAGGCCGAGCACGAGCGCGTTTCCACAGCGCAAACTCTGCACGTTACAAATTACGTCGTAGAGGGAAGTTTTATTGACCTTTCCACAAATCCTATTGTCGCTCCTCAAAATGAAAGCCTGAAAGCAAAAGGCTTCGCTCGTTCTTATTTCCGTAAGTGTTCACACACCTCTGGAGTGGCGCCCGAGGCGCTGGGTGCTTTGGAACGATGAAATCACTCAATGGCTCCCGGAGCTCTGGATTTAAACTGTACAGAACAATGTGCGCCGGTTGGAAGGAAGCAAACAAAGAGCTGTAATGAACTATCGCTAAATGAGCTGGCACTCGGTGACATTTCCACGGAGCTGTTTGGGCGCTACTGTCGTTATATTGTCGCTGGCAACAGACCCGGGAGCTTAGCTCTCTCCCTTCCTCTTCTGTTCCCTCTCAAAAGCCACTATCCGGATGCATTGCAGGTGATGTACTCGCATAGAGTTTGGCTATTAAGAGACTGACGAGAAGGGGGAGAGGGTTCCTACTCCCCCAACTCCGCCTCGTCCTTCTACCTTTGCCATTTAGAGCTGACAGGAGCAAAGTGGCTTGGAAGGGCTGATTAAGTGAGAAGTGGAGCGTAGGCCGCGGTATATTCCAACAATGACGAGCGATGGAGGAGAAATGGATGGCGGCGAGGAGGAAACCGATTCCCTGATTAGGACCTTCAAAGGATCAAGGGCCGAGGCAGGTAGGATATGCCAGGCCGTAACGTTGACAGCACTCCCTCCTGTGTTCCAGCAACCAGCCTGGAACGTGATTAACATTCTCTCCTCAATCGGCTTTCACATTAACGCCGCAGACAAATAAAACCTCTCCCTCTCCTTGAAAACCGGTCTTTAACGCCTCTGGATCTACCAGTCCAGTTCTGATCTTGTCATCACATGAAATGAACGTGTTTCAGATGGCTATTAGCAAAGCAGGGTTGTTACTTTATTTCCCACCCCCCTCGCACGCATTCAATTACCCAAGACTCCACCATCTCGCAATACCTTTCCTGCAAGAACTTACTTGGAACCAAACTTTACGCGTCCCTGAGAGAAGATGTTACTTGAACATCGAAAATTTCGATGGGATACGATACAATTTTACCCGGTAAATACCCGAATTCGGGAAAATACCCGATTAGGTAAATATTCGAGTGTCTTTAAATTAGCTTCCCGAACTATTTGTGCAGTTATAGATAAAACTTTTGCGTTGAAACAACTTAATGTTTGGCTCATTAACGTGTACTGAGACTGTCGATAGCTCCTTATCCGGGCTCCGGCACTTCTTTTGTCGGCTTCCTGCGTCGCCTTTACAACAACAAAGCGCGTAGGCGGCGCAAACGATTTTAACAATAAAGACCTAGTTGCCGCCAAACAAAAGCAAACCACCAACCCCGGCCCACATTGCCACGTAAACCTCCTTCTCAGTCAACATTTAGTTTTATTCTATATTGACGAGCTACAGTGAGAAGTAGCAAGAAGCATTTCTATTGTTCCATCGTAACTCATTCTTTCCTTTATTTATGAAAATATTGCAGTTCCCTCATAAAGTGCTACGGTTTCATCAGGTTCTCCAGAAAGCGACCGATTGTCATCACCACGACCGTTCACAACGAGCACTTACAAACTACCCCCGCCCTCCTCCCTCATCTCGTGTGTCCTATTTCCTCATCCTGCTCAAACGCTTCAAGCGCTAGGGAAAGGCATTGACAACGAAACGAAGCTCGTATGAGTTTTCATCACCCAGAAATGAAAAAAAGCAACATTTTGTTCGATGCCAAAGCATTCGAGCTGTTGAACGTTTCCTGTCGCTCCGAATGAAATGAGCTTGGAGTAGTTCATTTTCCCTTTTCTCGCCGGTCTCAGGGTGTTGATTCTACAAGGCACTTTTGTCAAGTAACACCCACCTGCTAGTCAATTCACTGCAGTCCTTTGGACGAGCTTTCGCTTCATTCCATCGACATTTGACGCTATCACAATTGACAAGGGAAGCGATGGAAATCAAAGCGTCGGAGAAGGGGAGTCACTTTTTGACATTTTAAAGGGAAATGAAAGCCACCGAGCTTTTCAAAGACGAAGTAACTTCCACTTGGTTCATTTATTTTAAAGAAAGTGCACTTGTATCTTATTATTTCGTGCGATATCAGAAGTGAGCTAGTAGATCAGCTTACGACGCGTGAATTGATATGATTAGCAGATTCGATTGCCCCATTACCTTTGTCAAACGGTGTCTGTTGAGGCTCAACAAGCGAACGCATTTCACACGTACGGCTCACTTACTTCCAGAGATCTACCGTCACCCTTTAACCGGCAACAATGACCTGGTCACTTCTCATCAGAGGATCTACCATACACCCTCCCGACAGTGGGACCAGTCGAACGACCCCACGCTCAAATCGGCTTTCGACCTGACGAATAGATTTATACAAATATCGGCGGTCAATATCATCTGTTGCAGTGTTTTTCCTTCAGATTCACTGATCCCCGGCTCTTCTACCGTTCAGAGTTATGAAGTGTAAGGGAGGGGGGGGGAGGATGAGGGAGGGCGCTAGGCCTGAAGGGTCGAGTTTCTTATAAACTTATTTCGTGACACAATTTTCGTTCCCTCTCAGCGAGACGCTTTTTGGCGATTATGTGAAATAGTCCGTTTGTGGCTCTTTTTCTTTTGGTTTATTATTCGTTCTGAATAATAACCTTATGTTTTATAATAACCCCCCCTCAAAATTTGATATTTAACGTTTCAAGACATGGGGATTCCAAATGTGCAATGTCCGTCCGCCGTCCCCCGTCCAGCGCCCACCATCCGGGCCGTTTTGTGCCTTTAACGTGGTCTAGAAAAATCGTTCTTTCGCACAAAAATCCCATTTGATATCTAGTTGTGCCCACCATCCCGGCAATCCGATCGGACGAAGCCCATGTTTGTTAGGGACAAAAAATGGTTAAAAAACTTAACCAAACGCAGTATAATAGCAAATACGCCGTGTTTCGTATCGTTTTCAAGGTATTTTTACATCCTGGGTCGAATGGAATGAGTATCAAACGTGTACAACTGCGTACAGTCATATTACAGTAATTATAGTGAGCCAAAGTCTACTAATTGGATGAACTCGCGGGAACTACAGCAGAAGTCAACGTTTCGTCGTTATTATTCCCCCCCCCCCTCATCAAAACCACCCGCCCGTTCGACTCGCTATGTCGTGCTAATTGCCTACAGGCGCTTACGGGCGCCTGGTGCTGGGGGAATATTCAGTTTCCGTAGTTCCATTGTACTCAGGTCATGTTTCGTATGGTTTGCTAGTATTTTTTGATGCTGAATCGAATGAAATGGGTCTCGGAGCAGGTAAAATAGGTTAAAAAAATTAACGAAACGCAGTATAATCGCAAATAAGCCGTGTTTCGTATCGTTTGCAAGGTATTTTTACATCCTGGGTCGAATGGAGTGAGTATCAGACGTGTACAACTGTGTATAGGGTAATTACAGTAATTAGAGTTAACTAATTGCAAGAACTCATGGGAACTACAGCGGAAGTCAACGTTTCGTCGTTAGTACTCCCTCCCATCTCATCAAAACCACCCGGCTGCTCCACTCGCATCATCGTGTCAATTGCCGAGGGTTCGCTGGAAGTCCCAATCCCAATTTCCTCGACTCTTTTTGCCCGATGGGGCAGAAGAAGGTTGGGGCCACTTCCTCCACACACCCCTACATTGGATCATAAATGCCTTCAGAAGTTGACGGGCGCCAGGCGCCGGGGGAATATTTAGTTTCCGTAGTTCCATTGTAGTCAGGTCATGTTTCGTATGGTTTACCAGTGTTTTTCGAGGCTGAATCGAATGGGATGGGTCAAGCTGTTCATGAGAATAATAAACCGTTGTGTAATAATTTGCAGGGGTTTTTTTCCTATCGGCTCCCTCTTATGATTACAGGAGTATAATCAACTGTGGTATTAACATCCAACAACTAGATTTTTTATAAATACCGATAAAATAAATGTCTAAGTTTATATAATAAACAAAAATATTTAAGTTCTTCGAATGGTTCTGGACCAATTGTCACATACCACACTTTCCCAGCGAGATCAATCTTTATCAACTGATGAACTCTATCAGCTCACAGTTGGCAATCTGATCCCTTTCTTTAACTGACGCTTGAATGATCAGACCCACTTCAAATATGATTGGTTTTGACTAATACCCCCGAGTCACTTAAAGACTGCAGCATTGCTATTTTTAATCGGGAAATATTTTTCAAATTTTGCTCTGTTCCCACTCCAATGCTTCCATCGCTGTAAATGCGTGCATACACACCTATTAATTTATTCAGTTCGTCTTTTGGATGATACCCTGTTTGAATAATAATTTTAAAAAAGTGTTTACCTTATTGTAAATGGAAATGGGAAATAACAGCCACCGATAATCAGCTGAAGTTAAATTTATCCTGCGGATCCTACATGGTGTGTCAAAATAACCAAATCGGTCCAAAACTAACTATAGTTTAGTTATCACAGGATGAAAATGCGAAATATGTGAATAACAGCAGTAATGGCTTTACTTAGATTTTTTAAGTGAAACTTCTATATAGACGGGGTCTTAGGATTTTCGAGTCACGTAAAATTGTGTTACTGGTCACGTGGTATGGCAAGATGGGTGGGGGCTCGGAGGGGATGACGAGGGCAGGCAGGCGCGCTGAGTTAGATCCCACCCCCCGAGCTCCGAAAGAAGCCGAACGAAACCGAACCCAGCCGAGCCCCCGGCCCTCGCTCCCCGTCCAATGGTGAGAGCAGGTGCAGCGGCGACAGAGAGAGGGAAGGCTAGGGGCGGTGGCCGCGCGACGAGGAGAGAGGGGATACTCCCGGCGGCATCTGCTCAACTGCTATTTCTTATTTCCGCTCTCCACTTGTTTTGAGTCACAACGGTCAAACAAAAGTGAACTACAACGAAAAACAACAAGCCCAATCAGCAACATATTGCTAATATGTTTAAATAACATAAATAACATAAAAAATGCATTCATTACAATTTACCTACCCTAACCAATTGATCATTTGCAGTAAACCTGTGAATAAATAAATACAAATGTGTGACAGTCACACATGGTAGAAGTGAAACTTTAACGTGCAAAACCGAATCGCAACAGACAAGTGGAAAAACGAATCGCAACGGACAAGTGGAAAAACGAATCACAACAGACAAGTGGAAAAACAACGGCTAAGTGGAAAAACGCATCGCAAAAAAATTGTTACTCGAAGTTTTACGGGCAGATTGTTAATGTACTAGTCGAATTTGAAAACCTGCCCGTAAAAAATATGGCTATGCTGATGATTGGGTGTTAACAACCCAGAGTAGGTCGTTTGAGGAGACAGAAAAGACTCTCACAGCTGACTTGGGAAAACTGGGAAAATATTTTCGTAGATGGCGCCTCCAGCCGAATGCTAGTAAGACCGAGGTTGCATGCTTCCATCTGAGTAACAAAGACGCTAACAGGGAGCTTCGCATCCAATTTGAAGACAAGTGGCTCACTCATTGCAAGGCACCTAGATACTTGGGCGTAGTACTTGACAGGACGCTTTCTTTCAAGGAACATCTTACAAAAATGGCGGAGAAGTTGAAGTCCAGGAACAATATCATCCAAAAGCTATGTGGAACTTCTTGGGGAGCTTCAGCTTCTGTACTGCGCTCATCAGCCCTGAGTCTTGTCTTTTCGACTGCTGAGTATTGTGCGCCTGTGTGGCTAAATAGCTCGCATGTGCGCGTGGTTGATGCTCAGTTGAATAATTCAATGAGGATGGTTGCTGGTGTCATAAAATCGACGCCTATAGAATGGCTCCCGGTGTTGAGTCACATTCCACCCCCCAACCTCCGACGCATGAATGCTCTAACAAGAGAGTTCAACAAGATCCTGCAAAATCAAGGCTTGCCAATACATGAGGACATAGAGCATGCCGGTCAGGCCCGCCTGGTATCTCGGAAGCCTCCCACCAGAACGGCATTGCATGCTCTTGATGGTGGATTCAGTCTAACAGACGCCTGGCGGCGGGAGTGGCACGCAAGGCGAATCAATCTTGTCCCGTGCATTACCCAAAAACCACCAGGTTTTGATTTGCCACGCAGGCTTTGGTCGGCTCTTAACAGGATCAGAACTCAGCACGGAAGATGTGCCTATGCGTTGCACAAGTGGGGAAAGGCTCCAACGCCTTTTTGCGAGTGTGGCGCTGTTCAAACCATACGACACATCGTAGAAGAGTGCACAAGAACTGCTTATGAGGGCAGGCCGGATGACTTCCTGGTAGCTACACCAGACGCAGTGGCATATTTAAATAGACTTGATATGTGTTTATGACTTAAAAAGACTTAAAATTAAAAAAAAAAAAAAAAAAAATTGTACTTTATTTGTGATTATGGGGATGACTTCATTGTTGATATATGTGACTTGTGTTAGATAACATAAAGATTTGTGTCGTGGCGCCATACGCTAAATAAATAAATACCTGCCCGTAAAACTTCGAGTAACAATTTTTTTGCGATGCGTTTTTCCACTTAGCCGTTGTTTTTCCACTTGTCTGTTGTGATTCGTTTTTTCACTTGTCCGTTGCGATTCGTTTTTCCACTTGTCCGTTGCGATTTGGTTTCGCACGTTAAAGTTTCACTTCTACCATGTGTGACTGTCACACATTTGTATTTTTTTCTTGGGAATAGCTCCAAATGGGGTGACAGCAATATAAAAGCTTCATTCGTAAGAAAATGAGGAGGGTAGCACAACAAATTACCGAACATTTCGACTAAAACGTATTTAAGTGCAGTGTTTCCTTTACAAATACCGCGTTGTAAAAGAAATCAGGGCGAAGGTCTAATAAGGTACCTATTTGTTAATGGTTGTTCGGTGCAGGCCGAATTAGTTGAAATCTTGAGCTCGAGCCTTCCCCAAATATTTAGTCCAACTCTTTCTGACATGAAGCCTTTTGTCTGCAGCAGCGGGAAAGTAAAGACCGGCCTTCCCCTTCAGTTGGCTGCAACTGCCGACAAGCGGCTTAAGTTGATTTCTGAAACTGACAACGGATTTTCCTTTACTGGACTTTCCAAAATATCCAATTCCTGCCACTCGGTTTACCCACTGTCCAACTCACAGATCTTCCCAGACGCAACTCAAAAACTCATCTCTGGCTACTCCCTCGCTCTCTCGTTCCTCGCAACCAGTTCACCTACTCAGATATTCCAAAATTCAAACAGGAATCTTCCCTAAAACTCACATTACCTATACGTTAACCACTCGCTAAAGGTCGTGAGATAAGTAGGAGCAACCCAATAAACTTAGGAACGTTCGGCACTATCAGTTTCTGCGTAAAACGAAATGTTAAGGGAGTGAAGAAATAAGTGAGTACACTCGGAACCGAGGACAGTTGTATGATGCGACGCACCTTTTTTTTTAAATTGAAGAATCCATCTAACGGAAGAAAAACGGTTCCTTCCTGAAATCCCAGGGTATCTGTTCGGATGTCGAAACGTCAGTGAAACCATCCAACGTCTTAGGGAAAGCGCTTGTACGAGTTCGTCTTAATGAGGGGGCTTTGAAGTGCTTCACTTCGAAGAAACGTAATGAGAAAGCACTGGTTGAGCGTTCAGATTTACAGTCTGCTGCAACCGCGGGCAAAAGGTCACTTCGTTTGTTGCACGAATTGTTGCGCCCAGTGCCCAATACAGAACAGGGACGCCTCAGGACCGCGTCATCCGAAGACCTCCAGGGAAGTTATGACCCTGTCACAAACCTATCAAACTGCTAGTAGAACTAAACTGGTAATCAACGCAGTCCAGTGACTTCGTTGGTGTTTGAATCGCTCACATTCAAGTTGGTTTGGTGTAGTCGAGAGAATCCTTAACTCCTCTCATTCTAACGTTATTTGCGGTATTCGAACGTCGTGAGCCAGATGACGAATTTGTCGACGCGGAGGTGGTGTGAGTAGAAGGCGATGTGACTGAGGTTGAAAATAGCACGGGGAACTGTATTGACAAGATGAGTACGACGATGAACCAGGTACCTCTCTCTCTCCTTGATTATCAAAGGTTTGGGTTTAGAAGGGAACTCTCCTTCCTCCGACCTATATCCCGTCAGATTCACGTCTTCTCGAGATGAGCTAAGGATTAATTTTCGTTCCCAGTGGGAGCCAGCGGAAGAGGGTCGAGGTACGAGACTCTCCATAGCACCTTCCCAGAAACCACCTTCTTTCCACTCTTTGACAAACGTCTCTTGGAAAAAAAACATCCTCCAGGAACGACGAAAGTCGTACGTTTTTATCTTCAACAACATTCTTTGACTAAGAGAGCTTCCAAAAAAAACTAGCAACTCAGCAAGCGGAGGTTACGTGTAACAGTTACAACGTTTGAGCATGTAAGTAGTCGCTGCAGCTACCTCAAGAATCGCATGATGAGAAATGACATACTACCACGGAGCAACTGGCTAACGCCCCCCCCCCTCCCACTATGCAGGTGTTGGAAAACAGTCTTCATTTCATCCCGAATAAAAACGTTACGCCTGCAACTGGTCATCAATAGTGTTCGTATGGACAACATCAAGATCAAATCTCATCAAACATTCCGTGACATTATGATGTGGTTCATTCCCCAACAACAATCTAGAGGCAAGGGAAGGGATTTCCACAAGGTCTGAGTGAGAGTCTACTTAATGCCTCCAGAACCCTCCACATGTACAGTCATTCTCTTACTTTCCTCGCTCAAAAGATTAGGAAAGTATTGTAATAAGTTTTCATCGGATCTTTTCGTTTTGAGACTTCGTGAATCGTAAAAACTTCATTGCTGATCATCGATCCTTCGAACGAGCCCGACATCGCCTAATCGAAGAAAAACCACACCACGTGCTGCGCACCGTACCAAATGCGGTGAGCGTGACAAGATGTCAGCCACCTGCATCGAAATTCGGCGTGTTTCCCTGCTAGCACCGGCTGAGTACGTCGTAGCAGTTGTGATTGACATCAGAGGAGCGTTTGACGACCTTTGGTGGCCAGCGCTCTTTAATGAGCTTAAAGGTAGGGGAATCCCCCGCAACCTGTACTCGCTCGTCAGAAGTTACCTGACAGACAGAACTGCTACGATCGAATGCAGGCATGTCTCCGTCCAGAGAAAGATTGAGAAGGGGTGCCCACAGGGCTCGGTCCTTGGACCAGCACTCTGGAATGCCTTCTTCGAAGGTCTTCTCAGGAGGCTCATTGACTGACTGCGAGCAGGACGCCTATGTGAATGACTTGACTGTGCTGATCTTTGCAGAGTCAGTTTGCCAAATTGAAGAAAACCCCACCTCATGCTCCGCACTGTCATCCAATGGTGCGAGCATGTCAAGATGCAGGTGGCTGAGGAAAAAACCCAGCTGATCCTCTTGGAAGGAAAAGTGGATAATCCACCCACAATACGCTTTGGCGGCCACAGGCTCCTTCTTGAAAAGCACGTCAAGTATTTAGGAGTGAATATAGGTGAGAGGTGGGGTTTCAACCAACACCTCCAGTCCCTTAAAGGCACTACCATTGCGTGTTAACATGACACTATCCTCATGTATAAGGCCATCTATCTAGGTGTGATTGGCAACTGCCCCATTGTCTGGGGTAGCTAACTAACAGCCAATCAAAAGAGAGCATTGGCCCAATCCCAGAGAGCTGCGCTCCTGTGGATCACCAAGGCCTATAAGACTGTATCAAAAGAAGCACTCCAGGTGATCACTGGACCAGTTTGACTTGGCTGTTGAGTGCATGGCTGACAAGTGGAGAGTGAAACGGGCGCTCCCTCCCCCCGCTTTAGGCTGAACTCCGTGCGGATATCACCTTAGAACAGCAACTTGCCGCCATCGAGAAATGGCAAGTGAGGTGGGAATCCTCCTCAAAGGGTCGTGACACGTATGAGTTCTTTCCCAACATCCGTAAATGTCTTTCAAGAAAATGGGTTGAGCCAGACCACTAGACGAGCCAGTTCCGCGCGGGACATGGTGACTTCAATGCGTGCCTCCACTTCTTTTCCCTCAAAGACTCTCCGTCATGCACGTCGGCCTCCAGTGCGGAGAAAACAAGAAACTGCGTGCTGCTCCACTGTAGTTTCTACAACAGTGAGCGACGGTTGTTGGGAGGCCAAATGAACTTAGCAGCATTGATTGCTACAAAGCAAGCCTATAACCATTTTGCAGAGTTCGCTAAGAAGGTGATGGCTAAGAAACGTGGTCATAGTTGATCTGTCCTTTTGAAACTTGCCACCAAAGTTAAAAGTTAGATCAGGTGGGAAACCACATTAAGAACTCCTCCCCGACGGTACGGGATTCCTCAGGTGGTCACCTCCGCACGGTAACACACGGGCACCAGCTCTCTACTGGGAGACTGGCTAGCGACCAAATACCTGCCGTACCTCCACAGGTCTGAGTTCGGTGAATGCTACAGAGGCCGGCCTCTTGCATATTAGCGAAACCGCAACTTCCATGACTGATATAACCCTCGCTCGGGATTCTCTCTGAGTCATCATATAAGGAAACAGACCTGAGTGTTTTGATAGACGATTTTGCGGGTGAATGGCTGAACCAATTGTGTACATCCCACTGTCGTCGTCCAACCATCCAAACACAATAAAACCGCCATCGCTGTCATATATTGTTCTAGAAGACCTAGACAGAATCGTGGTCAGTTGATTCACTATCGCAAGAACTAGATAAAATCACCATTCGAGGTAGATCATCTTCGGGCAACATCATCCAGTTTTTCCGAGTGGCGGTTCCTGTTAAGGAACCAAAATAGAGTTTCAGGTTATGGCAATGCCCACACTCTCTTTCCTTGTGACGAGCCCTCCTGTCAGGGATTGTACACAAATTGATCCTTAATTTACTTCTGTGTTACTAACTTCGCTCTCAAAGATTATGCAACTTGCAACCTGAGCCGTAATTTCTTCTTCCTATCGCCAGGCCCACCAATCAAGAACTCAAAAATACATAATTCGAGCCCACATTACCTTTCTGCGTTGCCGTCTTCAAGGATTGCGCGGCGTGAAATCCGAGCTATCAACCCTTAATCGCATTGTGTTTGTGACTCGCACACGGTTTACACATGCATTACCTTCCTGTATAACCAGCCCGACTCTCAACATCTGCGCCGCGTGAAATTCAGCCCTTCGCTGTATTGCCAGTCCTCGTCCCTCGTCCCTCCCTGCAAGTCTAGTCCCAACCACAAAGGCTGGTGAATAAGACGTGAAGGGTGTCCTCTATGAATCCCACACTGCATGGGCAGTCATCGAATGAGAGGCGCGTGAAAAACTGCAGCCTTGCTTAACGCCTCATGACCGGAGTGACGCTGGAAGGGAAAGTGGGGTGCCACGATTTGGCCCTTAGTTGCGGCGCTGTCCCAGCGTGCCAGCCAGAGGTCGACCACTCAGTCTCCCGCCACCCAGAGCATGAACTCAACATTGTTGGCGCGGGGCGGCTTGGGGAGGAGTGTCTGCAGAGTTCCCCCATAGGTATGGAGCGAATCCCAGCTTGATGTGCCACCGCACCACTGCCTGGTCCTGGGAGCAATAAGCGCTACAGCTTTCTGCCACTGTGAAATGATGTTTTACCTCATTCAAATTAACTTACTGAGAAATAAATTAAATTAATAGCAAAAGCCATGGAAACCAGTGAATTTACCTAGAACTAAGGAAAGTGGTATGATGCAGCCCACCTGATATTTTAATAGAGTTCAATATAAGACATTTTAGGAATCTCCAGCCATACTGCGCACTCTAACAAGCTTTGTGGGGCCTACCCCGACCTACCAGCATGTAATTGAAACGTAATACCTGCGATTGGGTCAAGTTACCACGCCTCATTTGACGTTGGAGTATGCTCAAACCCTTCGCTCACAACAAGAGCCATTACAATGGACCGTTGGGCCGGTATTTTACCACTAATTACCATACGAGACTTTCGCGTGTGGCAAAGGAAACAGGGAAATCGAGAAATCGGTATTTACAGCTCGGAGTTTTTCCAGGAAAGAAACGTCGAGCGTCAGCAGTATCGGCACTTTGAATCCTTTCAGGTTCCTGGTACGATACGGCTTCGTATTTTTATTTCAGGCTTTTGTATTCTCTTCCTCTCCCCCCTCCCTCCCCCAGGGGATCAATTTTACGGTGAAATCCCTCTTATCGACGCGCCCTAGCTTCACGAGGAGGACCCAAAAATCCAATTATTCAATGAAGTGAAATAAAAGTTTCCAGCACGTGTCGTACGAAACTCTCATAGCTGCCTGAACGCCGTTAATTGAACGTATGACTGAAATAAGAGACAGGGGTTGAAAGCAGAATATTTTAAATAAATGGCGAAAAGATGCGGCGACGAAAAAGATTGAAGGGGTTGATTTGATGGGGCAGGTAAACGAGAAAACACTGAGATCCGGATAAAGAGAGATAAGAAGGTTCGCGAAATCCAGCTCAAGAGAAGATTTAACAAGAACTACACTTTGTGAATGAAAAAGTGTGGAGATATACGAAGAGAAGAAATGAGATACTTTCACAGTGGTTTTGGAAATAAGACGTTTCTCTCTCCCCTCTCTCTCTCTCACTCTCTCTCTCTCTCTCTCTCTCTCTCTCTCTCTCTCTCTCTCTCTCTCTCTCTCTCTCTCTCACCCTCTCTCTCTCTCTCTCTCTCTCTCTCGCTCTCTCCCCTCTCTCTCTCTCTCTACACACACACACAGGTCTGTTTCCTTATTTGATGACTGCACCTAAGCCCTCGACGAGGGTTATATCAGTCATGGAAGTTGCGGTTTCGCTAACTCGCAAGAGGGTGGCCTCTGCAGCATCCACCGAACTCAGACCTGCGGAGGTACGGCAGGTATTTGGGTGTTAGCCAGTCTCCCAGTAGAGAGCTGTTGCCCGTGTGTGACTGTGCGGAGGTGACCACCTGAGGAATCCCGTACCATCTGGGAGGAGTTCTTAACCTGGTTTCCCACCTGATCTATTTCCTTGGGTGGCAAGTTTCAAAAGGACGGATCAACTATGACCACGTTTCTTAGCCATCACCTTCTTAGCAAACTCTGCAAAATGGTTATAGGCTTCCTTTGTAGCAGTCAATGCTGCTAAGCTCGTTTGCCCTCCCAACAACCGTCACTCACTGTTGTAGAATCTACAGTGGAGCAGCATGCGGTTTCTTGTTTCCTCCGCACTGGAAGCGCAAGACGTGTATGACGGAGAGTCTTCGAGAGAAAAGAAGTGGGCTCCACATTGAAGTCACCATGTCGGCTCGCGCATTGAAGTCACCATGTCCCGTGAGGAACTGGTTCGTCCAGTGGTCTGGCTCAACCCATTTACTCGAAAGACGTTCACGGATGTTGGGGAAGAACTCAGCCGTGTCACGTCCCTTTGACGAGGATTCCCATCTTGCTTGCCGTTTCTCGATGGCGGCAAGTTTCTGTTCTGTGGTGAGATCCGCACGGAGTTCACCCCAAAGCAGAGGAAGCTCCCGTTTCACTCTCCACTTGTCAACCATGCACTCAGCGGCCAAATCAACTGGTAACTGACTAGTGATCACCTTGAGTGCTTCTGTTGATGCAGTCTTGTAGGCCTGGGTGATCTACAGGAGCGCAGACTAAATTAGGTTTTTTAGACTCAGTAGGCCTCAAAATGTAAAGATTTGAAGAAAGCCCAAATTATTTTTTGACACGATTACTATACTTTCCTAATCCTTTGGGGTAGCGTAAAGTAAAAATTGAGTTTTTTCCGCATCTCTTAATTTTCCAGGCTCTTTATTCCGAATAACACCTTTAGAAGAATTGTTTGTGCGTGTGAATAAAATTGCAAGAGAACGCTTGACCAAATCACGTCGAAAATTAATTATAGTTGTCTTTGTAATCAGCGTACATGTTTCTATAATCTGAAGCAGCTCGGACGATTTCGATTGATTTTTGTGAGAAGATATTCCCGACTACTATAGTGCTGCTATACCATTTTCATTTGTGGGCAAATGACAGGAGTAGTAGGTACAATTATCAAGAATTGTTTACTAAATGCGGTATTTGCGGAGTTTTTTACTTTCCTTGCTCTACGAAGTAGAAAGGAAAGTTATGTAATCGGCTGAAAAAAAAATTTTGAGTTCTCTTCAGATCTTTACGTTTCAGAACCCCCTGAGTCCGAAAAACACTATTTGGGAAAATGGTCTGTGTGTATGTGTGTCTGTATACGATTTTTAGAGAAAACCACCGAACCAAATCAGCTCAAACTTCATATCTCGCCCGCAGGTCATCATGGGACGCCAAAATAAGGGTATGAACAAAATTCACCGAAATTTAACTATAATTATCATAGTGATCAAAACATCAAATTTTTTTTTTCTCAAAAACGGCTCTAACGATTTTGATTAAATTTTTTGTATTGATAGCTCTTAATAAGGCTATTATAGCATAAAATTTCCATTTGTGGGAAAATGACGAGAGCAGCACAATAAATTACCAAAACTTTCGACGAAATCTATTTTAGCGCAGTTTTTAGAGAAAACCACCGTACCAAATCAGCTGAAACTTGATGTCTAGCCTACAGGTTATCATGGGACGCAATAATGAGGGTATGGGCAAAATCCACCGAAAGTTAACTATAGTCATCATAGTGATCAAAACACCAAATTTTTTTTCTCAAAAACGGCTGTAACGATTTTAATTACATTTTTTATGTTGATAGCTCTCAATAAGGCAATGATACTATAAAATTCTCATTCGTGGGGAAATGACGAGAGCAGCACAATAAATTATCAAAATTTTCGACCAAAAGCGTTTTTTCCTTATAAACTCCGCTGGAATTCTTGTAGAATGTTAAAAAAAAAATTGGTATTGTAGTCCAATCCAATACCTAAAGGGTGAGTGTTTAAAAACGCTCATGAGATACATGGGGCTCACTCCAGAAATTCCTGAATTTCAACTACTGTCGTTGCGATTACTACCAGTTCTAACAGTTATTTTCCAATAACTCTGCAAAAGTGATTACTATCCTTGTTTAAAAAAATCGTGTTTACAGCCTCATTAATTATCTGTGTACCAATTGCTCAATAATGGTTCTGCAATGAGTACGAGCAGCACAATAAATTCCGGAACTGTATGCGCTACCGCTTTCTGCTGCCGTAAAGCGTTGTTTGACCAAGTTCAAATTAACTGAGTGATAAATGAATTGATTAAATAAAATTAGCCATGTACAAAGTGAATTGACGTAGAGCTAAGGAAAGTTGTGTGTTGCAACGCACCAGATATTTTTTTATAAAGTGTTATGAAATAAATCAACGTGATAGTCCAATAATGCAAACCGATGCAGGTTCAATAGTAATAACAAGATTAACTGGAGTTACTGTAGAAACCCCGAAATTCAAACTATTGTTATTTTTTCTTCACAGAACTGCGATCGCGAATGTTCCCAAAAACCTCGTTGGCAGTCCCCTGTTACATAAACGTTTATCTTTCGCTAAAGGTCGTAGGAGTATCCCAATAAATTCAGGAACGAATGGCGCACGTTGGCAGTCTCATCAATTACCTATACGTTGGCCAATAAATAAGTTCGAGAACGTAAAGACACCAGTTATTGACAGTAGAACGTTAGGTACTAACTAACTCGTATGAACTACCGAAGAACATGTTGAATTAGTTGACAGAGCGGCGAAAATCTTCGAGTATACGTGGGGCTGAGGAAAGTAATGTGAAACGTCGCGCTAAATATTTATTAGTGATGAGCCCCGCACAAAATAAGGACAGAAGTGAGTGATTGGTTGATGAACCGCGTTAATCTTCCTCCTAGCGATTTTGAAATAGCGAGTTCAAACGACGATATAGTGAACCTTGTACGCGCCTCAGGTAGAGAGTCAATTGATAAAGTATGTCAATTTCGGCAACTGTTCAGTCAAATACCGACGTCCAAGGCAAAAATTAAATTCCCTCTCAACTTCAGTTATCTGAAATTAGGAAATTGATTGACCAATCAACCAATTTATCCGTCAGCTGGGTTCTAGACTAAACCGTTCCAGTCGTTTGAGCATGAATCCGATGAAAGAAAAGTTGCTCTTTAGCTGATGCTGATTAGCCTTTTTAACGCGGATGTAAAATTCACAAATCGATTTTGTAGCTATTTGATTTTATTTAACCACCTGGAGGAATTAGGACCATGAGACCCTCTCTTCCATTCCCCAAGCATACGGGTTTCACAATCACCTTCTCTAATTTGCATTTGCGAGCGATATGAAGCATTGAAGCATTCACAAAAACCTCTATACATATTTATATTGCCTCGTTGCACTACTGTTACGGGGGCGATTAATATAGGAAGGGGTATCGCACTAGGTGAGTCGGGAAGTAGTACGATAGAAGCCAAATGCAATTCAAACAAGGAGTTTTATTCGTGAATTACATTCGGAGATGTTTTACCACCACAAACCGGGAACTGGGTGGGAGTGAACACGAGCGGGGACGACACGACAACGAGGGAACCGGCTCGGTTACAACTGACGGCAGGATGTGGCTCAACTCCTTAGCAAGTGCCAATAGAGTTAATGTGTATTGGATTCCAGGACACTGTGGGATTATTGGAAATGAGAGGGCGGACCTTCTGGCCAGACACGGTTCATCCACAGTACCTATTGGGCCACCACCCCACTGTTGGATTTCTCTGTCACTAGTTAAAACGACTGTGAGAGAACACGCCAGAAGACTGCATCAGACAACCTGGAACGCTGCAGGAGTAAGAGACTCCAAACGCTTTGTCTCAGAGCAATCAAGAGAGATAAGACACACCCTTCTGAGGATGGAGAGGAAGGGCTTGTGGCAGATTGTTGGGATCATAACTGGGCACTGCAGAATGAACAAACACACGTATGTTATGGGTATAGCTGACACCCCTTGATGGAGGTGATGTGGCACGGATGAAGAGACTCCCTACCATGTCCTGGCTAATGCCGGAGACTTGAGAGGGAGCGACTTTTGGTCTTTAGCACCACTTCTCCCAGGATGGATATCAATGAGGACTCCTTCAGGAACTACCTGGTTTTCTTCAGAAAGCTAGGCATCGACCTGTGAGACGCTAGGACTGGCACAATAAGCCATCTGGCCGGGGTGCACATCCCATCACTGGGACTACAGTCAGAAGATTATATATACAACTGACGGCAGCGAAGTTTCGAGCGAATCGGGGCGAATTTGAGGTGCCCAGTCAGCATAAATGCCCCGGACGAAGCTCCGCTTAATCGAAGGGTTTGGTTCGTCCCGTTGCACTACATTTACAATTCCATACCTTTCGCTAACATGCTGTATGTATTAAAAGGAAGAAAAACGTTACTGGCTCAAGATCAAGTAGAGTAAGAAGCTTGAATGAATGAATGAATCCATACTATTTATTGAGAGTGAGAATCTCACAAAAGGGGGTAATATCGGGTAAATTGTTATATGGTCTAGTTAATAGTCCGCATGGAATTTAGTTATACTACTAACTACAGGATAGATGGAAGAGAGGACCTCATGGTTCTAATTTATTTCTGTTTTGGTTTATTATTCATTCTCATGTTTCGGTCATGAAACATTTTTTACAACCCCCCCTCGAAATTTGATACTTTACGTTTCAGGACATGGGGATTCCAAATATGCAATGTCCGTCCGCTGTCCCCAGTCCCACGTCCGCCGACCCCCTTTCGCCATCCGGGCCGTTTTGTGCCTTTAACGTGGTCTAAAAAATTTGTTCCTTCGCACAAAAATCCCATTTGGTATCTGGTTGTGCCCGCCATCTCGGCAATCCGATCGGACCAAGCCCATGGTTGTTATGGACAAAAAATGGTTAAAAAATTAACGAAACGCAGTTTAATCGCAAATACGCCGTGTTTCGTATCGTTTTCAAGGTATTTTTACATCCTGGGTCGAATGGAATGAGTATCAGACGTGCACAATTGCGTATAGCGCGATTACAGTAATTATTAGAGTCAACTAATTGAAAGAACTCGCAGGAACTACAGCGGAATTCAACGTTTCGTCGTTAGCACTCCCTCCTCCCCCCCCCGTCTCATTAAAACCACCACCCTCCCAACGCCCGCTGGACTCCCAATGTCGTGCCAACTGCTGAGGGTTCGCTGGAAGTCTCCGTCCCAATTTCGCCCAACGGGGCAGAGGAAGGTTGGGGCCGATGAGGCCGGCACTTCCTCCGCACACCACTACATCGGATCATTAATGCCTACAGACGTTCACGGGCGCTGGGGGATTGTTTAGTTTCCGTAGTTCCATTGTAGTCAGGTCATGTTTCGTATGGTTTACTGGTATTTTTCGATGCTGAATCGAATGGGATGGGTCGCGGAGCATTAATATTAGGTCAAGCTGTTCATGAGAATAATAAACCGTTGTGTAATAATTTGCTGGGTTTTTGTAAATAAACGCCGTCGTTCAACCATTCATTTGTGATCTCTGTCTCTCTCCCTTCCTCTTCTCGAGAGAATTTCTCGACCTCTAGTGTGCAACAGGTTCATATGAAGTGACCTGCTAGATTGATTTGTGTATACTCGTATAAGTTAGGTTAATTTGTTCGCTTCTGAGAGGAGGAGGAGGAATATGTTAGTACTGGCTCCTCTCAAATGGCAGCGGTTAAGTGTTTATGTGTCTGTGGCGCGTCGGTGCGAGCGTAATTTATTTTGGTATGAATGGAAATTACTGTTTATTTGGTATGAGTATAATTTATTGTGGTAAGAATGGGAGTTGACACTGAGTTAAAGAAAAAGAGAAACACAAAACGAACGAGAACGAACTAGTAATCTACCTTCCCATCTCCTCTCCACCAACGTCACTGTGGGCAAGTAGGTGTTTTCGAAAGTTGTTTTTGACTACATCCACATGTGTGTGAGTGTGTGTAGAGAGAGAGAGAGAGAGAGAGAGAGAGAGAGAGAGAGAGAGAGAGGGTGCGAGAGAGATTGATGCAGTTTATTAAAACAACCAGGGAGGATTAGGGCCGTAAGGCCCTCTCTTACGTCATCCCTGGAAAAATACAGTATTGGTTACAAGTTAAATCTTGTGCGGCGGCGTACAGAGAAAAAAAAGATAAACATGAATAAGTCGTTTCCTCTGACTTCTGAGTGCTATTCCATTCTTTTCTACTCTTCACGTGCCTCTAAAAGCGCGTTTCTGCAAGTGTTTTTGAACGACGCAACCTCACGGAGGTGTCAAATAAATCCGGGTTCTCATTAAAAATTCGTACAGGTTTGGCAGGGAATGATTTATTGAAGATTGTGGTTCGATGGCGAGGGATTTGAATTAGGCGATGTCGTGTCTCATGTTGGTGAATGATTGATTGATTTTATTTCACCACCAAGAGGAATTAGGGCCATGGGGCCCTCTCTTCCATTCCCCCAGGTTTCACAATCATCCTCTAAATTTGCATTTACAGTCATAAAAATCTTGGTTTGGGGTGCGTTTTCTGCAGATGGCAAGTCGGTTTCGATTTGTGTTTTCAACTTCCAAAACCTCAAGACGATGCTGCGCTGAGAACGGCAGATCCAATTGAGCTGGTCCTTTTTTTGTTTTGTACGTTATTTTTTTAGACACAATATAAGGTTATGGGCGAGTTCTGCTGATGTGAACAGGGGGGGGGGAGGGGCGTAATGTACCAAAAACTACGGTTTTTCGCATTTTTCTCGAAAACGGCTCTTTCATCTCTCTCTCAAAACTTTTATATTATCTTCTACTAATTAATACAAAACCTTTCTTTTCCATTCATACATATCTCCATGAAAATACGGTGAACGAAGATATAGGCCAATGAAGCAAAAATAGGTTTTATACGCTTTGTGGCAAAACGGCTTCAGAAATTTCTACCAAACTCTCAGGATGTTTTCGAATAGTTAATACCTACATATTGTTCTCAATCAACGTTCCTCTGACAGTCCATTGAGCCGAGATAAAAATTAAAATGTCCCGCAAATAATTTGGAACATTTCCGTCAATTCTGGAATAACTGCTTCACCAAATTTGATCAATCGTTCACAGTGTCTTTTAGTCGGCCAGACCCACATTTCGTTCTCTATAGTTATTTCTGTATAAGTATGTTGAACAGAGATATAAGCCAAGTTAACTCAGAAACGGAGAATTGTCGAATATCAATTTATCGATATTCCAATTTTCTCAAAAACGGCTCTAATGATTTCGATCAAACTTACGGAGTACTCTCACCTAACTAGTCCCTACATTTTGTTCTGCATAAATGTTTCTGTAGAAATGCGTTGAACGAAGATATGGCGCCCGCATATTTAGCTGGTGTTCGAACTTTCGGGGGTGGTGGAAAGTTGTGTGTTGCTACGCTCCGCTCGTTTATAGACAGTTGCGATGCTTTCCTTGTCGTTTGGATAACGGACATTAAAAAAAGGCTGGGCCAGTGTCACATAAATTACTTTTAATGCCTCTGTTCTCATCGAGGGACGAAGATTACAGGAAATGAATACATTTTTCTTCAACTACAAAACACTCGGCGTTTTTCACGAACTTAACGGGAGAGTAAGAAAGTTGCCGACAACTCGTGTAGAATCACTCGACAGTCCTTGCCAGCGGCGTTATGCCAGAGCGGGGAAGTTACAACTGCCGTCCTATGTCTGCATCCAGTTAAGAGAACGGCGGGGGCTCGCTGACTTATTAAACTGATGGTATCTGTTCACAAGAGGACTCAAGAGCGAGCGGATTTTTATTTATTATTTAGCGGTCTTCAGGTGCCCATAACAGGATCTCCCTTGTGTGAAAAGGAGAATGATGCTTGTGAGTGGAAAATTCTGTATTAACTAATAAATGTTTAAGCATCGCGTCAAAATAGAAGGTTTCGACTAAGAGGAGAGTTTCGTTGCCGAATCTGATGAAAATAATTCAGCTGTTGAGTGTAATAAAATCATTTGAATCTCCAACATATTTATTTTATTGAGAGTAATCACATGAAACGACAACCAGATTCCACTACGACGCCGGCGGCGCAGTGTAATTACTCACGACGTGTGATTTCCTCGTCGTATTAACCGCAAACTCCCGGCTCTCGAGATAAAATTACGGCACAGAGTTAACAATGGAGGGTGAGTTTACTTTAAACGTTTTTTTTCTTCTTAGCGTGAAAAGCCGAAGAGTTGGATGATGTCCCTTGTGAGAGGAAAGCGCTGGATGAACGAATAAATAGTTAAGTAGTACGTCTAAACAGAAGGATTTCGCTATGGCGGGAGTTTAGTTCGCAGTGTGACGGCATCAATTCAACTGTTGAGTGAAATAAAACCATTTTCTTCAGTGCATTTTTTCCTTCTAACATTTAATTTGCTATCGTTGGTCTTCCGTAAGAGTTAAAAAGCTTTGTGTCTTTGCTAAGTAGTGTGTACAAAATAATATAGAGCTTCGCCAGTGAGCAACTACCCGCTTTACATCAAGTAACAACCAATACGGGGTTCAAAAAAACTTACAGCACACAAGACGCGGTTTGTCGTTCAAGCTCCGCTTAATAAACGACTTAGATAAAGGTTTGAAGCCATCGGCTGTTTTTCTTGATTTGACGAAAACGCTTTGGATTGTATTCCCCACGACCTTTACGAGAGGATCGCTAATATGGGGGTTAAATCGAGTAAAGTTAACGTACCTGTTAGGTGAGTCCGTCTCCTCTGGCTTGTGAGTTACTGTGGGCAAGCGCTTTCGATGTAAAGACATCATCGTCTGGCCGTTTAGTCAGTACTGGAGTCAGTCAGTTGGTCGTGGTCTTTATATACAAAGAGAAAGGTGAAAGGAGTATGGAGCGTTGGGGAAGGGGCGGGGAAGAGACCAACAAGACCTCTTGTTGGTCAGTCTTGTTAGTAGTACCTTAGCCGGACTGTATATAAAGACCACGACCAACTGACTGACTCCAGTACTGACTAAACGGCCAGACGATGATGTCTTTACATCGAAAGCGCTTGCCCACAGTAACTCACAAGCCAGAGGAGACGGACTCACCTAACAGGTACGTTAACTTTAGTATTTGCCTACTGGCGGACACAACCCAATTTCTTTAATACCTTAAATCGAGTACATTAAATAAATTAATTTTGATGAAAGTATTCGCGAGAAAATGACGACGTGTTCAAGTTCGACCACGACGCCGGCATTTATAAATACGTAGTATAATTACTCACGTGTGACGTGTGATTTCCTCGTCGTCTTCCCCTGTCAAACCCCTTCAACACCCCCGGCAAATTAGCGTGGCGTAACCTCGTCGCCGCGTCCCGAGCGAGACGTCATCCTGTCGAAGGGGAGCCGCGCGAGCCCGAACTTGACGGAGGCGGCGAAGCGACTGAAGCGGGAGGCGGTAGAAACGAGAAACGGGGGGCGGCGAAGGGAAAAAACGGGGAAGAATCGCCGCCTCGCGTGAAGGTCGAATACCTGCGTCGCCTTCCGACCTACCGCCCGCTTTATCGCTGCTTTCTCGCTTCCGACCAACCGCTAGCCGCTACCAGGGCACGTCGCTACTGGTCCTCATCCTCAACTTTGTTAATTACCATTCCGAAATTACTTCCATTTTTCCCGTTTTAATGTCGAGAGGAGTAATTACGTGCGAAACGCGTGTAGTCAATGAGCTGGGTCGTTAAAACCCCATGTCATACTGAGTGAAAAACGCACTGGTTTCGACAGTAAGAATTCCCACGGTAGGTAGAAGAGAGCGGTAGGGGTCGTCAGCTCGGCGCTCGGGAAAAACCCAGCTCCAGTGACGTAACTGGTGAAGACCCTTTCCAATTCACCTTGCCTACGCTGGTCATTACTCAGTCTTATCGTTCTCTCGCGTATGTGAACATCGTTATTGTTGCTTTTGCTAGGGTACTTACTGCTCGGATATGGTGTGTTGTGCAATTGCTGGTTGTCACAATTACAATGTACCTAAAAAAAAGTGTGAATTTCATTTTCACCGTTTTCCAAAGGACAAAATAGTGCGGTCAATGTGGGTGAATGTTTGCAAGCGGGCTGACGCATTTTCGGCGGATCATTCGCGCGTCTGTTCTGTTCAATTTGATAACACGGACTACATTCGAGACTTGAGAAATGAACTGCTCAATACCACCCCTAAATTTGAGCTAAAACCGGATGCGGTTCCGCATTTGTTCCTGCCGAAAAATTGTTCTTTGGGCGACTCAAATACACGTTCTTCTCTGGCTCGGAAGGTAAGAGTAAACAAAAGGAATTCGCGCAAGGAATTTAACGATCTTTTGAAATCACCATTAAAAGAAACTAATGAAAATGTGACAGATGAGATTACGAATGAGCTAGACGGAAATGTGGCTACGATTTCCATTGAAATGAATGACAACGAACAGCCATCGGAGTTAGTGTTCGTTTTTAGTGAAAATATGAGGCTGAAAAAAGAAAATTAAATTTTAAAGCAACGTCTTGGAGAGCTAACGGAAGAACTAGCTAAATTTCGAGATATGGCAACGGTTTTTGATGGCCAATTTTCCTCGAATCAAAAGCAAGCACTGTTGAAAGGAAGATGTAAGAGTATAAGAGTTGGTTGGTTGGTTGGTTGGTGTAAAAGTTGGAACTCGGACCTTCATCAGAATGAAGAGACTTAATAAGAGTGCGTCAGAACTGAAGCAGCAGAAGCCAGGAAAACGTAAAAACTCAAATGAACGAAAAAACGCGAAAAAATTTCGTATAATAGTTAAATAGTGTAAAATATGTACCTAATTGTACAACTGAATACAATTTTGACTGAATGTTCACACAACATGTGTAAGGATATATAAATATATGTGTATACTTTATTTCATGATATTATTTAAATAAACTTAACATAAGCATGGGAATTTTGACATGTTTTTAATTATTTCAACCCTGTTTACACTCGTCAGTTTGGCTCTTTTGCTTTTAATTTTTTATTATAGGTATTCCTTCCTCCTTAGTCAAGATTGGAGAGGGAATAAACAATTAGCAGAACAAGTTCTAAATGAGGATATAGGTTGAACCACTTGGCGCTTTCTCGATAAACGTTCAGTTGAATGCAAGAGAAACGGATTGCAAGTGTTGGGATGGAGGCCTCAAAGGAAACCCACAGGTTACTTCAATAAGAAATAGGGGGCATTTCCATCCCCGACTATTGATAGTGTCAGATTGGAATCCCCAAAGGAAGAAGAAGAAGAAGAAAATAGTTTATTATAAAAAACAAATTAATTTTACCTTTCATGACAATAAATAAACCTTACGACATGGTTTTAAAACCGTCCGCCGGAGGATCGGGCCCGATTCCAATTATCTTAAGACTAATGTTTGTTAAAGGGGGAAAGAAAATTTTACAATAGATATTTTACAAAATTAACCGTAATTAAATTCCCTGATAAGACTATGCCTATAACGCCACGCCAATCTACAGTAACGGGCAAGACCCGACCAATCAGGACCATCAAGGAACCAGTGCCTCATCGCGCGAAAGTGCCGGCCTTCCAAACACCACGACTCGAAACTCGGCAAGTATTGGGCATACACATAAAAAGTGGAAGACATCCTCTCGTTCCGAAAATCGACTTCCCAGTCGTTGCAATTTAAATAAACAGGCACAAGATATACAGTGGCCCCGGCACAAGTAAACTTAACAACAATGGCTCCATCTAGACTCACTATATTCATATTGCCTCGCCCTTTTTTAGCAGTCACCAAAATACCACCACTGGCTCTTCCAACATTACTCCTCTTTTCAGCATGCATCCAGCTAACTTCGAGCTCAGGGAAATAATTAGCGTAAATTGACTCAGCACATTCAGTTACATGCGTTTCTATGAGAATAAATACCTGAAAAGATTTGACAAAATTAATAAAAGAAAAGTCATTCTTTTTACTAGAAAGACCTGCCACATTATAAATCAAAAAATTATAACAAAATTCATTATCCATTGACGGTCCAGTTTCAACCACAGTTGCATCCTCTCTCCGACAGACCTCCTCATTTCAGCTGCCAGCAGTAGTCGAGGCTGTATCCAACACTGGCCCCTCACGTCCCCGAGACTGGCGTTCCGAGAGTAATCCCATGATAACCAGTTTCAGATCAACTCCTGCGATGCTGCACACCTCCCGACCGTCCTCTTGCGAGCATAGACCTATTTTTCCATCCCAAGTAAATGGCTTGTTTTGTACCAGGAGCCTGTCAGATCTCAGTTGACAGATCAATGCAGAATTTTTATTTTTCAACTCGGAGCGAATACGAAGTAAATTTGGACCTTCTAACACCCACTGCTACGGGGAAGTCCTGGGAGACGCTAAATCCAGTCCCATTCAAAACGTGTGCCTTATTAATGATCACCCATTAATCGGTATAATTGCGTAAGATCACCAATAACAATCCTCCGGTTGCGCCCAGCGAACCACCAAGACGTCGAACAGAGTCCAACTCAATACGATCCAAAATTTGCAAAGTATCGGCGAAAAAACGTTGAACCACATGGTTGAGATCGTCCCCCAGCTGAACAATAAGACCCCTCAAAATTAGGTTATTTTTTCGGGAATTAAGCTCCAAAAATTCAATACGACGGTTGCCGGGGCCACTGTATATCTTGTTCAGTTCAGCAATCTCAACCCGCAGCTGCTTGTTCTCCTCCCGTAGCCCCTGCACCTCAGCAAGAAGCTCTTCAAAATCTTTCTTGGTGGGCAGTACTTTTAGCTTCTCGTCCATCATTTTACTGATTGACATTAACAACTCTTTGTTGCTAGAATCACCCATTATATTAGTTCTCTTCTCCCGATTAGAAATTGCTGATTCCGGTGAACTACGGGGTCGCTTAGGAGTAGCAGTGCTTTTAGACGGAGTACTCTGTACACTATTACTCCTATGCAGATACCTATTTATGTTTTGCTGCATTAAATGTGCGCGAGGTGAAGCAATCAACTCGGTCCGTAATTTACGAGCCTCAATCACGCCGAGAACGCAGAAGGCTATGACGCCAGGCTAACAGCCAACTAAGCGTAGATGATTAGGCGATCCACCAACAAAAATATTAGCAATCGGGGGACTCACCGGCGGCCAGTAGTGGGAGAAGCAGTGGGGGCGCCCGACAACGCGTGAGGAGGGGAACACGTCTGCTTATCTCTTCGCTCGCTCGGAGCTTCAACATGTACGCCTCTTTCCGAGAAGTTTAGGAACACAATCCCCGACAATTTAGTTGGATTATGGTCGACACAGGGTTTATAATGAGGGAACCCTCAGGAATACAGACACCCGTGATATACACCGTACTCTTGCACAATTTTGACGTGAACTGACAACAAGAACCCACGTATCGGAATGAATTAAGAGGGAGCAACAAAGACGCGCGTGAACTGCTTGGACTCTAGGCCCGAACCCAAAGGATATGCACAGGTTTCGTCAGTAAGAAATAGGGGGCATTTCGATCCCCGACTATTGCAAATGGCGGGATGGAGTCCCCAAAGGAAACCCACAGGTTTCGAAGGAAAGAAACAGAGGGCATTTCCATCCACGACTATTGAAAGTTTCGGAATGAAATCCCCAAAGGAAACCCACAGGTTTCGACAGTAAGAAATAGAGAGCATATCCATCCCTGACTATTGCAAGTGTCCGGATAGAGACCCCAAAGGAAACGCACAGTTCGGGTTTTGATCACTGTCGTGGAGTTCAGAATTCGTGTGAACAATACTTTTAGCTTACTAGTTCTTTTGCATCAAAATATTATTTACTCGTTAGAACAATGTGGTGAGGGGAGAGGAGATAGGGTTCACTCCTAATGACTCCATGAGGATATTGAGAACCAATCTGGAACCTTACATTACATCAGATTGGTCCTCACAACATTGGCCAGCTTTTCTTTCTTGTCTTCTTCTCCCTAACTAGAATCTTGCAGCGTACCACCATCATCATACAGCCAAGCAGTTTGGGCGGTTCAGGAGCAGCCTTTCATCCATTCCTTAGTTCTTCATCGCTCTGCACGTTCTTGGGCACTCTGGTTATAGCTCTGCTCGCTCAAGAGCAGCACATCGACATCCTTCCCCCACTGAAACTACTTGAAAAGACCTTGTGCCGTTGTATTCTGCTGAAGGTAACCTTGAAGGATGCAAATCATCAGCAACTAGCGTCCCTCAGAGCCTCCCTAAACACTCCACACTTCTCCCCAGTAGGCAGATGGACCGCCTCATTCTCTGGGACTCACCACTCAGAGCAGAGCATGCACCTTATGGGACCACGCATATTCTCTTCTTGTGACCTTGTTCCTAGCAGTAGTATCAGACTGTAGTGCCTCGGACAGTTCTGTTGCAGTTAGCCGCCCTGTGCCCATAGTTGGGCATTGGAAGCATCTCAGCACATCCACCCTAGGGCCGACCCTACAGATGAGTCATCAATGGAAGAAAGGGTAGCGCAGCCTTGACTTCTAACTTAACGATGGCTCTTCGTCAGAACAGTTTCCCTTGAGTTTTGTTGGTATATGAAATATGTGGCATACTGAATTCGTATTTGTCAATGTGATTCACCTTAGGAATATCGACTTAGCCTCTTATCCCCTCCTAATTACTTGTCTTTGGCACTGCATTCCGTTATGTTGACAATCTACTAGTTTAGTGACCTAGCAATTCAATGACAGGGAGTTGACTGGCTCAATCCGGAGGTTTGAAATTTTTGGAGGTTGGATGATATCACACACGATGGAGCCATTCAACGCTGCAGAATGAAAGCAACCTTCTAAAGAGTGGGCAGTGTGTGGCCCCTTTAAGTAAACGTGGTTGCCGACCTGCTGTTGTAATTGTTATTGCTTTATGCTTTAATTGCGCCCGAGAATGCGCTTCCTGTTAAATTTCAACCATTGCTGCCAATTTGTTTTCTCCCGCCAACAGTAGTATACTCAGAATATCGTAAATATTGGACTCGCTTTTAAATCTAGACATAGCCTGCTTTACACGTCTGAACTGTTGAGCTGGCAGCAAGCAAAATTCACAATTAGAAAGCATCATCTTAACGCCTACACTCGATACACATCCCAGAACCTCAGTATAGTGAATTACAGCAGCGACAGCAAGGTCTTGACAATGGAAGTGTTTTGACCTGGGTAGAATGGAACGAATCGCGTAGACGGGTTTTACTGTAGGACGATACAAGCGAGAACAAGGGAGGCCCCTAAGGAGTGAAACTGGTTGTATGTGGAAGGAAAGCGGAATCCTAATTAGTTATCGGAGAGATGTGAAACGAGTGTCTGTCGCGACAACTGAGAGACGACTGTCTGTTGGGAGAACTGGAAGATGACTCACTTTTCCGAGAGCTGATAGATGAATGTGTTTGGGGGGAGCTGTCTGTTGTGGAGAAGAATGTAAATTGAGGGGCGGGAAAAGGATATTTTGGAAAGTCCAGAAGAAATCCATTGTCAATCGGAAATAACTGAAGAGCTGGACTTTCCCTAGGTAAACAAAAGGGCTTGAGAACAGAAAGGTGTTCAATGAAATAACGACTTTCTGTTAGGGCTAGAGTGGACGTCAGAAGTCAAAAAATCCCGCTAATTCGGCCTCCCTGTGGACTAGGAACATTAAAAAGTACAACGTACTGTGGTGATTTAAGTTGATAAAGATGCTCACGTGCCTCTCAAGGCAACCAGTTGTCATAGGGGTGTCCTGGGACCTCCTAACAGCATCTTGCTGGCATTAGTTAACACCTAATTCCTAACCAGGATTCCTTTATTTTACTTAGAACTGGAAGGACTTTGATTTTGTGTGGTTTGAAGCCCCTGAAGATCGTAGAAGGTGGAAGGATGTTCGGTCTTTACAAATATTGGTCGGTGGTTATGTAGACTGCCAAGCACTTCTTTCTGGCACCGATTTCCACGTTTTGCCGTACTATGCTGCCTTCTGTACTGCCTCTGGCCCTACAAATTACCTGATTCATCCTTACCTGAAACTCCGCCTGTTTGATATTGGGGCGACAATTTCTGAGGCCCATCGAACTCTGTGCTCTCCTCATTGCGGGCCCCGCTACTCCATCGGCTAACAACAGAAAGGGGCAGCAAACAAACGTGGCCTTGACAACTTTGCCCACCTAATACCCGTCAAGACACACCAAAACTAGCATCACTCCTACGGCGGTTCTACATCTCTTGCAGTTCAACTGCGTTTGTTCCAATTCTATTAGACGCGATTCATCAACCCCCTTTTCTGCGTGCTTCATTGTTGCTTCATCTCATATATTCCCCCCCCCCTTCCGAACACCGGTCAGATCGTTCAAATTTTCTTCCACACATCTCGTCGTATTTATTTCTTTTGCTCGCGCCTTCTTTGTATTTACATTTTCTCAGCAGAATTTCTTATTTTAATATAAACACCTTTAATTTCGAATTATTTTCCTCATTGTTCTTTTATCATCTTCTTTTACCATTTTTTTCACATATAATATCTCGGTATTTTACCAAGGTCCTCCAAGCCAGCTGTGTTAGGTGTTACTGGGAATCACGAAATTCCCATCGTAGCACCTTAACACCGCCAATACGAATGGAGCCAATACCAATTCCTCCGAGCCAATACCAATGTCTCAGGCCTTTTTTGTACGAGCTGGATATTCCTCGCGTTGCACCCCAGGAACCACTCGATCATTGAACTTGGAAATAATCTCGGTTCTTTGCGGGTGAACTGACACTTAACGCTCGGTTTGTAATAATCCTATAATTATCACTCACCTGGTTTTACTCTGAGCTGTATATAAACAACATGCACGTCCGGTGCTACTTAATATGTGTGACAAGGGGTGAATAAGAGACTCCAAGGAGGATGAGACAGTTGGGGAATACAGACATACTCATTAGACCGAGGACTGGAAAGCATTGCCCCTTCAGATTAATGATGTAAATGGTTGCCTATAAGGTACTCATATGCACAGTCTGGAGAATTCTTGGTAAGTTCGATTCATATCACTTGCGGAGAAATCGGGGAAAGCCGTTTTGGTTTATTATTCATTCTGAATAATAAAATTTGATACTTTACGTTTCAAGACATGGGGATTCCAAATCTGCTAAGTCCGTCCGCCGTCCGTTTTGTGCCTTTAACGTGGTCCAAAAAATCCGTTCTTTCGCACAAAAATCCCATTTGGTATTTAGTTGTGCCCGCCACCTCGGCAATCCGATCGGACGAAGCCCATGGTTGTTATGGACAAAAAACGGTTAAAAAAATTAACAAAACGCAGTATAATCGCCAATAAGCTGTGTTTCGTATCGTTTTCAAGGTATTTTTACATCCTGGGTCGAATGGAATGAGTATCAGACGTGTACAACTGCATATAGGGAAATTACAGTAATTATTAGAGTCAACTAATTGAAAGAACTCGCGGGAACTACAGCGGAATTCAACGTTTCGTCGTTAGTACACCCTCCCTCCCTCCCGTCTCATCTAAACCACCCGCCCGTTCGACTCGCAACGTCGTGCCAATTGCTGAGGGTTCGCTGGAAGTCCCCGTCCCAATTTCCCCGACTCTTTTTGCCCGATGGGGCGGAGGAATGTTAGGGCACTTCCTCCGCACACCACTACATCGGATCATAAATGCCTTCAGATGTTTACGGGCTCCAGGCGCCGGGGTTCCATTGTAGTCAGGTTATGTTTCGTATGGTTTACTAGTGTTTTTCGATGCTGAATCGAATGGAATGGGTCACGGTGCAGTAATATTAGGTCAAGCTGTTCATGAGAATAATAAACCGTTGTGTAATAATTTGCAGGGTTTTAAATAAAAAGACGAGCAGTGCGTAGCAACACACCACATTCCGCCACCCACGTAAGTTCAAACACCAGCTAAATATGCGGGCGCTATATCTCCGTTCAACGCATTTCTACAGAAACATTTATGGAGTTAGTTAGTTAGTTGAGAGCCGTTCATAAGTTTGATCGATATCGTTAGAGCCGTTTTTGAGAAAATTGGAATATCGATAAATTATTATTCGACAAATCTCCTTTTCTGTGTTAACTTGGCTTATATCTCCGTTCAACATATAAATACAGAAATAATTATGGAAAACAAAATGTGACACAAAAACAACAAAAAGACATTCTGTAAGATTGATCAAATTTGGTGAAGCAGTTACCCCAGAATTTACAGAAATGTTCGAAAAAACGTTATTTGCGGCACATTTGATTTTTATCTTTGTTCAATGGACTGTCAGATGAACATTTATTTAGAACAATATGTAGGTATTAACTATTCGAAAACATCCCGAGGGTTTGGTGAAAATTGTTGAAGTCGTTGTGCCAAAAAGCGTAAAAACCTATTTTTGCTTCATAGGCCTATAGCGCCATTCGTATTTTCATGAAGATATGTATAAAGGCACTTCGTAACTACCTCTCGACGTTTTCTGAGATTCTAATGACATTTGAGATGTGTTATTGAGGAAACTGGCAGAGGTGATTAGCGTACTTCTAACGGATCGCACACAATGTCGTGGCCGTGCCAGAATCCCTTGGTCATAAATAAAGTCGGAGGTAGAAGGTGTATGACACGATAATATACAACACAAATGACGTGGAAGGGCTGAGATCGTTAGCAAACTAGAGAAGAGAGCATATGATTGCCTCCCGTTAATATACGTTATCGATACTTTGAGAAATCGAAAAACAAGCCCTGTCAACAGATTCACTAAGACTTGACAGTAACAGCTCAAAAACTGATTTGACGCGCTCGACTTTTGAATAGTTTTACTGGGCAACAGCCGATTTGGTCTTGCCCGCGGATTTCCCAATAACTGTATCGATAATGTTGTAAATGAATGAGAGGCAATCGCACGCTCCCTTCCCTCGTTTGCTAACGATCTCTGCCCTTCCACGTCAGCACCAACACATTTTAGCGTGACACCGGTAGTTGCTAGCTCCTTACTGTTCATGATCTCCTGTTCAAATATCTTCCTCCCTAACTGACACTTCAGGCCAGTTGACTGTTCCTATTCAGCAGCCAGTGGTCGAAACTTCTCTTCACTCGAGTCAACTCGCGCTCTGTCGGACGTTGAGGAAACTGAAGACGTTTGAACGTAAAACCTAGTCAGACGAAATCTTTACGTGCGGCAGTTTAGCTTCAGCCGTTATAACTAGCTTTACACGCCATTTATGCAAATTCGGTAGAATTTAACATTAGTAGGTTCCACTGCGGAACACCTTCACGACACCTTCGGTTTTCCTACACGGGCGAAGCAGCCTCATCACTCAACTCTATCTCAGGGGCAACTGCAGGAAGAACTTGGCAGCGAGCGATTGTTGGTCATTCGCATAACTTCTCCAATGGTAAACATTAAAAAATATCTGGTGCGTTGCAACACACAACTTTCCTCAGCTCTAAGTCAATTCACTCGGGTACTTGGCTTTTTACTTTCCTTGGCTCTACGAAGTAGAAAGAAAAGTTATGTAATCGGCTGAAAAAAAAATTTGAGTTCTCTTCAGATCTTTACGTTTCAGACCCTCCTGAGTCCGAAAAACACTATTTGGGAAAATGGTCTGCGTGTATGTGTGTGCGATTTTTAGAGAAAACCACCGTACCAAATCAACTCAAACTTGATATCTCGCCCGCAGGTCACGATAGAACGCCAAAATAAGGGTTTCAACAAAATCCACCGAAAGTTAACTATAGTTATCATAGTGATCAAAACACCAAATTTTTTTCCCCAAAAACGGCTCTAACGATTTTGATTAAATTTTTTATATTTATAGCTTTCAATAAGGTAATGATACCATAAAATTCCCATTCGTGGGAAAATGACGAGAGCAGCACAATAAATTATCAAAATTTTCGACGAAAAGCGTTTTTAGCATGATTTTTTTTCTTATAAACTCCGCTGGAATGTTGGTAGAGTAGTTCTAAACGTTTTTACCCAATAACTCTGCAAATGTAACAACTATCCTTCTTCAAAAAATTCGTGTTCACAACCTCATTAATTATCTGTGTACCAATGGCTCAATAATGGTCCTGCAATGAGTACGAGCAGCACAATAAATTCCGGAACTGTAAGCGCTACAGCTTCCTGCTGCCGTGACGTGTTGTTTGACCAAGTTCAAATTAACTGAGTGATAAATGAATCGATTAAATAGAATTAGCCATGTACAAAGTGAATTATTGTAGAGCTAAGGAAAGTTGTGTGTTGCAACGCACCAGATATTTCTATTTACTCAATTCGTTTGAACTTGGTCAAACATCACTTCATTGGTAGCGCTCACAGTTTCGGAATTTGTTTGGCATTTTCCCATCCTACGTACAGTCCACACATTTTTATAACTTGTTGGGTTAATATTCAAACGCTCAGATTTGGAGCATTAGTCTACATTTCCTCATGTAACAAAAAGCGAGCCGTTCAAATTGCACGACGTACCGTCTCTCCCCTGGGAAAAAATAAGCGTCGATTTCCTTGATTTTCCATTACAATTAATTTCTGATGGAGGTCCTCCGTTTAGATCCCGAGAATTTAGCAAATTTGCTGAGAATTGGGAAAGTGAGCACACCATACCAGTCAATCCAGTGGTATGGCAGAAAGTGGAGTTAAAATTGGAAACATTTAAAAAATATCTAATGCGTTGTAACACACAACTTCCCACAACGTCAATTCACTTTGTACATGGCATTTTCTACTTACTCAATTCATTCATCACTCAGTTCCATTTGAACTTGGTCAAACACTTCACGGCAGCAGGAAGCGGTCGTGCTTACAGTTCCGGAATTTCTGTGCTGCTCGTACCCATTCCAGGACCATTATTGAGCAATTGGCACACAGATAATTAATGAGGCTGTAAACACAAATTTTTTGAAGAAGGATAGTAATTACTTTTGCAGAGTTATTGGGTAAACACTTTTAAAACTGGTAGTAAGCGAAACGACGGTAGTCGTAATATCGGAATTTCTTGAGTGACCCCCACAAATCTTATGAGCGTTTTTAAACGTTCACCCAATAGGTATAGCATTGGACTACAATACCAATTTGTTTTAATATTCTAGTAACATTTCAGCGGAGTTTATAAGAGAAAAACAGCGCTAAAACCGATTTTCGTCGAGCATTTTGATAATTTATTGTGCTGCTCGCGTCATTGTCCCACAAATGGGAATTTTACGGTACAATTGTCTTATTACGAGCTATCAATATAACAAATTTAATAAAAATCGTCTGAGCCGTTTACGAGAACAAAAGTTTAGTGTTTTGATCACTATGATAACTATGGTTAACTTTCGGTGGATTTTGCTCATACCCTTATTTTGGCGTCCCATGGTAACCTGTAGGCTAGACATCAAGTTTCAGCTGATTTTGTACGGTAGTGTTCTCTATAAACCGCGCTGAAATCGAATTAGTCAAAAATTTCGGTAATTTATTGTGCTGCTATCGTCATTTTCCCACGAATGAGAATTTTATAGTTAGCTTATAGTTGCCATATTGGGAGCTATCAATATAAAAAATTTAATCAAAGTCGTTAGAACCGTTTTTGAGACAAAAAAAAATTGGTGTTTTGATCACTATGACAACTACAGCTAACTTTCGATGGATTTTGTTCAAACCCTTATTTTGGCGTTCCATGGTAACCTGCGAGCTAGATATCAAGTTTGAGCTGACTTGGTAGGTCATTTTCTCTAAAAATCGTTCACACACACACACAGGTCTGTTCCTTTATTTGATGACTGTTCCTAAACCCTCGACGAGGGTTATATCACTCATGGAAGTTGCGGTTTCGCTGTGTAATAATGGTGTGCCCCTGCAGCATCAACCGAACTCAGGCCTGTAGAGGTACAGCAGGTATTTGGGTGTTAGCCAGTCTCCCAGTAGAGAGCTGTTGCCCGTGTGTTACCTGAAGAATCCTATACCATCTGGGAGGAGCTCTCAATATGGTTTCCTACCTGATCTAAATCTTGGGAGGCAAGTTTCAAAAGGACAAATCAACTATGACCACGTTTCATAGCTTTCACCTTCTTCGCGAACTCTGCAAAATGGTTATAGGCTTGCTTTGTAGCAGTCAATGCTGCTAAGTTCGTTTACCCTCCCAACAACCGTCGCTCACAGTTATAGAAACTACAGTGGAGCATCACAGACACACACGCGCGCGCACACACACAGACCATTTTCCAAAATAGTGTTCGTTTGATATTGGTGAGTAAATAAAACGAAGAAACTTCTGGAACTCGAGAATATAAAGTGGACTGTATTTATTTACAATGTGATTAACGTGGTGGCACTGACGTACTGGGATGTCCACGGTACATATAGTTCCAGATACCGGTCGCGAATTCTGCCGACCGAACGCGAACTTCGATACGCGATCGACTCGAACAGTTGAGACGTTTCAAACAAAAGAAAAATGTTAGTGAGTAAAAAAGCGGAATAAGGCGGCACACAGCGCGAGCGGGTGATTTGTAATAAGTTCTGGCGTCGCCTCGTGATGTCGAGATCTCGAACATCCTAGATCCGCGGAAAAATGGGCGAATTCCGAAGGCGGTAAATAGAAGTCGCGGTTAACAATAAAAGAAAGAAAAAACAACAACAAACTCCACGAACTGCAAATTTCAAACAAATTTCGAACAGTGTTCATCGGACTCAGTATGGTCTGAAACGTAAAGATCTGAAGAAAACTCAAATTTTTTATTTCAGCCGATTACATTACTTTCCTTTCTACTTTGTTCTTTCCACTCTTTGAAGGAAATACCTGGGATTCCTTACGAAGCGAGGCATTGACCTGTGAGACACTAGAACTGGCACAATAGGACTTCATGCGGTGGTGCTCATCCACAATTACTTCAATATGATCAATAAGTGCTAAAACAATTATTAACGCAACAGGAGAAACGAGGTAAAACGTAATTTTTGTCATTTTGATTTTATAAAAATTCGTTATATTTCAAAGGCTACATTTCGTTTATAACATCAAACCTATTCCTGTTTGAATTGTATCGTCACTTTCCAAGCGTGATCCACTAAATACCAATCAAAAGTGAATGAGGAGTCGATAGCCTCACTCTGTGCTCTCACGAGCGCTGTACAGTTGTTCAAAGTTTTAACTCAACTTTCAAGAAATAAGCCAATAACAATCCACACAACGTGAAAAGAATATTCACAATTAAAACAAAATACACCGATCACGAACTCAAACGCGTAAAACTTATTTTGTTCGTTCATCAAAGCGACAGCAGCGAAATAATCTTACAGTACAACACCACTCCCACGTGCAGCTTATCAAATTAATGTTTACAACTAATTTATACAACTTACGCCCTCAAACGCCCCACCGTAGGCGTAATTCAAATTAAAAGGGCTAGACATTCTACTAAGTCGACGTTTGAATGGAAAGTGCGCGATATTTTTTTACGAAAAACATCCGATTATTGCGAGAAAACTCAAAATTCTGAAGTTATGAAGTTGGGACGCGATCAAAAACGACGGTCTGAATTACGAGACGTCGTGGGGCTCCATTTTGATGTTGGAGACGTCGACGACTTCGATGTAAGGGTCGCAGATCGAATCTGTCTCGGACGATGTCTCGGTTGACGACGTCACTGCGGAAGTCTCCGTAGGTGTCTTTCGAGGTCGCCCTCTTTTGGGTCGCTGTGGGCAAAGAGGTAAATAACGGCGTGGATTACTTCAAGGGCTGTTTTCATCAAAACTGCAGTAATCGTGTTATATCAAATCAAAGTTAGACGACCAGCCTGTTTTCTGAGGTAACTGTGGAATGCTGTTAGACACATTGAGAAGGCAATGAACTAACGGGGTTACAGTAAAGTAAGGTAATTTGGCATCTGTTCAACATTCCATCACGTAAACAATTGTCAGGTAAAACGTAAACAGCCCCCGTAAACACACGCCCCGTGCCCTGCAGCCCTCAAAAGACCACAAATTATAACTTCTAATTAGAAGCCAAAGTGGCTGCATAAACCTCAGTTGAAGCTGGTGAGGAGCCGCAAGAGCTGCAGTAGTCCAGAAGAAGGTTGAACTGGGAAAATCGAAAGCGAACAACTTCTACATCCTAGGGCTGAAAGGAATGGAGAATTATGATGTCTGTTCAGCGCAAACCTAATTAGTCTGGGGTTTTTCGACCCCAGAATGCCCACACCTGCCCTAACGGCAAAGTCATTGTTTATCCCCCCCTTGTTACCTGCAGGAATAGGTTATTTCCACTTCCATGGCTATTTCC